>OY728153.1:81709049-82959049 GCA_963277665.1 Viscum album
ATTATTCAAAATGTCTAAAAATAAAAGTTAACTATTTACAAAATTTTGAGATCCTGATTCCAAATATGGAATCCATTTTTCTAAATTCAAAACACAGAAGTGGCAGAAATGAATTTAAAATTAATTCCCGCTGTCAAAACAAAAAGCATGTTTTTAAGAGATAATAAATATCAAAAGATTGACACTTGTTTATGTTCAGTTTAATTGTAAAATTATGTCCAATGACCAAAATTATATTAAATGGTAAAAATATATTCTAAATATACTTTATAACCACTCAAATTCATAATTTATCACTATTAATTATTTTGTTTAAAAAAGTTGTTTTTAATTAAAAATTAGTAATTTTCATTATTCATCAAAATATGAATGTTATCCGAAAAGTACCAAAATTTCACCTTAGGCTAAATTCGATATACCGAATCCAGAAATGAAGTCCATTTTAAAATATAAAATATATATAATTTCAAAAAGTAGGTATTACTATTCATAACGGCTAGTTTGATTGGTTATGGTGTATTAGAACTCAGTGTTGCGTACAACACACGCTATCACATTATTCAAAGAGAAGCGTACCGTAGAAGATTGGGGTGTTACAAGAACTATCTCGGATACTACTTGTTGTGTCCCAGACCCAAATAGTGCTTCCAGGCCTATTGGCCACTGGCCTTAGGTGCACCTCCCTGAATGGAATAGGCTACCGACTAGAAGAGAGGGTGTAAACAAGTAAAGTAGGGAGGATATGCCATCTTATAAATATATTATACTGGTCTGAGTAATAATAGTATAATATGAAGTGGAAAAAATAAGACTCTGCAGACTCGAACCAGACCTGCCAACTAGGAGCACAACCAATCACAGAAAAATAGTGGGAGTATATAATAAATAAATGCATTGAAAAGTAAATAGATTAGAATGAGAAAACCCACATGTAGCCACATCTAAAAATAAACAGAGCATGAATTTCATAACATTTCATACATGTCAATATATAAAAATTGTTCCCCTAGATAACAACTGTATCTACTTATAATATAAAAAATACCATTATGATAGACAAATGTAAACTAAAACAGAAGAGAAACTCCAACTTGGAATGAAATCAAGGTCTATACTAACCTCCATTCCAAACAGTAACTATAAAATGGATCCTAAGGCTATCCTTTAAGTAGACATAAATTCTAAAATTTTAAAAGCACCACAAAGGGCCTGTGTAGGGTCTGAGATAAATCTTAGTAGGATACCACACAATCATTTGTACTAAGAATATGTGTTTAAGAAGGCATTCATAATAAATAAATGTATGTAGTATGGTGTATTAATAAAAAAGGTTTCCCTAGTTCTCAATAGTCATTGAGAAACAATCACCTTCATTGGAAACACTGAAATCTTTGAATTAAAGAGGGACCTTTGCCCAAGGCCTAAGGTTCCAAGGATTTCAAAATCATAGGTGAACTATTTGGTTATATCATAACCACATTTTTTATTACCTCATGTATCCTGAAACATCATTTCTCAAAAATAGGTCTCACTTCCTAAATGTGCTACCAATACCTATCACGGGTCCCTGACACCCCAGCTCGAAGGCTCACTTCAGCTCATGGCCCGAAAACTGTAGGAATAGTGATATCTATGCCAAAAAAAATATTGAGGCCCCCAACGTCAAGAATATATAGCCTCAAACCCTAGATGATATCCTCCACTATATCAACAGAAGGTTCCTCACCTTCCACGGGGCTTTCAATAGCAAGAACCCCAAACCATATTCACCTACTCCACAACTATCCGGGTCCTCTACCAACATGAGTGGTCAAAACCACATCATCAACATATTACACGAATGTGAACATGACTCAATCAGAACATTTTCCATCATGGGTTAGTGGAAATAACTAAATAAATAAACTCATCCACATAAACATTGTAATATCATTCCCCTGTTACCATGTCACCCAAAACCAATGGTCTTTCCATCACTTTATCACATGCCATGCCTAACCTGACGGTCTCACCACCTCAACCCAGTATCCTTGAGGATCAATCCTATATTCAAAACCAATCAATAAAATTTGGAACATAGATAACTAGTTATCTACAACACCCAATCCATATGGCCAGCCCACCTCAAATTATCACGGTCCAATCCCATCACTACCCCGTGGGTCTCATCATATGAAATATCAAGAGTTCCACATATATAAATCAATTCAAAACACATTAAAAAAGGAATTCATCTTAATAAAATTTAATTTCACAATATAACAATTTTATCAATTCTTTACAGGTGTTTTTCAAGCTTCAATTTTTTTTGAAAAATCCAAAACAATTTAAATTAATTAATTTTAATCAAACAATTCAATTATAATTATTTTTAGACCCCCGACCAAAATAGCACGATAATAAATTACCTATATCCAAAACTCGCTCATATAAAACGTTTTGGGCATGCCCAATGACATCCCTTAGGGTCAAACGATCATTTTAATATTAAAAAACATGTACAACGGGGTCTCGCACAAAAATACCCAAATGCGCACTAACAGTCTCACCCCCTAAAATGAATGCAAAATAAAAGTTCAATATATGCACCAATTACATTAGTCTTGTAGACATAGGAATGTATGAAATCATTCTCCAATTCTAAGAATAATGTCATAGATCCGAGTTTCCAACATTTTCCTAGAAAATACCTCTAAACAGGTTAAATAGATTTTGTTCTCTGTGAGGTGAAATAGAAATGAAGAAGTGGTACACAAGTGGTTGGCCTTACTAATGCACTTCCAATACCACCAACCAATTTAAGAACAAATAAAAAATGCTGGAGTGGGATCAATAGAGGAGAGATGAAGAAATGGAGGAAGAATCCTCATACTGTGTGCGACCACGAAAGGAAAAAATAGGGAGAGAGGAAGGAAATAAGGAAAAAATAAAATAAAATAATAAATTTAAAAAATGAAACCAATAACGGTCTAAAGGTTAGTCTACATGGATTCCCAAACTGTACACAAATCATGTGCGCTACATTGCATATATACTTCTAATGTACTAGTAATCATGCGCCTGAAAACATGGTATTTCCTGGACATTCCCAAACCGTGTGGTATCCCTCTGTAACTATTATAGACAAACTGCATGGTTGTGTGCCTCAGCTTCATGGTTTACCCAAACAATGTAATAGTCCAAAAAAAGGTTCATGGTTAGCTGGAACATGCTGTACAGTTAACCCTGAACTGGGGTCCTTAACTAGAAACTACAAAATAGTCAATTTGGTCTCCGATGCACCAAAAATGCAACAGACCATACTTTTATCAATGAAATTTATCCCTTCTTATTGAAATGTCATATGGTATAAATCATATAAATGAACTTATATACAATAATAAAGACTTTTTAAAAGAATAATTATTGAAATAAGATGTATTTCTAGAATTTAAGGATCCAATACTGATGAAATAGTAACTTGAACTTTGAAATAATAATATTACACATATAAATAATAAACTGGCCAATGGAATAGAAACCTCACCAATAAAATTATAAAAATTTACTCATCTTATACGTGACAATATTATACATTATATAATAGTATATATAAGTAAATATTTTAAAAATTATTAATTATGTTTTGGCATTTTTTGTTAGTCTTAAATATTTAATTAAATTTTTATGATTAACATATTAATTTTTAAAAATTAATTTTCTTACAATGTATCCATAAATTAATATTTTAATGTCTTATGGTTTTAATTTAATTTTATGATACCTTATGTATTTTTTTTCAAAGTTTTACTAAATCAGTTATAATTTTAAAATCATTATTTTCTATGTAAGTGATGATTTTAATTAATAATTAAATTAAAAATATTTGAAAATTTATTTTCATAAAATGGAGTACATTTTTGAATTCTAAAAATTGAAAAATGGGTAAGGATAATTTTTGGATTTTACTAAAATATTAAAAAAAATTATGAAAAATAAAATACAATAACTTTTTATATATGATAAATCCTTGAATTTTTGAGTCATTATTGAAGTAAGGATAACATAAGAACCTATATATCTAACCATCCACAATAATTTTAATATATTTAGAGAAAATTATCAAATTATTCATAATCTTGAGCCAAAAATAATAAACTAATGAATATAATAATGAAAAACACCTCTCTACTCTAATACTATTACCACCCCTCACAGCCTCTACTCCTCACACCTATCATGATTTGAGCCTTTCACAAATTGCTCCCAATACTACTCTATATCCCCTAACCCATGTCCATGAGATATTGGTCTCATAAAATGGCCAAAACCATTTCCTTATGGTGGTTCTCAAGTGGGATAAATCCAAGAGGTAAAATCCTCTTCCATTTGCTTTAAATTTCTATTCAATTTCAGTCCATTTCATCTATTATCCTGAAAATAAATAATAAAAATAGAATGATAAATCTAGTATGTTTTGAATAAATTACATATGTAATGTTAAAACAATATCCATCATTAAACTCCTCCCTCCCTCTCTCTCTTATTCTAAAAAACTATTTATAACCCGTGAGGTGTCAATTTAGTAACATCGTGGGAGGATACACATTAATTTCCCTTTAAGACCTTCATCGATGTTAATAAAACAATTACATGGATGAAAAAAGATTTTAAATTATATTTTATAACTATATTTACATTTTGTAACTATAATTATACATAATACTAAATGAAAAAACAAAAAGAGTTCATTGTGATCGCAAAACTACCAAAATTAACTTAATATGATCATCATTAATTTTTATTCAATGATTCACCATTATAACATATAAAAAATCATTACAAGATAATTAAAAATTCTGAAATATCATTTACAAAATATAATAACAATTCTGGAAATTTTTCCACATTTTACACAAACTTCCATTCATATATACAAGTGAACTGATATTGAAAACGATGAAAATTAACATCCACGAACGTTGAAATTAAACTCTAAAAATCATCCAAAACACCATAAAAAGAACATAATATAACCATAATGCATCAGATTTAGGTATAAAATATTTTATAATTGTTAATTAAATAATCTATTATGATTATATTTGATATTAATGTGAAGGAAGCATTCATACATAAGCCGTGAGGAATTCTGGAACCCAACTCCCTTTCATGGGGTTTTCCCTCTTTCACCCCATTTTTAGTATGAATATTACATAAATATCATCTATTCATCATTAAATTACTTTTTCTGTGAAATACAGGTTTTCTAATTGAGTTTATGAAAAACACAACGTTTTCCCACAGAACTCTTCTTTCAAAAAACACACCTTTTACTTCTCGATATAGTTTCTTCTTCACTCATGGTTGCTGATTCCTTAATATAGTATGTTATTCCCTATTTTATATGGGAAACCAAATTTTATAAATGTATTCTTATGAAATGAAACCAATTCCTTACCATGGGTTATTTTTCTCAAGATTGATATATGTTCTATGTGGTATGGAAGATAATTTAATGGTTGTGATGTAATGGGTGCACCCAGAATTTTATATCACAATGTAAATTTTATGATGTTATGGGTGTACTCTGAATTTTATAGATCTCTAATGCATTGGGTAATTTGATTTATCTCAGGGGAAAAGTGTAAAATGTGTGAACATGATTCTGTCTTTGTTCACAACTACATGTGGTAGTTTTCCACTAAAACATAACGTTTAATTTTTATGCATTTACACATTCCAATCATTTTCTTAGTGTCTAATCTCATGATTATGATCATATGAATTTTTTAGAAAGATAATTATTATGATCACCCAATATTATATTGTATCATGTAAATATCTATCCTCTTACTAGGATTTTCGCTCACCTTTTTTTTATGTATATCCTTTTGTGATTAATTTTACAAAGGATAATGTGAGGACTTATAAGAAACTATAGAAGAATGAATTAAATAAATATATATTTTTATCCTATAAAAGTTATGTATAGTTTAAAATTTCCCAATACACTAAGACTTTGGATCATGGTCATGTAATACTTGATGTTGTTTATCATTAAAATGATTTTATGTAATGTATTAAAATGAGGGGTCACGATGCGAACCATCTTATGAACCCCCCAAGGGTTCATCTAATGATTAAAACTCATGTAAAAACATGATTTAAAGCTAAAGTAACTCTCAAAATTGAGTTCTGATCATCATTTTAGAAAATGACACCCCCAATAATTGAAATGTTCATATCAGAAGTGGTTTTCGACCCAACTCAATAACCCAAGACATTACATGAACATCCATTTTGTATGAAATGCAATAATGTAACTTGTGTGTATGTAAGACTTCATCCTAAATAAGTGATGTGATTTCTCTTTCACTAATGCTTCACATGGAAGGTGATAAAGATAATGTAAATTATTATATGTGATATATATGACATATTTCTAATATTAATAACAAATTTATAATTCTTGAAATATATTATATATATATATATCATTTTATTTATTTCTGTTTCACTCATGTAATGATGATAACATAGTTTATGTAAATTTGGACTACCACCTTCATGGAGCGATGTGAAATTAATTTCATCACCAAACCGAATGGAAAATTTATATAAGTATAAAATATTGTATATATGATATTATGATCATTCCTTAAAGGTAATGTTTTACATACCATAATTATATAACGATCATTGAAAAATTAAAATGTTTCACATGCCTAAATATGACATACCTTCTCCACGATCATAACAGACTTCAATTTTCATAATAATCATTCATGATTGGATTTAAATTTATAATGGTATTAAAAATATGATAATTATACTATAATTATAATTCTATAGACTATAAAACTATATCATATGTGCATGGATCGTAACTATAATGACCCATAATTTACATAAATTGTTAGTACTTTAAAATTGAATTACCTTTATTACAACATATAACAAAACCATGAAAGGACCGTATAGGTATAGTGTCTTTAGAAACTGGGAAACATTAAGAACTAGTTTATAAATCATCTATGTTTTATCCCATTTATTTCATCATATCTATAGTCCCTTTTTGGAATATCCTACTTAATATCCTTCTTCCTGACCTGGGGAAAAAGACATACAAAAGGGTGAGCTCAAATGCTCAATAAGGTTAAACAAAAGAAATATCAATCACATCATATTCATAAGAACATAACATTTTGGAAATTTTACCCTGCAAATGAGATCATAATTTCATAACATGGGATAAATCATAGTAGTGAAGTGTAATCCCAATAATCATAACATAAAACATGAAACTTTGTGGCATACACACATAATCATAGAGAATCATTTCTTAGCAGTCAAGACTCATAGCCATGACTATCTTAGCAGACAATGTCCTTTTCTGAACTGAGTTCACACCTCGTTTCAATCCTGTTTCACTGAACCGGTTTAACCTACCGTTCCAGCCATGTCTATCTCATGAGATATAAATGTTTACCCAATTAATTTGAGGGAGATATAGGTCCCACCCATCTTATAATGAAAACAATCTTATGGTGCCACAAAATCATAAATCATACATAATAGCATAACATGTGTAATAAAAATGGGATTCTTAAACATCATGCCATCATAGCATAACCCACATAAGATAAAAGGAAATAATAAAATATATTACATCATAAAATAATCAAATAAATGAAAAATAGGGGTAGAAACGGAACCCTATATTATCTTAGATGGAAAATAATTTTGATAAAACACTTGAACTCCATTCTTGAGGAAAATATCCTTTCTAATTCAGTATCATTTTCCTTTCTTAACATGTCATATAATTTACAACTAAAAGAAGTTTATTAAAAATAAACTTGAAAACTAGTACAGGATGCTTCATGGAAATAATGTTTTAAAAATCCATTCATGTCGTATAAGTTAAAAAGATAACATTCTTCTTGTACTTTTGTAGAAAAAGTCAAAAATTACCTCGTACGAAAAATGACAAAAGATTCCTTTAATATCTTTTACTAAAAACTCAAAGAAGGGTAAAATTGGTTTTAAAAAATTTTAGGAGGATATAAATAATATTACATATTGAGGAAACATGTATGTGGATGATAAATATTCCCCAGTAAATTCTGAAGTATAAACAATCTCATATAAAAATTGACATTGCGAGATTGTCCCTTACCTTAGGTCCAATTTGCTTCGTAAGTGTCTGAACCTCCTATATAATGATTTAAATAATGTTATTGAATTATTCCAGAATCATAATCATTGTTATGATATCATATATGGTCATATTTATAGCTTCTTTTTAGTAATATTTAATGGCTACTTGTTATTCGGGTGTTTATTACTTTTTGTTCTTATGCGTTTTTTGTTGAATAAATTCTCATTCTTATTTTTTGGTTATGGATACCTCATTTACATAATGTTATTAGTGTAATATATATCATATTTATTCATTAAATTCATTTATGTAATCATTATTCAATGAATATCATGTAGAATGAGTCGCATCACCTCGTGGAGACGGTATTCTGTACGTACGCACGAGCGATGATATCATCCCCATGATCGTGGAATTGTATTGGAGTGTATGTATACTATTTCAGAATAAATATGACTTTAAAACAATCGTATATAGTCATTATTTAAACAATTATACCCATCCCAGTGAGGTGGTGGTGGAAAATAGATTACACCACAACGTGGAGACAGTATTTCGTACGTACGCACGTGCGGTGATTTCGTTTTCCGTAGGATGGATAGATGGTGAAATAGTGTTGTTTCATACATATAATAACATATAATTATATTATTGATACTGATGTTATTACTTCATAATGAAACAACTAAAGAAGAAGAAGTGGAAGAAGAAATAAATTTGAAAAAATTGGTAACAAACATTTCCTCTTCTTTGAAGTTCCACATTGAGACCTCCATTTAGGGAATGAAAATTGGTCTTTAAAGAAGACCAGGACCTCTAGGATGTTTCTAGGGATGTGGAGATGATAAATCGGTAGGGTTTGGCCGAGCATGAAGCCTCAAAGTGGTGTGACGAAGAGAGGGAGGAGGTTCCCTTTTATAAGGGAGGAGAGGGGAACCTTTGGAAAAACTAAAAATATTATTTTATTATAAAGACATATTCGGTTTTTAATAGCACCAAATTGATTTAGTTCGAAGATAAGGTGGGTATTGGTCGAAATACTCTCATCCAATAGAATTTAGACAAGTTTAGTTTTCTATTTTAACCTTATCATTTAGATTTAACTTTAAGTTAGATAATTTAACTTTTACCATGTCTTCTTGTTTTCTTACACTATAAGGTTAATAAACATACTATAAAAAGAAAAAATAACCCCACATTTTTTATTATTAATATATATAACCTTATCTGAGTCATTTGGACAAACCTTATAATTTTAGGAATAAAATAACAATTAATAATATAATATTTTTTTAAAAAACTATTTTATGTCAATTTTGACACTATTTGGTAATTGGTTTTTGTGGAACTCATAACAGAAAGATTAGTTCAAAAAAACATTAATTAAATCAATGCTAACATGTCATATTGACCTAGAAAATTAGTGTAATTAATAAAAAGTCTCAAATTACATTTATTTGGGTATTTATAACATCAATTATGTCAATATTTCATTAATAATATAGTTACTGCATCATCATTGTGTCGTATGTAAATTAAATTATTTAAATTTTAAAAATTAAAAATAAAATAAAATTATGTAGGAAAGATTTTTAGCTTTATAATGAATATTTATAGTCGAATTAATCTTATGTATAACCATATATTAAAAATGTTTTAGTTATAAAACTTTGATTTTAACTATTTTAACCCTTATTTAAATAAATTAATATTAAATGTCCTAATATAATCCATGTGGGCCTAAATGGTCATATTTTATTACTAAGGTTTTTTTGGTCGAATTAATCTTATCCAATAGAATTAGGACATGTGTTAGGGTAATAATAGTATCATTTTTACCCTTAATTACCATATTTACTTTTAACCGTGGTAAATAAAAGTAAAAAGTTACTATTCACCAAAAATTATTTTCATCTCATTGAACCACTTTTTACTTACTATCATCAACCGTGTCTCTCGGATTTTTTAAATTCCATTCACAAAAGCGGTAAAATAATGTTTTATATAAATTTTCAAATTCTCCTAGGAGGTGGGTAAAAGATGGTCAAAAGTTCAATAAAATTTTTATATATCTAAAATTATTATAAAATGATTCCAATGAATTGAATTGAACTTATATAGGTATTATGTATCAATTTTGACCTAAAATAAATTTGAATAAAATTAATAATTATTTAAATAAAAAGTCGGTTTTTAAATAGTACACAGTGTTTTCACTATTCATAAAAAATTGAACGTTTTCAGAAAAATACCAAAATTTCACCCTATCTTAATTTCGATATTCCGAATCCAAAAATGAAGTCAATTTTGAAAGATAAAATTTATAAAATTTCAAAAATTGGGTATTACTATTCATAACGGCTAGTTGTAAAAATATTTTTAGAGCATATCACTGTTTAGTTAAACTCGATATTGCGTACAACGCAAGCAGTCGAGGAAGGTCGCGGTTGCGTGTAAAGCAAGCCAAGCTAGTGTTGTGTGTATTGTAAGATTCCTTTGATGATTTATATAACATAAAAACTAAATATTTCTCATAAAAGTCTCTGGTGTTACATTCTACCCCCCTTAAAATGATTTTCACCCTCAAAATTCGTCACTTTGTAACAAAAAAATGAGGATACCTCTCCCTCATCATATCCTCAAGCTCTGATGTAGATTTCTCTAATTGGTGGTTCCTCCATAAAACATTCACCAAGCTAGTGGTCTTGTTCCATAGGAATATTTTCACTACGATCAAGATTATCTATCGGATGTTTTTCATAAGAAAGATCTTGTTCCAGCGGTACAACTTCGGAGCTGAGTACATGTGAAGGATCAGGTATGTACTTTCTCAGGAGAGATATATGGAACACATCGTGAACTTGAGAGAGATTCGGTGGAAACACCAATCGATATGCTACCTTCCCAACATGATTCAGTATTTCGAAAGGACCGATATATCTAGGGCTCAGCTTTCCCTTCTTCCCAAATCTCATTACTCTCTTCCATGGTGATATTCATAAGAACACTTTATCACCAATTTCAAACTATTAGAAATTTATTCGGTTGTCGGCATAACTTTTTTGTCGACTCTGAGTTGCTCTTGTGTGTTATTGAATAGATCTGACCTTTTCTACCATCTCATCAACATGATTAGGTCCTAATAGCTTTCTTTCCCCAACTTCATCCCAGCAAGTTGGAGTCCTGCATTTCTTTCCATAGATTTATTCATAAAGAGCCATCTGAATACTGGAGTGAAAGCTATTATTATAACAAAATTCCACCAAAGGTAGGTGTTTCTCCCAATAACCTTTGAAATCCTTAGAGCAATCTCTCAACATATCTTCTAGAGTTTGAATTTTCATCTCAGACAGCCTGTCTGTCTGAGGATGATAAGAAGTGCGGAAAATCTTCTCTGTATCCAGAGTATGCTGAAGACTTCGCCCGAATTTGAGGTAAACCTCAAATCCTGATCAGATATAATATAAAGTGGTACTCCATTTAATCTTACCACTTCCTTTTCATATATCTTGGAAAGCTAATCCAGAGAGGAATCCTCTCTAATAGCAATGAAGTGTGACGACTTTGTAAGATGATCAACTATGAACCAGATAGCATTATTGCCTTTGGATGTTTTAGGAAGTCCAGTGAAAAAGTCCATAGTGGTGTTTTCCCATTTCCATTCTGGTATGGGTAATGGTTGTAACATCCCCTTAGACTTTGGTCTCTCATCTTTAACTTGCTGAAAAACCAAGCATCGAGAGACATATTCAGCAAAATATCTTATCATGCCATCCCACCAGAAGTACTCTTTAAGGTCTCTATACATCTTCATTCTTCCAGGATGAATAGAGAATGAAGAACTATGAGCCTCATCCAGAAACTCATTCTTTAACTCTGGGGTGGGAGGAACACAAACCTGATTCTTGAACATTATTATCCCATCACAATCAAGGTTGAATTCAGGAACATTTCTCACCTTCTTTTGTAACTCTACATCTTCATTATGTGCCTCTTTAATCTTCACATGTATAGATGCTTGAACATTCATTTGAGAAAGATACGATTTTTCCCCTTTCAATATAATTCCAAGATCCATCCTTTGTAAATCCATAAATATTGGATCTTTTGTGATCCTCATCATGGATAAGCTAGAATGGTATTGTCAACTTAATGCATCTACCACCTTGTTTGCTTTCCCAGGGTGGTAATGAATTGAGCAGTCGTAATCCTTAATCATCTCCAACCATCTTCTTTGGTGCATATTCATCTCCTTTTGTGTGAAAATATACTTTAAACATTTATGATCAGTATAAATATCACACCTTTCTCCATAAAGATAATTCCTCCAAATCATTAATTCAAAGATTACTATAGAGAACTCCAAATCATGAGTTGGGTAATCTTGCTCATGGATTTTCAATGGTCATGAGCCATAAGCTATCACCATATCATTTTGCATGAGAACACACCCCAATCCCTTCTTGGATGCATCACTGTAGATCACAAACCTTTCTCCACTACAAGGTACTATGAGAACAAGTGCACTAGATAACCTTCTTTTTAACTCCTTGAAGTTCTCTTCAAATTCCCTTTTCCAAAAAAACTTAACACCTTTTTTAGTCAACTTGGTGAGTGGATTAGATAATCGTGAAAAATCATTCAAAAAACGTCGATAATATCCAGCCAATCCATGAAAACTTCAGATCTCAGTTACTATTGTTGGTCTTGACCATCTTTCGATATGTTTTTGTTAGATCCACAAATACCCCCACTTTTGAGATTATGTGACCCAAAAATGCAACTTTTTTAAGCCAAAATTCACACTTGGTAAATTTTGCATAAAGCTTCTCCTTTCTCAGGGCCTTCAATACAATTCTCAAGTGATCTTCATATTCTTCCTTGCTCTTTGAATAGAGAAGAATATTGTCTATAAAGACTAACACAAACCGATCAAGATAGTCTCTAAAGATTCTATTCATCAGACCCATGAGGATAGCAGGGGAATTAGTAAGACCAAATGGCATCACTATAAATTCATAGTGTCCATACCTTGTACAGAAATCCATCTTTGGTATATCCTCCCTTTTGACCCTTAATTGATGATACCCTGAATGAAGATCAATCTTGGAAAAGTATTGAGCTCCTCGTAGTTGGTCAAATAAGTCATCAATTCATGGGAGAGGATATATTTTCTTGATAGTGATCTTTTTAAGTTCTCGATAATCAATGTAGAGTCTTATTGATCCATCTTTTTTCTTATCAAACTGAACAAGTGCTTCCCAAGGTGACGCACTAGGGCGTATGAATCCCTTATCAAGATTATCTTGGATTTGCTTCTTCAATTCCTATAACTCAATTGAGGCCATTCTATAAGGTGTCTTTGAAATAGTCAAAGCACCCGGTACGAGTTCTGTTGAAAACTCAACTTCACAATTTGGTGGAAGACCCAACAATTCCTCTAAAAATACATCGTCAAACTCTCGTACAATGGGAATATTCTTAATTGTGAGTTTCTCACCAACCATTTGAGATAAATAACCTTTATTTAGTGGAATCAAGACCCATAATATGGAAGAAATTTCCAATGTAAGGTTATGTTCATCCATTCATCAATAGACGATCATAGATTGATCTGGAATATGAAATGTGACTTACCTTCATTGGAAATTGATATGATCTCCATATAGAGAAATCCAATCCATGCCAAGAATCACATCAAATTCCACTATAGGAAGGATCACAAGATTTTCATGAATCACTTTACCACAAACTTCAATCGGAGAAGAATTATAAACTTTTGATGCGACTATTGGTCCATTAGGGGTTGTCACAGTAAACTCAAAATCTAATTTTTGAGGTAATACGGTGATTCCCTTAGAAACTTCTTCAGAAATAAAAGTGTGGGTGGATCCATAATCAAATAAAACATTTTCTACTTTAGAGTGGATGGTAAGTGTACCTTTCACCACTTTGTTATCGTACTCCACATCGCTGATAGAAATTTCATGTGAATTTTCTTTGTCTTTATCCTTAAGAGTTTTTTGACGTCGATCATCATCAACAACCCTTGGATTAGGGAATTGATTTTCATAATGACCAATTTCTTTGCACTTGTAACATTGAAGTGTAAGAGGTGCACTCTGTGTAGCCTTTTCATTGTTCGCATCACTAGACATATTCTTCCTATCATTGCGGCATTCAAATGCCCGATAACATTCCTTTCTACATTTGAAACATTTACCTGTCCTCAAGACAACTCCCTCCATGTTTTTTTCCACACTTTGAGCATAAAGGAAAACTCATCTTCTTTTCAGTGTGATTTTATATTTTCCTTTGAATTCCATTTTCCTCTTCTTATCAAACCCATATGAGTGATGGGTTACTCCAATCTCCATCTCGACCTTGAGAGCACATTGAAAATTTTCCTTGTAGCTATTGAAGTCCTTTATGGATAGCGCCCTTCGAAGACTTGGTTTTAATCCACTAAACAATCGATCGATCTTACTCATAGGTTGGATAATAATACTAGAAGCATACATTACATGCCTTGTAAAATTTGCTTCATAGGTACCAAGAGATTCATCATCCTTTTGATTCAGATCAAGAAACTCATTCTCCATTTTTTTAGAAGAATACGAGGGAAGTACTTATTGAAAAATAAGTTCTTGAACTCGTCCCATTCAATGGACTCAATTTCACCCCTTTTCCTCATATTCTTAATAAGATTCCACCATTGATCAGCATCACCTTCCAAACGATATACTACAAAGATGACTTTATCATGTTCAGAACATTGAAGAACTGAAAATATCTTTTCAGTAGTACTAATCCATTTTTCAGCAACTAATGGATCAGTACACCCTCTGAATGAAGGTGGACGCTGCCTCATGACAGATTTAACAAAATGTTGCTCCTTCCTTTGCTCGTATGGAAGTCATGCATGATTCATATCTTGAGAAAGTTGTGTGGGCATGGATACAAGATTTTACACCCCAGCTCCTATAAAGTTTGGTTGCTCAGGGGGATAATCATTGCATTGCCTGTCGCATTTCTCATTAACATGATTCCTTCGGGTTCCATCCATTGACTAAAACCAAGAAGAATAGTGTGAGCAACACTAATTATAATTGGAAAAATGCATAATCAAGAATAAAATTTAACACTTAAGGTATTTTCATAGGTTGTTCATGGCCATTTCTAAAACACTAAGATTGTGTTCTATGTTTAGACTTATCCTTAGGGTTCTTTCTAAGGCTTTCACATCCTAGTTTCCAAAGGTTGACTATACATTTCCTCTGATACAAACTATAATGACCCATACATTACATACATTGTTAGTACTTCAAAATTGAAGTACACTTATTACATCATATTACAAAACCATGAAAGGACCGTATAAGTATAGTGTCTTTAGAAACTACGAAACATAAACAACTGGTTCATAAATCATCTACGTTGTCTCCAATTTATTTCATAATATCTATAGTCCCTTTTTGGGATATCCTACTTAATATCCTTTTTCCTGACCTGGGAAAAGAAAACATACAAAAGGGTGAGCTCAAGTTCTCAGTAAGGGTAAACAAAAGAAATATCAATCACATCATATTCATAAGAACAAAACATTTTGGAAATCTTACCCTCCAAAAGAGATCATAATTTTCTAACATGGGATAAATTATAGTAATGAAATGTAATACCAATAATCTTAACATAAAACATGAAACTTTGTGCCATACACACATAATCATAGAGAGTAATTTCTTAGTAGTCAAGACTCATAGCCAAGACTATCTTAGCGGGAAAAGTCCTTTGCTGAACCGACTTCACTCCTTATTTCGGTCATGTTTCACTAAACCAGTTTAAACTATCGTTCCATCCATGTCTATCTAATGAGATATAAATCTTTACCCAATTCATTGGAGGGAGATATAGGTCCCACCCATCTCATAATGAATCTATTCTCATGTGTTCCACAAAATCATAAATCTAACATCGTAGAATAACCCGTGTAATAAAAATGGGATTCTTAAACATCATGCCATCATAACATAATCCAATAAGACAGAAGGACATCATGAAATATATTCCATAATAACATAATAATATCAATGTAAAATAGTGGTATAAATGGAACCCTATATTATCTTAGATGGAAAATAATTTTGATAAAACACTTGAACTCCATTCTTGAGGAAAATATCCTTTCTAGTTCAAAAAAATTTTCCTTTCTTAACATGTCATATAATTTTAAACTAAAAGAAGATGATTAAAAATAAACTTGAAAACAGGAAAAGGATTCTTCTTGGAAATAATTTTTTAAAAATCCATTCATGTCGTATAAGTTAAAAAAACATTCTTCTCGTACTTTTTTCGGAAAAGTCAAAAAGTACCTCGTACGAAAATCGATAAAAGATTCATTTCATATCTTTAACTAGAAACTCACCAAAGGGTAAAATTTAATTTAAACTACTATAGGAGGATATAAATAATATTAAATATTGAGGAAACATGGATGTGGATGATAAATATTCCCAAGTAAATTCTAAAGTATAAACAATCTCGGATAAAAATTGAGATTGCGAGATTGCCCCTTACCTTAGGTATGATTTTCTTTGTAAGTGTCTGAAACTCCTGTATAATGATTTAAATAATGTTATTGACTTATTCCATAATCATAATCATTGTTATTATATCATATATGATCATATTCTTAGCTTCTTATTAGCAATATTTCATTGCTACTTTTTATTCGGGTGTTTATTACTTTTTGTTCTTATGCGTGTTTTGTTGAATAAATTATATTTATTATTTTTAGGTTATAGATACCTCATTTATAGAATGGTATTAGTGTAATATATATCATATTTATTCATTCAATTCATTTATATAATCATTTTGTAATGAATATCATGTAGAACGAGTCACATCACATCGTGGAGATGGTATTCCGTACGTATGCACGAGCGATGATATCATTCACATGATCGTGGAATTGTATTGGAGTGTATGTATACTATTTCATAATCAATATCACTTTACAATAACAATATGTAGTCATTATTTACACCATTATACCCATCCATGTAAGGTGGTGGTGGAAAATAGTTTACACCACGATGTGGAGACGGTATTCCTTACGTATGCACGCATGGTGATTTTGTTTTCCGTATGATGGATAGATGGTGAAATAGGGTTGCTTAATACTTATAATAAGATATAATTATATGAGTGATACTGATGTTATTACTTCATAATGACACAACTATAGAAGAATAAGTGGAAGAAGAAATAAAGTTGAAAGAATCGGTAACGGACATTACCTCTTCTTTAATGCGCCTCTTTGAGACCTCCTTTTAAGGCACTAAAATTGGTCTTTGAAGAATTCCAGGACCTCTAAGATGTTTCTAGGGAAGTAGAGAAGATAAATTGGCAGGGTTTGTCAGATCTTGAAGGCTCAAAGTGGTGTGAGGAAGAGAGGGAGGAGGTTCCTTTTTATAAGGGAGGAGAGGGGCATCTTTGGAAAAACTGCAAATATTATTTTATTATAAAGCCATATTCGGTTTTTAACAGGAAAAAATTGATTTATTTAAAATATAAGGTGGGTATGGGTCGAAATAATCTCGTCCAAAATAATTTATACAAGTTTAGGTTTCTATTTTAACCATATCACTTAGATTTAACTTTATGTTAGATAATTTAACTTTTACCGTGTCTTCTTGTTTTCTTACACAATAAGGTTAATAAACTTACCATAACAAGCCAAACAGACCCGAAGTTGTTTATTATTAATATATATAAACTTATCTAAGTCATTTGGCCGAAAATTATATTTTTAGGAATAAAATAACAAATAATAATATAATATTTGTTTTAAAAACTATTTTATGTCAATTTTGACACTATTTGGTAATTTATTTTTGTGAATATCATATCAGAAGAATTAGTTCGAACAAAGTTAATTAAATAAATACTAACATGTAATATTAACCTATAAAAATAGTTTAATTCTTTAAAATTATAAAATTACATTTATTTGGGTATTTGTAACATCAATTATATAAATATTTCATTAATAATATAATTAAGGCATCATCATTGTGTCATAATTAAATTAAATTATTTGAAGTCTAAAAACTACAAATAAAATACCATTAAGTGGGAAATTTTTTTAGAATTCTAATGAATGTTTATAGTCGAATTTATCTTATGTATTACCCTATATTAAAAATGATTTAGTTATAAAACTTTGATTTTAACTATGTTAACCCTTCTTTAAATAAATTAATATTAAATTTCCTAATCTAATACAAGTGGTCCAAAATGGTCATATTTTATTTCTAAGGTTGTTTTTGGTCAAATTACACTTATCCAATAGAATTAGGACATGTGTTAGGGTAATAATAATATCATTTTCACCCTTAATTACCCTATTTACTTTTAACCGTGGTAAATAAAAGTAAAAAGTTACTATTCACTAAAAATTATTTTCATCACATTGAACAACATTTTACTTACTTACATCAACCATGTCTCTCGGATTTTTAAAATTCCATTCACAAAAGCGGTAAAATTATGTTTTATGTAAATTTTCAAATTCTCATAGGAGGTGGGTAAAAGACGGTCAAAAGTTCAATAAAATTTTTATATATCTAAAATAATTATAAAATGACTCCAATGAATTGCATTGAACTTATATAGGTATTATTTATCAATTTTTATCTAAAATGAATTTAAATAAAATAAATAAATATTTAAATAAAAAGTCGGATTTTAAATAGTAACCTAGTGTTTTAACTATTCATCAAAAATTGAATGTTTTCAGAAATATACCAAACTTTCACCCTATGCTATTTTCTATATTCCGAATCCAAAAAATGAAGTCCATTTTCAAAGATAAAATTTATAAAATTTCAAAAAGTGGCTATTACTATTCATAAGGGCTAGTTTTAATAGTATTTTAATAGCATATCGTTGTTTAGTGAAACTCGATATTGCGTACAACGCAAGCTGTCGAGGAACGCCGCGGTTGCGTGTAAAGAAAGCCAAGATAATGTTGTGTGTAGTGAAAGATTACTTTGATGATTTATATAACATAAAAACAATGTATTTCTCATAAAACTCTCGGGTGTTATAGTAACATCATAACAAAACACACATGAAAATAAATCAATCAACACCCAAAACAATAAAAATAATTAAATATTCATAAAAGGTGAGATAAATTTTTTTTAAAGGATCATATTTGATATAATAAATATTAATATGGTTCTGGAATAAGTTAATATAATTTTTTAAACTGTAGTAAATTATATTAAAGCACATTCAGTAAAGGTTATTCTTGGGGTAATAGATTTTATCTCGATTTCATTTCATTGAGGCATATCATAATTTTATGCACATAGTTTATTTTAAATGGGGTATATATTGTCCATTTTAAATATAATATCATGAATAATTCATTATTAATGGTAATTTAATTTCCAATTTTAATTATTTAATCTAAAGGTATTTAAAATTATAATTATCTAGTGGTAATTAATTTCATAACTCAATTTATTTTTATTGAGTAATATTAATTACTCATTGTCATTAATATTTTATGATTATCTATTTAATGAATTTTTACATTGTATTGTTTCATTTACACTATTTTTTTATTTCAATATGATACAAATAAATGATTCATTTGATTATTCTCACTCAAATGTTTTGATATTTTTAACAGTTTACTTCACAATCTCATTTTATTCAAGACCTTTTACATTTGAATTTACACTGAAAAAATTATTTGATAATTATTTAACAAACCCAATAAATTTATTCACATATGGGTTTTCATGACTATTTTCATGTAATAGTACCATTTTTTTACTTTTGGTACTTAAAATTTTTTACATAATGTTTTAAAGAAAATATAACTTCATATATCTCTTCAGCCTAATTGTTTTCTCCAAATACCATGTTTTCTAAAAATGTTTTAACCTTTTCAAAATGATTTATTAAATAAATTTTTACACATTTTATCTTTTTAAATTTCTTATTGTAATTTTCTTATATTTTTTCAAATAATGATCTTTTATGACCTATTTATAATGAAAGAGGAAGGTTATTTTTACCTTGTACATCATATACATAATTACCAACCATAATTAATTTGAACATTACATTACATGTTTATATGGATATTTTTAAATTAAATTTTTTATTAATATTATAGAAATTATGAGTTTTTTAAAAAGTGATTTTCAATTGAAAATATTTTTAAAATATTTTTGGTTTAAAAAGTAATTGTCAAAATGAAAAGGATATTTTCCTCAATAATGTTTTTAAATATTCATTTTATTTAACCAAAGACAAAACCCTTATTACTAATCCAATGGGTATACATTTTATTCATACCATCATTATTATTCCTTTAGATGGATTGGGATTATATTTTTCCAGGGATATTATAGACATTCACTTCCTTGAGTCATGTTCATAATCATTAAAATACCATTGAGTTATTCACTATCTTATGATCATTAGACAAAAATTTTTCCATAAATATCATTATCACTTATCATGTATATGTTTATTTCATATATTGTACTCTATATTTTTTATACAATTTTTACATATGATGTTTTTTTATTAACTAGTGATATATTGATAAATCCATATCTTTTAAACAATATAAGTATTTGATAAGTCACATTGTTTATGAATTAAATCAATTACTTGATATAAGAAGATTTTTTGGGCATGAAATACATGGATTTTGGAATGGTTAATGTAATCCATTTGATGAATTATCAGTATCCTGGGATGGATCATTTCATTAGCCTCAGCTAAGTGGGTTTTTACTTAGTGTGTTATAAATGTTCTCGGGGATAGATATTTTTGGTAAAGGTATCTTGTGCCAGGGAAACATGAGGCCTAATAATTTATAATTTCCTTCATTAACAGTTATTATTATCTAAGATAACTTCACTGTGGAATTATCTTGAGATTCATTTAATTTTTATTTTATTTTTTTAATGGAATAATATTTAATTTATTTACAATTCCATGTGGGTTATCCCTTCCATCATTATTTAAATATCATGTGTCATTGGTTATTTATGTTCTATGCTGATTATTATTATCAATTCATGATATATTCTATTGTATTTAACCCTTATTCAGCATTTGATATCACCTTTTTATTTTTCTTTCCCAATGATTCCATTAAGGTTAATTTGAAATACATTAAAGAATATGATATTTGGAAAAACGATATTTTAGAAAAAAATTATTTTGTATTTTTTGTATTTAGATGTAATGTAATACTCATGTATGTAACTAGTTTATTAATACCACAAAACTGATCAGTCCATTAGGATATGATTCCATGTATCTTATAATAATGTAATGGTATCAAACACTTTCTTCATGCTTAATGGGTTCAGGGTCTCTACATTTTGTATCATAGGAAGTTTAGTAAAAACATTAGAAACTAAATTTTGGAAAACATTGATTAGGGAAAGTAAATATATCAAATACTTTGATGATAAGTATTGAAGAACATCACAAATGTTTTTGCAATGTAGATATTATTATATTTTTCTAGAAATGCATGATTTTTTTGGATACAAAAGTGGTTTTTCTTCTAGCACATACCTACATAAGGGTAATAACTCTAAAAGGGTATGTTAGGCTTGACTAGATCATAACCTTGTAGATACAAATAGTCCTTAATGCACAGGTGGTTTGACACACTCATGGTATATTTATAGGATAATTAAGATTTTATTTACCAACCATTAGGATGGATTTGAATAGATGATGATAATAAATGACTTGGGTTAATCCTATGTTTTCTTAGATTGATGATAATGTGTCATGATTTATAAATCGTATAAATTATTGTATGGTTAACCACTAGACCATGAAAAGAACAACGTGAAAAGAAAATGCATGATTTATTTATGTATTTTTATTAAATAATTTTTTTTTGAAGCATTTTACAATTGTTATTTTGATTACAAGAATCCTGAAATATATAATTATTGTATTAAATTTTAGAAGCAATTGTTTATTCATTAACATAATACTTATTATTACCATCAGGGGCTAATGATTTTATGAGTTATCATATTTAATATAGAAAAATTCCTATATTTAGGTTTAATGTGGTGATATTCCACAAAGACTATAAATATTTATGATTAATTTAAGGAGATTATATTTTTTAGTGGAAAATGAATAATAGAAATAAAGCCTTTAAATATTATCAACCTAATCTTAATGGTATTTATAATATTTAGTGTTAATATGATGATTAATAACCATGTAATAATATTAAAATATTATTATTATACTTTTTTAAAAAAATATATTGAAAACCCCAGTAAATGTTTTTTAATAATTACTTTTATTTCAAGGGTTTTCATCATATTTTTCTAGGTAATTTTATAGGAATTATATTAATATTGTTTTGAAAAATGAAACCATTATGTTGGGTGGAAACCCATCATGTGTAGAAAAGATTTAGGACATGAACCCATGAATTAATATCAATAATGGTTTAGCACCTACCAATTGTCTAGGTGATATTCGGGTCAACAAGTCCTTATTTCTAGGTAAACAATTTGGAAAATAAATATTAATGATAAACAAATAGTGTTGATTTTGAGTTTTAGATATTAATTTATATAATATATTGTATTAACCATATTATTTTTGAAAATTAGTTAGTGACATATAGAAATACTTATCACTCTTTTATAGATCTTATGATTAGTTAAAAGTTCATCCTTGTGATTCAAGCATAGAAAAATAATTTTTTGATATTATTTAATTAGAGTTAGAGATTAAATAAAACACAAAGGATCATTTTTTTGTAGAAATATATCAAGTAAGTATATTTCCTTATATTCTTATATATTAAAATAATTTCATGACGTTAGAGAATTGATCTTGAAATAAAACAATATTACCCAATTATTTTCATATCTAATGAATCAGGTGGTCTTTAAAATCATCACAGATTTATGGTTTTGTGTCTATAGGCTTTATCTTCATAATTCACCTTCTTATGATCAATGAACACTATCTCCCTCTATAAATATTTATCCATTTCCTCCATGTTCATATCTTCACTTTCCACTGATGTTATCCTACTTAGAAACAATGTTATGTGTTACTAAAGAAGACCTTTGTGAGTCATTTCATCTAATATTAAGATGATATTTTTTTTAAAATTTTTGATATTTTTATCAAATTTATTTTGAAATATCAAACCCTTGATCATATATTTAATGTTTAAAATTTAAGGACACAATTTTATTTTTTTAGAGAGAATGTAACATGTAGAAAATTCTAAAAGAATGACATTTTATTCCATAGATTATGTGACACATAACACTTAGAATAGAAAATAATATACCACCCTAATAATTTAAAATAAATTAAATTTTTCATAAATTTATTTTTTTTATTTCTTGTGATATACGCAATAGCGAGATTCTTCGATAGCTTGTTTTACATGAAATACTATGTTTTGTAGAACAACAATATAGTATTAATATTGTTATTTAATATGATAGATTACACCAATACATTGGAATTGAGGGTATTAATTTGAATAAAAACATTAAAAATTATATTTTATTCTTTTTTATTTTTTTTCTATTGATTTTAAATAATAATTATTTTTATTTCAAAGAAAAATAAGGGTTTTTTGAGAAACATTATTTTCCAAAAAACTGTTTAGTCACTCTTGGGGCACATAATATAAAAATAATTCTTAAGACTTTTATAAATTTATTTGAAATATAAACATCATTTTTTTTATATCACTACGATAAAATAATATTAGGGTAATGTTTTGGGATTTTTTAAAAAAGATTCATTTCTTTAATGAATCGTAAAAAATACTCGATTTTAATTGAAAAATACCTTTTCATCAAAATTATTTATATTGTTGAAAAATGTTTTTAATTTTTTTTAAATTAAAATAAGTTAAATTATTAATGTATTAATGAAATATAATTCATTGGACTCATTTTTTTATTTAAATTAGACATAAAAACTTTGTACACATTTTGTCATTTTCACTTTAAAACTTGTTTTCTTATCATATTTGCAGGATTAATTTAAAATTAAATTTTTTTCCTTATATAATTTAATTTAAAAAAATGGATTAAATATTTATATTCATAATAATATATGATTTATTATATATTCAACTTAATATTTGATGGAAATAAATTGTGAATGCAGTAAACATTATTTATACCAGTTAATGTAAAATAGGTTTACCAAAGGGTTAAACTAAATATATAAGGATAAAAATTACCAATACACTTATATAAAAACTATTTTCGTTCCCTATTTTATCTATTACACATCTATGATTCTATAATTATACATTTTGGATCATTTTTACATTTGAAAAATATGGTAGCAGTCAATTATTTTAAAAAATACCAAGTGTGTCATCTCCCCCACTCATAAATGGTTACCCACTCTCCTCTCCACAACACAGCTTAAAACCACTTTGGTTTGGGAAAACAAAATCCCAAATTTCATTCCAAATTCTATCCCTCCATATTAGAATAATTCAGTTTTTTATAAAATAAAAATTTTAATGCTTTAGTGTATACTTAAGGAGGGTACCTGAAAAAGAAGAGGTGTTCTTCAACAAGCACCTTTATTTTATTTCCTTCTCTAACTCCTTCAATTCCTATCATACCAAGATTATATAATAACTTAAATATATTACAAATACTATTATTTTTTATGTTATATTTATGACCTAAAACCACACACACACCCAAAAAATTTGTTATGAAATCATCATCTGTGTGTACGGAAAACTACATCCATGTGAACTAATGTCATTCGTTTTTCAGTTCACACCTCTGAAGGTGGGGTAATAAAATAGATAAAACATATATAAATGTTAATTATAACACAATTAGACGTTTTTATTCACTATTATATATATATATATATATATATCCTTTAATCTCCCACTACATTGGAGATACGATTACGTCACTCATTTGTACGGTGGACTATGCCTCATGAAGCGTTGTGATTTGTCTTTCACTAATGCTTCACTAGGAATGTCCTAATGATACATTTAATGATTATAAATGATATAAATTACATAATATTTATATTAATGAGATATTTATCATTTTTAAAGATAATATATTTATATTTATATCATTTTCTATCTTTCCTTTTCACTCATGTGAAGTTAAAGATATCATTCCTGTATATGTGGACTACCACCATCACAAAGAGATAGGACACACTTTTCATTATGAAAATACATGGATGGCATGTGTAATTATAAAATATAGTATATATTTTATTATTATCATTATTAAATGTTTAAATATTATTTACCTTATTTTCATAATGATCATTGAAAAATTAAATCATTACTCATGTGTGATTACATCCATCCGTCTTCATGAACGCAACATAGTCCGTATTTTATAACAATTAATCATGATTTGTTTGAAAAGTAAATTTTTTATAAAAATGTGAAAATTATTTTATAATTATTATTCTATAGAATATATAGCTATATAATATGTGTAGAAACTGGAACATCATAATAAAACACATATGAGAAACATGGTAATTTCTACATGAAGTAATGAGATAAAGAAATATTATTAATGAATGGGTGATAAGATATTTTAAAAGAATAATATATTATATTTTAAATATTAATGTGGTTATATAAAAAGTTAGTAACATTTTTAAAGCCATTATACTGGATTTCAAACCATGTTAGACTAAGGTAAAGAATGAGGTAAAGGATTTCATCTCAATTTCATTTAATTGAGGCATATTGTAATGTTACAAACATAGCTTATATTATATGGAATAAATAATGTAACATTATCATGTAATGTAATTAATAAATATTTATTCATGATATTTTATATTTCAATTAGAATTATTTCAGCAAAGGGTATTTGAATGAAGAGTTACAGGAATTTCATAAATCAATTTATTTTAATTGTGTTATATTACTTCCTCAATTTCAAATATAATCAAGGATTATATGTCTAAAAAAATTTAATATATATATTTTTATGTCAAATATTTTTATTTAGATTTATATTTGATAAATATAATCAATTAATTGGTTCATTCTCACATCACTACTATGATCATTGAAAGGGTTTACTTCACAATGGAATTTTCTGCTGGATTAATAAGATATGAATTTACATTAAAGTAAATTCTTTTATATTACTTTAAAAAACCTTTAATTTTCTTATAATATGGTTATTAAAGATTATTTTAAATTAATAGAACCATTTTCAATCTTTGGTACTCAAAACATTTTATAGAATTCTTTTAAGAAAACCCAATGTCATTTCCCTCCTATTTCAGAAAACAATTTTCTTCAAAAACAAGTTTTATAAAAAAACACAAATGTTTTTAACCATTTGAAAATGATTTGTTAAAGAAATTATTACACATTTTTACTTTTTACCATATGTATTTAGAATAATATTTTTTTAATTTTTCAAATAAAGAGATTTTATACCCTTTTTCTTAATTCAAAATTAATGTTCTTTTAACCTAGTATAGAAAGAATGGAATGACCGGATATAATTTCATTAATGCTTCATTTTAAAGATTAAAATTTTATTTTAAAAAGAAAATATTTTGATTAGATTTCTGAAATTTAAATTTTCAAAAAATAGGTTTTGAATTAAAATGATTTTCAAAATGTTTTATGTGTTAAATAGATATTTTCAAAATCAAAATGATATTATCCCAAAGAATGTTTTCAAAGAATGTTTTTGTTTCATCATGGAAAACAACCCTTATTCGCACTATAATAGTTATACATTATATTTATATCATCCTTATTCATCATATACTTAGATTATAATTTTTGGACATGGATATTATTGATATTCTTTTACTTGAATCATTTTCATAATACTTAACTTCCCATTATATTATTCATTTTTCATTGATAATTTAACATTAAATTTCTCCTAAATATACATATCATTTATCATGGATATGATTATTTCCAAAACTATGTACAACTTTTTTTAATTTTAATGTTATTTGATTAATAGGGGATAAATTCATAAATATTTATCCTTTACTCAATATTGATATTTGATAAGGAATATTATTTATAAATTAAATTGAATATATGATTTATTTTTAATGCTTTGAACATGTCATACATGGATTGGGGACTGATTAATATTATTCCCATGATGAATCGATAGTCTCATGGGAGAAAACATTTGGAAATACTTAGTTAAGTTGGTTTTCCTAATTGGCTATAAACTATCTTGAGGATAGATCTTGGTAGTTAAGGTATCATGTTCCTAGAAAACGTTATGTCCAATAATTTAGTATTTCCTTCATTGAGAGTAATTATCATAAAAGTTATTTTCATTATGATATTATCTATCGATAAATTTCATTTTCAATTTATTGATTAAATGTCAAGTGTTTTTAGTTATTCAATTTCTATATTGATTATGCCTTATCCAGTTATTTAAATGCCATTTTTGTTTGGGTATGTACCTTTCCATTTTGATTATTCTTATTGATTCATGATAGCTTCCTATTTATTTAAAACATAATAGTAATTTTAGATCACCCTTAATTTATTTTCATTCTATAGGATTCATGAAGGTTATTATGAGAGAAATTAAAAAATATTCCATAGGGAATAATTATATTCTAGAAAAATAATTATGTAGTAATTATTTTATTCAAATGTAATGTAATTCTCATGAGTTTACCTTATTTGGGGTGAATTTTAAACCAATCGGTCCTTCAAGATTTTATTACATGTATCTTATGACAATATAATGGTAGTAGAAACTGGAATCCATCTTACAAGATCCATAGTCGCTATATTTTTAAAAAATGAGACATAATAACTTCTGCATAAAATGTTTCACATAAAATTCACGAAATTTTTATTCTTGTGCGATATACGATTATTCCTTGAGTATATAGTGTTTATGTGTGATAAAGTTATTAGAGACATAACTATCAAATTTTTTATTGTTTTTCATGGTTAATATCTACATAATTTAATTAATTTGAAGGAAGTTGATCATCTTTTTAGTTATTTTGATATAAATTAATTGCATGAAAAATGGTCTCATATTTTATTAATAATATTTATTTTTATGTGGTTTTTAATTTTTTACATTAATTATATGAATGGGGTTTTATATTTTAAATGATTTGGTTATGGTTGTGTATAAGTAAATATAACCTAAGGGGAATATGATACAACAGATTAAAAAATGGAAGGAAATGTAATATTCTGATAAAAAACATTAAATTATTAAGAGCATCCAGCCAAATTTCTTCTCTAATAACATTTTACAATCCTACTAAAATTCAAAATATCATGGATTAATACACTACCATAAATGGTTGAGACACCACTACAGTAGATTGGGGATTATTCTGCTCTACAGGTTATCAATGCTAAAGAAAACTCATAAAGGGGTTATATTTATCAAAAATAAAAAATTGTTGATAAAAGGTAGTTTTATTTTCACCAAAAAATATTGATAAATGTAACCTATTATTAGATCTTTTTCAATGTAATTAAATGGTACTTTTATTATATATCATAGAATTATGTCTCCTATTAGTGCCAAATAGTATATTTTTAGAACTAATAAAATGTATGTATTTCACAAAAAATATATATTTAATTAAAAATCATATATTAATATAAAAATATATTTATATTCAAATAAATATAATATAATTTATATATTACTAAATTTGTAATCACATATAAAATATAATATATTTATTGAAAATATCTATCATACAATGACTTCATGGAAACCCAATTAGCATATTTTGAGATAAAAAAAGATCCAGAAGGCCTCTTAAACTGGGTTTTTGTCAAGGTACATTAATTTTTGAACATTTTATAGAATTTTATCCTTGTTTAAGTGGGTCTTATTAACTTTTTCCATTAGAGGCTAAATTTATTCTAAGTGATTACATTGATATAGATATTTTGGAATTCATTTTTATAATTTCCAAATTATTGTGTGATTTATAATTAAATATATACACATATTGAGATATTTGTATATATTTATACATACAAATTTATTTATATATATTAATAGTTAAACATATTTACATATAGAATATCTTTTTAAATATATAAACAATATCTAAATAAAAAATAATATCCAATATATTTTAAATAAAATTGTGTGAATAATTATATACCTATAAATTATATATATTATATTTATATATATAAAGAAACATGTGATTTTGTTTTTATTAATAAACATATATATATATTCTAATATATGTATTTAAATTTTAATATATAATATATGTAAATATATATAAATATTTATAATTATATTTATAGACAAACACATATATATAAATACATATATATGTTTTCATGTATGTATGTTTTTATAAACACACAGACATCATTTTTAATTAATGTATTTAAGAATAATTATATAAATTTATATAAATATATTAAAAAATATATGCATAAAAATGTAACTAAATATAAATATATAAATGATAAAATATATCATAAAATTACAAAACAAAACAACATAGAGATGTGGTAATGGAATAGGTGTGTGAGGGTTGTGGTCCCACGTTTGAATCCAAGTGATGGTGCATGTTGGTGTGGGAATCAGTAGTGGTCTAGAACTAATAAAGTGTGGGTATGTCGAGCGCGTATATTTTTACCTGGTTTCTACATTCGAGGAAACAATGTTCTAATTCAAAGGTCCCCACATCATAGGAAATAAACTATCTCAGTAATAGGAAAATTTGAAGATGTAAGTGTCAATTGTGGAAGATAAGACTTTATAAAGATAAGGGAAATATTCAATCTTGACAGCTAGGGTGAGACATGAAAAATAGGTCGGAGATCAATATAGTTATTACGGTAGAAATGTTGATTTGAAATTCAATGGTATGAAGAAACCAATCCCCTTGATAGTATTAGGTAACCTCATCTTTATTTCCATCAAAAGTTTATAAATCTAGAATCCTGAAATGTATGAGACACTTAAATAATTGGGATGTGTAAAACTTGAAAATCTAGTTTAATGGAATATTATGATTTATAGCTTTCTTAACAAGCAAGATTGATATCTAAATGAACTATGATAAAAATATTATTATTTAAATGTGACCATTATAACCTAGTTATTAGGTTGACAGTGTGAAGGGGAATAAATACTCTATAAAAAATATGTATAATATTTTTATATAATTCAAATTTATTTATTTATTCATATGAAATACGTACTGAGTTTTTAGTAATGTCATTTTATGCTTCAAAAACATGTTTTCTTAAAAAATAATTTTCTTCAAAAATAAGTTTTATTTCATTTCTTACATTAAAATTATAATTAATTACAATTTATTTTAAAAATTATCTCTAAAGAAAATAATATAATTGTTGAAATAATCATGTTAATAATAACGTAGGAATAATTTTGTGTGTTTCTTTTAAAAAGAGTTATTTTCTAGTAAATACTAAAGAATCATGATTTTTTGTAAAATTTTCATTTCTTTTTATCAATATAAGTAATTAAAATTTCCCATTATGTTTTCAATTTGATATTCATGTAAAATAATTCTCCAAAAATTAGATATAATTTTATTTTATTTTTTAAAAACATAAAGGAGGAGTTAGAAAACAAAATCAAGTTCCCATTATTAAAAAAATGTCAACAATTTAAAAAATATGTAAATGATATTGAGCCATATTTAAATTATATTTAATCAAATCAAAGTTATATATTTTTTTAATAAGTTCAATTTTAGGATTAAAAAGTGATTTTTTAAAAATTTATTCATTTTTTTACAATTTAGGCAACAATTTATTTTAGATTTATATGAAAATTGAATATTGAAAAATGGATTCCACATTTGGAATTAATATGTTCTTATTTGTAAATAGGTCCTTTTTAATTAGGCTATTATTAATAGGTACCATAGTAAATATATGTCACCCCACTAAGGGTAAAATGTGTAAAATAAGGGTAAAACATTGGGATAAGGCCTTAAAATTACCTTAATAATTTTTTTACTAGATAATTATTGTTCGACCATAACCATCGAATATTCATATATTTATAAATATCAGAACACTTCACATTAATTATATCATTAATATTATTCTTGGTTAATGATAAATCCAAAAATGTCACTATGTTGATTTTTATATCTATAAAATTTTGTGACAGGAATAAAAACAAGTTATGCTTGGTTTTAAATGGTTAATTGAATTATAAAACAAAATTCTTTATCATGGTAATTTATTTTCTATTTTTATTAAAGGAATAATTTAACTAAATGCTTATGCGACCCTAACCCAATGCTTGTTCAAATAAAAGAAAAACCAATTAAATAATTTTAAAACATTAATAATGATATAATTTGGATTAATTGTTGAGTTAAAAAGAAAAATAAATAAATATAACATATTATTGATATGTTATAATGTTATATTTTAATTATATTACCTAATTTATTTTTTATGTGAAGTTATTTGGATAGTCCCAAAAATTTGTTTAATGGTATCTTATGTTATATTATATTTTATTAAATTATATAAAATTCATAAAAAGATATATATTTTCCCATGTGAATGGTATATTATTGATCATATAAACCATTTTCCACTTATGGATCACATTTCTTTAGTAATATCCATAGCCCTGAATGAGTAAAAAAATTTATATCACAGTAATCAACAAAAGGGTTTATGTTCGGTTAAATCTAAATATACAGGTTAAAACATTTCCTAAACGTATCTAAATAACTTTTTATATAAGTTTTTTGAATTATACTCATTCTAGATAAAACATATATCATTTTTTAGTCACATTTAGTTGAAAATTAATTTATATTAATTTAATAATTTAATTAATTCCAAGGTCGATCATCCCCTCACTTATAAAAGGGAAATTTATCTCCTCTCTTATTCAAGAATATCTATCACTGTAATTCTTATAATATAGGAAATAATACCATATTATATTTCTAAACCACTTCCTATATCTTATTTTATTTCCAAAATACAATTCTTTCAATGCATAGGGTGTATTCCAAAGGTGTTATGTCAACAAAGAGGTACAACTCTTAACTGAGTACTTTCAATTATTTTTTATTTCATATTCCAAATGGATTGTTACTGTAATAAATTAATTAAAATTTTATCATAAATATAAATATTTTTTATTTTATAATGTAAAAATAATTCCACTTCTTTTTGAACATACTGAACGCAAAAAAATCTTTCATGCATTCATACATTTTATCGCTTCCACATAGCGGTGTAATTATTTTTTCATCACTATTTTTTATGGATGGTAATAATTATGTAACTAATGAATTTTTGTGATATTTATTACATAATTTTGAATCTATTAATATCTAATATGTTTTTCCTTATTACTCTTCCACCCATTAAAAATTGATAATATTGCTCCTGAGTACGTGTGTACTACCATCTCGGCAGAGCGATGTGATTTATTTTTAATATAATAATTTAATGGATGATTATAAATATGTATATGATAAATATATATGTTATCTGTATCGTGAATAAATTTTTTTATGTGGTATAAACTTCACTATGATGCCGTAGTCAAAACTAATAAACTGAAACATACAAGAAAAATGGAATAATTAACACACAAAAATGATGGGTTTAATAAAGAATTTTTAATAAATGTATGTGGATTTGTTATAAGTGGATCATTTATGATATTATATGTTATTATATTATTTTATTATATTATTATAATAAAACTAAATTTATTATACAGCAGGCTAAAATCCTATACAATTCCATTTTTACATAAGGTAATACTTCTTGTCTCATTTTTTTCCAATGATAGATATGACATATTTCCAAATTATTTATTTCATGTGGTGTATCTACATAATTTTGGTATTTTATATCATTAATATATTTATATTAATAGTCTTTAATGTTTCATTTTAATTTAATTCTTGAATAGGGTTATCATTAAATTGTTTCTAAAGCGGTAACAGATTTCTTTTATAATCTCTTTTTATTTCAGGATTTTATGTGTTTCATTTTTCTTTTGGAAAATAATATGATCCTCATATCTTAAACACATTATATTTTCTTCTAGTCTAGTAATTATTGTTTTTTCATGTTTATTTATCATTTTTTCTAATGTTTCATCAACAATCAACAAGTTACAAGAAAGGGACTTTCTTTTAAAAATAATATTTTTACGATTTATTTTCTAGCATTTTCCTATATGTCTAAATTTTATTTAAAATGTTTTGATTAATTTTTTTTCTAATAAAAATATAATTATTAATTTAATTTTTTCAAATAGTTTTCTTCATATGTATATCTTTAAAAGAGATATTCTTTTTTTCAAATTGAGGTACTTTCTACCAAAACTATGGAAGAAATATTTGTATTAATGCACACTGAAAAAATGTATTTTTCTTTCATTACCACAAATTTTTTTCTTCTAATAATATTTTAATATTTTCTACAGACATTTTAGAAGAAATTTTTTCCCTAATGTTATGTAAATTTTTTGATATTAAATATGTCATTTTAAAATAAAATGTGTATTTTTCTCATGAAATGTTCTGGTAATAATTTAGTGGTATTTTCATTTATAGAAAACACAATTGATTTTAATGGGGATTTGATTCAATGATACCATATTTGTTATATAATTGGACAGTTTATAATTATTATATTTTGATAATATGTATTATTGATTCAATATAGATAATTTTGGCTTCTAATTAATTTTTGGAATAAATGGAATTGATAATTCCAAATAAAATAAATTCCTATGATTTGAAAGTGATGGTTGGGGAATGGTTTTTGATATCCAATTTATGCCTAAAAATTTATCATGAGAGAAAATATTTGGAATTCTATGTTAGATGGGTATTTGGGTTACACCTACCCATTTATTAAGAATGATGTCTTGGTTGAGAAACCATGAGAGTAATATTTAGGATAACTTAGTTGAGAGGCCTTGATAATGAATTTATAGAATTATGTGTTTAAACTATTAATATTATGGTTTTATTTATCCATGTTTTTATATTTTTATATGTTTCATGGATACTAAATAAAATTTCTTATTCAGTGAAATGGTAGGTATTTTGATTGTACACTATCTATTGATAATTGTTACTTATTTTCTCTTGATAGTTTCTGTTATACGGAAACCTTATTGTGCATTTGAGACAAACCTTTATCATTTTCCATTTCATTAGGTTATGAGAAATTTATATTTTAATAAGTTTCAAGGATACATATTATTTACTTTTACTGTGTTTTATATTTTTTCCTATATAAAATCAGAATCATGTATATATCTAGTTCTTCATTTCTAATAAATATATAAATCCTTGGTGATGTGATCTATTGTATCATTTTTAAATGTAATAAAGTATACAATGGCTCTAATCTATTGGAGAAAGGAATTTATTGATGGTCTTAAATAAATTTTCATTTAAACATTGGGAATTGGATTTAGGAAAATACATATTACAGTAAATAACCCTGCTATAGATTTTAAGGATAAGTCTCAGTATAAAAGAGCATCCTATATTGCATTAAGTAAAGTACTATGGTTTTATAAAAGATAATTCTATGTTTGGATACCAGAAATTTGATACGGTTATAGTACAGATTCAATTTCAGGTAATAAGTCTTAAAGTGGTGGATTGTGTATTAACTATTTTGTAACTGATTCACTATGACTGGTCCCAAGACTACACAGATAGCTAAATAAAATAGGCGGACATTCTTAGGAAAAGTTAAATATTATTTATAAATCATTATAAAGGATTTGAATAAATAATAAATATGGATGGTCTGTTTTAAACCAAAGGTATCATATATTAAAAAATGAGATGACATCATTTGGACATACTAAGAAGGATGTTCCATGATTATATGGTTTTTTACCATTATTATTGTCTCTCACACAATGCATTATGATTTCTAACAATGGATGGGACTAAGAGGAATCATTTTTAAAATTTATGTGACATATAAGACATATACTATCCTCCTAAGCATCTAAATGATATGGGAGTTGGGAGGATAAACTGTTTTATTATAGTTAATCATTTATCACTATATATGATTAACATCATATATAGGGGTGAGTTTTTAAATAAGTAAAATAAGATGGACTTATACTTTTTTGGATGTTAGAGTGGAAAAAATAATTGAGGAATGAAATTTTATTTCCATTTATGTTAATAATTTGGGAAAATCACATAATAGAATGTCTCAAATGAAAGGTAAGATATTTTTTATATTGAAATGAAGGGAAAATTTCTTAAAATTTCCAAGAAATTCAATATTTTATGTTTGGGGGACTAGGTTATTATCTGAGTCGATACACTAATCCATGGGTTAACTCCAAGGAAACTAAATAACTTATTCCATAAAAATAATTAAAACATAATAATTGAAGTGTTTATGTATTGTTATTATATAATTATATTGTAAAACAATTATACAAATAATATTTTGTTTATAAGAATCATGAAATATCTAAGTATTATTTTAAAGAATATTTTCATAAGGATTCACAAGAATATTATGAATGATATTTATACTATTGAAATGTGTTTTATGATGAACATTAAATTTTTTTTGATTTATGGTATAAATTTTATGGTCTGTGATTTTATTTAATTAATAATTATAGAGTTAATTTATGAAATAACATGTTTTTTAATCAAGGTTTTATAGTGATTCAGGTTATTAGTATGTTTTTTGAGAAAATATGATCAAGGTATTCACATGTTCGGTATGTGGAATTATGAGTTTCTTCATATTATCTGGTGATAAATGTTAAATTTGATCTTTGAAGAAAATATGTTATCAACTATTTCATATTTTTTTTATTATTACATATTTTGTATGATTCCAAAGGTTAATTATTCATAGAATGGATTTTTTCTAACGTTTTGTGATACTATATAGTTTTTAGAGATTTCTATGTTATATTTATGCATATTTTATAACTTGTTCTAACAATTTTTTTGATATTTTTATTATTTACAGATATAAATAATCACTATTCATTATTTTACGGATCTTATTATCCATTAGAATTAAATTTAATGTTTTATGAATGAAAAAATAATCTGGAATATTAATTTCATGGAGTAAGTATTGAATTGATAATTGATTAAAGAATAATTGAATAATGAATTATGGTTATGAAATGAAGGGAAATAAAGTATTTATATTTTCTCATGTTATATATTTTCAATGTAAAACAATCCTTCAACATTTGGAAAAACATATTGAAATACAAATTTTATTCGTTGACCATCATTTCTAATGAATTGAAAATCTTTTAACCCCTCACTAATTTATACTTTCTTGTTCATTAACATTCTGTTGGCCATGTAACCTATCACTCTCTATTACTCCTAAGACATTTTTTTCCTACACCATGATCATCATTTAATGTTTTTACAATGCTATCTTTATTTAGGAACTCGATTATTTTTCATTCCATGTATCATTTACATTCCCTACATCCCTTTCTAACGATATATATATTTTCCCCTAGTACGATGTGGGTTTCAACAAAGGTATATCCAAATATTGATCAGTTGACTAATAACATGAAATTTTTTGGAGGAAATTTATTTAATGTGTTAGAATTTAACACCCCAAAAATTTATTTTAAATGACCAATATACTCAATAGCTTACATTATATGAAATTTTGAGCTTTAAGAGAAGTAGGATAAAAATAATATTATTTAAATATAAGCATTAAAACCTAGTCATTCATATGTTAGAATGAATAGAAATAAATTAATTATAAAAAATATGTATACATTATTTATATAATTAAATTGTACTTATTAATTCATCATAAATATGTACTCAATTTTCAATAAACTAATTTTTTCTTTAAAAATGTATCTTCTTTAAAAAATGATTTTTATTGCATTTTATTCTTGAAAATTATTATTACTTTATAAAAACATTAAAAAATTAATATTTGGTAATTAATACCATTTTTTAAATCATCATGTCCATAACAACCTAGGGTGATATTTTATAGATTTTTTAAAAGGATTTATTTTTTATTGTATAATGAAAAAGTCCAATTTTTGTAAACCTTCTATTTCATTTCATTAAAAAATTATTTTAAAATTAACCTTTATATTTTTAATTTGATATTAAAATAACATAAGTTCTCATTAAAAATATAAAATATAGTCAAGTACCTTGTAATCATAATTTTATTTCATTTTGGTGTAAGGTCATTTTTTTTATAAAAAGGAATTTCTTGATAACTTTTTTTATTGTGTTTTAGTGATTTATATGAAATATTATTTAAAAAGCCTCTAGGAGATGAATATGAAAAAATAGATCCCAAATTTGGAATCATGAGGTTGTATGTTTTAAAATATTTCAATTTTATTTTGGGTCATTATAAATAATAATCACAGTAAATAGTTGTCACCTTGGTAAGTGTAAAATAGGTAAAACATGGTTAATTCTTTAGGACAAGTCCTTATGATCTCCCTAAAACGTTTATTTATTTTTTGGAAAATTTTTTATGACCATAAAAATAAAATATTTAAATAAGCATAAATTTATTTCCACTTGACTTGGGTGTATCATTTATATTATTTTAAGTATGGTATAAAGTCAAAATTGCAACTATCATGATTTTAATAAATATAATATTTTATAAAAGCAACCAAAATTGGTAAAGTTAAATTATAAATGGTTCTTTTAATTATTATGAAATTTATTTATAATGATTGTTTATTTTTAATTTTTGGTGATTGGATAATTACCTTAAATGCTGACAAGTGCTTTCTTTAAATGGAAGAAAAAATAAAATATAAGATATTAAAACTTTAAATATAATATAATTCGTATGAATTATTATGATACAATAATAATCAATCTATATTATAATTATATCAATTTTATAGACATATAAATGAAAATTAATTTATATTAATTTATTACTTTAAGTAATTCAATAGGTTCCCCTCCCCTCCCTTATTAAAGGGACCCTTATATCCATCCTTATTAAGAATGATTGAAAACACTACACTAGAAAATACCTACCCTAATACCATATTATATTACTTCACTAATTCCAAAATCATTTTTCCATTACAAAATATATTCCTTTCAACGCTTATGGTTTAATCAGATAGAGGATTCTCAACAATGATTTATAACTCTTTAATGGATACTTTTTATATTATTTCTTCTTCTACATCCTATAAATATATTTTAGAGAAACTGAAATTATTAATAATTTATAATAAATTTTCTTATATTTTATTATGATTATGGTAAAACCATTTCCACCTCTTTTCTATCCTTTGGAAGGTGAAAACATCACTCGTGTCTATGTATGAATTATCATCTCTACAAAGCAGTGTAATTCCTTTTTAATCACTATTTTATGTGCATGGTAATAAATATGTAAATATTGAATATATATTACATTTAAAACAAATTTATTCATTTTTTATATAAAGTATCATTTACCTTATTAACCTTCAAGTCGTCAAAAAATGATAATGTCACTCAGGCCTTCTTGTGGACTACCACCTCCATGAGGCGATGTGATTCATTTTTCAGGTACTCCGTTAAGATATATACATATATATTATATTAATAACATTATAAAAATTATATATCATATATAACCCTGATAAATATGCAAGGACCAAAACTATAAAATTGAAATTTTTATGAAAAAACGAAATAATTAACACTCAGAAACATCAATTCTTAAAAAAAGTATTAATAAATGAGTCTTTATGTATTATAAGTGTATCATATATGATATTATATGTATGTATATGGTTATGATATATATTTCAAATAAAAAAAATTATTTTAATTACTTCTATATTCCCTTACAATGTATTCCTGACTGAGGTAAGGGTTTGTCGTCTCACTTTTGTTTCAATGAGACATATATCATATTCATTACTTATTTATTTAATGTGGTGTATATAGTTCCTTTTGGTATGTTATTATATCATCTTGGGTTTTTAATATTGTAAAAATCATCTCCCGTTAAATTTTTTTTCATGTGTGGGTATTCAAAATTCATTTTTGATCATCAGAACTTAATTATAAGTTTTCTATCAACCTGATATCATGTTCATGGATAGGTTTAGAGGCTTAGAGAGTTCATAGAGATTTTAGAATGGTTTCCGGTCCATTGGAGGTTCTAACACCTATCATTGGAGTTTCAGGTCATGGTGCATAGTTTGGGTAATACCATACGACCACTTCAAACTAACTTTACACCATCATTTTTCGAAAAAGTAAAGTTATAAAAATTCGGCGAGGTGAGGTGCACGACTATGAGGCCCGTCCTAATGTTTATTATAGACATATCAAACATGGTTTCCATAGGGTTTGGAAAAGTAGGCAGTATAACTATGCATACATTGAACATTGGGCAGTGGGTGTCATAAGGTTGGTGCATGGTTTTCCAAACAAGGGGGGCGAACCATGTGCCACTTTAAAGTAGTGAAATTAGGAAATTACCCATCTCCCCCTATTTTTTTCCTCCCAAATTTTACCTCTAGGATATATATACAATAGGAGGGACTCACTGACTACTATCCTCATTTGGTGTGGTCCACATCCTCTGTTTTAGATCTGTTTTGATCTTTTTTGGCTGTGTTGGAACACTATCGGTAATGCTCTACTCACCTTATCTCATAATCTTCCTTTCTCTTTCCTCATGGATAACTAAATCTGTTTAATCCATTTTCCCTAATTTTAGGGAATTGGTGGTCACTCTGATTTCTTCTAGACCTCTTGGAGTCATATGCTAATACCATATATTCCAGCATATATGATTCTAGTGTAGGTGGTGTATTCCTTTCTTTGTGTTTTTGCAGTTATTTTGGGGGAAATGATTTTATCACTCCATTGGTTAGTTGATAGATACAATTTAGAAATTTATTTCATGTTGTTAAATTAATCAAGTGACATTATGGGATACTTTTGGTAATTCCAAAACCACATTAACTCATTTGAGTCCGAGTTAGACATCATCGACCACCTTGGGTATTTAGGTAGGGGTGTGTTCTAGTTTTAATTTGAGATGTTTGTTAAATTGAAATGGACCAATTAAATCATATTTTAATGATTTTTAAAAATTTAAATGTTTCTTATAAATTGAAAAAATAAATTAAACTATATATAATTAGTTTTTAAGATTAAATTTCATATATGAATCATAGTTAATTATATATGTATTATAGGATGACATTATCTATTAGATCGTGACAACATTGGACCAAGGAATTGAGGTTTCATGGCTACTAGATTAATGTAATGTGTCCATCTTCAAGGGCTTGGCCTGAATTTATTGAGTGATTCTTAATCATTTCATGGGTTTCATAGATGTCAGTTTGAGGTGTCTAGGATGTTAGTTTATGAGAGAGGCTCATGTGACATTGTATGGCATGGACATAAAACTTTTTTGACAAGGTCTTAGTGGAATGAGGTGTTGATTGGATGTGGATTAGGTTCTACAATGGTGATTATCATTCACACATGATGGAAAAATCACTGATTAGAGTCATGTTCACAAAGGTTGAATCAGTGATGAGGTGGGTTTGACCTCTCATGTGTGTAGAGTCCCTCGGTAGTGCGGCATATGATTTTTTGTTTGGGGTTCTTGTTATAGAAATATATATGGAAGTTGGCGAGTCTTTAAATGATATCATTGAGGCTATCAGTTAGGGGTTTATGTTTGACGTATTAGGGATTTTGGTTTTATAATGTTTTGGGAGGAAAATGATCAATTTCCCTCAATACGATATGTTATGAGATGATAATGAATATTATTTGTGGATAGATATCATTGTGCCTACAGATGTCAGGCTTCCAGATGATAGGTGATTTTGAGCATGGGTCTGAGGGACTCGGGATATTTTCCTTTGGGAATTACATTGGTACAGAGGTGATTTGTTGAGACATTATGTGTTAGGATTCATGTGCTTCTGGGTTACTTTATTTGAAGTGTAACTTAAGGGCTCACCTAACTATTTGACATCTGGGGGACACCTTGGTCCATAGGCCAATGAGCTTATTCACTTTAGTTATACCATTGTGGGATGAGGTAGGTGACTACATCTTTATGGCTATTGAGCACTATATAATATTTTATTTATTTAAATTTCATGGTTTTATTTTATTTAATTATATTTTAATTTTGATTAAACACTTAAAATAGGTATGCAGATGTAGGTGGAATCTTACTGAGACAAATTCTCACACCCTATAGAGGCCCTTCTAGACATGTGTACACATTATGATGTAATATTCAGGTAAGCATTTAGGATCTAATGTTGGATCCTAGTTTGAGTTCTCATTGGATTTTGGAAAGGGACCTTGGGGTTCTATCCTCAGTAGAATTTACTTTTGAATTTCCCTTTTCTTTCGATTTGTCTCATCAAGATATATTTGTTTGTATTCTATCGAGGTTATCCATTGGATATCCCTTTAGTATATTGTTTTATATGAATTTATATGTATTCATGGCTATATTTTGTATCTTTTAATGTTGTATGTTTTTGTTTTTACATTATTATGCTTCTTCATTTAATCATGCTTCTTCTACTTACATTTTTTTATTGTAATTCCACCGTTGGTGGTTCTATTTCAGGTCTGGTTAGTTTGTATTCTTACAAAGCAAGTTATATATGTACTTCGACCATTATTATATCATAACATAAGGGTATAGCTTTCCCACTATCTCAATATACGCCCTATTTTTTCATTGAAATCCTTTTATTTCTGGGGGTGTGCGCCTAAGACCAGTGGAACCCAACCCTATAGCATTGTTTGGGGGATAATCGGTTTGGGGATTCTACAAATGGTATCAGTGTATTTCCTCACTATGATTCAGTATCAGTTTAATGCTGTGTACTAATGAGATTGATATTTCTTTTTATTTATTTCTACTGGTCGTACTGTAAGGTATATTTACTTACTTGAATCATTTTCACAATCCTTAACTTCCATTTGTATTATTCATTTTTCATTGATAATTTAACATTAAATTTCTATTAAATATACATATCATTTATCATGGACATGGTTATTTTCTAAACTATATAAAATTTTTTATATATAGTGTTTAATTTAAATGTTATTTTATTAATTGGGGGTATATTCATAAATATTTATCCATTACTCAATATTGATATTTGATAATGAATATTTTTTATAAATTAAATTTATTATATGATATATGAAAAATTCATTGAACATGTAATACATGGGTTGGGGACTGATTAATATTATTCCCTTGATGAATTGATAGTCTCATGGGAGAAAACATTTGGAAAGACTTAGTTAAGTGGGTTTTTTCAAATGGGTTTTAAACTGTCTTGAGGATAGATCTTGTTATTTAAGGTATCATGTGCCTAGAAAACATTATGTCCAATAATTTAGTATTTCCTTCATTGAGAGTAATTATCATCAAATTTATTTTCACTTGGACATTATCTATGGATAAATTTCATTTTCAATTTATTCATTAAATTTCATGTGCTTTTAGTTATTCAGTTTCCATATTAATTATGCCTTATCCAGTTATTTAAATGACATGTGTGTTTGGGTATGTACCTTTCCATTTTGATTATTCTTATTGATTCATGATATTTTACTATTTATTTAAAAAGTAATGGTCATTTTAGACCACCCTTATTTTATTTTCATTCCACAAGATTCATGAAGGATACTAAAGAGATATTAAATAATATTCCATAGGTAATAATTATATTATAGAAAAATAATTTTATAGTAATTAGTATATTCAAATGTAATGTAATTATCATAAATTTATCTAGTTTGGGAATAATTTTAATCCAATCGGTCCTTAAAGATTTTATTACATGTATCTTATTCTAATATAATTATAGTAGAAACTGGTATCTAGCTTACAAGTGTCTTGGTAGATATATTTTAAAAAAATGAGACATAATAACTTCTACTTAAAAAGGATCTTTTATAATTCACTATATTTTTATTCTTGAGAGACACAAGATTATTCCTTAAGAATTTTATGTTTATGTGTGATAAAGATATTAGAGACATAACTATGAAATTTTTAATTGTTTTTCCTGGTTAATATCTACATAATTTAATTAATTCGAAGGAAATTGATCACATTTTTAGAAATTTTGATATATATTAATTACATTAAAATGGTCTAATATTTTATTATTAATATTTATTATTATGCGGTGTTTAATTTTTTACAATAATTACTTGAATGGGGTTTTTTATTTTATATGATTTGGTTATGGTTCTGTATAAATAAAAATAAACTAAGGGGAATATGATACAAATGATTAAAAAATGGGGAGAAATTTAATCTTCTAAGAAAAAACATTAAAATATTGGGTGCATCCGGCCAAATGTCTTCTCTAATAACATTTTACAAACCGACTAAAATTCCCAATATCATGGATTAAAACACAACAATGAGTTTTTGAGACACCACTACAGCAGATTTGGGTTTATTCTGCTCTACCGTTTATCAGTGCTAAAAAAGAACTCATAAAGGGGATATATTTATCAAAAATAATTTTTTTTTGATAAAAGGTAGATTTATTTTCACCAAAAAACTTTGATAAATGTAACCTATTATTAGATCTTTTTCAATGTTATTAAATGGTACTTTTATTATAGATCATAAAAGTATGTCTCTGATCAGTGCTAAATAGTATATTTTTAGCACTGATAAAAGGTATGTATTTCACACAAAAATAATAATTAAATATCATATATAATATATAAATATATTTATATTCATATAAATATATTATATTATATTAAATATAATTTACACAATACTAAATTTGTAATCACATATAAAATATAATATATTTATTGAAAGTATCTATCATACAATGACTTCATGGAAACCCAATTAGCATATTTTGAGATAAAAAAAGCTCTGGGAGGCCTCTTAAACTGGGTTTCTATCAAGGTACAATAATTTTTGAACATTTTATAGAATTTTATCCTTGTTTAAGTTGGTATTATTAACTTTTTTCATTAGAGGATAAATTTATTCTAAGTGATTACATTGATATAGATATTTTGACATTCATGTTTATCATTTCGAATTTATTGTGTGATTTATAATTAAATACATACACATATAGAGATATTTGTATATATTTACACAAACAAATTTATTTTTATACATAAACATTTAAACATATTTACATATAGAATATCTTTCTAAATATATAAACAATATCTAAATAAAAAATAATATCCAATTTATTTTAACTAAAAATGTGTGAACAATTATATACCTATAAAATATATATATAATATTTATATATATAAAGAAATATGTGAGTTTGTTTTTATTAATAAACATATATATATATATTCTGATATATATATTTAAATTTTAATATATAATGTATGTAGATAAATATAAATATTTATATTTATATTTATAGACAAACACATATATATTAATATACATATATATATATATGTTTTTATGTATGTATGTTTTTATAAACACACAGAGATCATTTTTAATTAATGTATTTAAAAATAATTATATAAATTTATATAAATATATTAATAAATATATGAATAAAAATGTAACTAAATATAAATAAATAAATAATAAAATGTATAATAAAATTAAAAAAGAAAAAAACATAGAGATGTGGTAATGGAATAGGTGTGTGAGGGTTGTGGTCCCAAGTTTGAATCCAAGTCATGGTGCATGTTGGTGTGGGCATCAGTAGTGGTTTAGCACTATTAAAGTGTGGGTATGTCGAGCACAGATAAATATGGTGGGCTTCGTCTGAATTTATCACCTTTTAAGATATTATTATTATTATTTATTTGAATATTACGATCATTTTTAGCCTTGGTAAAATGTCTCTTTGTTCATTGATTTTTTAATGTTGATAAAAAGATACTTTACCAACATCATTTTTGTCACTGATTAATGTGATATCTTTTATAGGCGCTTAGAAAATCAATTCTTTATTAGCACTGATAAAGATTTTTTTACTGATGATAAATTTCTATTTTAGAGTAGTTCACTTGGGTATATACATAGGACCTAAACAACATTAGTTTCACTTGGAGGTTTAGTGAAAATCAATTATGATACACTCTTTATTACTTATGCTTCATCCTCATATTAGTGACTAATACCGGAACAAGTTCTTGTACCACTTCTAGGCATGCATAATTATTGATGTTTCCACCGTAAAGCTTTATTATCATCTTCTATCTTAGAGTTTCTACTTTTATACCAACTTTTTAGACTTCACATTATTGTTTAATGACTCACACTAATCACACATAGTCATCTCCTTCCTCTACGATGTTTGTACGTCTCTACAATGTCAATTCCAAGGTGTCATGTTCCACTACTCCCACTTTTCACCACCCACTCATCCCATGAATAAGGATATGAAATCTTTCATTAAACGGGTTCTAAATATTATCACATTGTCTATGAAACTACTACTATTAAAGTTTGGGTTTCTTGATGGTGTGTTTATCACTCATTAAAGACTGAACCACTCGATCTCTGGGTTTTCCCAAACAAAAATTATCTAGAGATCCAATTTCCCCATTTTTGAGAAATTTAATATATATTATACATTATAGGATGCTTCTTTCCTTTGGAATATATCCATGAATTTATAATGTCATCCATACAATCCTAAACCCAATATACATAGATACTCTTCATTAAACTATCTAATAATTTTTTTATTAATGTTTGGCTTAGAAATACAATTTATCCCTACTCGCTAGAGTCGTCATCAGATAGTGAGGTTATTATGCCTATTTATTTATACATAGTTGAAAAATGTTCAATGATTAACAAAAATTTATGGGAATTCAAAAGGTTAAATAGATCCCTTTATTTCATACCGTTAAACATTGGAATCTGATCCCTAATTTTGTAAGAATATATATCTCTTAGACTAAAAACATATACTTATTTTATGAAGAGGGAAAATCATCCTTGGGGATGTTCAGAAGATCAGTGAGATTTTTTTCTTGGGGGATATATGAAAAAAAAATCATTGCTCATGCCTTCCATTGATAATATAAAGTAGAAACCTACATTAGTACAAGCATCATTGTGAAAATTTGGAGTGAATCACAATAAATATCCCTAAAACATCTGATATCCCATTTCATACATGAGTGTCCTTGTAATTGAAGTCAAATGGTTCTCAACTATAACTACAAAACATGGGGGTGCCTAAATTGGTTCACGTGAGTTATTGATGGATTCTATAATATTTTCCATGAGATGGGTTAGTATAAATAACGGTAGTGTAATATCATTCTCTGGGTGGATTCATGAATCCATTAAATGGGGTTCTTATCCATGTAGATAAATGGTTATCTATTATTAGTGCACAATTTAGAAAACAAATATTGGTTGTGTACCTTCATAATATAGGTTTAATTGAAATATTGAAAATATATAAAGACTAGGATTCTAATATATGAAAATATCTATAGGTAACTTCTATATATATGAAAAAATAAGTCCTTATTTTTTATATCATAACCATTTTAGATCTTATGTGGATGGGTTGGAGAACATTTTAGCATATGAAATTTTCTAAATTTGGTGTTCATCCCTCACTCAGTTTTCAAGACTTTTCTATAAAGTGTCTCTAATGTTAATCCAATGAAAATTAATTAGAAGGATATATCGACTACATTGATAATTGATTCTAATTACGTCTCATATCCATATATCAAAGTGTTCATAAAAGTGTTGACTAGGGATTAATCTAGGTGTTGTGATGATAAATCATATAAAAATTAATTTTAAGACTGATTACTTATAGTGATGCTCAGTAGTGAGTGTTTTTGTAATCCATATACACCATATTGTCTTTTATTACACAATATTGGAATTCAATTGGCTTTATTGATGACCCAAAAGAATACCAATACTGAAAAAATAATTTTATTTATTGAATCATCAATTGGGGTCCACCAAGAATAAGTTAAATATTTCAAACACATGTACCTGGTTTCCAAATTCGAGGAACTAATGTTCTTATTCAACTGTCCCCACGTCATAGGAAATAAACTATCTCAGTAATAAGAAAATTTATAGATGTAAGTGTCGATTGTGGATGATAAGCCTTTATAAAGATAAGGGAAATATTCAATCTTGATAGCTGGGGTGAGACATGAAAAAGAGGTTGGGGATCAATATAGTTATTATGGTAGAAAGGTTGATTTAAAATTCAATGGTAAGAAGAAACCAATCCCCTTGATAGTATTAGGTAACCTCATCCTTATTTCCATAAAAATTTTATATACCTAGAGTCTTGAAATGTATAAAACACTTAAAAAATTGGGATGTCTAAGACTTTAAATTTTATTTTAATGGAATATTATGATCGATAGCTTTTTTAACAAGTAAGATTGATCTATAAATGAACTATGATAAAAATATTATTATTTAAATGTGACCATTGTAACATAGTTATTAGGTTGGCAGTGTGAATGGGAATAAATAATTTATAAAAAATGTGAATAATATTTTTATATATTTCAAATTTATTTTTTTGTTCATAAGAAATATGTACTGAGTTTTTAGTAATGTCATTTTATGCATCAAAAACATGTTTTCTTAAAAAAAAAATTCAAAAATAAGCTTTATTTCATTTCTTCCATGAAAATTATAATTAATTGCAATTTATTTTAAGAATTATATCGGAGGGAAATAATATATTTGTTTAAATAATCATGTTAATAATAACGTAGGAAGAAGTTTTTTTATTCTTTAAAAAAGAGTTATTTTCCAGTAAATACTAAAGAATCATGATTTTTTGTAAAATTGTCATTTATTTTTTGTCAGAATAAGTAATTAAATTTTCCCATATTTTTTTAACCTGATATTCAAGTAAAATAATTCTCCAACAATTAGATTTGATTTAATTTTATTATTTAAAAACATAAAGGTGTCAAAAAACCAAATCATGATCCCATTATTAAAAAAACATCAATGATTAAAAAATTAGCTAAATGATATTTAACCATATTTAAATTCAATTAAATCAAATCAATGTTATATTTTTTTTGTATAAGTTCATTTTTATGCTTAAAAAGTCATTTTAACGATTTTTTTCCCTTTTTAAGAATTTATGTAATAATTCATTTTGGAATCATATAGAAAATGAATATTGAAAAATGGATTCCACATTTGGAATTAATATGTTATAATTTTTAAATTGGTCCATTTTAATAAGGTAATTTTTAATAGTTAATATAGTAATTATATGTCACCACACCAAGGGTAAAATGTCTAAAATAAGGGTAAAACTGTGGGATAAGGCCTTAAAATCACCTTAACAATTTTTTTACTAGATAATTATTGTTCGACCATATCAATAAAATATTCAGATATTTATAAATATCAGTCCACATCACATTTATTATATCATTAATATTATTCTAGGTAAATGATAAATAAAATAATGTCATTATCTTGGTGTTAATATCTATAGAATTTTGTGATAGGAATAAAAACAAGTTATGCTTGGTTTTAAATGGTTAATTGAATTATAAAACAAAATTATTTATCATGGTAATTTATTTTCTATTTTTATTGAAGGAATAATTTACATAAATGCTTATGAAACCCTAACCCAATGATTCTTCAAATAAAAGAAAAACCAATTAAATAGTCATAAAAACATTAATAGTGATATAATTTGGATTAATTTTTGAGTTAAAAAGAAAAATAAATAAATATAACATATTATTGATATGTTATAATGTTATATTTTAATTATGTTTCTAAATTAGTTTTTTATGGGAAGTTATTTGGATAGTCCCAAAAAGGCGTTTAATGGTATCTTATGTTATATAATATTTTATTAAATTATATAAAATTCTTAAAAAAAATATTATATTATCCCATGTAAATGGTATATTATTGATCATATAAACCATTTTCCACATATGGATCACATTTCCTTAGTAATATCCATCGACCTTAAAGAGTAAAAAATTTGATATCACAGTAATCATAAAAAGGTTTTACGTGAGGTTAAATCTAGATATATAGGTTAAAACATTACCTAACCATGTCTAAATAGCTTTTTACATAAGTGTATTCAATTATAACCATCCTAGATAAAACATATATCAATTTTTAGTTACATGTAGATGACAATTAATTTATATTAATTTAATAATTTAATTAATTCCAAGGTCGATCATCCCCTCACTTATTAAAGGGACCATCAAGTCCTACCTTATTCAAAAATATATATCATTATATATCTTATAATACAGAAAATAATGCCATATTATCTTTCTAAACCACTTCTTATATCTTATTTTATTTCCAAAATACCATTTTTCAATGTGTAGGGTGTATTCCAAAGGTGGTATGTCAACAAAGAGGTACAACTCTTAACTGAGTACTTTCAATTATTTTTTACTTCATCTTTCAAATGGATTGTTAATATAATAAATTAATTAAATTTTTATCATAAATTTAAATATTTTTTTTATAATGGTAAAAATAATTCCACTTATTTTTGAACATACTGAATGCAAAATCATCGTTTATGCATTCATACATCTTATTGTTTCCACATAGCATTGTAATTATTTTGTCATAAATATTTTTTATGGATCGTAATAATTATGAAACTAATGAATTTTTGTAATATTTTTTACATATTTTTGGATATATTCATATCTAATATGTTTTACCTTATTACTCTTCCACCCATTAAAAATTGATAATGTTGCTCATGCGTACGTGTGTACTACCATCTCGATAGAGTGATGTGATTTATTTTTCATATAATAATTTAATGGGTGATTATAAATATGTATATGATAAATATATATGTTATTATTATAATGAATAAAAAATTTATATGCTATAAAATTCACTATGATGCATCAGTCAAAACTAATAAACTCAAACATACAAGAGAAACAGAATAGTTAACACACAAAAATGATGTTTTTAATAAAGATTTTTTAATAAATGTGTGTTGATATGTTTTTAGTGGATCATATATGATATTATATGTTATTATATGATTTTATTATATAATTATAAAAAAATTAAATTTATCATACATGAGGCTAAAATCCCATACAATTCAATTTTTACTGGAGGTAAATGCTTCTTGTCCCATTTTTTCTCCTATGATAGATATGAAACATTCTAAAATTATGTGTTTCATGTGGTGTATCTACTTCCTTTTGTTATTTTATACCATCAATATCATTATATTGATAGTCTTTAATGTTTCATTTTAATTTATTTCTTGCATAGGGTTATCATTAAATAGTTTCTAATGTGAAAAGGGATTTATTTTATAATCTCTTTTTATTTAAGGATTTTTATGTTTGATTTTCCTTTTGGAAAATAATATGATCCTCATATCTTAAACATAGTATATTTTCTTCTACTCTAGTAATTATTGTGTTTTTCATATTTATTTATCATTTTTTCTAATGTTTGACTAATTATCAACAAGTGACATTAAAGGTACTATCTTTTAAATATATAATTTTTAAGATTTATTTTCAATAATTTCCCTCTAAGTCCATTTTTTTAAATGTTTTGAATAATTTTATTTTATTCTAAAAATAATTTTTAATTTAATTTTTTCCAATGTTTTACTTCATTTATATATCTTTAAAAGTGATATTCCTTTTTTCTAAATGAGGTACTTTCTACCAAAACTATGGAAGAAATATTTTTATTAATATACACTGAAAAATGGATTTTTATTTGATTACCACAAATTTTTCCTTTGAATAATATTTTAATATTTTCTATGGTTATTTTAAAAGAATTTTTTTCCCTAATATTAAGTTAATTTTTTTATATTAAATAAGCTATTTTAAAATAAAAAGTGTATTTTTCTTATAGAATATTCTTGTAATATTTTAGTGGTATTTCATTTACAAAAACCAAAATTTATTTTAATGGGGAAGTCATTCAATGATTCCATATTTATTATATCATTAGACGGCCTATAATAATTATATTTTTATAGTTTGTATTATTGATTCAATAAAGATAAATGTTGGCTTATAAATAATTTTTAGAATAAATGGAATTGATCATTCAAAATAAAATAAATTCCTATAAATTGAAAGTGATGGTTGGGGAATGATTATTGATATCCCATTGATGCATAAAAATTTATCACGAGAGAAATTATGTGGCATTCAATTATAGATGGGTATTTTGGTTACACCTACCCATTTATTTAGAATGATGTCTTGGATGAGAAACCAAGAGAGCAAGATTTATGATAACATGGTTGATAGGCCTTGATAATGAATTTCTAGAATTATGTGTTTACACTATTAATATTATGTTTTTAATTATCCAGGTTTTTTATATTTTTATATTTTTCATGGATGATTAATAAACATTATTATTCAGTCAAATGATAGGTATTTTCATTGTCAACTATCTATTATTGATTATTACTTATTTTCTCTTCATAGTTTCTATTGTACACTACCCTTATTATGCATTTGAGAAAAACCTTTATCATTTTTCATTTCATTAGGTTATGAGAAATATATATTTTAAAAAAATTAAAGGATACATATTATTTACTTTTACTGTGTTTTATATTTTTTCCTATATAAAATGGATATCATGTATATATCTAGTTCTTCATTACTAATAATTATATAAATCCTTGGTGATGTGATCCATTGTATTCTATTTTAATGTAATAAAGTATACAATGTCTTTAATCAATTAGAGAAATGGATTTATTGAGGGTATTAAATAAATTTTAATTTAAAAATTGTGAAATAGATTTTGGAAAATACATATTATAGCCGATAACCCTGTTATAGATTTTGATGAAACGTCTCATTATAAAAGAACATCCTATATTGTGGTAAATAATGTATTGTGGTTTTTTAAAAGATAAATCTATATTTGGAATCCATAAATTTGATGCGGTTATTGTACAAAATAAAATTGATGTAATAAGTCTGAAAGGGGTGGAGTGGGTATTACCTATATTATCACTGATTCACTATGACTGGTCCTAAGACTTCACACATAACTAAACAATAATGGGGGATATTCTTAAGAAATGTTCCATTTTATTTATGAATCATTATGAAGGATTTGAATATATAATGAATAGGGATGATTTATTTTAAACCAAAGGTATCATATAGTAAAAATTAGATTCCATAATTTGGACATACTAAGAAGTATGTTTCATGATTATATGGTTCTTTACAAATATTATTGTCTCTCAGACTATGCATTATGATTTCTAGCAATGGATTGGACTAAGAGGAATCTAGTTTTAAACTGATGAGGCATATAATATATATACTATCCTCCTAAGAATCGAACTGATATGGGAGTTGGGAGGATAATCCTTTTTATTATAATTAATCATTTATCACTATATATTATTAACATTATAAATTGGGGTGTGTTTTTGAACAAGTAAAATAAGATAAACTTATACTTTTTTAGATGTTTGGGTGGAAAAAATCATTGAGGAATGAAATTTTATTTTCATTTATGTTAATAATTTTGGAAAAAACACATATGAGAATGTCTCAAATGAGAGGTAAAATATTTATTATATTGAAATGAAGGGAAAATTTCTAGAAATTTTGAAGGAATTCAATATTTTCTATTTGGGTAACTAGGTCATTATCTGAATCAATTCCCTAATACTTGGGTTAACTCCAATGAAAATGTAGAACATCTTCTATAAAAATAATTAAAACATAATAATTCAAGTGTTTATGTATTGTTATTCTATAATTCTATTATAAAAAATTTATATAAATGATATTTTTTTCTAAGAATCATGAAATAGTATTTTTTGTAGAATATTTTCATAAGGATTCAGAAGAATATAATGAATGATATTATAATATTGAAATATGATTTATGATGAAATTTATTTAATTTTTTGATTTATGGTATATATTTCATGGTCTCTGATATAATTTAATTAATAATTATATAGTTAATTTTTGGAAGAATATATTTTTTTAATTTAGGTTTTATAGTGATTCAGGTTATTAGTGTGTTTTCTGAGAACATATGATCATGGTATTCACATGTTCGGTAAGTGGAATTATGAGTTGCTTCATATTATATGGCGATAAATGTTAAATTTGATCTTTGGAAAATAAAATGTAATCAACTATTTCATATTTTTTTATAATTAAAATTTTTTTATGATTCCAAAGGTTAATTATTCATAGATTAGATTTTTTTTAACTTTGTCTGATACTATTGAGGTTTTAGAGATTTCTATGTTATATTTATCAATATTTTATAACTTTTTTCTAACCATTTTTGATTTTTTTTATATTTAGAGATATAAAAAATGAATTTTTATTATTTTACAGATCTTATGATCCATTAAAATTAAATTTTAGTGTTTTATGAATGAAAAATCATCTGGAATATTAATATCATGGAATAAGTGGTTAATTGAAGATAGATCAAAGCATAACTGAATAATGAATTGTTGTTATGAAATGAATGGAAATAAAGTATTTATATTTTCTCATGTTATATATCTTGAATGTAAAATAATCCTTCAGAATTTGGAAAGACGTCTTGAAATAAAAATGTTATTCTTTTACCATCATTTATAATGAATTGAAAATCATTTAATTACTCACTAATTTATACTTGTGTGGTCATTAACATTCTCTTGCACATGTAACCTATCACTCTCTATTACTCCTTAGACATTTTTTCCTACAACATGATCATCATTTAATGTTTTTCCAAAGTTATCCTTATTTAGTAACTCGATTATTTTTCATTCCATGTAACCTTTACGTTCCCTACATCCCTTTTTAATGATGTTTATATTTTCCCCTAGTACGATGTGAGTTTCAACAAAGGTATATCAAAATAATGATTATTTGACTAATAGCATGAAATTTTTTGGAGGAAATTTATTTAATTTGTTAGAACATAACACCCCAAAAATTAATTTTAAATGACCACTATACTCAATACCTTTCATTATACAAAATTTTGAGTTTTAAGATAAATAGGATAAAATTAATATTATTTAAAAATAATCATTAAAACCTAGTCATTCAGATGTTAGTATGAATAGAAATCAATTAATTATGAAAAATATGTATAAATTATTTATATAATTCAACTGTACTTATTGATTCATCATAAACATGTACTCAATTTTCAATAAAGTAATTTTTTCTTTAAAAATGTATTCTTTTTAAATATTATTTTTATGAAATTTTGTTCTTGAAAATTATTATTATTTTATAAAAAATTTAAAAAATTTATAGTTGGTAATTAATACCATTATTTAAATCATCATGTCCATAAAAAACTGGGGTGATATTTTAGAGATTATTTAAAAGGATTTATTTTTTAGTTAATAATGAGAAATTCCAATTTTCGTAAAAAAAATTTCATTTCATTAAAACATTATTTTAAAATTAAAATGAGGTTTTTAATTTAATTTTACAATAACATAAGTTTTAATTAATTATATATAATATAGTCAAGTACATAGTAATCATAATTGTATTTTATTTTGGTGTAAGTTCATTTGTTTTTAAAAAAAGGAATTTCTAGATAACTAATTTCGGTTGTGTTTTAGTGATTTATATGAAAGATTATTTAAAAAACTAGTAGGAGATAAATATTGAAAAATAGATCCCAAATTTGGAATCATGAGGTTCTATTTTTTAAAATATTTCTCTTTTATTTTGATTCATTATGAATAATAATCGCAGTAAATATTTGTCACCTTGGTAAGTGTAAAATAGGTAAATCTTGGTTAATACTTTGGGAGAAGTCCTTTTGATCTCCCTAAAACATTTATTTATTTTTTGGATAAGTTTTTTTGACCATAAAAAAGAAAATATTAAAATAAGAATAAATTTATTTCCACTTGACTTGATTGTACCATTTATAATATTTTAACTACGAGATAAAGTCAAAATTGTAACTCTCTTAATTTTAATAAATATAATATTTTATAAAAGGGAAACAAGTGGTTATATTCAATTATAAATAGTTTCTTTTATTATTATGGAATTTATTTATAATGATAGTTTATTTTTAATTTTTGGTGATTGGATAATTACCTTAAATGTTGACAAGTTCTTGTTTAAATAGAAGAAAAAATAAAATAAATGATATTAAAACTTTAAATATAATATAATTCAGATGAATTATTATGATACAATAATAATCAAACTATATTATAATTATATCACTTTTATATACATATAAATGAAAATTGATTTATATTAATTTAATATTTATGTAATTCAACGGGTTCCCCTCCCCTCTCTTGTTAAAGAGACCCTTATATCCATCCTTTTTGAGAACATTTGAAAACGCTAGATTAAAAAATACCTAACCTAATGCCATATTATATTCCTTCACTAATTCCAATATAATTTTTTCTTTACAAAATATATTCCTTTCAACGCTTAAGGTGTAATCCAATAAAGGATTCTCAACCAAAATTCATAACTCTTTAATGGATACTTTTTATTTTATTTCTTCTTCTACTTCCTATAATTATTTTGTAGAGCTACTGAAATTATTAATAATTTATAATATATATTCTTATATATTATTATGACTATGGTAAAACCATTTCCACCTCTTTTCCATCCCATGGAAAGTGAAAACATCACTTCTGTGTACGTACGAATTATCATCTCCATATAGTAGTGTAATTCATTTTTCATCACTGTTTAATGTGCATCGTAATAAATACATAACTAATGAATATATATTACCTTGAGAACAAATTTAATCATTGTTTATATAAAATTTCATTTACCTTATTAACCTTCCACCTGTCAAAAAATGATAATGGCACTCATGCATTCATGTGGACTACCACCTCCATGAGGTGCTGTGATTCATTTTTCATGTACTCTATTAAGATATATACATCTATATTATATTAATATCATTATTAAAATTATATATCATATATAACCCTGATAAATATTCATGGACCAAAACTATCAAATTGAAATATACATGAAAAACATAATAATTAACACTCAGAAATAACAATTTAAATAAAAGTATTAATAAATGATTCTTCAAATATTATAAGTGGATCATATATGAAATTATATGTATTTATATGGTCATTCTATGTCATTATAATAAATATACATTTATTTTAATTACATCTATAAGCCCTTACAATGCATTCTCGAAAGAGGTAAGGGTTTGTCATCTCACTTTTGTTTCAATGAGACATATATCATATTCACTACTTATTTATTTAATGAGGTTTATATAATTCTCTTTGGTATGTTATTATATCATCTAGGGTTTTTAATAGGGTAAAAATCATCTCCCGTTTAAAATTTTTGGACTGGTGGGTATTCGAAATTCATATTCGATCATCAGAACTTAATTACATGTTTTTTGTCAACCCGATATCATGTTCTTGGATAGGTTTAGGGGCTTAGAGAGTTATTAGAGATTTCAAAATGGTTTTAGGTCCATCGGAGGTCTTAACACATATCATGGGAGTTTCAGGTCACAGTGCACAGTTTGGTTAATACCATACGACCACCTCAAGCTAACTTTACGCCCTCATTTTTGAAAAAGTATAGTTATAAAAATTTTGTGGGGTGAGGTGCACGGCTATGAGGCCATGTCTAATGTTTATTACAGAAGTATAAAACATGGTTTCCATAGGGTTTGGAAAAGTAGGAAGTGTAACTATGCGGGCATTTAACATTGGGCACTGGGTGTCATAAGGTTGGTGCACAGTTTTACAAACAGTGGGGGTGAACTGTGTTCCTGATTAAAGTAGTGAAATTATGAAATTACCCATGTCCCATTATTTCTTTTTCCTCCCTAATTTTACCTCTAGAAAACATATACAATAGGAGGGACTCACATACTCCTATCCTTATAGGGTGTGGTCCACATCCTCTGTTTGAGCTCTGTTTTGATCTTTTTCGATTATGTTGGAACAATATCAGTAATTCTATACTCAACCTATCTAATATTCCTCCTTTCTCTTTCCCCCTGGATAACTAAATCTGTTTAATACATTTCTACCAACTTTTAGGGATCTGACGGACACTCGGATTTCTTATGGACCACTTGGAGTCAGAGGATAATACCATATGTTCCTGCTTATATGAGTCTATTGTAGGTAGTGTATTCCTTCGTCTGTGTTTTGGTAGTTATTTTGGGGGAAAGGATTTTAGCACTACATTGGATAGTTGATAGATACCTTTTATAAATTTATTTTATGTTATTAAATTAATCGTGTATCCTTATGGGATACCTTTATGAATTCCCAAACCACATTAAATCACGTGAGTCCGAGTTAGAGGTCATCTACCACCTTGGCTAGTTAAGCCGGGGTGTGTTTTAGTTTTAATTTGAGATTTTTGATAAATTGAAATGGACCAATTCAATTATATTGAAATGATTTTTCAAAATATAAATGTTTCTTCTAAATTGAACAATTAAATTCAACAATATTGAATTAGTTGTTAAGAATAATTTTCATATATGAATTATAGTTAATTATATATGTATTATAGGATGACGTGATCTATTAGATCATGAAAACATTGGACCGAGGGATTCAGGTTTCATGGCCATCAGATTGAGGTAATGTGGTCATCTTCATGGGCTTGGACAAGATTTATTGATTGATTCTTAATCACAGCATGGGTGTCATGGATGTCGGTTTGAGGTGTCTAGGATGTTAGATTATGAGTGAGGCCCATGTGATATTGTATGTCATGGACATAAAACTTTAGCAACATGGTCTTAGTTGAATGAGGTGTTTATTTTATGTGGATTTGGTAATATATTGGTGATTACCATTCACACATGATGGCCAAAGCACTAATTAGAGTCATGTTCACATAGGTTGAATCAGTGATGAGGTGGGTTTGACCACTCTTGTGGGTAGAGTCCCATGGTAGTGTGGCAAATGATTTTTTGTTTGGGGTGATTGTTATAGAAAGCCATTGAGAATGTGAGGGGTCATTAGATGATATAATTGAGGCTATCAGTTAGGGGTTTAGGGTTGATGTATTAGGGATTTTGGTTCTATACAGTTTTTTGAGGAAGGTGTTCAAGGTACCTCAATATGTCATGCTATTAGCTGATACTGAATTTTATTTGTGGATAGATATCATTGTGCCTATAGATTTCGGGCTTCCAAACGACAGGTGCTTCTAAGTATGGGTTTGAGGGACTAGGGATATTTTTGTTTTGGAATTCCGATGGTACATAGGTGATTACTTGAGAAATTATGTGTCAGGAGTCACATGGTTCTGGGTTACTTTATTTTAACTGTGACTTAAGGGATCACCTAGTTAATTTACATCAGGGGGACACCTTGGTCCATAGGCCAAGAAGCCTATTATCTTCGGTGATACCTGTGTTGGATGAGGTAGGTGACGACATCTTTGTGGCTATTGAGCACTAGATAATTTTGTATTTATTTAAATTTCATGGTTTTATTTTATTTAATTATATTTTACTTTTGATTAAACACTTATATTGGGTATGCACATGTAGGTGGTATCCTACTGAGACACATTCTCACACCCTACACAGGTCCTTTTTAGACACGTGTACACATTATGATTTTATATTCAGGTTATAATTTGGGATCTAGTGTTGGATCCTAGTTTTAGTTTTCATTGGATGTTTGAAAGGGACCTTGGGGTTTTATCCTCAGTAGAAATTACTTTGGAATTTTCCTTTTGTTTCTTTTTGTATCATCAAGATATATTTGTATGTATTATATCGAGGTTATCCATTGGAGGCCCCTTTAGTATATTGTTATATATGAATTCATATGTATTAATGATTATATTTTGTATCTTTTAATGTTGTATGTTTTGGTTTTTACATTATTTTGGTGCTTTATTTAATCATGCTTCTATTATTTATAGTTTTTTATTGTACTTCCACCATTGGTGGGTCTAGTTCAGGTCTTCTATGTTTGTATTCTTACACATCTTGTTATATATGAACTCAGATCATTATTATATTGTAACATGAGGGTGTAACCTTAACACTATCTCAATATATGCCCTATTTTTTATTGAAATACTTTTATTTTTGGGCAGGTGTGCTTAAGACTAGTGGAACCCAACCCTATAGCATTTTGGTGGGGTTAATCGGGTCGGGGATGCTAAAAATGGCATCAGTGCAGTTCTAGACTAAAATTCAGTATCAGTTTAATGTTGGGTACTAATGAGATTGATATTTCTTTTGATTTGTTTCTACTGGTCATACTATATGGTATAGGTAGATTGGAGATTAGGATCACTACTACAAAAATGGACAAGGGAAGCACCCCCTTATATAAGCGCTTAGAAAAACCGCTGAGAAAGGTTACCCTATATCAATGCTAAAATTTTAGCGCTGATACATGGTAACCTTTATCATCGCTAAACAATCACTGATAAAACAACCCTTTATCAGCACTAGAAATGCACTGATAAAGAATCTCTGTATCAGTGCTAAAATTTTAGCGCTGATACATGAAGGATTTATCAGCGCTTTTTAGCATTGATAACAAGTTCCATTATCAGCGCTATTTTAGCGCTGATAAAACCTTAGTCCATTTTTTAAAAAATTTGGTCACATAGTGCCCTCGTTTTATCACAACCTAAAGCTCTCGCGGTACTGGAACCCTATGACTCCCCTCTGTCGCCCGATGAGTTCGCGTTGCCGGACCTCTACTGACCTCACTTCTCATTGTCGGACCTCCACTGCCCGATGAGTTTGCATTATCGGACCTCTGCCGCCCTCGCTTCTCATTTTCGGACCTCTGCCGCCTGCTGAGTTCACGTTGCTGGACCTCTGCCGCCTGCAACTCCCTCTTCGGTTTTCCGGACCTCCACCACCTGCAACACCCTCTTCGGTGTGCAAGACCTCTGCCACCGCAACTCCCTCTTTGTTTTTCCAGAACTCCCTTTAAGGAAAGTTTTCCAAATATTTTTTTTAATATTGTTCTTGTTGTTGGTTGAATCATTGATGGATATTGATTGTGTTATTTCAATTGAATTCATTGGTATTTTTTGGGTGTACCTTTCCTTAGGTTTTGAATTATTCTCTTAGTGGTTCTTCATGGTTAGCGGTTGTAGTCTCTTATTTGGTTGAAGGGATGTGTTCTTATTATATTTTCATCTTATGTCCCACCATTTTAGTGAAAATTTAAATGGTTGGGTGACCTTTGATAGGTATCTTGACATTATTGGGATTTTATCTCTTCTTAGTGATGTAGACGTTTCATTTGGAGATGTGTGATGTTCTTAGAGGATATACATTAAGGGTTCTTTGGAATATTGGTTATCTGTTCATTTTAATTTTTTCGTAGTGGTCCTCTATTTGGTGAATCTTACTATATTTTGTGAATTTTCCACACAATAATTATTTTGGGGAATTTATTTTTGTCTCGTCATTTTCTATCCTTCGTACAAGAATATTTATTTAGATAAAAAGAGAAATGATGGGGAGAATTATAACATCACAGTATCTCTTTCATCAAAGCAAAGCTCTTTAAGTTTTTTGGGTTTTTTGAGGGGTCATAGGATGTCCCAGACTGTCATAGAAGGTGTGGAGGTGAACATGAAGGTTAAAAAGCTTCATGTGGTCCACCGAATGGCCGGTGAGGGTAATTGGCTAGGCTATGGGATTCACAATAGATACAAAAATATCCTATAGCCATCAATTATCTGGTGGGTTTGTAGTGACAAGCCAGTGGGATAACCAATGGTTGTAATATTTATGCTATAACCACTGTCTAGATAGTGAGGGCCACTATCTAGCCAGTGGTGTCGTTGTATATGAGAAATCATCGAGGTAGTAGGGTAATTGCACCCCGATACCCCCATTTATTTATTTTATCTTCTACCCCATGTTTATCTCATCCCACTCATGCCTTGGGTGCCCCTTTGGATAGTTGGGCTCTTCTATCCTCATCACTTGGTGGATTGAAGTTTCATTCGAAATGGTGATCCTCTTTTGGTATATATTACTTTTCTTGAACTTCAATATCTCTCCATCACTTTATTCTTTGTTCTTGGGGGCTATGGAAGCCTGGGTATTTACTAGACCTATTATTTTTTAGGGAATTATGGTTATATTATATCTTTTACCTTTTATTGAGATCCCATTTATTTGATGCAATGTTCTTCATTTGAGTAGACTCATTCTGATTCATTGTGTTTTGATCCCAAATATTCCATGTGGGTGTTTCTATACTATATCTTTTTTTGGGATTCATGTTTTTCATGAATTCATATTTTATCCATTTGAAGTTGGTTAGAAAGGTTTTGATCATTTTGAAGAAAAAAATGACCCTATTAATGAAAATAATATATCGAATGGATGGTATCTTGTTGTGAATTACCCTTTTTCATTGAAATAAATTAGGTTTAATTCTACTGTTGGTGGATTTGATATTATAAATGAAAATCATGGTTTAAAATAAATATAAGTTGATTCTTTAAATTAAATTCCAAATTGTTTGGAATGTGTTTTTTATTGAATTTTTTGGGGAATTATTTCCAAAATAAATTAAAATGACTTTTTTTAAATGGTTTATGGTATTGGTATTTTAAAAAATTGAGGGGGATTGATTGTCCTTTTGAACCAAATACCTTCAAGCCCGGCCACCAACCATTGTTTGTTGGAGTTGACTTTAATGTCATTTCCAACCCAAAGGAAAGTAATGGTAGAAGCCCATTCGAGAGGAAGTCCATCATGGAGTTTGTTTAGTTCATGGCTGGGAAGGGCCTCATTGATCTCAGCTTCTTAGGTGACAGTTTCACCTGGTGCAACAACTGTAGGGGCCATCACCGCTTGTGGAGTCTATTGGATATGTGTCTATCCAACATGAAAGCCACTAACCAATTCTCAAATACCATGTTTTTCCATCTTTCGTGAGGTATTTTGATTCAATCCCCCCTTTTGGTTACCATTTCTTCATGGCATGATAATTAGGAATGGTTTCACTTCCACCAGCAGTGGGTTAACATCCTAGGGTACCAGGACATGGTTTGTGAAATATAGAATTAACCCTTGCAGAAGTATCGGTCCACATTTAACCTCAGTTACCTGACCTCAAACCTCGATAGGTGCATGTTCACCCCTTCCTCCTCAGGATCCTTCACCACCTAGGACTACCACTTGGGAGTACTGTCGTATATGGGATCCTTTAGAGTATTTTGATAGATGGAATGATACCTTTGGTTTATTGGATTATTATCACTAGTTTTATATTTATGTGTGATTATATAATTATTATATTTTCTTATTATTTCTTACACACCACCACTTGAGTCGAGTAACCTGATTGAAATCCATATTGGTACTTTGGTTGTGATGTGGATATGGTTTTTTATGTTTTTGTAACCTGTGTATGTGTGGATATATGGGTACCTAGGGGTGATGATATTTAATGTAGGGATGAAACCTAGGAGTGGTAGATGTATAATCCTTGATTGTTCTTGTGTTTTTTCTGGGGTGATTTGAGGAAACTATAAGGAATCTAAAGTAATTATATTTAATGAAGATGAATAAATACTAATGGTTAGGCTCTATTAATCTCTATTTTTATAAGGATGTGGTTCTCTTCTACTATATTTGGAAGTCCTGTTTTGTGTACTTGAACCATAAATACTAATATTTGATATTCAAATAAGATGAAGATGAATAATGATTAGATGGATGCTAGTCGTTTAACAATAGAGTACGAGAACTGAGTGAAAGAGTTCATCATGTTTTCAAAAGATCACGCAAAGGATCCTTCTCAAATTCCGTGTCCCTGTTTGTGTTGTTGTTATTCTATTCTACTTAATCCAGAGGAGTTATAAGAAAATTTGATATGTCACGGAATAGATCGGAGTTATAAATGTTGGAATAAACATAGAGAAAAAGCAAATGTAGCTACTAACTGGGATAAAACTGCATTTTATAGATCATGAGATATGAATAAAAATATGGATAATGAACCAGACCGTATGGAGAATGTTATTACATATGTCAATGATGATGAAGATTGTATTGTGGAAACGACAAAGACAATTCAAGATGAACTCCGTGATTGCCCAAAAAATTTTGAGAAGTTAAAGAGTTGTGCAAAGATGTCATTGTATGCTGCTTGCACTAAGTATACAACATTGTCAGCTGTATTGAAGGTGTATAAATTGTAAGCAGGAAATGGATGGAGTGATGTCAGTTTTACGGAACTACATTCTTTCTTGAATGACATGCTTCCAGAAGATAATGAGCTCCCAAGCTGAACATATGAAGCTAGACGAATGCTACGCTCAATAGGTATGATTTATGAAAGAATACATGCCTTCCCAAAAAAACTGTATATTGTTTCTCAAGGAGAATAAATCACTTACAGATTGTGAAAAGTGTGGTGCTTCTCAATATAAGAAAGACAAATCCAATCCTATGAATGTTGTCTGTTACTTTCCAATCATTCTATGGTTTAAGCGCCTATATGGAAGTGAAAAAAACTTCAAGACAATTGTCGTGGCATGTAGATAAAAGAACTAATGATGGGAAATTACATCGTCTGGCGGACTCTCCTCAAAGGAAGAAAATTGATCATGACTATCCTGAATTTGGAAAAGAGTCAAGAAACCTTCATCTTGCATTATCTACAGATGGAGTGAATCCTTTTGGTTTTAAAACCAACACTCATCGTACATGGACCGTTGTGTCGGTAAATTATAACATGCCACCCTGGTTAAGCCTGAAGTGGAAATTCATCATGTTATCTATTCTTATATCAGGACCAAAAAAAACAGGTAACAACAATGATTTTTTTTTCTGGATCCGTTGATTGAGTATTTGAAGTTATTGTGGGACTTGGCTGTAGTATTGTACGATGCTTATAAAAGTGAATACTTCACGTTGAGACCGATGTTTTATGGGACAATAAATGATTTTCCTACTTATGGAAATTTGTGAGGCTGTAGAATTAAAGGAACTCAAGGGTGTCCTGTGTAAAAAGAAGACACATAATCAATTAGGATGAAACATTCATCGAAATCTGTGTTTATAGGACACCGTATATTTCTACTTCATCGGCATAAGTACTAATCTTGAATGACATCATTCCATGGAAGTTCAGAAAAAACAAGAAACATCACCTCCAATAATAGGCGATCAGTTGTTTGTGAATTTAAAAGATCTAAACACTATTTTTGGTAAACCATTTTCAAAAAACCTTTCTAAAATCTGTTGGAAAAAGTGATAAGTTTTTTTTGAATTACCATACTGGAATTGTCTGTACGTCAGACATTTTCTTGATGTGATGCATGTGGAAAAAAATGTATGTGACAGCGTTATAAAAATGTTTCTAAATGCCCATATAAAAAAAGATATAATTAAGGCATGGTTGGACATGGTTGACATGGGAATACGAGAAGAGTTCGCTCCCGTGAAGGGTGAAAATCGAATATTTCTTCTTCCTGCTTCTTATACTCTCTCTAGGGCAGAGAGATATCAGTTTTGAAACTTATTTAATGATGTAAAGGTTCTAGAGGGGTACTCATAAAATATCCAGAACATTTTGTCAATGAATTATTTGAAGTTAAAAGGTTTTAAATCACATGATTTCCATGTTTTTATGCAATATCTAATTCCTATAACTTTACATTGCATTTTTCCCCAAGAATATCTGTTATACGTTAACCGAACTTTGTTTCTTTTTCAAAGCTATATGTAGCAGAGTTTTAGACCCAAGGAAATGGCCAACTATGGAAAAATAAATTTTCATAATATTAGGTGAATTAAACATGTTCTTCCTGCAAACATTTTTTGATATGATGGTTCATTTTATGATTCACTTTGTGAGAGAGATTCGACTTTTGTGTAAAATGGACATAATTTTAAGTGAAAACAACAACTGTCCTATGAAAATAAAAAAAACACATTCGTATTGCCTTGATATTTCATAAGAACAATCCAAGTGTCCTTGTTGATGTTTACGAGTCATCCCCGCCTCAATCCGAGGCACGGTCTAGCCGGTACCACTCAAAGGGTCTCTCTTGTTTAAAATGGACACGATTTTAAGTGAAAACATCAGATGACATATGGAAATCTGACCAAACGCATATGTAATTTGTTTATATTTTAGGAGAAATATATGAGTCTCCTTTGTGATGTGGATGAGTCATCCCCGCCTCAATCTGAGGCACGGTGTGGCCGGTACGACTCAAAGGGTCTCTCTTGTTTAAAATGGACACGATTTTAAGTCAAAACAGCAACTGACGTACAGAAATCTGACTAAACAAATTCTGATTCTGTTGATCCTTAAATATAATGATCCAAGGGTCATTAGTTACATGTACGAGTCATATTTTCCTCAATCCAAGGCATGGTGTGGCCGGAACCACTCAAAGGGTCTCTCTTTTGTTTAAAATGGACACGATTTTAAGTGAAAAGAACAACTGACGTACGAAAATCTGAACAATCACATTAGGATTCTGTTTATCCTTTAGGAGAATGATCCACATGTCCTTTTTGACATGTAAAAGTCATCCCCGCAACAATCCGAGGCACAGTGTGGCCGGTACCACTCAAAGGGTCTCTCTTTTGTTTAAAATTGACACGATTTTAAGTGAAAACAACAACTGACATGCGAAAATATGAACAAATGCATTAGGATTGCATTTATATTTTTTATTAACAATCCAAGAATCCTTTGTTATGTGTAAGATTCATCCACACCTCAATCTGAGGCATAGTGTGGCCGGTACCACTCAAAGGGTCTCTCTTGTGTTTAAAATGGACACTATTTTAAGTGAAAACAAAAACTGACCAACAGAAATCCGACCAAACACAATATGATTTCCCTGATATTTAATAATAATTATCTAATGGTCATTTGTGATGTGTATGAGTCATCCCTACTTCAATCTGAGGCACGGTGTGGCCGGTACCACTCAAAGGGTCTCTCTTTTGTTTAAAATGGACACAATTTTAATTGAAAACAAAAACTGACCTATGAAAATCTGACCAAACGCATTCCGATTGAGGAGTATATTTTATAAGATCAATCCAAGGATCTGTGGTGATGTTTAAGAGTCATCCCCACCTCAATCTAAAGCACAGTGTGGCCGGTATCACTCAAAGGGTCTCTCTTGTTTAAAATGGACACGATTTTAAGTGAAAACAACAACTGATGTACGGAAATCCAACAAATCACATTCGTATTATGTTGATACTTTAGGAAAAAGATCCATGGGTACTTTGTGACGTGTATGAGTCATCCCTGCCTCAATATGAGGCACAATGTGGCCGATATCACTCAAAGGGTCTCTCTTTTCATTAAAATGGACACGATTTTAAGTTAAAACAGCAACTGACGTACCGAAATCTGAACAAAATCATTCAGATTGGGTTGATCCTTTAGTATAATGATTGATGGGTCATTTTTTTATGTTTAATAGTCATCCCCGCTTCAATCCGGGGCACAGTGTGGCCCATACCACTCAAAGGGTCTCTCTTTTGTTTAAAATGGACATGATTTTAAGTGAAAACAACAACTGACCTACGGAAATCCAGAAAAATGCCTTCGGATTGCCTTGATATTTTATAAGAATGATAAAAGGGTCCTTTGTGACATGTACAAGTCATCCCAACTTCAATCCGAGTCATATTGTGGCCGGTACCACACCAAGGGTCTCTCTTTTGTTTAAAATGGACACAATTTTAATTGAAAACTACAACTGGCCTAGGAAAATCAGTCCAAACGCATTCGGATTGCCTTAATATTTTATAAGAAATATCCAAGGGTCCTTGGTGTTGTGTAAGAGTCATCCTTGCATGAATCCAAGGCAAGGTGTGTCCAGTACCACTCAAAGGGTCTCTCTTTTGTTTAAAATGGACACAATTTTAATTGAAAACAACAACTAAACTATGAAAATCCGACCAAAAACATTCGGATTGACTTGTTATTTTATGAGAACGATACAAGATTTTTTGGTCACGTGTATGAGTCATTATCACCTCAATACAAGACATTTTGTGACCACTATCAATCAAAAAGTCTCTCTTTTGTTTAAAATGGACACGATTTTATTTGAAAACAACAAGTAACCTAAGAAAATATGACCAAACACATTCAGATTGCCTTTATATTTTATAAGAACGATTCAAGGGTCCTTGGTGACGTGTAATAGTCAACCCCACCTCAATACAAGGCACAGTGTGGTTGGTACCACTCAAAGGGTCTCTCTTTTGTTTAAAATGGACACGATTTTAAGTAAAAACAACAACTGACCTTTGGAAATCCAACCAAAGCATTCAGATTGTGTTTATCCTCTAGTAGAATGATCCAAGAGTCCTTTGTGAAGTTTATGAGTCATATCCTCCTCAATACAAGTCACGGTGTGACCACTATCACTCAAAGGGTCTCTCTTGTTTAAAATGGACACATTTTTAATTGAAAACAACAACTAACCAACGAAAATCCGAACAAACGCATTCGGATTGCATTGATATTTTATAATAACAATAAAAGTGTCCTTGGTGACATGAAATAGTCAACCCTACCTCAATATGAGGCATAGTGTGGGCGGTACCACTCAAAGGGTCTCTATTTTGTTTAAAATGGATAGGATTTTAAGTGAAAACAACAAATGAGCTAGAGAAATTTGAAAAAACGCATTCTGATTATGTTGATCATTCAGGAGAACAATACACTAGTCCTTTTTGACATGTATGAGTCACACCGGCCTCAATATGAGAAACGTTGTGGCTTCTATCACTCAAAGGGTCTCTCTTTTGTTTAAAATGGACACAATTTTAATTGAAATCAATAACTGACCTATGAAAATTCTATCAAATGCATTTGGATAGTCTTGATCCTTTAGGAGAACAATACACGGGTACTTTGTGACATGTATGAGTCAATCCCGCCTCAATCTGAGGCATGGTGTGGCCGCTATCACTCAAAGGGTCTCTATTTTGTTTAAAATGGACACAATTTTAATTGAAAACAACAACTGACCAATGAAAATCTGACCAAACACAGTCATAGTACCTTGATCTTTTACAAGAACGATCCAAGGGTCCTTAGAGACATGTACAAGTCAACCCCACAAACCCATTGGACCACCCCAACCCCCTAGACACCAATCCACCCCCTTGGACACCCCCCACCGCTCTGGACACCCCCACCCCCTATAATGCCCCCCCCCCCCCCCGACACCTTGGACACCAGCCCACCCACCTGGAAAGCCCCCTCGGACACCAATCCACCTCGTGGACTTCCCCCCCACTCCCCTGGACACCAATCCACCACCTGGACACCCCAACTTCTCTGGACACCACCACCCCTTGTAAATCCCCCCCCCCAACACCTTGCATACCTTCCCACCCCCTAGAAAGCCCCCCCCCCCAAGACACTAATCCACCCCCTGGACCTCCCTCACCACCCATGGACACCAATCCATCCCCCTGAACACACCCACCCCTCTAGACACTCCCACCTCCTGTAAAGCCCCCCGACACCTTGGACACCATCCCACCCCCTGGAAATCCCCCCGGACACCCCCCACCCCCCCTTGGACTGCCACCCCAAACCCTTGAACAACCCCCAACCCCCTGAATTCTGAATTGAATTCTTTATGTACTTAATTTACTTATGAATTATGTATTTATGGTGTACAGTTATACTTGTTGTATGGGTATACATTGTCTAATTAGATTATGATTTATGAGATAATTTTTTATGGGTATACTTTCTTTAACTAGCTTATTGAGATGCTAATTTTTTTTGTAGGTGTTCGGGTGTGCTGCTGCAGATTTTTTCGTAGCATTAGAGAGGTAATTTATCAGCCCTTTTTTAGCGCTGATAAATAGTGATTTTATCAATGCTAGAAAAGCACTGATAAAATACACCTTTATCACAGCAAAAGAAGTGATGATAAAGGATCAGTTTATCAATGCGTATTTAGTGGTGATAAAGGTTTCATTTATCAGTGCTTTTTTAGCGCTGTTAAAGTACCCCTTTTTTAGAACTCAGTAAGAACTGATAAAGGGTACCCCCTTTATCAGTGCCGAGATTTATGGTGCTTTTTTAGTGCTGTTAGAGCCTGTTTGTAGCACTCTTAATGCCCGTATTCGTAGTAGTGGATGTGGTCCGAACTGGATTCATAGCTCGTGCTTTGGTTTCCTATATCCCCATGCATGAGGGATGAACAATTTTACCCTGGTTGGGAATTTCCATTCTATTTTTCTAATTTTACATTTTCATTCATTTCCACCTTGAGTGGTTCACTTTAATGTGAATTTTTTTATGATATGTGAATTGTGAACCTATTCCTAGTATAGTAGATAATGAGATTTTGAACCCTAGACTAGAAAGGAATGCTATTTTCTCTATTCATGGTTATGATTTTATTCGGTATATATAAGGGTGGTTTAAAGGTGAAGATAAATGTTTCATGATATGAAATACCATGTGAAATGAGATGTTCTAGAAACATGTAATGTTTCTTCTATGATATTTAAAAATATATATTATTTTGGTATGATATACTCCTAGATCTTAAAATAGTAGGAAGGTATGAAATGGGGTGATGTTGATCACCAGGTTGGGCGATATGGTCACCGGTTTTAGGAAACATATTTTATGAGGACAAGCATGGACCATGGTAAAATTCACACTTATCTCTATTGAGGTCGATTAAGGAGTCCAAAAGTCCATGATGCTATGTTTCATGGTTTTGATAGGAATGGGTAAGGGTAGTAAAGGTGTGCTTCCTGTTACTGTTTTCTCTATATGTGTTTTATATAAAACTATTACATGGGTTTTCTGTCCATGTTGATGGTATTCAGTGGCTTTCCACCTTGATAGATCAAATGGAGCATCGACCAAGTGAGGATTGGGTGCTTCTAGAGATTGAGTAGGTTTACACCCATAAGGGTCAGGCAGAGAAGGTACAAGCTCTTATATGGGATCAAGCATAGGCTCATGCATAGTTTCCTTGGAAGGCGGGGCAACCACAAGAGTTGATTGCTTTTGGGTATGGATTGACGAGTAGCTCAAAGAGAGCCTGGTTCATGTGATCCAGTGTATCGATAGGGGCACTCATAGTGTAGGGCCTTCAGTGTAATTTCTAACCTCAGAGTTTTAGTCACAAAACCCATCTCTTTTTCAAGGCGAGGGTGGTCTACAGGCATCTGAGAATTGGATCAAGTCTATGCAGACAATTTTATACAAGCTAGATATGCCTCTGGGTTGGAGTGAGAAACAGGAAACCTATATACTCAGAGGAACAACTCAGCGATGGTGGTACATGGAGTTGTAATAAGATAGATATGAGGAACTAGATTATAAGTACTTTGAGTCTAGGTTCTTCAAGAACATCATCCCAGTGAAACTGAGGGAAGAATTAGATTGAGAGTTTTTAATCCTTTTGTAGGGTGTAATATCTATCAATGAAGATATAGAAACTTTTACCCAATAATCTCATTTCACAACCTTTATGGTGAGTGATAGCACCCCAAGGGTGAGGTGCTTCAAGGATGGTTTATGGAAGGCTATTCCGGTGTAGGTAAACATCATTAGGTTGGTCACATTCACATATGTGGTAAAACAAGAACTCATAGACATTTTTATCCTAATAAATAGGTCTTACTCGAGCCGATTGGTGGAACCCTGTGATTATAGTATAGACACATCAAAAAACAAGAAGTGATATCAAGATAATTTCTAATATGGAATTCAATCTAAGGACTCGATCAGACCACATCACAGTAGGTATTTGATGGGTTTCTATCATTATGGGTAGTCATGACATGTCCAGACTCAGTGTGATCAGTGTCTAATAGAGTGTCATGCTTCTAAAAAGATCGGAAATCTCTAGAGGTTCTTCATGAATCCTTCTCGAATTTCAAAATTCGAGTGATCGAGGTAGTCTTAGGGTTCTGAGATCGATCAAGAATCAGTACCATGTGAGGGTAGATGAGATCTAATTGCACATAGAGGATGTGGCGAAGATTGAGATAATTAGGAATGGGGTCAGCGGCCAGTGACTGGTAAATCACCAGAGAGTGGTCACACTTCAAAAAATTAGGCTTTAGGTTAGGTGCATGTTGTGGAACTTCTAGGGTCAAAGTACACTATGATCCAACAATAGTCATAGGTATGCAATGGGCGTACCCATTTATTTTTCTTTACATGGAATGGATTTTATAGTAATACCTATTTTGGGTGCATAAGGTGTATGAGAGATGTAAATGGACCAACCAGATGTTGGTTAGTAGGATGGAAGAAGTTCGAGAGTGTTATATATACATACACACATATTTATATATATGAGGTGCATGGCACAAGGATCTATATTTGAGCATCGTTGGATACATGATTATTGAGATATGTTCGCATCATGGAATTGATGACATGTAGTTAATTAATGTGTGAGGCATCTGGGAAGTGTTTTGGTGTAGTACATATTGAGGTGAGAGTCAACTGGGAAACGTTGCGGTGTAGTACTTATTTATGTGAGAGGCACCAGGGATTGATTTTGAGAATCTTATGAGATGGGGGACCTCAATGGTGCCACATGTGGCGTGGGAATGAGGTATTAATCGATTCAATGTGGGAATTTTATTGGTGTTAGTAATGGGAAGGGAACACCGGATGAGGTGTAAGAGTGATGTTGCATCATGTGAGGACTTGATTATTCAAAGGGTCATTGGACCAGTTGTTTGATTTGGTTTTTGGATCGGGTTGCAACTAGGGTAGGTCACTCATAAGGTGGGAGTCCCTTGAGGTAGATGACATGTTCCATTGAGAACTGGTATATGTATTTTTTTTAAATGGTATGGGTATTTTTTGAACTATCTCCAAGATTTTTTTTCTTGAAGATGAGTTATGTTAAGGTGGGGGGGTTATAATATCCTAGGATCTTTAAGGGGGTCAAAATACTCTCCCGTTTTAAATATTTGAATTAGTGGGTATGACAAATTCTTTTTAACACTCTGAACCAAATTACAAGTTTTATTTCAACCCAATATCAATTTTTTGTTTTTCTAGAGTCATGGAGAGTGCCTCGGGTGTTCAGAAGGGTTTCGGGTGTGTGGAAGTCCCAAAAGTCAATTTTGGGAGTTTCAGGTCAAGGCACACAATTTTAGGGAAATCACAAAACCTCATCAAGATAACTGCGCACCATCATTTTTAATGAAATCAAGGTTTTGAAAACTATTTGGGGTTATGTTCATGTTCTTTTGACCATGTATAAAGTTTTTAAAAGAGGCATTGCATATGGTTTGTCCATGTTTTGGAAAACTATGTAGTGAGACCATGAGGATGTGGAGATTTGGATTGTTGTTGTTGCACAGTTGGTGCATAGTTTACCAAATCATATGATCCAACTGTTCACCTCATTAAAGAGGAAAAATTATGTAATTTCCACCATCACCTTATTTTCCCCCTCTTTATCCACTCCTGTTCATGCACACAGTTGGAGGAAATCCCCTCCACCTCTCCTGGTTGGGTGTAGTCTAGATCCTCTGTCATTGCTCTGTTTTGGTGTTCATTGGGTGTTTTGGAAATGTATTGGTAAGGTTCTACTCACCCTAGATCCTCGTCTTCATTTCTCTATCCTCACATAATAGTGAATCTATTTGATCTGTTTTCCTTATTTTTAACGAATTTGTTAGGAATCATGATTTCCTCCAAACTTTCTTGAGTAAGAGGACAATACTGGATGTTCCTATATATATGATTTCTATATAGTTGGTTCATGCCTATATTATTATTATTTTTGGTCATTTTTGGGGTGTGGATTTTAGAACTCTATTTGGTAACTAAGAAAGACCTTTATAAAATTGATTTCTCGATGTAAAATTGATTGTGTGACCTTGTGGGATGTCATTAATAATTCCCAAACAACATTCCCTCATGAGAGGTTGGGTTAGAGATTTTTGAACAATTTGGGTAGTTAGGTTGGGGTGTGTTCTTATATTAATTTGAGTTGTTTGTTAAATTGTAATTGAACAATTTTATTACATTGATTTTCTTGTTTTAAATCAAATTGTTTCCTTTAAATTGAGTAATTCAATTAATTAAAAATGTATTGATTTTTTAGATTAAATTTATTATATGAATTAAATTTAATTATATGTTTATGATAGGCTATTGTGATCCATTAGTTCGTTGTTGTATTGGACCAAGGTATTGAGGTAGCGTGGACATCATGATTGGCATCATGTGGCCATCTGGTTGGACTTCACCAAAAACATTTGAGTGATGATGAAGCATTGGATGAGTGCCATGGATGTTGGTAGGAGGTGGTTGGGTCATCAGGTTATGAATGACGATCATGTGAAATTGGTTGTTGTGGACATCAGACATGAGCGAGAAGCTTGTAGGGGAATGAAGTGTTATTTGGATGTTTTTAGGTACTATTTTGATGATAGTTTCTCACCTATGATGGATAATGAACTAATTAGAGTTTATTTACATAGATTGAATCAATGACGATGTTTGTTTGACCACTCATGTGGGGTAGAGGCCCCCAATAGTATATCTTAGGATTTTTTGTTGGGGTTTCATTCTATAGAATGTTACGGGGATGGTGAGGACCCTTCATATGATAGCATTGAGGATATCAATTGGGGTATGAGGATCACCATATTGGGCACTTGGGCTTTCGATATTCTGGGAGGATGATATCAATATTCCTCATGATGTCATGCAATGAGCTGATGGTGACTTTTATTTTAATACAAATATTTTTCTACCTCCGGACGTTGGGCTTCGAGCCAATGAGGACATTTGAGAAGGATTATGAAGACCAGGGTTACTTTATGTTTGGAATTCCTTCAGGACGTCGGTTCATTATTGAGAAATGAGAAGGGACGTGGTTCTTGGTTACTTTATTTAAGGTTTAACCTAAGAGTTCACATGTCTATTTGACATCAATGGTATAACTTGGTCCATAGGATAAGGATTTTCTCCTCCATAGTGATTTTGACATTGGGGGAGGTAGGAAACTACTTAATAGTGGTTATTGAGCACCTGAGAAGATTTTATTTATTTAAATATCATGGTTCTACAATATTTTATTCAATTTTACACATACTTAAACACTTATTTTGGGTATGAAAAAGTGGGTGGTATCATAAAAATTCACATTCTCACACAATACATGGTATATTCAGGATGTATGTTGACTTTATTCATTAATTTACAAGAAAGGGTTCATCCTCCAGAGACGGATCCTAGTTTGCGTTAGCATGGGATGTTAGAAATAGACCTTGGGGTTCTTACCTCTTCAGGAGTTACTTTTTATTTTTTTTCCACTAGTTTTATTTTGTATCAATACTCTTTATATGTATGTATCATATTGAGATTAGTCATTAACAAACCCTTATTTATATTTTTATGTATAAAATGACATGTATTAATTATTTTCATTATAGTTTTTGAAGTGGTATTTTTGGTTTTTTACTTTATTCTTCTCATTCGTTTAATCATAACTCTGATATGTACTTTTATTGACATTGATTCCTTCATTTCCAAGTCTAGTTCGAATCAAATAAGTCTTTACTCTTCTTATTCATGTTATATATGTATTAAGACCACTATTATATCATCAACTACTAGTATTGCCTATGAACTATGTAGAATTACACCCTCACTACTAGTTGGTAGCCTTTAGTGTTCAGGGAAGTCTACCTAAGGCCCATGGCACCTAGCCCAACAGCACTGTTAGGGTGCCTAATTGGGTTAATGACACTTGTTATATCGTGGATATATTTATATTCATGGTATTAAATTTTTAATTTGAATTTATTTCTTTTATGTGGTTTATGATTCAAAATTTACTAATGTTGTAAGGGATTTCTTTTACAATCACTTTTTATTTATGGATTATTTATATTTATTATTCTTTGAGAAAATTAAATAGTCATAATATATCAAATCCTAACTATTTTATTATCCAATATTTATATTTTTTATTTGAATTTTTATATTGCAATTATTTTATTTTATTTTTATGTTGAATCAGCAATTTAGTTACAAGTAAGGGGCATTCTTTAAAAATTTATGTTTTGAAGATTTCCATCCCACTTTTTTTCGTCTATATCTGTGTAATCATTAAAATTTTTGCCGGAATCCTTTTTACTATTATTAGAAAAATTATTAAAGACATTTTTACCCATGTTGAACTTTCTATACAATGTTTTAAAAGGAATATTCTTTTAATTTTCTTAATTTGATACCTTTTACCAATATTATTACCAAAATCATCTTTTTAATAGACAACACATTAGTGGATTTTTACTCCATCATAACTACTCCTTATAGTGAATATTATTTTACAAGATTCCATTTTTATTTTCAAAAAAAATGTTTTTTCTAATATTTGTAATTTATTATATTTTAAATAAGTGATTTCAAAATGAAAATGGTATTTTCTTGAAGAAATGTTTCAGTTATATTTTAAATATATTTTCATCTATGGAAACACCCACTGACGTTTTTGGTATATGATCCAATGATATAACCATTATTTTTTATTTGGATGGTAAATGATGATAAAATAATGATTTTATATATTCTTTATTAAATAGGGACAATTATTGAAATATGTTGCATTTTTAGTATTATTTATATTTATCATTCAAAATATGAGGATTATATAAGACAAGAATTAGACGAGTGTGGCTAGGTGATAGATAACCTGTTCATCCATCATTACATCTAATGAAGGAAAAACAATTGGCATTCCATATTGGATGGGTATTTTGTATACACCTACCAATTTATTAAGAATGGTGTCTTTTTTGCGAGGTTATGAGGGTAAGATTCCTGATATATTGGTTGAGGTTCCATGATCATGAATATCTAAAATTATAAATTTATATTATTATGAATTCATTTACCATTATCCATATGTTCTCTCTGTTGAAATTTTAAATGTACGATCATTGAACCCATGTTTTTCATTGAATTCAATGGGTTTTTATTATCAAAACTTCCATGTCAATTATAAATAATATTATCATGTTAGTATTAACTATAGAGAGCACCTTCTGAGAATCTATACTCACCATTTATTTGTTTTCCTTTCCCTGGGTATTAAGGATGTAATATTTGAATGAGCTTCAAAGATGAATATTATTTACTTTTACATTTTTTTAAATTTTGTGTTCAATTTAAAATAATAATCATGTTTGTATCTAGTTCTCCAAGACTATTAAATTGATCAATCCTTATTGATGTGATCCCTTGAATCTAATGATTTTGTGATATATTAATGTCTGGATCTTTGTTACTAGAGTAAGATATTGACTATATGATCTTAGGGGATGTATAAGATACATTCATAGGTGGATTGTTACACCTATATCTAGAAATTTTGAAGGAATCATCGAACATATATATTTATGGAAACTCTATATAAGGTGAATCCTTTTTTTGGAGTTAGATTCCTTGATCTAGTATTTGTGTAACCATTCTCACTACACTAACAATGTTTTTAGAATAAAAAACCATAGAAATATAGGAACTAATAAAGAATAACAACACAATAATAAATATGTCAAAGGGGAAGATGGATTGGAAAAGTTCAGTTAATTGTCTATATATATTCCCTATAGATGTAGTATCATATTCAAAAATACATAATATTGTACCTTAACTATGAAATAATTTTCCAAGTTTTGTTATTTTAAAGGGAAAAAAGGAATTTTCTCTCTTACTGCTTCTACAAAGTACGTAAAGGATGAAACTATAATCAATTATGAAGTTGAGAAGGGGAACCAAATGGAAACAATATACCACTAGTGTAAATGGTATTACTATATACCTCCTAGGATAAACCTTTGAATATTTCCTAGTCCTACCTATGGTTGATCCCAATATAATATCCTTGGTGTGGAAGATTCTTTACTAGAAAAATGATATGAAATTTCTTATTTTTCTCAGTATTGATCTTATATGTTGAGACATTAATATTAACATTATATTTACTATTAAACACTTATTTTTAAAATAGATAGTTATTTATCTATATTTCTATTATATCCATTGGTAGATTCATTCACCCAAAACATGGAGTCCCATGGAGCAACTTTATCACTAGTGAGGGTGGAGGCTACGTTTTAAAGTGGATAATCCAGTGAAACATAGAAATAATCCAACTACAATAGAAAATCCATTAACTACTCAATTAGAACAACCAATAGTTATATTGAATGCTTTAATACATTATATTTAATCCATTATGTTGTAGGTGGAGCTTCACACGGCTATGGGAGAGACATCAATATGTCTTTTGGATGCATTTATTGTTATACCTAAAGTTGATATTAGGAATGAGAATGTGTAGCATGCTATATAGTTGAAAATAATATGTTATAATTTTTCATTATTTTAACCATCATCATATCACATTTATATAGGGTACAAATAAATTTCAGGTTGGATGGTCTAATAAATTGTGACCATCAAGGTTTGTATGGAAAATCCCTCTTCGATGGTAGTGTAGGGGGTGGTAGACCTTAACACTTCTATAAATGGATAAAAACCTTCTATAAAAATACATGAAATATATTATTTTCAAATTTCTTCCTTAGGATTGATGTTTTGGGTTAATATAATTTATTTAAATTGATCACAATGATCTTTTTTATGGGGGAAATAAAATTCCTCTTTTGAAACCATATGTTGGTCCTCCTTTTTTATTTTCGTTTTGGGAGGGGATTTTCTTTGTAATTCATCATTTCCATCACTAAAACTTTTGAAGGAAATAATGTCGTATTTGAAGAAATTAGAATCACAATCATAAAGGTATTAAAAATTGATATATAACTATACTTTATCGATTCCATTATACTTAACTAATAGAATAAACTCATAGATTAAAAACAGTATACATTAATTCATCGCCATTTGTGTGTGATATTTTATTTAAATCATCATAGATAGTTTATATTTTATATGATACCATTTATTCTATTATTTATTAAATAACTGGCTCAAACTCTCAAATATTTTATTCATTGGATTCTATGAGTTTACTATGGTGTTTTTCTAAAAAATTAGATCAGAAGGGAGTCGACTCTCTTGATGAGTTAACTCATAAACTAATAAGAATTTTTTAGTTAAATCATGATATTGAATATTATGAATCTGAATGTTTCTAAATATGAACACGATATTTTATTATTAACTTGATGAATCATGTTTGAACTAATATTTTTCTATTAAAAATGTTTTTAAGCCAATATTATTTGGCGTAGGGATAATGGAATTATTATCTCTATTGTTGAACCAATGTTACATTTTACATGGAATTTAGTGGAGGATCTGATATTTCTTAATAAAATCATGAATATCTATGTGATAATTCAAAATAATAACACTTATTTAAACACAGAAGATACTATAGTGTGTATAGATATGTAATGGGAATATAGTATGACATTAAAAATCTAATTCGTCAAACATTACATAGTGAGTTGAGCGAAAATATTATTTTTCTACACCCACTATTTATAACCCTCAGATTTTTTGGAATCAACTAGCATTTCATCATAGATAATTTCAATGAAATCATCAATGATATGGAGAATATAAAGTCATGGTAGTTAAATCATTTTATGGTATAGTTTGAGGCCAATTTGTCTTAGTCATTTGAGTAATATTTCTATGAAAATTATCACCATGAATAGGGGTATTCTTATCAAAAATATCTCCCTAGAAATTAAAAAGAATATAAAATCAACTACTATAACCATACTATGCTATTGAAGAAATGGGTTAAAAAGAGATGAAAATACACAAAAAATCATTGAAAGGGATGGTAAAAATTATTGTGAGGGTCAACGAGCATGAAATGATATAAAAGAAATCATTTCATAGCTGATAGATCTATGATAGGACACTAATATCAAACATAATTCAATTTTATTCCATCAACTATAAATTGGAAATTCTTTATCATAATATATGGTATGCTTGTACATTTTTCCTCTGTTATTATACATTGTTGTTTGTATTAATTGATAAGGGGATCTAACGTGTAGATTCTGTCTCCTTATTTGATCAATAAAATTATAAATTTTAATTGTTTTATTTCTATTCATGAAAATATATACACTATTATATGACATAATATAGAATGATAATGTGATGTAAAAAGTTTTCTTGATATCATTTACAAGACATTAGGGCATAACACCAAAGTTTTGAAAACTAATTAAAAATTATTAATATGGTAGTATATATATCACAAATTAAGATATTTGACTCAAGAATGATAAATATGGGAGATTGTTCATTGAGACATGTTCTCATGTGAGTATTTTTTTGTTATGTGTTCTCACAACATTCTCATTCCAAGGGGTTCTATTTTTATATGATATTATGTTTCATTTTCTATTAGTGTATATATATATATATTCTAGATGGCTATTGTATAGCCATATGAATTTATGCCAACAAAATACGAAGGGGTTTGTTTATATACCGAGATGAAAGATTTTATAAGATAATAATTTAAGATATGAAGTAGATCAAATGGATAGGGGAATGTTTAATGATAGTTCAAGCACCCCTAACTATATGCCAATTTTAATTTGAAAATATATTTGTAAAAAATGAAATTGAAATAAGAAATAAATTAATAATGAATTGAACTATTAAAGTGGTTTTATATGTGATTATCCTCTGAGTATTAGTGGGAATGGTTAAAACACTACGAAAGAGGGATCAAAAATTTTACACTGGTCTAGAACCAATCATGAATTAATAGTGTAATTTTTTTTCACAATCTCAGATGAAAACCCAAAATAATTATTTCTTCATGGATCACATAACCATGATACAAAAAAATTAGAAGGGTATGTGAACAAAAATTGAATGTTATCATAGATTGGTGCTAATAGAGAGTGGTTTGGATGAGTTCTTATCTCAATTAAAACTTCTCAAATAGTGAGTGGAGCATAATAGAATTCATATGAAAATATAAATTCATTGAACCAAAAATATTTTGGATGACCAATAGTATAAGTAATTAAACCAGATATGAAATAGTGAGAACCTTCTTGGGGTTGAAGAAAACCTAACATTAGATTGAATTTCAAAGGTTTAATCACTGACATGAAATGGTGGAAACATATTAGTATGGATTAGTAATTTCAAAATAATAGAGAGTACATAAAATGGGATTTTTATGATATAGGATCCTAATAATTGATTAATGGAGGTACATTATTACTTCTTTTAAAACCATTGGATCTAGTGATTGTATCATGGATTTTTTATTACTATATATTAGTATAATAATGTTTCTGTTTTTTATGTTTTTTTTAAAAAAATTCTATCATATGAAAGGGTATGACTTTTTCAGTGATCACATGAATTTTTAATATACATATTATTACTATTTTTTCACTAGAAAAAGTTTCCATACCATTATATATATTTTATGATCTAAAAATTTGAATTGTAAGTGTAAATACATATGGTTAGATAGTTAGTTTGGGATTTAAGAAAATTTTACTTTTCCAACCAGATGTTGTAAATTTCAAAATTATATTTTACACATTCCCTCACATTGATTTTTTATTGGGAAGACCATATATTCTTCTCTATTTTTGTCATGAATTCGAAGGGGTTTACCCTCTTCCATTTCTTTCTTCCCATAGAATTGAGTTTCTTTTGGGCATGTTTCCTTGAATCTAAGGAATGTTCATGACTATATTGGCCTATGCCAGTTTCATATCATCATTGTATTAATTTACCTTCCTATAAACATAGGTTTTTATTTGAAATTCCACTGACGAGTGGTGGAATCATCCAATTATCAGGGTGATTCCATGCAGCATCATATGAGGGTGTCTTGAGATGCTAGTTTTACATGGTTTCCCAGTGATTCATTAATGTTTTCTACCATTGTGAATCTTATTTAGTTTTCCAAAATTTCAATTAATTTTTTATGGAATTAGTGTTCTTTGTTGTGGATTTGGTTCAGTGTAGGATCAGGTGTGAAGAAGGGGTGAAATTAACCTCGTTTTATGGGATTTCAATGGATATATAAGGAAATATGATTTATTATAATTTATGTTGATTTTTTTTGGTTTTATTAATTATATATAAATGTTAAAATTAATTAATTTGAGTGTTCTGGTTTGATATATGTGCTTATATGGTCACCATGGATTTGGAAAATCATATATGAGGATTAGAGGTCCTCGATAGAGTTATTTGAGCTTGGTTTGTTTCATCATATTGTTCCATTATGAGGTATGTAGTCCCTATATATTAACGAACGTCTATTTATTTTTCTAGAGAATACTCCAGGTGGCCATTCTATATTCTCCATTCTCGGACCAATTGAAATTTAAATATAAATTTTAATAAATGGTTTAACTTAATTATTTGGTTAAGGAGGGAAATTGGTTGAATAAAGGAAATAAAAAAGAATTTCATAACCATTCACAATTAAAAATATAATTTCAATTATTATGTAAATTAGACCAAATGGAATTGTGATGTGTAATTGTAAATAGTTTGTTTTTCAAATGGAATGATACTAAATAATTTCATGTATGGGTGGGTAATTTGGTCTTTGGTATTTTAATATGGTTTGTCCTTGAATATGGAAACAATTTTCAAAAATGATTTTGTATTTTAAAGTTGTATTGAAATTGGAAAATGAATTGAAAATGAATTTTATTTGAAATGGAAATGGGAAATGGGAAATTATTTTGTATTTAATTTTTATTTTTTGAAATAGGTAGAAAATGGTTCTAAAATGTGAAATGAAAATGGTTTTTTATAATGGTTTAGTAAATAGAAAAGGGAATGGTTTTTTGGATTGGAAATGGTAAATTATTTTTTATGAAATTTTATATTTTTTATAGAAATCATATAAATTTATGTTTTAGTTATTTTAATTGTATATGAAATATAGTGATTCTTAAATTTGGCTAAATATAGACAGCAGGAGACATATGGATTTATGTTTAACCTAGGGTAAACATGGACCCATGAGTGATGTATAGATTTATGGTTAATCTGGTGTGAACAAGGAAACTAGGGGATTTATGTTTTATGGTTAAACTATGGTTTAACATGGTCCACAGGTAGATACAGGTCCATAAGTAAGAGTACATTACCCTTAATTTCTAGTTTGGACCAAGGATTAGTATACTACCTCTGGTCGGGAGATGGTAGGAATGGTTTTTATGACATATTAAATGACACCCTAGCGCAGGAAAAATCATTTATGTACCATCATTGAGATGAACCCAAAACATGGGATTGAGGTTTTTATTACATTTTTAAATATTATTAATGATTTTAATTGTATCTATTTACCTTGGATAACTACCACATATATTTTAAATAAATTAGTTTTATTTTAAGGATGTCATTGGTAGTGGCTTACTGAGTTTTAATCACACCCTTCTCAATCTTCCAATTCACTTGGGTACCCAATATATATCCACATGTTATTATAGGCACAGGTTAGGATGCTTATCAGGATCATATTTTCATGGATGAGCGGGATAGCTCAGGTGAATCTAAAAGATTAGGATAAGGTATGGATTAGGGTATTAAAAGAGTCTTGATGTTTTATTTTATTTTCTATGTTTACTTATTTGGAAATTTTATCATCCTATTGGGTTGTTAGTATTATTGTTATATATTATATTTTGTCATTAAACTTTTATATCCCTTGTCTAGTTTGTTTTAACTTTCTGTTTAATTTGATGTAATGGATGTGTATGATTTTGTAGATTAAATTTAATCTGTGATTTTTCACTCCCATACAAGGGGTATATCCCCCCCCCAAAACCTTCTTAGACCCACTTCACTAACCTATAGCCTTTATAATTTGAGGAGGTACACTAGAGTTCACATAGGGAGAGAGTTACTACTATGAAGAGTGTGTGATAGTCCAGGATTCCATTAAGTTATATCTGATCCATTATCTTAGTTTTGTCTTATGATTCAAGGAATCTGTATAAATGATACATAGAAATTTTTCAGATCTTGTGATAAAACCCATACAATTACATCATGACAACCTTTTCTAGTGGATTTTCAGGTTTCCATGGTAATGAGATTGATTTTCTTGTATTTGTTTATTATTGTTGTTGTGATTTTGTTCCCTGAGCGACACACATTGATGTTGAGAATTATGATTTTTAGTTTATGTAATAATTCTTATTGTCATGTTGGAAAGGGGATGATGATTGGTGTTAGAACTTGGATTATATAGGCAAGAGGCATCTCATCCACCATATTAGTAACATAGGATCCCTATGATATAATTATATTAATTTATTGCTTCCACTATTAACTGAGGGGACTCAATTTAATGAGAGTGAAACCACTCATTCATATTTTCCCAAATGAGTACTCAATAGGAATTCTACTCAATTAGAAAAAATAGTATATATGTTTTATTCCAGTGGTAGGTTTGATGGATCCTATTATTATTATGGGTGTATGGTCCGTTAGAATGGGATAGGTAGACAACTTTAGGGGTTGGGAAGGGTTTTTCTAGACTTAGAGGTGCAACCACCAAGGATAGTTTTGTGTTCGTTCAGTTATTTTAAAATACAATAAAAAAATATATGGTTTTTTCGTGTACCTTGGAATGGAATTATACTTAATTAAGTCATATGGTTTGATTTTCTTGATAAGGATCATCTAGGATGATCTCATTGTACATGTGTCACCCTTAGAGAGTTGTGATTCCTCAAGGAACCATCTTGTGGGAGGATACTCCATGAGATTTTGTGACCTTATGGGAAGGTTGTTTGGAATGATATTTTTGACTTGTTATATTTAGTGGTAAACATGAGTGGATGGTTTGGCATATGACTTGTTGTTATTAGTTTGATAATAAAATATATAATGACCCGTACATTAAATACAAACATATTACATAAAATTGAATAATATTAATTAAAAAATTAAAAAAACCATGCTAGTACCGTACTGGTTTAGTGTCTTTATAAAATGAAAAACAAAACAAAAACTGGTTTAAAAGAAATCTACATTATCTCCCAATTATTCCTTCACAACTAGACCCCTTTTGACATATCTTACTAGTACACTTCTTCACAACATGGGGAAAATAAACATAAGAAAATGTGAGTTCTGATGCTCAATATTTTTAAATAAGGGAGATATCAATCATATTATAATCATAAGTCATAAGAACACAGAATTTGAAAATATTTTCAAGCATATCAAAGATTCTGATATCATGTCATGGGATAAATCATAAATGATCATAAAGAATAAATAAACATATTCCCAAAACACATAACATAGGACATGTATTTTTTTGTAATAAAAATATGCATAGAAAATAATTTAATATTATTCAAGTCTCATTTCCAAGACCATCATAGAGGAAAAAATCCATTACGGAACTGAGATCACTCCTTATTCCAACCATGTATTAAAAAAGCAGGTTTACGTCTAGTTACATCCTAGTATTAGAAAACTTATATAATTTCCTGTTTCATCACTATATATATCATGAGATATAGAAATTTACCAAATTAATTAGAGGGAGATATAGTCTGACCCAAATCATAAGGAAATTAATCTTCTATTCTTCAAAAAAACGTAAATAATTCATCATAGCATAACTTAAGAAAGAAATTGTCTTTCTGAAATGTTATTCTAATATAACATAATTCATGTAAACCAAATTAATTTCACAAATAAAATTCCATTATAAACATACAAAAACCTTAGGAATAATAGGTATATTATTCTTAAAATATAACCCTATTAGAGAGTTATATCTTATATGGATAATAATTATGATATAACACTTGAAATTAATTCTTGATGAAAATATCACTACTTATTTAGAAACATTTTTTTTTCTTAATGACATTCCATTTTAAAAGAAAATAATTTATTATAAAATAACCTTTAAATGTTGAAAAAGAAATTTTCATGTAATTATGGTGTTATGAAAATGTAAATATACATTTATTTCTAATAAATTAAAATAAAACATTCTTCTCATACATTTCAGATAAGTCAAAAAGTACCTCGTATGAAAAATGAAAATGATTTCTTTCATAATGTTTAATAAAAATTTACCAAAGGTTAAGATTGAATTAAAAAAATTGTAGAATAATGGAAAGAATATTTTTTAATATATATCTGTAAAGCATGGAAATTGATTGTAAATAAACCCTAGTAATTACTTACATAAAAATAATCTCAAATAATAATGAGATTGAGAAATTATCCCTTACCTTAGGTCATATATCTATTGTATATATATGAATATAATATATATTTATTTAAATGATTTAATTTAATTATTATAGAATTAAATTCATTTTTAAGGTAATATATATGATCATATTATAATATATTTTTTAATAACATTTCATTATTACTTGTTATTCAGGTAATAACTGCTTCCTTTTGTTATGCATGTTTTGTTGAATAAGATATGGTTATTCTTCTTAAATAATTTTTATATCTATGAAAATGATATTAAATTAATAAATATCATATTTATCATTCTGTAAATTTATATTATCATTCATTAATCGATATCATGAATAATTAATATCATCGCATTATGGATATTGTAGGTCATACGTACCCACAAGTGATGATATTGTTCCCATAATGGTGAAATGGTATGTAAGATGATGGTATATATATTTTTTAGAATACATATCATGTAATAATAATCATATATAGATATTATTCCCATTATTTTACCCATCCATTTAAGGTGGTGAGGAAAAATAGATTACACCACAGCGTGGATACGGTATGTCATACATACACATGTATGGTGAATTCATTTTTCATAGGATAGATAGAAGGTGTAATATGATTATTCCATCATAACAATAACACCTCAGTATATTATTGACACATTAGATATTACTTTATAATGGAAACAACTCATTAAGAGGAAGTTTATGATGAATTCAGTCTGAATGAATCGGTAGAGTAAATTACCTCATCTTTGATGAGCTCCCTCTAGATCTCCTCTTAAAGAACAATAGAATATATTTAGAGGAGAAAAGAACCAATATAATTTCTCTAGGAATTTTTATTTGAGAAATGGTAAGGGTATATCTGAGCTTGAAGTTTTAATGTGATGTGAATTTGTGAGGGAGGATGTGGCCTATTATAATTAAGGGAAGGGGTACTTTTGTTATCTCTAAAAATAATAATTTATAATAAAATAAAACCCCATCAAAAACCTCAAAAATATACTAATTTAAAATATTATATGAGATAAATTTTAATATCCCCAAACAATAAAATTTATACAGGTTTTTCTTTAAATTTCAACCTTTTATTTTTAGTATTAAACTTAGTTATTATATTTAATTTTAAATATGGTAGCAAATATTTAAATATTAAAAGAGAGAAATATTTAATTATTTGATGTAATTTAGAAAATAAATAAATAATTTAAATCATTCTGAAGCATATAATAATTATTATAAGTTTTTAAAATGTTTTCAAATTTTTACATAATTTAATTATACATTATATTGATAAAGAATCAATAATGTCATTTTTGGCACTATTCTCCTCCAATGGCCCGAAGGCCTACATTTTTTATTGATTTTTGATAATCTTAATTTCAATGGGTGAGGTGGACTCTTACAAGGTTTGTAGGCATAAGTATTACATGGCCCATAGGAATTAGAGGAATTCACTTCCTGTAGGCTTCAAACATTACATATAACCCGGACTAACTACTTGGAACTCCTCCTCCCCAGCATCTTTATCATTAAATCAACTCCCCACAATTGCATGGCTGTTCGGCTAGGATTTCTTGTGCATGAATAGGCTTTTCACGATGTTTGGTGTCATACCCTCTCATTCCAGAAATTCATTTAGCTTCTGTTATGGTGAAAGATCCTTGCTCATCCTCCTTCTGAAGCTTGTTCCTTGTAGGTTTCCTGGTTTAAATCAGCACTTAAGGTGGTCCGAAGGCCATGAGATGGCCTGAAGGCCTTAAAGATCTCATTGAACAAATTGGTGGCCCGAAGGCCCAGACGGGGGAATATTCTCTGCTGCTACAATGCTAAACAATACCTGCTACAGTCCCGCTATAGTCACTGATACAGTACCTGGAAATTAGCCTCCACCTAGATTTGATCCTGGGTCTCCTGGATTCACTTAAAGAGTCCTCAATAACGGGGGTGAGGCTCATGTGCAATTTTGGAACAATTTATTTCATTGATTTTTACAAATATAAATATAAAACGTTAACTTGAAAAAATATTTTATCATATTTATTTATGGTAGAGGGAATATATAAAATTCATTAAATATATTAATTATCTCAAATTCTATTTATTTTAATATTTTTATTAACATTTATTTGTTATCTCCATTAATAAAATAATTGCTACATCAGTTTCATGTAATTGTTCTATATAATTATTTTTTGAATAAAAATTAAAAAAAAATATATAAAGAATATAAATCCTATATATTTTAGAAGAATACTTATAGATGAATATATCTTTTGTAAAATCCTGCATTGAAAATTTTATAACGATTAAAACATAAATTTGATATCTTTAACCCTACATTAAATAAAATATTATAAGTGTCATAATCATTTTCATACATCTCCAAATGGTCAATAGTTCGACCATAATATGAATATGGTTTATATATATTCGAACAATAATATTTTTTCATGTGTTTTTTTTTCTTTTAATGGTTTTTGTCTTTTTAACAAAAATTATTTTATATATTGTTCCTCAATTAAATAATTACAGCATAAAAAATATATAACCCCTTATGTTAATAATTTATTTCAAAAAAATAAAAATAAATTACAATAAAATGATAAAATTTTACATTTTATAATATTATTTATAGTCAAATTTATCTTCTGTATAACCTTATATTAATAAGGGTATAGATATTAAAATTTGAGTAAGACATATTTATCATTTATTTAACTAAAATAAATTAAATATCCTAATCTCATCCAAGTGGCTTCTAAAGGATGTAATTTTGGCGTAAGGAAGATTTTGGTAGAAAAACACTCATACAAAGATATTATAAAAAAATTTAAGGTAATTTTATAATATTACTATTATCCTTAATTTCCTAATTTACCCTTTTATAGTATTAATAAAAATTACCGTATTTAATATTCATAAGGCCAAAAATAAAAGAAATATATTTACATAATTTTTATATAATGATTCCAAATTTTGAATTAATTTTTAAAAATGAAAATTACAGAAGTTAAAATAATTAATTTAAAATTAATCTTACAATTGGAATGAGAAAACGAGTTTTAAAAATTTTAAACATTGCAAAAGATAAAAATGTTTTTACATATAAATACAAGGAAAAAATAATTTCAATGACTTAAATTATGTTAACTCATAATAATGTAATCTATTTATACTTTAAAACAAATAAATAATATAAATTAACTATATATATTATTTTTATGAAAAAAGTTTTTTTCAATTAAAATTTAGTATATTTTTACTGTTCATCAAAACATGGATGTTGTTATAAAAATATAAAAAATTAATAGAAAGTAACTTTTTATATCCCACTTATAATGTTTAATTTTATTTTACCATATATAATTATTAATGGGTCTGAATTTTAATATAAAATGGGATCTCTATTAAAAGGCGGTAAAATTACCCTTTTGAAAGATATAGTTCTTTATATATAAAATATGTTTTATTCATATCCTATGACTAAAATATAAATAGGATGAGATAAATAAATATTTTATTAAATATATAACCTATATATTTCATTAATATTATTTACAAATTGTAATTTACTTTATTTATGAATACAAAAACCATATTATTTCCTTTACATTTAATTAGTTTATATTTTTCATAAATAATTAATAGCCAATTAATTAACCATACATTTTCATAATTTTGTTTTATTAACTCCTTCAAACATAAAAAAAATCTTATAATGGTCATTTAAAATTAATCATGTCTCATGCTTCATTTATACTCTCATTGTGTTCATTCCATGTTATTAGGGATTTAAAATTATTTAAAGTAAATATTTATAATAACATTTGGGTGTTACATTCTACCCCCCAAACTATATTTCTACATCATAATTCATCACTGGTATACACACATATGTGGATACCTCTACCACATCACACCCTTATGTTCCCACATATCTTTTTCTAATTGGTGGTTCCTTCATAAAAATTTAACCCAGTGAGTAGTCTTCTTTCACAAAACTGTTTCACTATAGTCCAAAATCTCTATCAGTTGCTCTTCATAAGAAATATCTTGCTCTAATAGTACAAATTCAGAGTTTAGTACATGTGAAGTATCATGTTTTTACAATTATAAGATAGATGCATGGAACACATCATGAACCTGACAGATATTCGGTGGAAGTGTAAATTTATAATCTATCTTCCAGACACAATCAAGAATTTAAAAAGGTTTATTATACCTAGGGCTCAAAATCCCTTATTTTAAAATATTATTACTCTCTTATAGGGAAATATTCATTGAACAACCATATCACTCACTTCAAAATCTAGGTTATTTCATCAATTGTCAGCCTATCTTTTTTATTTGACTATGAGGTGGCCTTATGTGTTATTGAATAGATCTGACCTTCTCTATCATTTCATCTATAAGATTAGAAACTAATAGATTTATTTCACCAACTTCATCCCATAATGTTATAATTTTTCACTTATTTCCATGATTATTTGAGTGGAATTTGTTATTGTATGAAAATTACCCCAAATGTAGGTTTTGAACCCAATATCATTGGAAATCCATAGATAAATCTCTCAACATTTCTTCTATAGTTTGAATTGTCCTCTTAGACTTACCATTTTTTATGATTATAAGAAGTTCTAACCATTACTCTGTATTCAGATCCAACTAAAGACTTCAGGATAACTTTCAGGTAAACCTCAAATCTCAATCGAATATAAGGGAAAGTGGATCTCCATGAAATTATACCACTTACATTACATATATACGGGCATGGTGATCATGAGAAAAATACTCTCTAACAGAAATGAAGTGTTCTGACTTTGTAAGGTGATAAACTATATCCCAGATTGAATTATAACCTTTAGATGTTTTGGGAATTCCAATGACAAAGTTCATAGTAATGTTTTCCTATTTCCATTTAGGTATGGGTAATGGTCCATACATTCTATTAGAATTATATTTTTCAACCTTAACATGCCGACAACCCAAGCACCAAGAGAATTATTCAAAAAACATATATTTTCCTCAAATCCCACTACAAATTCACTTTATGGTCAATGTATTTTTTTCATGATGAATTGAGAATGAAGAACTATGAGGATCATACAATAACTCTTTTAACTCTAGTATGAAATGAATAAAAACACATTTCATGGACCTTATTATTCCATCACAATCATGGTTGAATTACAGAACATGTATCACCTTTTTTGTAGCTCTACATCTTTCTTATGAACCTCATTAATCATTACTTATATAGATGGTTGGACATTAATTTGAGAAAGATAATATTTCTCTATTTCATTCAATATTTCATAATCTATCCTTTGAATGTCTTGAAATACTAAGTCATTTTTATCCTCATCATGGAAAGGATATCATGGTCCTTTCGACTCAAAGCATATACTTCCTTATTTTCTTTCCCATTATTGTAATGTATTGACCAATCATATTCTTTAATCAAATCTAACCATCTTATTTGGAATATATTCAAATCCTTTTTATTGAAAATATATATTAAACTTTGATGATCAATATAAATATCACACCTTTCACCATAAATAGAATGCATCCATTTCTTTAATGCATAGATTACTATAGCTAACTACCAATCATGAGTTGGGTACTTTTTCTCATGGATTTTTATTTTTTAGGCATAAGCTATCACCAAATCATTTTTCAAGTGAACATGACCGAAAACCTTCTGTTATGCATTATTGAATATCACAAACCTTTCTCCAACACATGGCAGTGTGAGTACAGGTAAACTAACCATATTTTAATCTCTTTGAGATTATCTTCACATTAATCTATCTACATGAAAATAACTCCTTTCCAAGTAATATTTGTGAGTGAATTAGATAGTCATGGAAAATTTTTCATAGACCAATGATAATATCTATAAAAACCCTAAAAACTATGGATCTCAGTTATCAATGTTGGTCTAGGTCAATGTTCAATAAAATTTTTGTTTGTTGGATCCACATATATCCCTTCTCATGAGATTTTGTGACCCAAAAATGAAACATTCAAAATCCAATATTCACACTTGGAAAAATTTTCACAATGCATCTCCATTCTCAGGTTCATCAGTAAAATTTTGAAGTGATATTCATGTTCATCATTTCTCTTTGAATATAAAAGAGTTTCGTCTATAATGACTACAAAAAATTGATCAAGATAGTCTCAAAAACACTATTCATTATATCCCAGAAGGTAGTGGAGAAATTATAAAGACTAAAGGAATCGCTATAGATTAATAGTGTTCATACCTTTTATAGAATGATGTCTTTGGTATATCTTACTTCTAACCCTTAATTTATGATATCATGAATGAATATAAATATTGGAAAAGTATTTAGCTCCACATAGGTGGTTGAATAATCCATCAATGCAGGGAAGGTGATATTTTTTCATGATAGTTATCTTGTTATGTTCTTGATAATTAATGCATAGTCTCATTGATCAATATTTATTCATACAAAATAGGACATGTGAACCCCATGGTAGAGCACAAGGGATTATGGGTCCATTTTCAATATTATCATTGAGTTTTTTATTTAATTTTCCATAATCAATTAGGGCCATTTTATAAGCTGTATTTGAAATAGGCATAGCACCCAATATGAGTTTTATTGAAAATTCAACATCACAATTTGGTGGAAGACCAAACAATTATTCGGTAAATACATCAAAAAACTAATGTAAAAAATGGAGTATTATTAATGTTCAATTTCCCCACAACCATTTGATATTGATAAAATTCATTTATAGGGAAAAAGACCCCTAAGATGGAATAAATTTCCATTGGAAGGTTATATTCATCCTTAAATTGATAGATGATCATAGATTGATGTGGAATATGAAATGTGACTTCCCTTCCATAGAAATTGATATGATATCCATATAAAGAAAGTTAATTCATGCTAAGAATCAGATCATATTCCACTAAAGGAAGGATCACATGATTTAATAGACGCACAATACCAAACATCAACTAGAGAAGAGTTATAAACTTTTAATGTGACATTTGTGCCATTAAATGTTTTCACACCTAACTCAGTATCTATTTTTAGAGGAAATATGATGGTTCCCTTAAAAAATTATTCACAAATAAAATATTAGGTGGATAAAAAGTAAAATAAAATATTTTATACTTTGGAATGAATGTTATGTTTACCTTTCTTCACAACATTATTATACACCACATCGCTAATAGTGATCACGTTTGAATTTCCTCTATCTTTAGACTTAAGAGTTTGTTGATGTCAATCACAATTTTTAAACCTTATAATAGGGCATTGGTTGGAATATTTCAAAATTTCCTTGAACTTGTTTAAATGAATTGTGGTGGGTGCATTCTTTATATCCTTTTATCTATCATTATACATCTTTTTTCCATCACTTTGGAACAGAAATGCTCGATGACCTTCTCCCCACACTTAAAACATATTCTAGTCCTTTTAAGAAAATTTATTGTATATTTAAATATACACTTTACGAATAATGGAAAAGTAATATTTTTTTAGTGTGGTCTTTATATTTTCCCTTGATTTCCATTTTTCTATCCATATCAAAGCAATAGGACTGATGGGTTATTCAAATCTATGTATCAACATTGACAGAACATTGATTAATTTTTTTATAGTCATTGAAATCCCTTGTGGTTATTCAATTAAGAGACATGATTTTAAGCAACTAAAGAATCAATTATTTTTTCTCTTAGGTTGGATAATAATTACAGAATTTTACCATGAATGTCTTGTAAAATTTTATTTATAGGTACCAATGGATTCTGCACCCTTCTGATTAATCTCAGGTAACTCCTTATCATTACTTGTTTAAATAATATTTAGAAAGTACTTATTAAAAAGTAATTTCTTGAAATCATCCCATTTCGTGAATTAAATTTCATCTCTTTACCTTTTAATCGGTATAATACTCCACCATTTGTCATATTCACCTTCCAAATGATAGACTACCAAGAGGAATTTATCAGGATTTGAAAATTGGAGAACTAAAAAAATATTTTTAGCAGTACTAATCCATTGGTCTACCATTAGTGGATCGAAATACCCAATAAAATAAGGTTTATGCTTCCTCATTAAGGACTCAATAGAAAGGTGGTACCTTATTTTCTCATTTGGGAGTCTTGTATAACTCATATCTTGAGTAATTTTTGTGATCAAAGCAATAATATTTTTCATCCCATCTCCCATAAAATTCAGTTACTCCTGAGGATGATTATTGAATTACCCCTCATATTTATCATTAATTTGGTTCATTTTGGTTCCATCCATTAACTAAAACCAAGAATCATAGTGTGAGGAACACTAATCATAATGGGACAACCACATAGTTAAGAATTAAATTTCAATTTTGGACACTTTTAGTTTATCTTATGTTATTCATTGATAATTTCATTAACACTAGGAATATAAAAAATACATATACATTTCCTTAGGGTTCATACTTAGATATTTTCATCATAGTTTCTAAACATTAACAATACCTTTTCACTGATACCAATAATGAAAACCCATAATTTACATACATAGATATTACTTATAAATTGAATAATATTAATTAAAAACATTACAAAACCATTTCATGACCATATCAGTTTAGTGTATTTAGAAACTATGAAACATAAACAATTTTTTCATAAGACATATACATTATCCCTCTCTTACTCATTCAATATTATACCCCTTTTGACATGTCTTACTAATACTCCTATTCAAAATTTTTGGAATAGAATCATATAAAAGGGTGAGATCATATGCTCAGTAAGAATAAAAAATTTAGCTATAAATATTATCATAATCATAATACATGAAAATATAACATTTTAAAATATTATCCTTCATATGAATGATGTTAATATCTTTTCCTGGGATAAATCAAAAAAGTTAATAAAGAATTATGGAAGATATTCCCAAAAGTAATAACATAATTCATAGAATTTATGGAAACCACATAAGTATATAAAATCATTTTATATTAGTCAATTATAACATAAAATACCATAATAGTGAAAAAATGCATTACTAAAATGATTTCACTCCTTGTTACATCCCTATATTACTAAATCTTATTTACTTCACGTTTCAACCCTGAATTACTGAACTGATATCATTTCAAGTTCAATATCTCTCTATATCCTCAAAGATAAATATTTACCCAATGAATTAGAGGGAGATATATGTCTCACCCATCTCATAATTAAATAATTCTATTGGGTTCCACAAAAACATAAATCATTAATCATAGCATAAACCTAGGAATAAAATGGGTTGTTTAAACATCATTCCATCATAACATAATCTAGGTTAAACAAATGGATTGCATAACTAAAATTCCAAAATAAAAGTAATAACACTACAGGCATAATAAGGATAGTATTATTGAACCATAACATAATTAAAAAATTCAATCTAATATGGATGATAATTTTTATAGAACACTATAAATTAATTTTTGAGGAAAATTTCCATTTTTCTCCAAAAATGTTTTCTTTTCTCAAAATTCCATGAACTTTTAAAAGAAAATAATTTCTTATAATATAACCTTGAAATATTATAAAGGAATATGCATGGATTTATTACATTTTTTTAAAATAAAAATCTTTTTATTCCATATAATTTAAATGAAAACATTATTCTCAAACTTTTTAGGATAAGTAAAAAAATTACCTCATATCGAAAAAAAAGAATATTCCTTTCATACAATTTAATAAAAATTCATCAATGGATAATATTGAATATTAAAAAATTTGAGGAATAGAAATAATATTTTGGAATACATATTTTTGAAACATGGATCTAGGTGATAATTATAACCCATTAATTACTTATGTATAAACAATCTCAGTTATTAAGAAGATTTGGAAATTATCCTTTACCTTAGGTATGATACCCTTTTTATATATTCAAACCTCCTTTATAATTATTTAAATAATTTCATTGAATTATTCTAGAATCATGGTAATTTTTATGATATCATATATGATCATATTATCATACATTTTTTAATAACATTTCATTATTACTTATTAATCGGGTATTAACTCCATTTTTTCAATATTTTATTGAATAAGTATGGTTCTCCTTCTTAGGTCAAAGTCATGTTATTAGAATATGTTATTATCATAGTATATATCATATTTATTAATTAGGTACATTAATATAATAATTATCTAATGGATATCTTATAGATTGAATCACATCACATCGTGGAGATGGTATGATGTATGTATGCATGAGTGACAATATTGATCCCATAATTGTGTAATGGAAGGGAAGTGGATTATTTATATTTTGACATATAATCCATATAATTTTATAATAATCACATATAGTTAATATTTTACTAATTATACCCATCCTAGTAAGGTGGTGTAGAAAATTAAATTACACCCCGATGTGGAGACAGTAAGCTGGATGTGTGCACGAGTGGGGATTTAATTTTTCGTATGATGTTTATAAAGTGGAATATGGTTGTTCCATATTCATAATAACAAATCAATATGTAATTTATACTATAGTTTTTACATTATAGTGGATGAAAATCATTAAGATTAAGTAGAATAAGAAATACCTTTTAAAAAATCCGTAGATTAAATTACCTCTTCTTCGATAAGATCCCACTCAATATTCTCTTAATGAACTATAAATGGTATTTGGATAAGACCAAAACCACTAAAATGAGACTAGAAAATTTTAGAGGGGAATTTTTAGAGAAGGTAAGAGCTTGAAGGCTTAGCATGATTTGATGAAGTGAGGGAGGTTGTGCCATTTTATAATTGAGGTGAGGGGGTACTTTTGGAAAATCAAAAAATATTAATATATAACAAAATAAAACCCCACAAATATCCTAAAAAATTTCCTAATTTATAATATGATATTTGATAATGTTTAAATATCATTTCCAAAAAAAATTTAGACAAATTTGAATTCCAATTTAAACCTTATCGTTTTAATTTAATACAAAGTTATTCTATTTAATTTTAAGTAAGGTAACAAATATTTCAATTTTAAAAGGGGAAATATTTAATTATATGATGTCAATTATACCATAAATGAATAATTTTTAACATTTTGACCTTATTGTAGTAATTATATAATTTTTTTTAAAAATTATAATTTTTTAATAATTTAATAATAAATTATTTTGATAAACAATCAATAGTGTCAATTTTGACACTATTCAATTCATTGATTATTAAAAATACAAATTTAACAAGTTGACTTCGAACCAAATATTTTATTATATTCTTGATATGTAAATGAAATCTATAAAATTCATTATATATATTAATTATCCCAAGTTATATTTATTTTAATAATTTTAATAGCATTTATTTTTTATTTCCTTTAGTAAAATAATTACAACATATTTTTTGTGGAATTATTTAATATAGTTTTTTGTTGAATAAAAATTAAAAATAAAATACTTTGAAGAATATAAATCCTCTATATTTCATAATAATACTTATAGTCGAATATATCTTCTGAAAAATCTTACATTAAAAATGTTGATTCTGTTAAAACATAAATGTGACACCTTCAACATATATTTAATTAAAATATTGTGTGTTTCATAATCTTTTGAATTGGATTCAAATGGTGAATAACTCAAACATTACATGATTATATAAATGAAAAATAATTTTTTTTCAAGTTCCTATCTATTTTAATAATTATTATCAATTTATTAAAAACAATTTAATTAATTTTTTGTCAATTAAATAATTTATGCATCATCATGGTATAAGCCTTTATGGTAATTATTTATTTTTTGAAAATTAAAAATAAGGTACCAAAATAAAGAAAAATATATTATATTTCAAATTAGAATTTATAATAAAATTTATATTCTATATACCCTTATATTAAAATCGATATAGTTATTAAAATTTCAGTAGTACATTTTAACTTTTCGTTAAATAAAATATATTAAATATACTAATATCATCCATGTTGAGTCGAAAGGAAAACATTTATACCCAAGGATGATTTAGGTTGAAACACAATCATCCAATTATAATATGACAAGTGTTAGATCAATTTCATAATATTATTTTTACCCAAATTTCCTAATTCACCTCTTTTCCATATTAATAAAAATTACCAAAGTTATTATTCATAATACAAAAAAAGGTATTTACCTAATTTGGTTCTACTGATTCCAAACATGTAATAAATTTTTAAAAAATAAAATCTCATAAGTTTTAGTAATTAATTTAAAATTAATATTTTTGTTAGAATGAGAAAACGGGTCTTTAAAAGATAAAACATTACAAAATATTGAAATTTTTTTCTATCAATATACATTGAAAAATTAATACCAATGACCTATATTGTATTAACTAATAAAATTATACTATATTTATACTTGGAAACAATTAAATACTATAATATAACCAAATTAATTATTTCGATGAAATATATTTTTTTCAATTAAAATATAGTATACTTTTACTATTCATCAAAACATGAATGTTATAAAAAAAATATCAAAAATACATCCAAAGTAAATTTTTATATCCCAATTACAAACAATAATTTTATGTTTTCATATACAAAATTTTAATGTGTCAAAATATTAATTTGAAATCGGTTCTCTATTAAAAAGCAGTAAAATTACCATTCTTAAGAATATAAGTTTTTATACATAAAATATGTTTTATTAATAATATATGACTAAAATATCAATTGGAATAATATATAAAATATTTTTTAAAATATATAACATATATATTTTATTAATTTCATTTAATAATTTTAATTCTCATAATTTAATAATACAAAAATACCAATATTTCTTTTACATTTAATTTTTTTATATTATTCATAAATAATTTGTATCCAATTAATTCATCATAAATATTAAAATGTTTTTTCTATTTATTCATGATAAATTAATTACAATGTTTTAATAGTCATTTTATGCAAATAGTTTCTTGTAGATTGTTTGAACTCACAATTTCATGCAACGAAAACTCTTGAAGAATTAAAATTATTTAAAGAAAATATGTTATAATGGTCATTACATGGCCTCATAATTGGATTGAGTTAGTGGTGGGACATTAATAAGAATTAGGTGACATAACCAAGAAACAAAATGCTTGCAATAAATTTTAAGGGCTTCAATATAATTGGGGGATGATTTTCTAAATAAAAATTAGACCACCACAACCATGTAAACCATAAACAAAAACCCAATATATGATGCATAAAAACGATGGAATAAATATCAAAGAATAATAAACTCATAATGAAACCAAACTAAAACCATGAATTATATCATATTATAATGAAAAAACCTAACTAAAATCAAAATAAGAATTAGAAGTCCAAACCATAAAAAAACTCAAAGACTCCAAGGACATAAACTCCACAGATGGAAAAATTCTCCAATCTCCAAAAACTACAATACAAGACCATATTATCATGATTAATCACTAAAGATTTTGGGACATTTGTCAACAATTTCCTTTTCTAATTCCCATTTTTCTTCCAAAATCAGACCATGGTGTCACAAAAACCGCACTAGACAGATTATTTTCACATGTAGTACTTTCTCTAACCTATCCAAAATATATGATGGCATATGAACCAACATAGAATTTGTGTTATGGTCAACATAATCCTAATTAATCACATGGTAAAGTTTAGGTTGATAGTTTTCAATTTTAGAAATATGAAACACATTATGAACAAAACTGAACCTTTATAGAACATTCGATCAATAAGACACCTCACCAACCTATTAAGGTATCTAAAAAGGGCTTATGAATAGAGGATACATCTTTACCCGCATTACAAAAAGATGATTCCCATGCCATGGAGATATTCTAAGGAACAGATGATCACTCACCTCAAATGAAAACTTTTATTAATGATGATTTGCATGTGATTTATGGAAACTTTTATTAGTATGAAATTTCTTCCATATAAATTGAAACTTTTTCAATGTTTTTTTGGAATAATATTCGACCAACCAATGATGTATCACCTATTTCCACCCAACAAAGTGGTGATATGATGGGGAACAAATATAATGATTCAAAAAGGAGACATATGATTCAAGGCCTAATACTTTTTATTGTATGAGTACTCTAATAATCGAATGTGATTCCCCACTGACCCACAGATATCCATTACACAAGACTTAAGCATGTATTATGATATTTGAATCAACCTTTTGGATTTACTATCTATTTGAGGATGATATGTTTTACACTTAGTCAACTAATTCCCAATGGATTACTATAAATATTAAAAAATGGTACATAAACCATAGATCATAGTCTGATACTATTTAAACTAGTACTCTATGATTATTTATAACTTCTTATATATAGATTTTAGAAAAGTCCTCCACCATATGAGATTTATTAATTGGGATTAAATGGACGAATTTTTATATTGATCCACTATCACCCAAGTACAATGATGTTTCTATACCATACTTTGGATACCTGTCACAAAATACATAGTTTTCTACTACCTTTTCAAAACAATAATATGTAAGGATTATGACATACCTGATGGTCTCTAGTGTTTTTCCTTAACCTTCTGATTATTGAGGAATATTGAAACAAACTCATCCACATTTCTTCTCTTCTAACCCATCAAAACATTGCTTTTATTTCCCTATACATATTTTTTATGCCATGGTGTATAGTACATTTTGAACAATAGTAATCATAATGAAGTTGTTCCTAACATTCTAAAAATATAACCATCTGATCTCGAAAACAAAAAACTTAACTCCCATCTAGTTTTCATTTATAAATGGTCTCCCCACCCCCATTGAGTTTTGATATCATAGAAAAACATTCAAAATCAGTTTTTTTCCTCGTTATCCACATCAACCAAACCAAGAACAAGAGAAATAGGAAATAGAACTACAATAATACCTCAGTACACTCAATCCAAGTCCACATATTTTATCACTGAAATCAATTTCCACTAATTTGAAGCCTCTTTATTTAACTGACTATACGAATTCCTACTTAATTAATTCACCACAAAATTTTATTTACATTGTGAATACATCAAGTAAATATCAATCATCTGGATATAATTAATCCATATTATTTTTATTAGATTCACATTTTTTTGTTAGATAATGTGTTTCAATCTCTTTTTATCTGTAAACATAATAAATTTCTCCCCAATGTGGTAATGACTCTATTTCATTAAATCAGAGACTACATCATCTAATTATAAATAATTTATTGGTTAGTTATTCTCATGAAGATATAAATTTCATGATCCATAAGGGACAACATGATCTCCCTTCTTGAAAAATCATCCCAAAATAGATCTTGAAGCATTACAATACACCACATAACAATGTTCAAATTTCTAAAATATCAAGGTTGGTGATGTTGTATTTTGGTCATTAATCTCCTGAAGTGACTTCTCATGTTCCACATCCAATTGTAATGGAACACCCTTTCTTATCAATGCTTCCATTTTTTGAATCTAGTCAAGAAACTTTATAGATAAAATGTGAGTAATAACTAGTCGGACTAAGGAAACTATATATCTTAGAGACATTCATGGGTGGTTTCTAAGAGATCGCACCCTCTATCTTTTCTTCATCCAGAAAAAAACATAATTCCTAGATAAAATTTACAGGTAAAAACTTCTTTCATCCAAAAAATAATACATTTAATGTTGGGTATAAAATAATGATCTAGTAAGATTCCAAACAATTTTACCAAGTGTTCCTCATGCTCAGCCCTTGTCCATGAATACAAAAACATTTCAACTAAAAATACCACTAGAATAGAATCCAGATACCATTTAAATATCCAATTCATCAATTACATAAATAAAATTGGTGCATTTTTAAGAACAAAAGGTATAAACACATACAAGTAATGTAAATATCTACTTGTGATATCTCCCTTTCGAATATCCTTCTTCTAAACCTCCAAACGGTGATATCTTAACCACAAGTCAATTTTAGAGAACCATTGGTCTCCCCTCAGTTGGTATAATTAATCCTCAATACAATTAGGTGGATACTGAGTCATTATTGTAACTTCTCTAAGCATACGATAATCCTAACAAATACTTATACTTCAATCCACCCTTTTCACAAACATGATTGGTGCTGCCCGCAGATATGTACAAGGAGGAATAAACCCTTTACATTCTAAATCATCCAATAATACATTAAATTCCATTAATTTTTTTGGTACCATAATATAAGACAAAAGGTAAATAGAACTGGTCCCTATGAGGAGATCAATCATAAACTCCACTTCCTTTTTGAGTGGAAACCCAAAGAACCTATTGGTAAAAGAAACAATAAAACTGATCAACCATTTCAAGAAAAATACTATTCTTGATCTCATCCACCAATTTCAAGTGAAAAGCCTCCAACTAGCATGAAATAGTTCTGACTATTTGTTCCTAAAATCTTCAAACATCAACCTCTACATTCCATTCTCCTCTAAAGATATGCTCAAGCCATCAACAGTCGTCAAACTAACCCTTTTGGATATACCAATGGATTTGATATAAAACATTTTCAACCATTCCATACCCAAGATTTTGTCATACATATCCATCTTAAGAATAAATAAATCATATATCACTCAACTCCATCAATTTTTATAGAACATTCATTGCACACAAAGGCTCTACATTCCCATCAAACAAGAGAATTTTTATGTTTCAAAAAAATAAGGCATCATATATACATGAAAACACAATATTTCAATAGAAAGGGAATAAATAAATGAATGAGATGAAATCCTATCAAAAAAAATGTAAGGGCATAATTCAAGACAATCGTACTTCTCGCTATTGATGGTCCTAATAAATCATCCATGATCACAGGTTCATATCGATAAAACTGATCACTCACTATAATTAGTTCCTTATTGCCTTGTTCAGATTTCCTTGTTAAGAGTTCATGGTATTCTTAGAATAAAAATGGATTCCTTGGTTCTACAGAAAAATATTATTATTTTTCCTCTTCTTATAAAAGAATAATATTTTTTTTGAAACATGATATGTATCTCTAGAACTCCTCCAAGGAGAACTATGATAGTAGTGTGGAAGATACGCCATATGGTTGAAATTGTGGAATTCTCTTTGTGGTGTCGTGTAATCTTTCTTCATGAGATCAAATTAACCACATTGAAAGCATATTGGATTTCTCTTCGGTTTAGGAAGAAGATTCACTAATCCAAACATTTGATTCTGATTCATTCCACTACATTGGAAATATGTGTCTCTCTTTCTCTTATACGTAGTAATATCATTCCCACCATTTCCCAGAGTTTTCAAACTCACTACCTCTAATTGTAGTTCTTGAAATGTATCTTTATTTCACCATATGTCTACTACCAATCATTGTATAATCTATTATACAATGCAATGAAATCATAGATAAAATATCTATCCTCAATGAAAATAAAAAAAACTATTACCTTAAAGGATTCACATGAAAAAACTTTCAATGAAAATCTAACTATATTCAGGAATTTAGACACATACTCTATTACTTTGAGGTTCACTTTCTTCAACCCGAAAAAGTATTTCATTTTATAAATTTTGAAAGTGTGAGGATAGAATTTTTTGTTGAAAAAATATTCTAAAACATCCCAGGAAATTATTTTTTCCAATTTAACCTAAACTACTAAATCCCATAACTTTTTTCCTAGATCATCCATTATGTATTATTCTAATATAAATTTTAACTTTGATGGTGTTTAGAGGAAGTCAAATATTCTATTCATCCAATTTATCAATCCCTATACTTTCTTTAGTTCTGCAACCCCCAAAACATGGGTGGATTATACTTATAAAACTAAATAGAGTGATCCACTTTCATTGGTTCATCCCTCTTATTACCTCAATCCATACATTGAAATCATGAAAATTAATCTAAACTGGATTTTAGTTCACTAGTGGATCAAGTGAAATCACATTTTCTGCAGCTTCTTCTAGTTATTTTCTATGATGCCTACTAGGTACCATTTTTTATAACCAAACCATATTCCTCTGAGTTTCATTATCTGGAAACTAAAGTCATAGAAATTTCAAATTTACTACATCACAAAAATCACAAAAATTATTTCCAATTTCAACATTTTTTTCCAATTTCAAACAATTTGTTAAAATTCCCTCATTTTTTGAAAATTAAAACATTTTAAAAATAACATTAAAATCTCTTTCCAAAATATCACATTTGAAAAAAAAATCAACACTTTTCATGAATCAATACATTTGTATCAAATATTAAATCATTTCTAAAAATGAATTATGCACACTTAGTGGGAGGTGAATTCTATCAATGCATGTCTTGATCTTCTGATAAAAAAACCCATTAAGATGAGGTTAAAACTCCTAGAAGTGTCTTAAAAAACTATTGTACCCAACTCCCTAGTAACATGAGGTTCCACATAAATTGGTTAGATACTCTTTTTTATGATCTTCATTTCATGTTATAACAATACTATCTCTTTTCATCCACTCTAACTCAAGGACAACATGACAATGATTATCTAACTCCAGGACCAAATGATACCATTTTCAAAAAAAGAAAAATAGACCTGACAAGACTAATATCATTTATAACATCCTGCCCCACCATAATGGATTGATATGATAGTGGAATGTTACTAGGCCTTATGTGAATTTTAAAAGACACCAAGGGCAGGAAATAAATTCCCAAGGCTTTAATACAATTGGGGGAATATTTTCCCTTTGAAAATAAAACTACCAAAACCAAGTATACCATAACTAAACAACAATTATATGACACATGAGAAAAATGTACTAAAACTGAATATATATCATACTGATTATCAAATCAATATAAAACCATGAACAATATCAGTTTACAAAGTAGAAACCAAAGTAGAATCAGAATATGAAGCAGAAAAAGAAACCAACAATTCTAAAAGACACTAAACACATAAACTCCACATCTCCGAACATGATCCAAACTCTATCATTAGAATACATTCCCAAATATCATGATGCATCACTAAAGAAATGGGATACATTTACTTTAACTATGTCTTGGTATGAAATATTTTCAAACACACCTAATTTTCCAAGTAGGTGGTGAGTATATAAATCAGTAGCTTTTCCCCAATTAAATTCCCTACTCATTCGAATTGGATAGAGCATGTTATAAAATTTATATAAAAAAATTTATAAATTTTTTTATCAAAGCCAAACCATTTCCCAAACCAACCAATTTTCCATGGAAAGCAACAAAATAATTATTTAAAAACCTTATTAAATTTATATTTTTCTATAACCCATTGCATTCCACACATCCACACAACCAGATATGCATGACTAGGGGAAAGTTATATTCTCATGAGTGGTATCTTCTCGATCTACCAATTCATCATAGAGTAACCATATACCAAGTCCCTTAATGTCACAAACCCATTATAAAGGTTCATGTTAATGAAAATGAACAAAATCCATCAGTTTATTCCAAATCAAATGTCGAACCAACCATTCCAAGGAGTTTTGATAAAAAATTATTTTATTAAAATCATTTATACCAAAACATTTCCATGATTCAAAAAATCCTTATTTTAAAATCATCATTTTAAAATCATGAAACTATGCACTTTTTACAATAACAATTCCACCATTTAACAAAACAGAACTAAATAGGGTTTCTATCAGGCTTTTCAAATCAATTTTACACTTTAATTAATGAAAATTAATCAATTTGAAATCTAGACCTCATGTTTTAATAATAGGAGTCTAAAGTGAATAAAAATACATCACAAGCTTAGGAATAATGACTAAAGTAAGAAGTTCATCAACAAAACTATATTGAAACTCAAGGAACCTACATTAGATCATGTTACATATCATTAACATAGGTATTTCTCATCAATATTTTCATCAAGAAATATGGATCTATCCCCAAATAATTTTACCCTTAAATACAAGATAGGGAAGAAGATAAAACTAATGAAACCCCAAAATAATGAGCACATAACAATGAATCTAGGACTCCAACCAAAAAATAATAACCAATGGATACCTCTTTAATCAATATCAAAGGTATCTATAGCATTTAGGATGGGATAAATCATATTAGTGTTTGTTTAGGGAGAGAACCCATTAAAAGGAAAATCCAAATTAGATCCATATTCATTCATATAATTTTTTTAATGGAGCGCAGTTAGGGTTGAAGGTTAGGAATAATAAGAAAAAACTATGCACTAGCCAGTGCCTCTGAATACCCCTCGCATAGATGGCTAACATGGTCAGAAAAACTATGTTTCAAACATGAAAAAACCCTATGTTCCACATTGAATGGTTTCTCTTGGTCAGGAATATGGTTTAGACAAACTATCCACCTATTCAGAGCACATTTTATCCCCTCTCAGAGTTTCTAATAGGTTTTCATGGTTTCTACTAATCATTCTAAAATGTGAAGGCTAGTTTTGGCCACTTTTCATAAGTTCTCATTGAGGAACACCAAAATTTTTCTATAACTAGAAATTTAGTATTTGATACATCATCTGAGGTTTTAAATATCTATGTAGCGTTTGAGATTTTACCTCCTTTTTTCCTTGTCTATAAGGCTGTTGTGCATGTCATAACATCTTCTAGGAAGACAATAGTTTTTCCAATATATTAATCAATTTGGAAGAATTACACTTTTTTAAGGATAAATATAAATAAGAAATAACATCATTTATATGATAGATCTTCCGATTACAATAACTAGAATAAATAGAAGGAATATGGAAAAAAATACTTTTAATTATCAATAAGGGAATCTCGATCACACTATATTGAATTAAATGGGTTCTATCAAACAACAAGGTGAGTCTTCATATTTCCAGGATTCTTAAGATCATGGGCATGTAGTAGTTATTTGAGGGGCCACTGATTATGGATTAAAGGCCTCAAAGTAGTTCCCTTCTTTATAATAGAGTTCTCCTCATAAAACAGAAGAGTAGAGGATTCCCATTGAATGTTTTTATCCACCTATAGAAGTTATAATTCATCAATTTATGATAGAAAAGATAGTATATGGACTTGATGATTATTTATCCTTAGAATGTCATCTAGATGAATCAAAACAGTGCATATTGATGTTATTCATAAACATAATAAATTTATTACTAAACGATAACGGGGGGAGCCACATTTGATGGCCCTAGGAGACAAGGTTATGGGGGTCCGAAATGGTGAAGACTGAGGTCATCCCGTTTGATATTTTTTAATCCATTTTAGAGTCATGCTATGATGTTCAGGTAGAAAAAAACTCTTTGATCCATGAATTTCAAAGATGCAAGATAATCTGCTACCTTGTTCCACTCCCACCAAGTGTGGGATACTTTTATGTTGTTGTCGAAGAGATCATGGAACTTGAATAAGACATAATCAATGGACCATGATATATCCCCAAGACCCAGGTAGACATTATAGATGATCAAAGAATCTGTTTCGACCTCTGCGAGGACCAACCCCCTCTACTGTCATATGCTACAACCATCAAGCATGGTTCTAGCCTCTACTATAAGCTATGAGCCTTGGCCCAAACAAGTAGAAAAGGAGATGATGAACGAGTCATTGGAGTCTTGGAAAATACCACCACCGTGCACGAGCCCCGAGGCATAGGACCCATCAGTGTTATGTTTGAGGTCCCGAATCAGGGGATGCCACTAGACCCAGTTGTTGAACGAGAGGCTAGTGGGGGATCCATTCATGGAACACAATAGGATTTGTAGTGTGGTGGCATTTATTCTGGTACTAAATGGCCTGACTAGATTAATCCGTCTAGTGATTTCATGCCTAGTGGAAGACACTCCATCATGAGGGTATCTGTTCTTGGACTACCACATGCTCCAATAACCTGCCTTAAAAACTAGGGTGCACACTCTTTTCTTCAGCCTATGTTCCCTTGTTCCGTGGAACCAGTGTGGAAAAAAGGATTTCTCCTCCATGGATGGAACTGAGAAACTAGTAATGTAAATAAATCATGTCCAAATTTCTTTTTCCCAGTCACTCTTAAAAAACAAATAGTATGATCCTTCCACCTTATGCTCCTTGTAGTGGACATGTCGGGAGGCATGTTCACACCGTATCGCTTGATATTCTCTTTGGTGGGTAATGCTTTGTGGTAGATCCTCCACATGAGGAATTTAAACATCGTAGGGATGTCTGGATCCCAAATGACATCGTTCCCTTCAACCTCCTCATCCTGCAAGTGGGATACCCGACAATAGTCCTTGTGTGAGAAGAAATCAAATGTGGACGGTGTAAACACACAGTAATTAGGGGTTGAGGTGAGATCAATGATATGGAACAAGTCTAGCTAGTCCCTATTTAGAACATCGTTGTTGATGGATAGATAGCTTCTAACCTCCCTGAATGATATGCTCATGGAAGGGTAGTTTGGGTATATGATGCTTTCCCCACACCAGTATTCATGACAAAATGAAACCTCCCGTATTCCTATGATCGATCAAGAATGGGCCATGATCGATGTGATGAGGGGAGAAATCTCACTCCAGAAGGGGGAGGTCTGACAATCCCTATCATCCTCATCCATTACGTAGCAAGTGTTCATGGATCTTTCACATAATGAACACTTCTCCATGACCTCCTATTCCATTTTGGCATACATTCATGTGAGGGCTTCATTAAGACATCTATTTTTGAGTCCACCAGAAATGGTAGGACGCGCTAACTTATACCAAGACACCCAATGCCTCCTTCCCTCTAACTGTAGATCCAAGATAAAACTGGAAAAAATTCAATCCATGTGTTGAATGACCCCTTTGGGAATCATGATAGTAAAGAGCACAAGGATTAGAGTTTCTAGGAGTATGCTATTAATTAAGGTGATCCTTCCTCCAAAATATAGGTAATGATTCTTCCAGTTAAGAACCCTCCCTATAATCCTGGAGACAATGGGATAGAAATCATTATTGTGCAGTGGATTTTAAGAGACAGTGGAACCCAAGTACACCATAGGATGTCGTCCTTTTTCCATTCCCAAAGAGATGCTCACATTGAGAATGCATCTCTCATAACAAAGTCTAGATATGAAAAACTTTATCTTGGTATTATTTATGTTCTGACCACTCTAATAATAGTAGGCCTCTAAAACACTACACAATTTGCACACTGATTTTCTGGATGCATTGAAAAAGATAATATAGTTATCTTTGAACATAAGATGGGAGACAAAGGGAAATCTCATCCTCCTACAGAAGGGTGGGATCTTTCCCATGCTGATGTTGTGGTGATTGAGCCTATTGAAGACATCCTGAGTGATGAAAAGAATTCTCAGGGAGATGGGGTCCCCTTGCAGATGAACATGTGTGGCTTTAAAGAATCATGATGTTTTTCCCATTAGCATGATCCCCATCAAGCCTAAACCGAAGCTCCAAAAGATGAGATCAATATTCCAAGAGGACAGACCCATGCCTGCAAAAAAAAATTTGATTAATCTTGTCTCCAATTTGTTATAGGCCATGCTCATGTTGAGTTTGATTGCCATGTTGGTCCCACGAGATATGATGTGGAAGTCCCGGATCATTTCCTCAGCCACGTCGGTAGCCCCCTGGATAGAACTCCCACTAACAAAACCATGTTGTTTCACGGAGATCCACATGGGGAGATAGATTGATATCCTATAATTAATGATCCAAAACAAGTTTTTTTACAAGACATTTTTCATGATGATCAGACCAATGTGATCAAACGAGTTATGTGATCTGAATTTTGGGATGAGAACAATGGTGGTAGCGCTGGCAACACGAGGCAGTGGAATACCCTTGAAAAAGTCCTAGATGGACACAATGAGATCCACCTTCAAAATATCCTCCTAGGACCAATTGAAATCTCTAGGAAACCCTTAGGGACCTCTTGTGATCTTAGGATTAAAACTCCAAATGGCTCTGTGAATCACTTACTTCTAAGTAATGGTGCTCAGGTTATCATTATCATGAGCAAAGAAGCTGGACTGAATGACATTAATGATCCCCATGTCACCCCCAATGTACCCATTGGGGAAATTCATGTTAGGGCTTGTAATTAGGTTGCGGAAGTGGGAACTGGAATGCTTCGTTACCACCTCTCCATTATCAGAGTAAGATTTATCCCCTAGTTTGATGTTTTGTGTGATCCACCTCTTCCTTTCTATAATACATGCAAGAAATTACACCATATTCCTCTCACCCTGTATAATCCATTTAATACTGGAATCCTCCCATGCCTTCCACTCTTGTCCCAAAAGTATTTCTGACAGAAGCTCCTTTTAACATTCAAGCTCATCAATGGACTGATCATCCCAGTTCTCTTCAAGGTGCCGCTCAATAAGATCAATGTCTTGTATAATAGTTTTTTGGTCCCTGGAAGCATGAAAATGGTCCTTTGACAATATTTCAATGCTCTTCTTGAGTTGTCCTAACTTGTTATGGATGGATGAGCACGTATGCCCCTTGGTGGTGGAGTCCCAGAAAGCCCTAATCTTCTTATTATATACGGGGTGTAACCAAGTGCTGATAAAAACAAAAATGAGAGTGATTCTCCGATCCATCAGATAAAGTGATCAACAATGGGGTGTGGCCCGAAATTCCTCACACCAGATGGGTCTCCTGGCTGCCCGCATACACAAAGAGGGCATTCTGGCTTTCTAATCATCTATCCAAATTACTCCATGACCTATGAGAACCTCATTGATTATTTCACCATGTAAACCAGTCGCCATGAATCTAAGGTCCATGAGACCCTTTCCGATCATGTATTGGGAGAAGGCGAGACTAGCCTCCCTGTTATATGGGCATTTTCCCATGATTTCCTCTAATTATATGGCAACATTGATGTCCACCCCCCCTACAATCCATGTTATACTTCCAGGGTCACAACCATTGAAACTGATCCACAAGGACTCCCGCTGATGAGAGTCATAGATTCTGTAAACAAAAAAGACACAGAAGGACTGGTTATTAGAGAATTCCTTAATAATAATGTATTTATCCCCTACCTGGGTCAACACCACTGATTAATTTTGGTTCTAGAACTTCCATAAGTGTTTGTTAGGTGGTTCTGCATGCATTAAGAAATGCAGTTTAATCTTTCTAGAGAAATCACTGATCCTGCAAGGTTGTTGCATGAGCTCCAGGATGTCCATCACTGATACCATGTGTTTTGGAGATTTCTGAAGACAATAAGTTTTTTTACATGACCTCAATACCTTAGGTGTTCCAAATAATCTTATGAGTCATTGGGGAAAGAGGGATCTGGGACTATCCCTAGATTTTATGGCCTTTTAAAACTAGGGGGATGACCGTCCCTGGCATTTTTTGGACTGAACTCTTCTGCACACACCACTACCACTAGGTATTGATCCATTAGAATGAGGCTCAAGGATATGGTGAGAGCCATTAGATTTCACCCTATTTCATTTAAAGGAGGGGGAATCCCTCTTCATCCCCTCCTTCTCCCATTGCAGGTCTTCCATGCTGAGAACCGGGATGGAGCTTGTTGTCACAACAGATGGTGAGCCTTCGAAGGAATAGCCCCGTGGAACAACTGCTAGGGACCGCTATTCTATGCCAGGGTCACTAAAAACCATATCTATGTCTAGAGGGAGAATACTCAAGAGTCCCAAGGAAGAAAAATTAGATCCAAGGGGGCGTCAACCTTCTACAAGGTCAGGCATCATGGAAATATGGAACGATATCACAACACTCCTCTCTACTGGGAACCATGGTAGGTTAGGGATATGCTCATTCTCGATCTCCAAAATATGGTTATGAGAAGCTCAGGTACCATATCCACTAGGGGAGGCACCTCATATACACCTATAGCATTAGCTTCATGAACTAGCTAGCTCCCACCATCATGTTGGAGGTGACGACACACCTGCCCGGAGTGGCCCAGAAGAAGTAATTGTGTGTAGAAGCTCAGATACACTGGATAAGATATATCTTGAGCCCTAAAAAAAGAGTCCTTCATATGATGATCGGTCTTTTCTGGCACTGGGATAGATAGTTTAAGTTCCACATAGATACGGGCCATGAAAACCTCTACACAGGAGCTGGTCTGGGGATCAGAGCATAGAAATCCACCTAGAGTGTCACCCATTATGGTGTACATTGATTCTATATAGTTTTATTGTAATGACCCAACCCCTATTACCCTTATTTAGTGCATTATTACATGACATTGGCATGATACAATGAATCATGTCCCGAAAGACCGATCAGTTTAGTAGCCTTGGAAGTACTAGATACATTGATATGTTTTAAATTAAATCATGAAATAAAAACATCAACAACATTTTTTCCCCATTTAAACACACTTATATACTTATCCTATCCATGCAGGTCAACCATAAAATACTTCTTCACATCCTTGGAAAAATAAAACATATTAAGGAGTGATCTTAGATGCACAGTAAGGATAACAATATATAAGACGAAGTATAAGACTAAAACAAAACCCATTGAAACTTAATCTTCATCATAATATAGAAAAGATAAAATCAAATAATTCCATTTACTTATTCACATGGATATTCTACTAGTATAATAATAAAATGCAATATCAATATCCAATTTCATAATGAAGGAATGTATAATGTCTGACTTCATAACCACATAGTCATGGCCTTATGCCAAGACTACAAATACGATTGTGTCAAGGCCTTGTGCCAAGACACTAGTTTGTATCATGAGACCTACCGATACATCGTGGAGCTATAGCAATATCCAACCATCACTTTCTAAGTCGAGTGCATTCCTCATATGAAAAGGTTTAAACATAACATAGACAATCGTATTAAAACATGTATAGGAAATTTCAATACATTATCCATAAACCATGAATGGTATAAAAATAACACATCCAGAGAAAAACACATCACAAAACCTTTAATACAATATAGAATATTTGTATCATAATAAATCAACTTCAAACAAGCTAAAAATCCACCAAAAGGATTTTGACACAGATGAAATCAAGACTTTTTTTAGAGAAATATCTATTTCTATGTTGAAATTATTTAAATGTAATATAATTATAGAAAACATTTATGTTAAAAATACTCATATAAGATTGTACGGGAAGCTTTGACATTGTTATAACAGTGGAAAATAGCTTCCCCCGCCGTATAAGATAAAAGGACATTCTTACCTTAATTTGGTCAAAATGGTCATAAAGTACCTTGTTTAGAAAATGACATAATGATTCCCTTAAAAAAATATAAGGTCAAATAATGGTATAAATGACATTAACCCATTATATAGTAAATTATAAAAATGTTTTGAAATGCATTTTTTAGAAAACACGGATGTGGATGATAAAGAGGTCCTAGTAAATACATAGGTAAAACCAACCTTGGATAATGAAGAGATTGTGAAATTAACCCTTTCCATGCACATTTTCCTTGGTCAATGGTACATTAACCTTCTTTATAATAGTTAAATCATTGTTATTAAATTATAAAAGAACTATATACCTAAATATGATATAATATATGATCCACTAGTATTGCTTTTTTTATAATATTTAAGTAATATCATCAATTCGGGTGTTAGCTAATATGTTTTCCTTTATATGCTTAGTTATGTAAGCCATATTTTTTATGGATAATATGTATTTTATTCATATTTATAATGATATTAAGTTCTATAACATTATTTATAATCATGAAATCAAAATTATTTTTGAATTTTTACCGTGGGGAATGAATCTCTAATGGCCTGAAGGCCTTCATTTTTTTATTGATTTTGATAATCCACCTTTCAAGGGGTGAGGTGGAACCCTTACAAGGCCCTAGGTGTAAGTATTACATGGATTTTAGGCCTTAGGGGAATTCATTTCCCATAGGCCTCAAACATTACATACATCCCAGACTAATTACTTGGAACTTCTCCTTCCCAGCTTTTTCATTGTGAAATCAGCTCTCCACCTTCGCATGGCTGTTCGACTAAGAATTCTCGTGCATGAACAAGATTGTACCGATGGTAGGTTCCATACCCTCTCATTATTGAAATACATTTACCTTCTGCTATGGTGAAATCTCATTGCTCATCCTTTTTGTAGAGATTGTTCCTTGTAGGTTGTCTGCTTTGCATCTGCACTAAGGCGGCCCGAAGGCCTTGAGGTGGCCCAAAGTCCTTACTGACCCGAAGGCCTGGGCATCTTGAAGGCCTTACAGAACTTAGGGACCAAATTGGTGGCCCGAAGGCCCAAACAGGGGCATATTCCTGGCTGCTACAGTGCCAAACATGGCCTGCTATAGTTCCCACAACAGTAACTGCAACAGTACTGCACAGTTCCCACTACAGTACCTGCTATAATACTGCTACAGTACTGCTACAGTACCTGGCAATCTGCCTCCGCCTGGATTTGATCCCTAGTCATTTGGATGCACTTAAGTAGTCCTTACCAACTGGGCTAAGGCTCATGTTCCATGGGGAATGAATCTCATCACGTTCATGGAGACGGTAATCCGTACGCACGCACGTGCAACAATATCATTATATTGATGGTGAAATCCTATGTAATGGGATGGTATATCATATATATATATATAATCATTAACATGTTATATTTATTATTTACATCAGTTATACTCATTATTACACCCATCTAAAATAATGAAATTTATGAATAACAAAATACCCCATGACGTGAAGATGGTAAGCCTTACATACGCACGTATGGTGACTTCGTCATTAATATGATGAATAGAATAATGAATATGGTTGTGAAATTTTTATAATAACATCACAGTATATATAAGATAGTGTATTTATTATTTTAGAATGGAAACAACAAAGAAAGAGGATGTGTAAGAAGAAAATAACTTGAAAGAGGTGATGAAATATTTACCGCTACTTCGGGTTCTTCCTTTTTATTTGATAAAAAGGGCCCCTTAAGTTTGATTTATGAAAAAATTAAGGCCTCTAGGATTAAGGGAGGAATTTTGGGAGTATATTTGGGTACGTTTGAGCCGAACCAAAAGGCTTTGGAGGTGTGAAATTAAGATAAGGGGAAGTGCCCTTTTATAAGAGAGGTGTGGGTCACTTTAGGAAAATATTGAAATATTATTTTATAATAAAATAATTTTTTATTTTCAATGTCCACAAAATGAATTAATTAGAGGATAAGGTCGATATGGGCTGCAAAACTCTCAACCAATAGGTATTATACAGGTTTATGTCATCATATTTACCTTATCTTTTATATCTAACTCATAGTTAAATAGTCTGACATTTACCATGTCTCTTTGTATTTTCATATCATATGGTTAATAAACTCACTATAACAAGACAATAGAACTCCATGTGGATCCTTATTACTATATATAACCTTATCTAAGTCCTTTGGCCGAACCATAGATTTTTAGGAATATTATATCAATTAATAATATAGTATATGTTTAAAAGACTCAATTATGTCAATTTTAATACTATTTAGTATTTTATTTTTTTCAAAGACATAAAAACTTTTTCACTTAAAATAAAATTGATTTAACCAACCCTAATATATCATATTAATCTATAAAATTAATTTAATTCATCATAAGTCTCAATTTACAATTATTTGTATATATATAACATTTTAATATTTCATTAATATGGTAATTACTCCATCATCATTGTGTCATAAATAAATAAATATATTTAATGTCTTAAAATTATAAATAAAATACCATTATGTAGGAAATATTTTTATATTTCTAATGAATATTTATAGTTGAATATATATTGTGTGTAACCCAATTTTAGAAATGGTTTAGTTAAACTTTGAATTTAACTCTTTTAACACTTCTTTAAATAAAATAATAATAATTGTCCTAATCTAGTCTTAGTGGAGAAAAGAGGATCATATTTTATTCCTAATGTTTTTCTGGTCGAATTATACTTCCCCAATAGAATTATGACATTTTTAGGGTAATTATGATATCATTTTTACCTTTAATTACCCTATTTACTTTTAATTGTGGTAAATAAAAGTAAAAAGTTACTATTTAGAAAAAATTATTTTCATCTTATTGAACCAGATTTTACTTAATGATATCAACTGTGCTTCTTAGATTTTTTAAATTCAATTCATAGAAGTAGTAAAATTAGGTTTTATGGAAATATGAAAATGCTCCTAGGAGGTGGGTAAAAGACAGTAAAAAGATATATAAAATTTTTATTTATCTAAACTTATTATAAAATAACTCCAATTAATTACATTGAACTTATATTGGTATTATGTATCTATTTTTACCAAAAAAATTAAATAAAATAAATATTTATTGAAATAAAAAGTATTTTTTAACCAATAACGCAGTGTTTTTCAATATTCATCAAAAATTGAAGGTTTAAAAAAAACCAAACAATCACCATAAGATAATTTCGATATTCCGAATTCAAAAATGAATTCAATTTGAAAAATAAAATTTATAAAATTTTAAACAGTGATTATTACTATTCATAACGTCTAGTTTGATTGGTCGTGGTGTATTAGAATCTTGAAGTTGCATACAATGCAAGCTATTTCATTATTCAAAGGAAAACATACCGTGGAAGCTTGGGGTGTTACACTGATTATCATCAATCCACTATGGGGGTTGGGAACACCTCAAGGCATACTGGTAAGTGGGTTAAAATTTCAGTACTAGAGGATAAAAATTTTCATAAGGCTAAATCAGCTTATATGGATAAATTGATCCACGGTAATCAGTTTGATGGTGGGAGACTCACACGTGCTTCTATAAAGAAAAGTATTCTTATAAAGGACTATGCCCATCTTAGGCCTACCATGAGTAAAAGATCCAAACCATTTGTTTTTGGAACATTATAGCATTCTAATATATTTAACTCTTTGTGTGAGAACTCTAGATTGGGTGAAGATGAAAATAATTTTCATAGTGATTGTGATTTTTAATGTAATTTCCTTTGGACAATTCATTTTTCATATTTAGATTTTGGTTAGTGGTAGAATTACATTTTCTACCACCCTCCTTAATTTTTCTTCTGCCTTTTTGTTTCAGTTTATTATAACGGAAATTTCCCAAGCCATTTACTTAAAATAAAGGGTTAATTACATGAAATCAGGGGTGCTACACTATGATAATTATACCCGGGATGCACCATAGTGGTTTGGTTCTTGGTTTTATGAAAAATTAAACCTATTAAGGGGTTTGGACTATGATTATTCTTTCTATACCTATGGGAAGCATGACGTGGTGTTTCAAGGTGTGATCAATGCACAAGAGGTTCATCCTGGTGTAAGATATAAGCATAGTATTTCATTGATGGGTTTTGAATGTGAAATAACATTGAGTAATAGTGTTGAGTTATAGAAACTCTATTGGAAGGTAACACCATTTTTTTTGTATGACCATATTTTTATATGTGTGTTTATTATGTGGTGACAATAATGGTAAACACACATGGAGATGGAATAACATTGATTGATGGATATAAATTTAAATCAGTTTGGAATTTATTAGAGTGTGGATGGACACATACGGTAGAGTAATGACACCCACATGGAAGGTTATCGATAGGAATATCATGGAAATTGTAAAGTGTGTGTACTTGAAGAAGTGATCCTAGAGTGCTTAAGATTATCTAAATCTTTACATGTGGTAGGGTACTACTTCAATTTTCTTGTATGGTGAGTGGCGACAAATATGAGACTCAAGGATCCATGTTATTTGAATGAACCTATAACATTTGGTTTTAAAATAACTGACATGTGGGAGACACGGTCCACTGTTGAATTTGCCTTGTGATTCTAGTGTGGTTGTGACATGACTCAATGGATCATGAGTCATGTTTCTTGTGACCGAGTGGTATGGGAGGGTACACCCAATGACCTTGGAATTGAAATAATGGATGCACACATGGTTTAGATGTAGATATTTTGGAATTATTTAAACAATGATTTTCATGAACGTTCTATAGATCAATAAAATTTTAATTGGATTCATGCGGGTGATGTGACCTAGATCACGGGTTGAAATATAGGAAGTGTCAGGTGGTGAGTATTGTTTGGAAATATATCGGATACGATGTTATGGTTGTTCCTACTATATTTCAAGGTAAATTTTTTCTAGGGTTATGTGATAATGTATTGGGAAGAGTGACATGTATGTTATGATGTAATCCTTTTAGGCGGCACTAAGGATAAGTTTAAGTGAGTCCATATTGTAATGAGTAAACCAGAAAACATTGAGAATGGTAACCACAGATATGAAACATTATTCAATGATTTTTATGTATATTGTTTCATGACTCAAGAAATATTTAATTGGTTATGTTTTGGATTATTTCTTAGGAGTGATTGGGTTTGAATATTCATATTCATCATGTTCGGTGATAGATAGGGTGTAGGCAATGGGATTCAAGGTTTTGGAAATGTGATGTGAAAAATGGGCTTCTCTTATGATTGGGGTGTGGCATCAGTCGTGTAGATATGAATATTACCATGGGTTATAATATATGTATTGATGTTTCCTTTGGTTTTTCGTTCGGTATTGTAAAACCAGTGAGTGATTAAATTCAAGTTGATCCGGATTCCTCAGGGAATATAGAGTGTGAATTGGGGTGTGAAATTTGATGGAGTTCGAGTGCTAGCTTTGGGATCAAGGTAACAGGATAATCCAAACAAGTTGGACATTTTTTATTCTCGAGTAGGTGGTAGGTATTGATGGTGGTTTTTTTGGTAGAGTTTTTGATTGGAGAATCTCACTAGAGAATAGGTTTAGACTTTGGTGATCGATTGCATGTAGTTAGAAGGTGTGTCATTGAGTTGGGGCACTGAGATCAAATGGGTTTGATGTATTGACCCATCTATTTACAATGGTACAAATCATTGCTTTTTTAATTTGAATATTTCATTTATTCTTGGTAAACATATGATATGACCTATGTAAGGTCATGTGATAATCAATAGATTTTTTGGATCTAGGAGTTCCGGAAAATCGGTTATGTAACTGGGCCACATCATTTTTCTAAAACTGTGTGACCCACAGTGCATGATCGTATGGAAGTAGATAGGGAAGTCTATAGGATTATGGTTTTTCAAAAACTGTGTGGGCCAAGGGGAATGGACATTTAGATATGATATGTTTTTGGACAATGGGATATAATATAGTTGGTTCATGGTTTACAGACCATGCACCTAAACCTTGCGACCCAAATGTTTCAGCGAAATGACATTTTTACCCATCTTTTAATCTTTAAGCCTTATTTTTGTCTTGTTCTACTCATTCCAAAGGATGAGGGTGTCATCCTTCACCGGTAGCTTCAAAATTCTCCTAGAATTTTATCTCTTATATCTCTTTGATCTGGCATCTGAATCAAGATATGAAGGATGTGGTGGAGTCCTTATGTTAGGGATAACCTCATCCTTACCACCTATTTAAGATATTCCTCGAATTTTATATTCTATTAAGGTGAAATTTCATATTCCATATATTTAGTGGATTAGACCTTATCTTGGGTATCTTCTATCCTACTTTAAATTCGAGGCTGATATTAACTGATCCATCATCTACACCCATAATGTAGGTGGCCATAGTGTTTTCTTATTGAGATTCATTCTTTCGAAACTTTATTATTCTATCTTATGTCGGCTTTTGTCGAGCACCCAAATTATATTTACTTCTTTAGGTATAATTCATCCTTTCACCATATTACACAACTATTGGTCCTTACATAGTGTATTAGATATTGTATACCATCATTATGGACACCTTATGGATGTTCCAAGTTAAGTTTCATTTTTTGGTAAAATGATAAATTTACTAGAACACCCATAATGCCCTTGGCATATCCTTTATATTGATTTTACCAAGTTCTTTGAGTACCTAGTTAGACCATGGGTACATCCCACAAGTTTGGTCAAACTAAACATGGAATTTACCATGTAGGAAATTCCCTTAAAGACCATTTCACCTTGTCAAAAATCTCATTGATCCTCATAAAAAAATGTTACATACATAAATTAATTAAATGTGATGGATGGGTTTGAAAATGTGTGATGTCTAATTCATATTAGTTACCCTTCGTAATTTGAATTTCATGCACTCTATGAAACTATTCATAATGTGTGGTAATACCACACAATTTATTGTGATTTATAAAACTCATACATGAAAATAGTAATTCTTAAATGTAATTGAAATTGTATATTGAGGAATGAGTTTACAATGATACCCATGGCACCTCTTAGGTGATTGGTCCACATATTTTTGGAATTCTCCAACTAATAAAATTCCTTGCTTGATCATGACACGCTCCCTTGACACTTGAGACTTGATAAAATTGAATTTCTATGTTTTAATTAACTAAATGGGTTTGACCACATGGTATGGATTATGAAAGATGGTATGTACCTCTATAAAATAAATGATTCAATTTTTTTAAATAAAATGACCCCAGGGGATGGTAACACCATTCCCTTTATTTATAATTATATTAATCATAATTTAATAATGACAATTATTTAATTGTAATTAAACATCGATAGCTTAGAACATGATTGGTAATGCCTCAAATGATGAATGAATTGAATGATTATGCCTTCTCTATATGTTATGATAAATTATCCTTACAAATTTTATTTAAATTGACATAATGGAACTTGGTTAATTAAATTCATAAGAGTTTATGACATGTGTATTTTATTATTAATGATTATGGAACTTCTTTATATATGGACTATATGAAAGAAATGGATGGGATTTAATAACTCATACAAGTTATAATTATATTACACCTTTATAGAGGCTGTGTTAAATGGTATGGGGTGTTGATCCCGTAGGAAAATCACACTCCCTTACATCAATTGTTGAGCCTAGAATCTCAAACCAGTGATACTATATGGGTGTTGGCTTTTATGTGCCATGTACCATGATTAGAGTGTTTCTATGGTTGCTCACTCTCCATCCCGTGTGTTATTGAATGATTTCTGTCTGTCTTCTTAGTTTTTAGGGAATGTACCCTATTGCATGAGATTTTAGGAACATATATATAGGTTATGGATTTCTGAGTTAATACCTAGTCCATCTTGTAATTAGATTTCTTGGTATATAACCATTAGGCATTGGTACACACTTGGTTCATATATTTAAATGAAATATAAAACTATATTATAATATTCAAATATTACTACTATATATATAGTAACTATTCATACTTCTATTACAGTAATGACCTGATATAGGTAGACTTTCCAGGTGACTTATGGGAACTTGAGCAAGATGGTTATTTATTTTAGCATTGATTTACTTTTTTGTTATACTTTCACACTATTTAGTTACAACCCCTACTCTGTTTACAAGTATACATTATTGGTGGTGGCCTAAAAATATTATACCTAACACCCTAATAAGGTTTCCTTTGGTACCTATTAATGTAATCGTTCTATAGGTACAAATAAGGTAAATCACCATGCTACTGGTATTTTACATGCTTTTCCTTTAGTTGGAGCTTAGGAGTAGAGGATCTAGCATAGACTCAAAACACTTACAGTTATTTTGTCTTTCTATCCTTCTGTACTATTGTGTAGCATGCCTGTATTTGCCTATTTATTTTTTATTTTATAGAATTCCATGAATCCATGTATCAAAAACTACTATAGATGTTTTTTTATATTATCTGTTGTTAAGTTTATTATATTCTACTTCTATCATATTTAGTTATCTATTTACTCTTATTCATTTATGTGTTGATATTTTCTTTTTATATTATGCTTCCAATACTGATTGTTATCTGTTATATATTATGGGTCACATTGATATGATGGTATAATCTCCCCAACATACCTCATTTACACCCTCACTACAAGTCGGAATCCTCTAAGTTATGGAACGCAAGGCATAAGGCCATGTGACCCACTGGCTTGGGGAAAAGGTTAAGTGGACCTCGAGTCAGGATGTTACAAAGCGGTATTTGAGATTTTTTTCTTATTGTTTGGTAATTATGAAGGAGACTAAGAGTTAATGGTATTTGGGATTAAACATGTGCTTGAATGTTGCTTGTTGGGCGGAGAAAAAGGGAGTGATGGCAAGAGGGGGGGTGAATTACCTTTTAAAAAAATGATTAACAATTTAAAATCAAAGTTGAAAGTGCAGCGGAAATAAAGAGGCAAGACACAAGAATTGATAACGGAGTTCGGCCAAAAACCCGGCATACGTCTCTGCTCCCAACTAAACCGTTGAGAGATTCCTGCTGCTTGCTTTTCAATGTTTTTAGCAAGAAACCCACTAGGCTTTGAGGTAGCACTAGGACCTATTACAGCTTGCTTTTGAATTGGTTTAGCAAGAACCCACTTGCTTTTAATGGTTGAGCAAGAACCCACTAGCCTTCTTACAGGTGAAGGCTAGATCACCTATGACACAATCCTTTTAAAAGGAAAGGCTTGAAGAAACCTCTTCACACCTTAATGGTGATGTGAAACCCAAAAGAAAGAGGGATGAAGAATGAGTTTGGGGTTTGTAGGAACAAACCCAAATTTAAAGCTCAAAATAAATATACAATAAAAACCGTATATTAGAAGAAGCCTTGGGCGCCTTTGAATGATTGGAGATGTTGAAGGCCGCTTCCAAGCTTCTTTGGTGGAGCTCCTTGGATGTGGAAGTTGTTGGAGCACTTGAGGTTCTTTTGAGGGAAGTCGCCGGAGGTTGGCCAATTGATACAAAATATGTCCGTTGGCTTCGTATATGATCCGGGTAGGTGTCTGGGGCTTCCTTGGCCTTTATTTATAGGCATGGAACCCTTGGGGAGTCTTCGGAGCCATTGTAAAGGGCCTCGGAGCCGTTGGAGGCCAAATGGGAGTTGACTGGTCAAAGCCAACGGCTAGTTTGACTGGGCTACCGGCTGGCCGGTGCAGGGCCACCGGCTGGCCGGTGCCTTGGATGTTGAGAAGGCCTTCTGCCCAGGCAGCACCAGCTGACCGGTGACAGAGCCACCGGCTGGCCGGTGGTGCGGCAGTAGCCATCACTGTTGCATCAGGTTGCCACCGGCTGGCCGGTGACAGAGCCACCGGCTGACCGGTGGTGAGGCAGTAGCCATCACTGTTGTATCAGGTTTCCACCGGCTGACCGGTGACAGAGCCATCGGCTGACCGGTGGAACCTGGCAGTGGGAAATGCCTCTGCCAGGTCCACCGGCTGGCCGGTGCTATCACACCGGTTGGCCGGTGGACTGAATTTCAGTCCACTTCTTGTCCATTCTTGGGCCAACTTCTTGGCAACCTTGTTCCTATCATTCAAAAAAACTTCAAACAATATTAGACAAATAATAAGGTTATTGTGATCATGAAAATCAAACAACGAGGGGAACGATAGGTACAACAATATCCCCCTATTTTGATGATCACAATCACCAAAACAATAAATGTAAAATACATAAAAGAAATGCATGCTTAAAGGATAAAGAAAGTAAATGCTAAGCATGATCAAAAGGATTCTCCCCCAATCAATCAATAATTTCTCCCCCTTTGTGATTATCAAAATAACACGGGGCATAAAACTTGATTGAAGGAAAGGGTTTGAAAAGCTAGATATGAGAATTGAAAAATCAATTGAGATTTTTGAAATTGAAATGAAAATTTGAATAACAGTTTGAATTGAAAGTTTTGAATCAAAAACCAATTGAAATTTGAAATTTGAAACCAAATGAAATTTTTGACATTGAGAGTTTTTAATCAATAATGAATTGAAAATTTAAATTGAAAAAATGAATCGAAAGAGATTTTTAAATTTAAGAAAATTTCTCCCCCTAAATAAAACAAAAGATCATCGGGGAAACGAAACTATTTTTGGCCCGGAGAGACTCGCCAAAAGGGATTTTTCAATCCAAATTTGTTTCATGGCGGGTCTTCTCCTATAAAACTCGTCCGAATAAAAAATAGATTTGGGTTGACCGTACCGGGCATTTTTGCAATCACACTCATAAATGAGGTGCCCGGGTTTCTTACAATAATTACAAAATTTAAAACTAGAGCTCCCCCTTACAAAAACAGTTGGAGCATGGGAGGATGAAGCTTTCTTGGAATAGCCAAGCCCTTGGGTGGTTCTAGAAACACGTTGGGAACCTAAGAGTTTGGTCAGATTTTGTTCCCCTTGGGTGAACTTAGCTAGTGATTCCCTTAGATCTCTGATGGTTGATTCCATGGAATCAACATTGGGAAGATTTTGGATTTTAAGGGTCAACTCTTCCTTCTCTTTAAGAAGTTGTTCTTTTTCGGAAGAGAGTTTTTTGAAATTCTTTTTTAAAGCAACAAATTTGGAAGAAAGTTCGTGAAAACCTTCCTCCAATTGATCTCTAGCATGTTGGAGATCCTCGTATGACAAATGATTAAAAGAATTTGAAGAACATGAGGATGAGGAGTCGGAAGAAGTTACCTCATGACATGCCATTAGGCATTTATTACCGTTGTCGCTCGAGGAGGAGGAGGAGGATGTGGAGCTATCACTCCAAGTGGCCTTGAAAGCCTTCTTCTTCTCCTTTTGTTTGGCCTTTTTCTTGTTGAGTGGGCAATCGGGCTTGTAATGTCCCTTCTCGCCACACCCGTAACATTTTACCTTGGGCTCGGATTTTTCGTTGGGTTGAGCCTTGCGGGCCTTCTGAGATTTCTTCTTTTTGTGCTTCTTCATGAACTTGTGCATCTTGCGGGCAAGGTTATCCATTTCGGAATCGCCACTTGAAGAGGAAGAAGATGAGGAGGAGGATGAGCTTTCTTCTTGTTGAACTTTGAAGGCGATGTTCTTTGGAGTTTTGATTGGTTTGCCTTCCTTTTCATCTTGCCTCCTCATGGTGATCTCATAAGTCCTGAGGGATCCGATGAGCTCTTCTACCGGCATGTTCTTGATGTCTTTGGCTTCTTGAATAGCCGTGACTTTTGGAGCCCATGTGCTTGGAAGGATCCATAGGATCTTCTTGACCATCGTTTCTGCAGAAATATTATCTCCAAGAGATTTTCTACCATTGCAAACATCAGTAAAACGAGTAAACATTTCAGAAATAGATTCGGATGGATGCATGGAAAATGACTCAAAATCTTGACGATACATGTCCAATCGAGTATCCTTCACTTTGTTGGTCCCCTCATGGGTAACCTCCAAAAGTTTCTAGATTTCGTGTGAGGAGGTGCATGTGGAAACTCGATTGAACTCATTTCGGTCAAGGCCGCAATGAAGAGTGTTCATGGCTTTGCCATCAAGCTTGAAATTTTTTATATCGGCTTGGGTCCATTTGGATTCATCGGGGGAAGAGAGAGTGTAACCTTGCATGACAATTTTATAAATTGGATAACCTATACTTCTAAGAAAAGTAGTCATGCGGGTTTTCCAAAAATTATAGTCGGTTCCATCAAAAAATGGAGCACGACTCAAAGAAAAGCCTTCGGGGGCGAAAGAAGTGGATGCCATCACAATGGATCTTTAATTTGAAACCGGTTAGGGTATTACTCAAATTACACCTCTGATACCAATTTTTGGGCGGAGAAAAAGGGAGTGATGGCAAGAGGGGGGGTGAATTGCCTTTTAAAAAAATGATTAACAATTTAAAATCAAAGTTGAAAGTGCAGCGGAAATAAAGAGGCAAGACACAAGAATTGATAACAGAGTTCGGCCAAAAACCCGGCCTACGTCTCCGCTCCCAACTAAACCGTTGAGAGATTCCTACCGCTTGCTTTTCAATGGTTTTAGCAAGAAACCCACTAGGCTTTGAGGTAGCACTAGGACCTATTACAGCTTGCTTTTGAATTGGTTTAGCAAGAACCCACTTTCTTTTAATGGTTGAGCAAGAACCCACTAGCCTTCTTACAGGTGAAGGCTAGCTCACCTATGACACAAGCCTTTTAAAAGGAAAGGCTTGAAGAAACCTCTTCACACCTTAATGGTGATGTGAAACCCAAAAGAAAGAGGGATGAAGAAAGAGTTTGGGGTTTGTAGGCACAAACCCAAATTTAAAGCTCAAAATAAATATACAATAAAAACCGTATATTAGAAGAATCCTTGGGCGCCTTTGAATGATTGGAGATGTTGAAGGCTGCTTCCAAGCTTCTTTGGTGGAGCTCCTTGGATGTGGAAGTTGTTGGAGCACTTGAGGTTCCTTTGAGGGAAGTCGCCGGAGGTTGGCCAATTGATACAAAATATGTCTGTTGGCTTCGTATATGATCCGGGTAGGTGTCTGGGGCTTCCTTGGCCTTTGTTTATAGGCATGGAACCCTTGGGGAGTCTTCGGAGCCGTTGTAAAGGGCCTCGGAGCCGTTGGAGGCCAAATGGGAGTTGACTGGTCAAAGCCAACGGCTAGTTTGACTGGGCTACCGGCTGGCCGGTGCAGGGCCACCGGCTGGCCGGTTCCTTGGATGTTGAGAAGGCCTTCTGCCCATGCAGCATCGGCTGACCGGTGACAGAGCCACCGGCTGGCCGGTGGTGAGGCAGTAGCCATCACTGTTGCATCAGGTTGCCACCGGCTGGCCGGTGACAGAGCCACCGGCTGACCGGTGGTGAGGCAGTAGCCATCACTGTTGTATCAGGTTTCCACCGGCTGGCCGGTGACAGAGCCACCGGCTGACCGGTGGAACCTGGCAGTGGGAAATGCCTCTGCTAGGTCCACCGGCTGGCCGGTGCTATCACACCGGTTGGCCGGTGGACTGAATTTCAGTCCACTTCTTGTCCATTCTTGGGCCAACTTCTTGGAAACCTTGTGCCTATCATTCAAAAACACTTCAAACAATATTAGACAAATAATAAGGTGATTGTGATCATGAAAATCAAACAACTAGGGGAACGAGAGGTACAACATTGATAACCTATGTACTGGGAAAAGCCAAATTGCCTAGGATGGGTGATTTTATTTATTGATTATGCCCCTTATATTTGACATGAATTCTCCATTGGGTGACGCAATTGTGTTAAGATTTTACTGATATTGATATGTTTTAAATGATTATTCCTTTAATATAGCTAGATTAAATGAGGTATTTTCATTACTACATGAAATATTATAGTCACTGTATGATTAATAGGTAATGCATCTTGTCATGCCATGTTTATTTTCAGTGTGCATTTTCTTGTGCATATTGATTATGCCTTGTTCAGTATTGAATTGTGATGAAACTTCTTACATGGATGGTAAAAAATATTTTATTATTAGATTTTCTATATTAAACTTATAGTTATTTGCTAAATAGGTTAAATCACACATATTAAGCATTCAATTATAACACATTGAGCTATGGTCAATTGGTCGCATGAGATTGAACATTCTGTTGTGTGAGTCATGTAGAAACCATTTTTTTGTTCATAAGGTGTATGGGCCCTTATGGATTGGAAAATGGTAAACCATATGATTCAACCATTTTAAGTGATTTAATTTTTATTCCAAGAACAAACTCAAAATGAATGTGAATCTTAATGTAAAATTATCTTATTAATATATTGCCTTCTTACATAACATGTATTGTCTATATATAATTCTTTTAAGCTTATTAATGTGATTTATGTGTTTACAGAATATGATAAAATTATAGTTATGATATAAATAGTAAATTTAATTTGTGAGATAAAAATAATGTTTATTAATAAATGGGGAATAGTATTTAGTTTTTCGGTGTATGGGAAACTTATAATTGGGTAAAGGGAACCTGTGTAATGGAACAAACTTTATGTTTTAAGTAGATTTTGAAACTTTTGTTCGGATATGGATGATAATTTAAATTAAATGTTAAAGTAAATTTCTTTTGATTAATGGGAACCAAATACAAATTGGTAGTGTATGGTTTCTTGTTAGGACCAAAATGGTCCTAGATACCCTAAGAGGGCGTGTGAATTAGGGTATCGAGATTATTTTTTGACTTATTATTCCAGCCCCACTAGATCATGACCTATTTGATTTAATGGTCTCTTTGTTTGCACATAAGTGTTTATATAGACCATATTCATTCATTCTATATCTGGTGATGATGGTTAGAATTCAATGTAGAAAATCAAGTAGTAAGACACAAAATTTTTACATGGTTCGACCTCACTGGGTAACATTTAAGCATCATACAATGGCGATGTGCTGATGTACCAAATCCACTGAAGCTACCATAAAATTTACAATGTTTGGGATAGATCCCTTGTATGCTGAGGATCACTACCCTTAAAAAGTTTAAGTCCAGCTCACTACTTTCCCAAGGGTCACTCCCTATGTGTATCTCTCTAGATCACTTCCAATGGATAGGTCCGCCTTCTTCATATTCCTTTGTTCACTAATCTAGAAAGGATCCACTCAATGTTTATAGACTTTTAGGTCCTTGCATTATCACAAATTTATGAATATTCTTCTTTATTTAGATTCTCAATTGAAGTTCCACTTTCATTCACCAATGAATACACCTTTACTGCAGGTGTACTAGGAAAAATTCCAACTTTCACACAACCCTAGAATGATTGGAACACTTCTCCAAGCCAGACGCCAAGTGTTACCAAACCACTTGTGTGACATTCCCTTCATCAACTCAAAACATGGGTGACTCAAAATCTTTTAATCATAAACCAACATTGGCACACAACTATCATTTGGAGCAAAAATTATGAATAACATTATACTTGGATGACCCAACCACCACATATGAGACCAAACCTACTTGCACGACCAGAGCTCGAAAATTCCCTAATTGTAGATCTTCAAGTAAAATGACGAGGGGTGTCCCTCTTTTATAGGAATTTTGGGCACCCTAAGAGCCACACACAAGTGTCCGTCGGGAACGTAAGTCCAGCCACTTGAGCCTTTGTCACCCAAGCCACCATGCACTACAAAACCAAAACATGGGCACCCTAATTTCTTTTATTTAGGTTCTTCTTTATATCATTGATTGGTGAAAAAATATCTTTAACTTCAACACACACCATGTAAACCTCTATTTATCAACAAAATGAAAATTGCGGTATGCTTTTTCAAAAACACAACATGGAGGACCTCTTTTTCCATAAACGCAATCACCTCAAAAATGATTTAATGATACCATGAGGGATTTGTGCCCAAAAATCACCCACATTGGATTTGTTGAAAACTATTCTCATAATGATTCTCGGTACATTGATACATAATTGAATATCATTCCATAATCCACCATCATTCGCCTCTTTTAATTTATGTAGTGACCAAATATTCACTCGCCATGTACTCTAAGACAACATGATCAATGCTCGGCATGATATAAAAGAGTACTATGAAACGTTCACCAATGAATCACTTCATTACTGACTTCAATTTTTGATACCATATTGGTGCCAATAAACTGATTTCATCATGAATCTCAGCTATCATGGCGCCAAATCTTTCATAGATCACTTCAAGAATCATCAAATTCAAAACTCTCCCACTATCTGCATAGAGATTCTACTCCAGCTAGTTGCAAATCTTCTTCAGCACTACTTCTTGTGTTGTCCAAGTTGAGCTCTAACTGATCACTTTGAACGCCACATACTCTCATCACGAGGCTCCTTCAATCGGCATCTTTAATTTTATTTATAAACACCACCTATCTCGTTTCTCCACCTGTTAGCTTCTCCCCGTGTCTTTGAAAAAAAACATTGACTCCCCCATGAATATTACAATTAATCCCCCTTTTTTAATGAACCCAAAGGTCCCTCCATTCTAGTCTACAACAGAGTAGAGAGAAAAAATTAGTAATATAAGAAAAATATGTCATACCTTGGGTAGATGTGGTGTCCCATATCTACACTTCTGCATATTTTGGGAGTCGACTGAACTCCCAAAGCCAATCGATGCATCTCAAAAGCTTCATCTGGTTTGGCCTCTGTCAGTATTTCTGCATCCTAAGGATCTATATGAACATACTCCAATTTCACGAGCCCTTGATCTACCTTCCCCTTGATAAAATGATATTTTATCTCAATGTTATTTCTCCTTGAGTGATGGAGTATATTTTTTCTAATATTGATATCACTAAAATTATCACCCTTGTTTCTAGTTGAGGAATTCACTTCCACTCCCATATCATCAAGATACTGCTTTGTACATAATAACTATGTGCACACTTGAGTGGAGACTATGTACTCAGATTTTATAGTACTCAATGAAATACAATCTTGTTTTTTGATTATCCAATAAATACATAATCCACCAAGATACAAAGAACTTCATGATGTTGATTTTTTATCATCTTTTCATTTGGCCCAATCTACATCTGTATATGCCAATAAATCTGTCTGATATTTTTTAGTATACTTAAATAGAAGTCCATATTTCCTTTGATATTCGGAAGTATTCATTTCACTTCAACCATGTGGATTTCATTGGGGTTTCATTGATGTAATTCTACTTGGAATATGGAGAAAACAATACTAGTTATTAGTACTATCAGGTATAGTAAACATCCAATAATCTTCCTTTATTCTATTATATTAACTTCCTTTACATCGTTATCTTTTGATAATTTCATATAAGTAGAAACCAGAGTCTTAGAATCCTTGGAATTTTCCATTTTAAATATTCTCAAAACTGTATATTTGATGTTCATTTGGAACACTTTAAACTTCTGTTGACTAAGATAAGAAGGATGTCTGCTTTAGTGACTTCATTCTTCTTATCTGGACACGCACTGTATGATTACAAATTATATTTTTCCTGTCAATTACAGCTTGACTCTTTGTACTCAACAGAGATATAGATTTTACTTCATCCAACTCATCATAAGTACCATCTTCTGAATCTGTATCTGCCACTTCTACTCCCACTAAGTCTCATAGCTCCATATCAATTTCATCAAGAAGTTGTTTACTTTGTTGTTGTTGATTCTTTTCATTTTCTACAACAGTGACATCATTTCTCTCAATTAAATTTATCATATCCTTGTTGAAGAACCATTGACATTCTATTAAGCTTCTTGGTATCCTAAAAATAGTAAACTTATACCAGAATGTGAAAAAAATAGATGAGCATGAAAAACACGAATGTTGCTACTTCATCCACAATATGTCTTCTCCCAGTAAACAACTAAACCCTAAACTGGGTCATCCAATAATTTCTTTGATATATCTTTTATCTAATTATGATATTGAATTCCCCCTAAGTTATACTGCATATTCTTTTATTAGGCCCACTGTTTAGACCCAAAAAAAATTTCTTCTCCGCCATCATTTCTTCTCATGTTACTACAGGATTGAGTAACTTTTTCCATCTCAATTACATTAATGAGATGTTCATTGGGGGAATTAACCACTTATAATGGTGTCATAATCAAAACCTATAAGCCTACTAAGTTGGAACTTTGTGTAGGAAACAAGATATATAGTTAATAACACCATCACTATTCATTGTGCACAAATAATTCCTTTCATCTTCAATTTTTATAAGTAATTTGAATCAGTTGAAATTCTAGAGAACATCACTTCACTATATTTCATATCTTTATGACACTCCCCCTTGGATCACATCTCCATGTGAACCAGAAACACTAGAACATCAGTTAATAGCAATTAAACACATAGGGATAGGAGAATTTATGGAATTCTAAAGAAGAGGATTTTGGTCAATCCTAATGGAGTAACCCTTTGATTATTTCTTGAAAATATTCACACTCTTTCCTTATGTGCTCTAACTGTCTAGACAACTTCAACTGTTTTGCACATACCCCAAAATTCTTACCCACATTCTGAGTCTTATTCTGATATTTAGAATATAGATTCTTGGTCTATTTTACAATTTGAGAATTTCTCCCATTATTAGTTGTTTCCTTCACTGATGGTCCACTAATATTCCATTATTCATGACTCTTTCTTTGAGAAGAAATAATTCCACTAGTAATATAGTCTTTCTTCTTCCCCTATTATATTGTTCTTTCTCTTATCTTCACATATTAGTATATACCGTGACATGTGAATTTTAGAGAACATTCTTTAGTCATATTTCCTTTACCAATTGTTCGAGTCATGACATCTTTTCTTGTTTCAGTAATTTATTCCATTGACATTACAATATTCTTAATTACTCATGGGGAATCTCCTCCCTTTATTTTCCAGGATTGTTCAAATCAATTTTAGAGAATTATTTGTGAGTGTAACAGATGAGGTGATTGATACACCTTTGGTTGAGCTCCTTGTTATTCCACTAAGATTGTAAACCTATTTTTCATATCAACATGTTGTCTTCTAGTATAGGATTCTTTGTTGTACATTAGATGTGTTGAGGATCTCCTTCTAAATTCCTTTTCATTTCCAATATTCTTTTTGTTGAAATGCCTTTCCAAATTTACATGATCATAACATATGAAGCATATTTTATTAAAGGCATACCTCATCTCATAAATTCTTAGGTGAGATGTTGATACAACTTGAGTTCTTCTTCTAACATTGTTCTCCTGAGATTCCTGACATAAACTCATAGTGTTCCCCATTCTTACACAATAGAATCACTTCATGGATACTTCCTTTTGAGAGAATATTATTTCATATTTCATATGAAGCTTCTTGTTATATTCATATTTAGAAAAATTTCGATCTTTAGAGCATGAAATGTATTCTGGATACTTTAAAAACCATGATATATGGCTATGAATCCTAGATAAATGTCATATGATAATACATCCTGTAAAAGACATTTTAGGTCTGTCTTTATCAAGTGAATTCTTTTTTCTATTTCCGGAACAGTTCATGAACCTCTTACAATCACACATGAGAGGGGATTCATCATATCCAATACCAAATTTTCTAAAATGGTATGGTCTTTGAGATAATAAAATATGTTCTTGTTTATCTTTTAAAATAGATTATTTACTTTTCATTTCATCATCACCTACTAAAAATAGTCAAATAGTAAGTGAAATTCATTCTTTAATTTAGTATTTCCTTTGTAATTAGTCTTCTCCACTTCTTTCTTTTCCATTTCTATATATTCTTCTAATTGTTGAATATTTTTATCCGTTGATACAATTTTATCATTATGTTTGATCTTGAAATTATTACCCCTACATATCTCATATTCTAATTCATGTTATAGCTTATCCACCATATCAATATTCTCCTTTATTTTCAATTTTTCTTGAGAAAAAGAATCGGAGCATCATGCATTCCCTTATTATGGCCTTTGATTCTTATGAACTAGTTCAGAAAATTGTGTATAAAGATCTAAATTTCTAGATTTATGATTTAGAATTTCATCTTACTTATGATTCTTTACCTTGTCTTCAGCATTGTATTTTTTTCACTTTGAGGATACTATTTTTTGTTCTTCATCTTGAGAGTAATTATTATCCCTCATATCAATGGCCACATCAATAAGCCTTTGATTTAATCCTCTTATCTTGTTAACCTAAATTTACAGTGTTTGGATCTGGATATCTTTAGATTTAATCTCTTCATCCAACTTCTAATCCAATTACTTTGTTTCCTGGACAACTTCCACTTTTTTCCTTCTTAGAGATTCTTCATCATAAATACTTCCAACATCACTTGAAATATTAGGTTCTTAACACATTCCTTATACATCATTGAATGAGTAATTATTTTCACTCTATGATTTATCCAAATCATTATTCTATTAACTACTTGATTCCATCAAATGAATCACACACTCTCCATAGACGCTTCCACTCAGAGTAATATCACATAACTTATGGTTATTCATTTATGTTCTTACCTTTTTAATGGAACCCAAAGATAATAACAAAATTAATCTTTAACATTAATAATCTAATAAACCATGTTAGAGAAACAAATATAAAAAATAAACCTTCCCATTATTACCGATTTTTAGGAAAAAAAGGAGGCTAGATACCCTAAGGGGTGGTGAATCATGGTATGGATATTCTTTTCCAAATTATTCCTCCTTCCCAACTAGATCATGAAATATTTGTTATAAGGGTCATTGTTTTCACATAAATGTTTATGCAGACCATATTCATTTCGTCATTATCTGGTGATGATGCTTTGAATGAAATGCAGAGATTCAAGAATATAGACACAATGATTTTTACTTGGTTCACCCTCACTGGTCCACATCCAAGGAGCATACAACGATGATGTATCGATGTACCAAATCCCCTAAAGATCAATGACAATTTACAATGATTGAGCTAAATCACTTTTATGAAAAGGATCAGTTCCTTTAAAATGTTTTGGGTAAGCTATTTGCTATCCCAAGGGTCACTCCCTGTGTGTCTCTCTCAGGCTCACTGCCGGTGGAGAGGATCACCTTCTTTCTATTCCATTTCTCACTACTCTGGAAAGGATCCAATAATAGTTTATAGACTTGAAGGTCACTTTATTATCATAAATTAAGGAATCTTCTCCAGTATGTAGATGCTTTTTTGAAGTTACACTTTCATTCACTAATGAATACCCCTTTACTGTTGGTGTACTGGGAAATCTTCCAACTCTCATGAAACACTAGAATGATTAGCGCGCTTCTCTAAGCCTGGAACGAAAATTTCACCAAACCATTTGTGTGACACTGCCTTCTTCAACTCAAAATGTGGGAGACTCACACTCCTTTTCTCCCAAACCAATATTGGCATGCAGATATCAACATGTGCACAATATATGAATAACATTATTCTTGTGCGACCAAACCACCACTTGCATGATCAAACTTACTTGTGTGACTAGAGCTCGAAAATTGTCTAATTGTTGAGCTTCATGTCAAATGGTGAGGGGTATCCATATATTTATAGTCATTTTGGGAACCCTGAGCACCTCGTACAAGTCTCCTCCCAGCATGCAAGTCTAGCCGCCTGAGACTATGTCGCCCTAGTCACCTAGTGTGCCCAAACCAAATCATGGGTGCCCCAATTTACTTTACCATATTTTGATGTTCTGATACTAAAAAGCATAATGTGCTAAACTTTCCAAGCCTCATAGAGAATAGTGCTCAAGTCCCTTTTCCAAAAACACTTTTCTCAATTTGTCGATTTTGAGGCCCAAAAATTTTGCAAACCGTGTAAAATAACAACATCATGTATCTTCTCCTTTTTACTACCTCTAAGTCATGCATTAGTTTGGTGAGGTTCTTCTTTCTATCATGGACTATCGATGAAATCTATTTAACTTGATAATTCACCATGTAAACCCCCCCTTTTTCAACAAATTGAACATCATGGTCAGCTTTGTTAACAAACACAACATGGAGGCCCGCTTTGTCAACAGACACATTCACATCAAAAATGCTTCAGGGATACCTTGAAATATTTTTTCCAAATATTTCTTTATAGGTTGGTGAATCTAAACCCATATAATTTAACCATTAAATATTAATTTGATGTATCTTGAAAAGTTTATAAGTATAAATATGATTAATTTTTATCTATAAAAAAATTCCCTTATATATGATTAAGACTCCATCACACGGGTAGGTTGACCATGTGGTTAAATTATAAAATTCACAACATGACCCAAGTATTTCAGTTGGGGCATGTTTTTTATGGGAGAACATGCTAATGGTGTTTTAATGATTATAAATTAAACAACTGGATTTTTCATATTGTTTGTATTTGATGTTCTATTTTAATATACCTTAAATTTTTACTGAATAAATGTGTTTTAAATAAATGGATTAACAGAAGAAACCATATGTGGTTACCTTAATTTAAACCCTCTAGTAATGATAAGGTTACTCTATCCTTTAGTTACCTTTGAATAGAAACCTAATCATTTTTTGTAGGCTGATTCTTTTTTATAAAAGGATTAGGTGACAGGTGTAGGGCCTTGTAGTGTAAGTATGGAATCTCCTAGTGATAGGATCGATGCTTGTGGTTTTGTAAGGGTCTTTCCTAAGGTTGGTATCAACCATAATGATTAACTTCCTTACATAATTCTATTATTTTTCAAATTCTTGGGGTCGTTCTGTAGTTGTTGCCTATTTTCAGACTTTGACCTTCAAAATGACAACCTTATTTGAAGGGTTCGTCATGGTATCCTTGAACATTTTTTGAGTGTGATCATTCATAAATGCTCATTTTTAGTAGCTTAGTCTTGGGAATGGAATGGTAAGTCCCATTATAGTACATAAGAACCTTTCATTCTTTACTTGGTCGACTTGGGATGTCATCCTTCTATTTTAGTCACATGGTACAAAGAGACTAGATCCAACTTTGTAGATAGACCATCTAATACATGAATGCATAGGGTTGACTACATTATGGCTAGTTTCAATGATGGGTAATGATTTATTCTAAACATCAGGGTTGTTTGATTTTATATACATGGTGCCCATTGAGTTACAAAATGTTTTAAAAAGAATCGATTGTGTTTGGTGAAACCGTTGATCCTGGGCTGTTGATTTTGGTCTCAGTTTATCTTCGTAATAGATTGACTAGGGAGTTAAAGGAATCACAATTTTCCCAATGCTCATGGTGGTGTTTTAAGGGAATAAGTTTTTTTAACATTCCAATCATTTTCATTTTGTTTCTTCCTACCAAATGATTAAATATTTTTATTTTAAATTAAATTTGATATAACATGCTTATGAGGGGATAATTTATCTCTTTTCTTCAATGAATATGATTATTCAAGGTTGGGGAGGGTATCACTAGTTTTTGGTCATACATGTCTTTCCAGGTTCAAAGAACACAACTAATGAGGATAATTAGAAATGGTAAGTCATGCTTGGATTTCCTTGAGGCCTGCAAGTGTGGAATCGTGTCAGTGCATTCTCGGATGCATGAAATTGATGTGGATAGTTCTGAATTCATCCTTTGAGAAACACATTTTCTATTTATGGACTTTTGTGTGTAAATCTTGATCAATAATGAAATAAGTTGGGTTGTTTCAGCATTGTGATTGGTTAGATGACAATGTGTCAGTAGGTGAAGTCAGTATTCTTTCATGAAGTCAAACATTTTTTGTTCAACTCTTCTTATTTAGTTTCCTATATTTATTCTTAGTGTAATTGTTTTTAAATTATGAGCATTTACCCAATGTTTTCTTCATTTGGGAACACTAATAGTGGGTTAGTTTTACACAGCACTAAAGTTTTGAATGACTGTTGAGTTTGATAAGTAACCATTTTCAAAATTACGTGATGGATGTGTAGAACAAATAAATTCATGGTTAGTCCTGAGTGATACAGTTTATCCCATGTAAGAACATCATTTATATACCCGTCGACACCATTCGTTTCCCTTTGGCATGATTTTGGGAAGGATTCCACTATAGGCTTAGTCGATATTCTATTATAGATGTATTGGACATGTTTCAACACCTCACATGTAAACATGGAGTGTGGAATATCATGGGTTAGTCCCTTGAACTCTTGTTTAATAAATATTAGGTTATCCCAAACTCATGTTAGGCTCATAGGTTATGTTTAAGGGGTGATGATTCTAGTAGGTTGGATCTAGGTTGCAACCTTTTTTAGGCATGATGGTTTAAGTGGTTAAGTGGTTGAATGATGGTTTCATCATGGAATGTCATTGGGGGTCATGTATGGGATTTAGTGAATGTGGTCATATAATGTTCAAAACTCCTTGGAAGAAATCAGCCTAGTTTTGATGATAGTACATAAGTCATCTAAGTTGAGCATTTTGAGGATGTCAGGTAGAGGTGTTTCTCCTTTGTATCCTTCTCAATGAATGTGTAAGGTCAAATGGAATCATTTTGTTCATGACCCATCCCATGGGTTCTCAATCCATGACTCCCCAAGCGCACCTCCAATAGTCTAGGGGCTAGTGACTGACACTGAGAAGGCATATCACAGACATTGGAGGCCATAGCCTAAGTACCTATACTCACCCACAAATCTCCAAGCTAATGAAATGCTAAAACATAAAAAACTTAACAATAATGAATGAATACATCTAAATACCATAAATATAGTTCGACATGAAGTAAAGGAATGTAAACATTACTAAATACAATCCCACCACTAATAGTATGAAAACACAAGTCCAAACTAAAGGTAAGTACTGGGAATGATGTTATATATCAGTAGGAATAATCCTAGGTATGTTCAGTCTCACTAAACATCGTCTAGAAATGGTACTCCTAAGACTATGTGTAAAGGTTGATCGTCTTAATGAGGCACAAAATGTGGGGGGGGAAATCCCATGAATGGGGGACTATAATAACACACATTAGGACACACCGAAAATATATGTCAAAAAATAATTGAAATACAATCATATATACATAGTTATATTTCTAAAACAAATATAACAATAATCTCCCAATATATTTAACAAAGAAAAATAGTCTAGTGATAAGTAACAACTATAGTATACCAGCCTATGGTTCCATCTCAAACATTCCACACAGTACTAATCCTATCGAACTCACTCTAAAGTGATAACATTGATGGTGACCGTCTAAAAGGAACTGGTCATTGGGTCTCATCATTAGAATGAACACATTAATAGTCTGAAGAAAAAATGATACGCATATGATAATAAATACAAAGAACATGGGGTGATACTAACAACTCAATCTTGATTAACCAGCTAAGTAGAGGATAAACCCCCCAGGTAGTTATAGTCACAAAAATACCAAAAAACTGCCCCTCGGTAATGAAGATAATTAGATTATCTCACATTGGGAATCTCAATGGGATTCCAATGACTCTATCAAAGAAGTCATAATGAAAGGATTGTAGTGATAGGAGTTGGAAAAAATTAACTACCTACCTTTAGGGAAAGGATTTGGGTTACATATCCCAATGAAACTTTTATAATATATAGAGGAAAATGACTCGAAGACATGCACAAAATAGTACACATCATATTTTTGGGGTTGCATGCCTTGTATATGGACCTCGGGTCCTTCTCATGATAATGAAATGTGTCATAAAACCATGTGTTTATAGAACTACACTATGTGTTTGTCTCCCATGTAGTGTACCTCATGTTTGTGTATGTCCCAAATTACATGCAGAGTGACAGGGGAGAGACCACATGCCATGTGAAATGGGTCACACATCATGTGATATTTAGCTTCCTCTAAAAACCCTAGCCACTACTTGGATGGGTCCATATGGTTTGTAGATGTGGATGGAACATCGTTTTGTTTGGGATTTTGAAGAATTTCATATTTTCTCCAATCTTGATCTAGATCATCCACACATTTATCTGGTGATCATTTCGCCATGAAATTATAGATTTCAACTCTCTTAGGTCTCATTATCATCAAGCAATGAATTCCTTTACCAAATCTACTCAAAAAATGGATCAAGTCGTCATTCTTCATTATGCTCCATCGAATGATAAAGAATGTGAAATTGGGTGTCCATCGTTTTTTGAATCACTCTATCTCCATCGTCACACAATTTTCATGTCATTTTAATCATATATCTATGGTTTTTATAATTACACCAAGAAGAAAGTGCTCAAAATCAATTGATCGATATTTTTTGGGTTGTGGCCCAAATGAAGAACACACACGATGAAAAAATAATTGGAGGATAAAAGAATCAAAACAGAGAAATGGAATGGGCCAAAATCAATGTATGTGTAAATATTGATTCATTTTCATTATAATTACAATTTAATAATAAAAAATCACAATGATATTCACCCATCCAATCCCTACAAAATAAACTCATCTTGTATATTGATCAAACCAAAGATCAAAATTTTTATTGATTGATTCTTTTTCATCATAGAAATAAATAATGGTTGATATTAAAATCAAAACATTCACCCCACATTGATATGGATTGATCACTGATAAATATAGAAGTTGTGTCGCATTATTTGGCGTGGTCCTTCCAATTCAATGTGCATCGATCATCGATCCACGATCTTCTCATAATTTTCCTGAGATAATTATTTTAAGCTCTCTCCAATAGATCTCTAATAGTTCTAAGGTTATGCATAAATCCCCAGATTTCCCAAATAGAAATATATTTAAATACTATTGACCAATGAAGAAACGAAAACGAAATAAAACAATTTATTCAATAAATTTTTATAGATGTGCCTGTGATGAATTTTTATTAAAAGTCATGAGAGAAATAATGTTATGTCGTCCCTTAAATAATCCTCATGTTCTACACTCAATAGTTCCCTAGGATTTCTAATCCAGGTATGATTTTATAAGGTATTTTAATTTTTGAGGAAAAATATGATGTCATGTTATCCAATATATTTTTATATATTACAAATATTTATTCTGAGAACTTCGTGCATCAGAATCATTTACCATCTTAGTGCATGGTCTCAAAAATAATTACTATTATATCAAAAAATAATACATAGAAAATATGAGAAATTACATTCTCCCAATCATGGGGATTTACATCCCCAAAAGGAAAAAAATAAGGGATACTCAAAAAAATGTGGGTACGGAGAATGAATTTGAGCCTCCTGCTCCCATGTTCACTCCAGGAGAGTATCTTACTACCACAGAACATGAAATAATGGAATAAATAACCCATGGAGGATCGTCTACTATTGATCCTTGATCTCGATTGGGTAATCATAAAATTTTCCCCCATCCTCGATGTTCAGATCACCCCAGTCAATAATGTGTGATTGGTCATACATGTTCATGCATAGTTTTAGTACATACAAGATGTTGCAAACTCAATATAACTATGAAGGTAGAGCTAAGTGGTATACCGCCTCCCTATCTCTATGTTGTATCTAAAAATAGAAAATGAACCATGAAGATAGCTTGCACACCACCTCAATATATGTAATCCACATTGACGTGAAACATGTTGGAACACAAGGTCTCCCTAGTCAAACTCAAATGTAATCCTTCACTTATCGGCGTATGAATTATAATGGCTCAAAACAATCTTCATCCAATCATGTATGATCCTAAACTTCTTTATTATATCTCAAACCAGCTCTAGACCCATGATTGTTGACTCTCATCAGCCATTCCAACAATGTGGTGACCTACAGGGTAACCCATACAAATCATTAAATGGTTTCATAATAATAGAGGAATATTAGTTTTTGCTACTAAAACTCAACCACTGATAGGTGATCCTCCAAAAAATATAAAACAAAATCCAATTGGAAATCTCATAGTATGTTCTCTATAACCTAAAGGCTCCGCTCAATATAAAATTCAGTATGGTGGATAAATGATGTTCTCAAGTGTGAATGGGTCCCAAACACCTCTTATAATCCCTTCCACAGCCAGAATGTGAAGCGATCATCAAGTTCATAAGTGAACATTGATGGAACACCAAGGATTCAGACTATCTCTTGAATGTAAAGGTAGAACATTTTCTCTACCGAACTCTGATTTTGTAGAGATATGAAGTGGGATGACATAGTGAATCATTCTATAATCACATAAATGGATTCATGTCCCTGGATGTATATGAAAATCTTGTTGTGAAGTCTTTAGATATCCCACCCCATTTCATTTTGGCACCTCATGAGGTTGAGCCAAACTCACTGGAAAATTGTTCTTGGACTTCACTTGCTGACAAGTAATGCATCCAAAGATAAACTATATGACTCCTTTATTTTTCATTGGCCACATAAAATGAAATTGGAGGTCTTAGTACATCTTTAACACAATTATATGTAACTACAAATGAGATTTGTGAAAATATATTAGAACCTATTCCTGCAACATCATTGGTACCATCATGGATCCTATGAAAAGAATGAATTTCTCCCCACCATTTGAATAAATATCAAAGGTATGTATGGTGTGTATCTGAGTATGTCGGGTATTCTAGTCATTATCCCAAATTTGTGCCTCTCTAACTCATTGAATGGATGGAGTTGTAACAAACATTGACTAGAGGTAAGATTCTATATCTCTATCCACAAAGGATAATTACAATAAGGCCAACTACTCTAAAGTATCATTTAGAAAATGCGAACAAGATATTAATTACATGCTACGTTGTTTGGGATTTTACAGAATCCTAGATCTTCTCCCACATAGATTTCAAACCTCCAGCCATCGATATGGTGATCATTTCAACATAATATTGAAGATCCAAATTCTTTAAATCATTTTCATCAACAATTATTATGTACCATCATCAGATCTTATTATAAAATAGATCAAATCACTATTCCTTGTTGTGAGCTAAAGAATGAAAAATTGGTTGTAAACGATCTTCCAAATATCTTTGTTTCTATCATCTCACCAGTTTCTATTCATTCCAATCCCATATATATGATTTTGTTTCATTGTTCGGAGAAAATATTTCAAAACTATTGATTCATCAGAATTTTTTAGTCCGTAGGCCAAAGGAAGAACAATCGTGATGAGTGATGAACTACGGGAGAAAAGAACAAGAATATATAATATTAAAGAACCTCTATCTATGTTTCTATTGATGTTTATTCATTTTCATTAGAAATAAAATTGAATATTAAACAATCACATATATATTCACCCATCTAAACCCCACAGAATAAACTCATCCTTCATATAAATTGAGCCGTGAATAAATCTATTCGTTGATTGGTTTAGTTTATCATAGAAATAGAGAACATGGAATAATAAATTACAAACACAAACCCTGCCATGATTTGGATTGATCGCTATTGAAGAACGAAGTTGCATTATGTTATTTGAATATATCCTTCGAATATAACACACATCGATCATTGATCCATGAACTCATGATTGTTCACTTGAGAGAATTATATAAATCACTCTCCAACATCACTCTAATGGTTCTAGGGTTATGCAGATAACCCTTTATTCCCAACATAACAGTATATTTAACAATTTCGAATCACATCTTAAAAAAACATTAAATGAAATAATTTATTCAGTTATTTAATTCGTTTCTATGCATATGAAGAATATTTTACAAACACCCTACACTGACTAATGTTAAGTAGCTCCTAGGGTATACCTCACATTCTATACTCAATGGTTCCCTAATATTTCTAATCTAGGAACCTGTTTAGATGTTATTATACTTTATTATGAAAACTGGGTAGTAATACTATGTAATATATTAATATATTTCAAACATTTATTACAGGAACACTAGGCCTCAGAATCACACATAGTATTAATTCCTAGTCTTGAAAATAGCGCATATAATATCCAAACATAATAAATGGAACATCCATAATATTATAGTTTTAAACATGTAGTTGGGATAAGGTGGGTGTTGTTTAAAATTTTTTGGTCTCTTTCAAAGTAGGCATGTGCGGACAGTTTTAGTTTTGTTGATTGGGATTTGAAATTTTTGTATTTCTAGTGATTCTTCTATTGGTACCTCAAGAGTATTCAGTTTTACCCATAAAGAAGTCACATCAGGTGAATCGGTAGAACACATAGTGCATTCTTTGTAGGCAGTTTCTACAGTAGACATACCATGGATTAGAATTTGAACCATTCTTATAAAAAGACCTATGGATGGGAGAACTATCAGCTAATATCTAGTATAGATGATGACATTATCAAGCCGCTTTCTAATCAGGATTGAAGAATCCTTTTTTTGGTGTTTTGGTTGAAAAATGGATGTTGGCTCGGGATTTTACATCTTAAGCATCGTATACATAAAATGTTCTTATTGGTGCATTGGATGTTTGAAAATGAAATGTTACCACTTTAACAAGACATCATAATCCTTCTTGGTTGTTTGATACTTTCATTATACCCATGGATTCATGGTGATGTAATGTTTTAAGGAGGGGAGGTTGTAATAACCTGTCTTTTTAAGAAGGTATGGATATGTGGTCTTTTGATGTTAATATTTAGATTAATATTAGTAAACATGTACTAAAAACAATATGGTTCCAGGAGATTCTAAAGTTTCTTCAAATACAATATTTCCTAAAAATGGATTATGTAACTGGGCCACATAATTTTTTGAAACAGTGCAACCCCGGGCACATGATCATTTGGCTAGAGACATGGGCACATGGAGGTCACATGGTTGTCTTTAACCATGCGGTATAAGTTCCACGGACATGTAGATTTTCAGTGTTGTTGGACAATGATAAATATAAAGGTTTGTTCACAATTTTAAGACCATGCACCAAAACCACGAGACACCAAATTTTGGGTGAAATGACATTTTTACCCCACATTTATTCATTAAACCTTTTATCTTTCTCCTCTTACTCATTATAGTTGTTGAGGGTGTCCTTCTTCACCAGTAGCTTCAAAACTCTCCCAAATGTGGATCGCTTATATCTCCCTTTTCATGCATTTGAATAAAGATCTAATGGAATCATTGGACTCTTTATGGTATGTTTAACCTCACTCTTACATTCTATTTATGTTATCCTTCAAATCTGTTGTGAGATTTCAATGCAATATAATATGCCCTATTTTCAATACATTGGATGGTTTCTTAGATATCTTTCATCCTACTTCAAATATGAGGCTTATATAGAGTGATGTGTCATTTATGGCCTTAAGGGATGTGGATACATTGTTTTCCCATCATGTTTTGTGGTTTCATAACTTTTCTTCTATTGCATGCCAACTTTAGCTGAAAATACCAATTATAATGAAATATTCATCTTCAATTTATCCTTGCACTATGTTATACCCATATTGGTCCCTTTTTAGTAAATTAGATAAATTTATACAATAATTATCGACACCCCATGCATGTGAAATGTTAATTTTCCCTTTTGTGGTTAAATTCTACATTTCATAGAATGCAAATTTTCACTTAGGGTTGTCTCTTAGATTGATTTACCATTGTCTATCGAGTACCTAGTTGGACCAATGGTACCTCCCATTAGTTTAAATGACCTAGACATGGAATTTACCATGTAGAAAATACCCTTTAATGTCTATTTCATGTGGTTAAAATGCTCATTGAGTCTAAAAAATGAATTTTCCATGCGTTAGTGAATTAAACGAGATGAATGGGTTAGAAAATGTGTGATGAATAATTTATGATGGTTACCCTTCTTTAGAATGAATTTCATGTCTTATATGAAATGGTTCATAAAGGGTAAAAATACAATGCATTTTACTGTTCTTTGTTAAATTCCAACATTAAAATAATAATTCTTACTTGTAATGGAAATTGGATAATGAGGCGTGAGTGTAAAATGGATCCCAAGGAACCTATTAAGTGATTGGCCCATGTATTTTCAATTTTACAAGTAGTAAATTTCCTTCCTTGATCATGATAGCTTCCCTAAACACTTGATCCTTATGAAAATGGAATTTTTATGCATTAATGAATTAAAGGGGTTTGACCTCATGGTATGTCTTAATTCAAGATGGTATGCCCCTATTTGAATTATATGAAATAATTGGTTTCAAATAGAATGACCCCATGGGATGGTAAAACCATTCCCCTTGTTTATTCTTATATGAATTACCATTTATGATGATAATAATTTAATTATAATTGTACTAGGATTCTTGGCACATGAGATATAATGCCTCATGTTGTGAATTATGTTAATGAAAATTCCTTATTTACATTTAATGATAAATTATCCTCATGATTTTTTTTAGATTTTATATAATGGAACATGGATAATGAAATTCAAAAAAGTTTTTGAATTATGATTTATATTATGAATGATTATGAATCATCTTTGTATATGAACTATATAAATTAAATGGATGGGAGGTAATGCCCCATGGAATTTATAATTATAAAAAACCTTTATATGTGTTTTTTATGATGGTATTGGGTGTTGATCCAGAATGTAAATCATACTCCCATACATTGAGTGTTGAGCATGGTGTCTCACACCAATGATACTATATCGGATTTTGGATTTAGGCACCATGTACCATGATTAGTGTTTTTCCATGGTAGCTCTTGAACCATTTTAAATGTTCTTCTAGGAATCCTCAAACTATTTTTGGGAAGTATGAGTTTTACCCTATTTTTTGAGATTTTAGACTCATTTAAACTGGTAATAGATGTCAGAATTATTCCCTGATCCAGTCGCAAACTAGAATTCTTAGTGTATGGACATTATGCATCGGTACGTACTTGGTTCATATTAGTGGATGAAATATAGAACTATATTATAATATATATATATATATATATATATTACTACTATAATTATAAATTAATTACTTAGAATTGTACTCCAACAATGAGATGAAGCAGGTAGACTCTCTAGGTGTCCTATGGGAACTCGAGTGCGGTGGTTATTTATTTAATTTTTTATTTACTTTTTTCTTATACATTTACACTTTTTAGTTATTATCACTTATTGGATTACATGTAGACCCCATTAGTGGTGGTCTATTAATATTATATCCTACACCCTACCCGGGATGCCTTTGGTACCCAATAAGATTATCTATATATAGGTACTGATAAGGGAAAGATCCATGTTATTGGTCTTTGATATGTTATTCCGTTGGCTGGAGCATAGGAGAAGAGGACCGGCCATAGGAATGAGATTCTTAGAGTTTTTTTGTGACTCTTTTTCATTTTGTATGATTTTCTAGCATGCATGTATCTCCCTATTTATTTTCTATATTATAGAATTCCATGCATCCATATATCCAAAACATTCTTATTGTTTTTTGTTATGTTATCAGTTGTTCAGTTTATTATATTTCTCATTATACTTATTTAGTTATTTTTTATGCTTCCCAATTTGTGTATTGATTTTGTGTTTTAATATTATGATTCTTCTATTGATTTTTATCAATTGTATCTGGTGTGCCTCTCTGAAATGAGGGTATATTCTTCCCACCAAACCCCCCTTTCACCCTTACTATTAGTCAGAATCCTCTGTTGTATGGTAAGGCATTCATGAGGCCATGTGACCCACTGGATTGGGGTATGGTTTAAATGAATCATGGGTCAAGAAGTTACATTGGAAATGCATCAATTGTTTGAATCTGTGTGTGGATATCGTAATTTCGATGAGATGGAAATATTCAAGGTTGTTCCAGATTGTAAATTCATTGGTTCTTACTACAAAAATGATGTGGGTTCAATCATCCTATGTGTTGGTCAAGAAAATAACACTATGAGTCGAGTGTGGTATCCAACAAGCATACTAAAAAATCCAGATTATTCTATTGGGGTTACCAAAATTGTGATCAGGTGGTTTATAAATGCATCAGTGTTAGGGATGATCATTTTTATGTTAGGTAAGATGAAAGAGTCCCACCAGGTTATTTTTTTTAAAATTAATTTCATTGATAAAAAACTCTAGAAAGAATTTCATTTGGTATATGATGGGTATAGATCATGATTTGACTATGGATTTTACGTGAAAATAAAATGTGTTTTATATTTTGAAGGGGCGAAAAGTATGCATCAATTTTTCTTCACAATCATGATCAATGAGTTTAACAACATTGGATCAATTCTGTTTCTAGTTTTCTTACATGGGAAGTTAGAAAAAGCATTGAGAAAACTGATGGGATTTTAGTACGGGGTCCTAATAGACAATTACAAGAGTAGAAACAATTGGGATTATAAATTTATTATTATGGCCTATGTCCTATGGTAGGATCACAATAGCACCGCTGATGTTTTGGGATAGGAAAAAAGTGTGTCTCAGGTTGGAACAGCCTAGGAAAATCAATCTGCTATTGTTTTCAAGTATGTTTATGGGTGTTGTCTCATGATTCAATGGATTAATTCCATAAATTGGAGGTTTCACTTTAAAATAATGTATGGAATTTTGATATGGAACATCAATGTTTTAATTGAATTTGATGATCAAAATAGGTCAAGAGGTTTGGGAAGATGACCACCAAAACATACCAACAGAGAGTAGTACTATAGTAGGGCTCATGGTCAAATGGTTGGTTTAGAATTACTAGAAAATTTAATTTTTCAAATTACAGGTTAGGTATGGTTTTGAACTATGGTTTAGAAGTGAGTATTAACGAATTTAACACCTCAAAATGGGTGTTTTAAGAATGTAATAGAGTTTAGTAAATGAATTTTCAGGTTCAAATGATCTTGAATAGGTATAGGGTGGATTCTATAGAACAAAAATGGATACATGATTGTGTCTAGAATAAGATAAAGCTATTTCTAGTGGCCACTAGTTATCTAGTGGCACTTTTAAAGGGTTATTTTTTTCCTTTCCCTACACCCAAATATTTTTGAAAAGGAATCCCTTCCTTTTTTCCCTATTTTTTCAAAGCAGATCAAGGAGTCTCACCCATTCTCCTCCTTATTTTTTCTTGCTTTGTTCTATTTTTAGTAGTGGTTTTAGTGATTTATAGTTGGTTTCGAGCATTATTTTCTTTTATTGGTTTCCTATACTGATATTTTTCTTTTTCTCTGCCTAGGTATTCATTGGAGATTCCTCAAGAGAGCGATGTTGTCGTTTTTTTCTCAAGGGGCTTTCATATAACCTTGTATAAGGGAATCCCAAGATAAAATAGACACCTAGTTTCCCATTTAATTAACATGTTATGTCATAATTTAAAATTTTATTAGGAATCTACCAAATTTTATTTAACTTTGTTATGGAATTTTTGCCTTTGGTAGTATTTTTGACATGATCTAGGTTTAATGGTCTGTCATGGGTGATCAACATCTAATAGATTCAGGCTTTAACGTATGACTAAGGATGAGGGAGTTCTCTATTTTTATGTTGAGATGATTTTGGTTTTATTAATGACTTTATAATGTTATAATTGATTAATTTTGGAATTTAGGTTTGAGATAGGAGACCGTATGGTTGGTGTGGGTTTGAAAACCCATTTTCAAGTCTGAGTTGGCCTCATAAGTGATAAAGAATCAGGGTAAATTTAATTATAATTTTTAATTATGAGAAAGGAAGTCCCTATACTTCATCCACAAAAATTTTATGTTCCAAGATCATGTTTCATATAGTTATTCAATATACACCATGCGAGTTCAAAGTTAATTTATATGGATAATTTTAATAAATCTTATATATGTTTATGTAGTTAATCTATGAAATTGGTTCAATGACGGTTGTGGAAATGATTTTTTCAACCCTTGATAATTAGAAAGATAATTTCCACATTTTTAATAAACTAGTCCTAATGGGATAACAATGTGGAATTATAAATTTTTAGTGTTTGTAACAATAAAATATAAAAGAAATTGATATATGGTATATTAATTTTGTTTTTGGTTTTTGAAAATGGTTTGTCCTTGAAAGAAAAAATAGTTTTCAAAAAAATGGCTTTGGAAGTGTAATTTAATAGGGTAATGGAAATAGAAGTGATTTTTGTTAAAAAATTGAAATGGGAAATGGGAAATGGGAATTTATTTCATGTTTCTTTCATATTTTTGAAGAGGGATGGGAATGGTTTTTTAACCTAAAATGAAAATGGGGTTTGGAATGGTTTGGTAAAAAAAAATTGATCATTTTTTTGGATTGGAAATGATAAATTATTCCTTATGAAATTTTTTTTGGTTTTTTGTTTTATATAAATGATGTATGTTTAAATTAAATTATTTTAAATTATATTTATATTAGTGATGTTTAACATAGGGTGAACATGATACTCAGGTGACAAAAGTATTTATGGTTAATCCATGGTGAACATGACCATCATTGGATAAAGAGATTTTCATTTTATCTAGGGTGAATAAATTCCCCAAGGGATTCATCATTTGTAGTTAGACCCAAGGTTAACATGAAATCTGAGTGGACGTAGAGTCCTGAGGATGGATATATTACCATCAGGTTTGGGTATGGAATAGGGATGGCTATATTACCCATGGTCAGAAGATAGTAGTTTCCATCTTCATAGTTCACTCGAATATGTCAGAAGAGTATATAAAGTATGAATGTTCCATTACCTAGATGAACCTAACCCTTGGGGTTATTATTTTTCCATAGTAGTTTAAAATATTTTTAATAGATGTTATTTTATATGTTTAACTTGGAGAACTACCACATGAACATTACAAAGACTGGTTATATTATAGGGATTTCATTGGAGGCAGCCAACATAGTTGTACTCACACCCTACTTGAGCCCCAATTTCACATTGGTACATGAGGAGCTTACATATGTTATTATAGGAATGGGATTGGATGAGGATCAGGGATAGGGTTTACTTGGGAGAGCTGGATATCTGGGGTATTTCCAATAGTGAGGGATGAGTCGTATCTTATATTAGATATATATATTTAGTGAATTCTTTTATTTTTTTTGTTTCTAAATTTCAATATGTTATCATCCCAATGGGTAGTCATTTGTATTCTTTTAGGTAATATGGAAAAAATTTCAATTTTATAACACTTGTTCATATTATTTATCATTTAGTTATATTCCAATGTGATGGGTGTGTATGATGTTGTTGATTGGATTTCATCTATTACTTTTCACTCTGATATAGGTGTTATAGCACCCAATGATACCTCCTTATACCCCCACCTCTAGTCTGATTCCTCTGGCATTCGTGAGGGTCTGTCAAAAGTCATGTGCCGAATCAGACTAGTTATTGTTCATAGAGTGAGATATGATAGAATATTATAGTATGGTTCAACACATCTTCATATAACATGGTAGAAACAGAATATCACCTTATATTTTAAGTTAATAATTAACAACTATGAAATCAATAATTTAATTATCCTTATACAGGGAGTGTGATTTCATTATTTTTAATATCGTGTAGGGAATTTGATAATCCAGCACATTAAATAACGTGTTGAACTCATTCACTATGTTAGTATATTCAGATAGGTAATTTTTTAGTTTATAATCATTAAACTTATACTATTTGATGAAATATATATGTGCAATAATTGTCTTCCCAGATTCATAGATATAGGGAACATTGATTTAAATATCTTCGAGAAAATTTTCATCCTATAATATTTGTTCCTCTTTTCCATTATTCTATAACATTTTCCTAAGCCAAGTGAGGGGAATTGGAAATAAACTACATGATTTTTCTCAATAATCCTTTTTTGGGCTTTCTACCTAATAAGTTTTAATATTTTTTTGAAAATAAAATAAATATACAATAGATTAAAAGTGAAATTCTATATTTTAAAGAATTATTACTTGTGTAGAATATCGATTTTAAATTTGAAATTATATATCTCATGTTAACATGCATTCAGTAGTTAATGGATATATAGATTTAATTAATTTTTTGTGTAGTTTGTAATCTTCTGATAAGTAACATGGTTTTAAAATAAATTTCGGTGTCCTTAAGGGTATGTTTCTTACCCAATAAAATGAGGTTTTCATAAAAATAATGTATAAGAAAACCAATAAAAAAATAAATTGTCAAGGTAAAATAAAGTAAAAATATTTATTGATAACATGAGGCAAAAATTCTGGGTATTACTATATATAAATTAAATATTATAGTCAATCCAAATGTGCTTATAGAAAAGTGAGTGCCTATAGAGGAGTATACTAACATGAATTTGGGTATTGCAAAAAGAAACATTCATATATATTGATATACCTCCATATAGTTTAACATTTTATAGAAAGAATGATTATTATACTTATTGTCTAATTTCATGGGGTTGGTTTAATAATGAAATATATTTCACAACATCATATTGTATGGATGAAAATCCATGTAGTTTAAAATAATATATTAAAGACTAATGTGAACCGACACGTGAAATAAATGGCTGATCCTAAAAGTATGCTTTCCCGTATAAGACTGATGAACATGGAATGTGGTCCCAACTCTAAATTATGGTCTAAGGGTATACAATTAAAAACCAAATGTCATTTAGTGTATATACTTATAACATAGAGCTTGTTTCAATTTAGTTAAAAAGGAATACCGCAGAAGATATTAAACTGACTTGATTAATACCTTATGATAGGGGGTATATGAACACAATTGCGCCCAAGATAAGACTTATGTGAATCAATATTTATTATTCAGAGATAAAAATAAATCCATATATAGTTCTATAATAGAACATACATTAAAACGAATGGACCCTTCTGAATAGGAAATGATGGGAATCTTAGTGTAATTGGGATAAACCGAATCCAATGTCAGTTTATGGGGAATCAAACACCTAGGTAAGATACATGATAAGGATAGAAAGGATTATATATTGTCCTAAGATAAATTGTCCAAAAATTACATCATATTCCAAGAAGATAATAATTAACTGACACAAAGATCTAAATAGGGGGATTATATTATAGGTTGGGTGAAAATTTATGAGAAATAAAGAAAAACTAATTATTGGTGTTCCAGGACATACATGGTTCTATAAAGAAGTGACCATAATGTTTATGTAAATAGGAAAATTCTAATGTACCTTATGAAGAATGTAACTCTGATATGGATTAGGGAAAAGGATACATGATTTAAATGGGGATGGATCACTTAATAGAAATAATTGAATTTCATGTGAACATGGGGATTCCCAAAAAAACCTTTTTCCAAATAAATATTATGGATAAAAAAATATGTTATTATATCAATTAACATTATATAGTAAATAATAAGATGATATAGTTTTGGTTAATGTTCTAAAGACATATGAACTATAGAGTTTATAATCATATGGTAAGGAATTTAGCACCATTCATTTTAACATCATAAGGTATGAATGTTAAACCATAATGTTTTAGACCTTTATAATAGGACCTAGACCCATGTGTGAATGATAATTTATCCTATTTATTAACATACATTTTATTTGTAGGAGTAAAACAAATTCTCTTTCCAATGTGATCAAGGATTATTCTTCAATAGAGCATGATTTGAGTAATTTTTAATCAACCTATATTTAGGGTATATATTTTATGGATTTTTATGAGGTATCATCAGTTTATTCAAGACTAACACTACTTCACGTGGAACAAGTGACTAATTGAAAAACAATTCGAATTCTTAGGTCATGAACATTTTATAGACCATGGAGTTATAAAATTCTCATAGTCTCTTTTCATTGATTCATTCAAAATGATCCAAATGAAATTATAACCGTTCGTCTCTACTAATAAGGTCATCAAAGGGTATTTAGAGTGTGTGAAACCTAAACATGATGTGTATTACTAATTTGATCCAATATATTATGAAATTTGAATATTCTGGGTCGGGTTATGTATAGTAGAAAAATAAACCCATAGTGCATTAAGAAGTGCATCTAGAAAAATTTATTTTTTACCAAATCAATAATATTCTACAGGATACATGAAATGATTATGTTTAATATATCTATCTTTCCATAGGAAGATTCATTAATAACTATTAGATTGTTTGGACTGAATGTCTTTCTATTAGTATAATTTTTTCAAATCATACACCCATAAATTATTATCATCGTGCATGAGTATGATATGAGGTAATATAAATCTATTTATAATATTCCATTTTATGAAGTTGATCCCAAAATTTTTTCTAAATTTCTCTAAGGGTATATGTTAAACAAATATTAAGAAAAATCCAGTGTCTATAACAATGAACCGAAACTATTGAATGATAATAGTTGGGTAAGTCACCATAACATATGTTTCCCATATATAAATTTGTTAGGAATACATGATGAAATTTTAAAAAAATGTAAGGGATAACGTATAAATCATTAATGAATCTTACATTCCTAAAAATTATTTATAAATTTCATAATATTATATAACCTAGAGGGATAAAAGTTCCCGAGTCACATGATCTAATTAGATATCATAGTTTCCATTTTATTGGCCTATCATGTGTTCTAATACACATTTTTCAACACATTTTGGATCTATATAACACTAATTCAACTGAGAATTATCCTATCTAATCTTTACTATAAAACAACTTTTTGGAACAAGGGTTATCCGTAGTAAAAAAAATTATCCCCACCATTGGATATGTTCCCTTTATTCTTATCCTTGGGTTAATGTACTATTTTAGATAAATCTAAATTTAGGTTTATACATTTTATAATTTCATTAATATATATAGTTTATGATATTTAATGAGGATATATAACATTAATCTCTTATAAAACATCAATATTTTTACTATAGAAACAATATAACACTATCTAATTCACCACACAAATGATAATTTCATAAAGTCCTATTTCAATAGTGGTTGTATTTATGTTTTCCAGTGTTCTTTAATTGGAATTATATAACCAAAAGGCAAAAAGAGATATTATATTGGTGGATAATCAATCTGTTAATACAAAATTATATTCGACTAGGGGTATCAATTCCTTCTTCATGATGTTAAAATCCCCACTGATCTGTTGGGTCAGTAACTCAAATGACCCTTTATATTTAACTCCATAATCAAACTTTTAATGGATATCTTGATTATCATTTTTAGGGCTTTGTATTATACCTCATTAATATTGAAACCCTCTTAGTCATGGAAACAACCTGGAAAGTGTTCCTTTTTTAAGTGATGAAGATGAATCTGAGGTTGAACCTCAGGAATTTTTAGTTCTTTGTATTCTTTTCAATTAGACAATAGGATGCAATGTGAAAATACATTTCTCATTACATATAAGTTTAAATAATAAAAAAAAATTCTTTGTCAATGAAATTTTTATATATGATTGGATCAACTAGTTTCGAGTAATCTGATTGAATGTTTATCAACACTTGTCCTATGGATAAATTTTTAGGAGAAAAATTAAATGGTGACGTACCAAAAACCCAAATCTCATCTTGTTAATATGAAAATATACATGGGGTAATTTAAAATTTACATTAGTTGATCAATTTATGATATTATTTAAAATAAATGATGTTATAAGTAATGAGATATCTTATTTAACCATGAATATTTGATAAAGATAGATTTTTATGGTCGTATAACATAATTTATCCTATAAAATCATCTTATTAAGATAGTAAAAAAATATTCATAATTTCACTTCAATTCATTTTAGATAGGAAGAGTGTCAAGGTATCACTCAGGTATTACTACGTAAATGAATAATAGTTTTCTTTATATGGTAGGAACTGTGATAATATAATACAAGAGGTAATGTGTTATTCAGTCGAATTCAAATTGGAAATATTCATTGAAAAAATAGTTCACAAACTATTCCAACATATTTATGAAGGTAAAAAACATTACATGATGTTTTATAGTGAGATTATATATATAATTTAGTCATACCTAGAATTTTTTAAATTCCCAATGGTTTCATGGAGGGTTAATATTAATTATTTCTTTTCATTTCATAGTTTCAACCATTATTATTCTATGAAAGATTAAAATTCAAAATAATTTATCAAATGTGACACTTAATGAACTATTATGTGACTCCATGTTCAATTTTCAGTCACCAATTGGAAAAAAAATCACTTATATTGGAGAATTAGTTAGGGAGTTGGTATGATTTCAGCACAAATTCATCTATATAATAAATTGTGGTGTTTCCTAATATGGGCTTAAAAATTTTATTCATCACACATTGGTTGGTAACATAATTATTGTTTAGGTTAAATGGTCTCACCTGATAGTAATATAATCCTTGGTTCTCTATAAATGATGTATATTTCTCATCTCAAGGAGAAATAGAAATTTTATTATACCTGGAGTACCCATGAATAAAAGAGATGTTAAAAAATATTTTTTCATGTGAATTATAAATTGCTTCTGTTTGGATAAAAAATTGAACTTATTTAAATTATTTATGAATTTAAATAATATAAATAAAGGTTATTATTTTTTATTATATGAGAAAATGTTGTCCCACCAATTTTTTATTTTCATTCACTAATGAGATGTAATTTTATCATCTTGTCCACCCCAGATTTAACAATTGAAATGGGAGGTGGGTGTAACATTCTTGATCTCCGTTTACATCAGAAGTGGTTTATTATAATGACATAGACCCTAGTTACCAAGATCTGGTCATTAATTCATTAAATCAGCATAATAACCAAGAATTCAAATTCAGAAGGAATGAATAGTATAGTAGATTCAGAAAACAAGATGCATACATAAATTCAACATTAAAACATGAAATGAAGTGCAACATAGTAACTACATTGGAATCACTGATAAACTTCTATATTATCCTTGGACGTCATTCATAATATACATCTTTTCATCCAAGGGAAAAATAAACATAATAAAGGGGTGAGTTGAGAGGCTCGGTAAAGTTAATTAATATAGTGGAAACATAAATATAAACCATAAGGTAATCATAAAAGAATGAAACCTAGCCATGGATATTATAATAGAAGAATAATCTCAAGGAATATCAAATACTAACCTCATAATTATAGAATTCATAATGTGGGACATCATAAACATACCCTCAAGGCCTCGTTCCAAGACCATACATAAACGGGTTAAAACACAAACAATATTTTCTCATGAGACCTACCGATGCACCAAAGGGATATAATAGGCCACACACAATACAAAATAAGTCCAATGAATTTCTCATATTAAAAGGGTGAAACATAATCAATTTGTTCATTCATATTGAAATTAACATATGAAATGTAAATAACTTTACCCAATCAGTAAACATAATCACTAACCACCCAAAGTAATGTTGTGAATGAAATCAAGATAGCACATCCACAATCAAACTATTCAAAAAACAATAAATATAATATGGTATATGATATCATAAAATATTAATCCCAATTAAATATAATAATCGACAAGTGTGTTGGAATTTCTGAAAATACTTTTATGAAATCATCTAGGAATTTTTGAGAGATATACACTTTTTTCAATAAAAAGAATAGATCTTTTGGAAAAATATTTTCATACTAACAAAAATAAACTAAGATATTTTTTCAAGAAAAAATTTATTATTTTATAAAAAATATGGTTTATTAAAACAAATTATAAATTTAACTTGAAAATGGGTAAGAAATCGAGATATTGCCTTTAATCGGGCATGCGTATCAGGGAGAATTAAGAAGGGAACATTGTAGAACCTATAATTCCCATAAAAAAAATATGAAATGATCTGGATATATGATTTTGGAAAATATAAAAATAATATATAATAATTAAACAAAATTAAATAATAATTACATTGTGGTAAAGGTATTGAAAAAATAACCTAAAGGAAAAAATGAAGGTTCAAGTAGAAATCCTTACCTGATGTACGAATGTGTTCCATACTTCACCATAAGGTCATGGATAGTCAAATTAAAACATCTAATTAATTAATTAATAACATTATATAAATTTATTTTATTTAGTATAGTTTTATTAAGTTCATTTATCTCCTTTTTGATGAGTTGTAAGATACCATTTTATTGCTTGGGAGAGTTCATTTCCATTGGTTTCATGATCTGTACACTTGTATATGAGAATGGAAGATGATGAGGAATGGGTAAAATTACCTAGAATATAATATATATGATTTTAATAAGCATAGATATGTTTAAATGGTTATATATATTATTTTATATTGTTTGAGGACGAATCATTAGATAATAAATTTAGTGATAATCATTTACGTTATTACGGTGGTTATTGATCACAACGAACCCATTTTATTTTATCATTTAGTATTATGTAAATATGTTACATACAGAAAATAATAATAATTTTTTTAATACATATATTATATTCAGGTTCAACCATGAAAATATATTCATTACTAGACTTGAAGGATAAATGGATTAACGAAAATTCCTCACCAATGACGGTTGTAAATCGTCACTTCATAGATGATGATTTTATTTTTAAAATAAACGAGATAAAATGGTGTTTAAGGAAGTATATTCAATTAACATGATATAATTCAAGTATAGAGATAAATATAGAGTTATCATGATCATTTTTATATTGTATTTTAGAAAATAATAATAAAATAAAAGAACTTGAAAAGTAATTAATGGAAATGGAATAGAATTTTACCTCTTCAATACTCCTCCTTGAGAACCTCTTTATGGGGATTGGTGTTGGACTTTCGATGAGACCAAGATATCATAGATGTGCAGTATAGGTTTGGGGAGAATATTGTAAACAAAAGTTTATTAGGCTCAAATTTTGGAATATGTGAGGATAAGGGGTGGTGAGTGGTGGTATTTATAGTGGAGGGGAGGGGGGATTTGACGTTACTTTATTCATTATATTGTTATTGTTCTCAAGATAAGAAAGTGTATTCATTATTGTGACAAAATAATTTAATAAGTTAAATTGAGATCTAATTAAGTTGTATTAAATCAGTCAAACTTCACCTAAGACTCAATAAATCAAGTATTTATCATTTATTCTAAATCATCATATTTTACTCTTCAACAAAAATTCATGTATTTTAGGAAAAATCAAAAACAAATCACGCTAACCATTTTTTATCATATATAATTCAAAAATGAACTCAATTTTTTGAAAATAATTTTCTAAATATTTTAAATTTAGTTTTTAATAAAAACCAACATTTACTCGAAAAATACATATTTTAAATCTATAGCTATCATTATAACACTTTCAAAAGATAACTAAGGTCTAATAAAATTATCCAAAAATCATAATATAAAAAAATTATAATTATTTAATACATTTAAAAAATTAATGTTAATCTAAATCATTATAGTAATAAAAAAATTTAATTAAATATTGATTAAATTAAAAAATACCAACACTTAATTTAACAAATTTTAAAATATTCATTTACATATAGTATAATATAATTAAAAGATAATTTAATTTATAAATATCCTAAATTGTATTTATAATTTCATGGTTGATGTTATTCTTCCTCTAAATTTAAATTTTTATTAATAAAAGCAATTTTATGGAAAAATAGCCATCCATTGTTCATCAAAAAAAAATCGACTATGTGCTGAAAGAGCTCACAAAATGATTAGACACCATAAAAAGATTACTTGACATAGAAACTCTATAACGATCCTATTACAACATGCTAACCTAGGTTTTGGGATCCTCTCTGATTAGCTCTTCAAGGTGAGTGATAATCCATTCAATTGTTTGAATAAATTCCTCTGTGTTGATTTTGCTCTGATCGAATCCTTGTGCCAATATACAGTCTTGTTTTTCAATCCACACTTATTTCTCCTCGTTAGCATCAACTTGTAATCAATGATCATAAATTCTTTTGATCTTTTCTTCTGGGACATTGGGCCAGAGACTAGTTTCAATCATTTCTTCCTTAGAGTGCAAGAAAAGTTTCAAGCACTCCCCATATTCTTCTTCCCATTCTCTTTTCTGCTCGATTCTTCACTTTCCCCAGTCTATACGTCTTTACCTTCATTTTTTTTTCTACCATTCTTGGTCGAACGAGTCTCCATTGGTTTTGGTAAGTATGTGTAGTCCTTGCATGCCGTTGTTTTTTCCCCAAAGACAAAATTCATTTCCCTAAGTCACGAATGCCTTTTCCTTTTCTTAAGTCAAGGGTTGTGGGGTCCATTTTCTTGAATTCGGTCCAAGATATCCACTGAGGGGTGAATATAAATGTCATCATCATCAAAATACTCCTCCTCATGAGATACTAGTGTATTATGGATCTCCAGACCAGGAAAATGGTTCCCCAACTCTATTATCGCTCCTACATTAGGTACATCTATGTACACAGAAACACATTACCAGATTTATTCCCCAAACTAGATATTTTCCCCCAATCCCTAGCCCTCCTAAGACCTTTGTGGTTTGTTCTAAGGATTTATGGGTCTAAGGGTCTCAAGATATTATCACAATCCATCCTTCCCTGTCCACTTTGATAGTTGATTGCAGCCGACGAGAAGGATTTTCCCTACATCAACCCTAGTTCAGTGGGATTTCCATATCCTCTTCCCATAAACTGAGGCTGCAAGTTTGTGTCCTCCCAACCCTGAGCCCCGAGACTTTGAACATCACTCACTAACAATCTCATAGCTACAGGATCATCCATAGTTGTCTCATAAATTCCCAATTCCTACTTTAGATGGTAAAACACATCCACAACTTGTGGCTCAGTCTCCTTTGGCTTCACACATTTCAATACCACTGGAGGGGCCAAGGAAGGCCACAACTAACCCTCTTTAACACTGGCCCCTGCACCTGGGCTGGCGAGAGCCAGCACCTCTGGAGCAGCCCCGCATGCCTCCACTTTCTCGACCATTCCATAAATATACCACACCATCTAGTTCATAATAGGGTCTATCTGCACCACATTCCCCTCTGATTTACTGGTCCAAACACGTCTAACAATGTTCTCGTGACTACTAAAAGGGACTAATTGTCCAAATCGGTGGCACCCCAGGCAGAAAGTGGGCCACAATTTGAACATGACACTTTGTTTTTAGTAGAACTCTTCTCCAACTGAAAGTCACAGACACTGTGTGGGATCCATTGAAACATCATCCTCAATATATACTTAAGGGGAGATAGGATGACAAGACATCAATGCCCGACTATCTAAACATTGGTATCTACCAAGAAAATTTCCTATAATTTGGATAGTCGATGTGTTCTAGAAAGGGAGAGGTAGGCCTGGAAAGCTTACCCAAACCATAGATGAGGGAGAGTCACAGTAAGATAAGTCATATTCTATGTCTATTCCTCCAAAAGTGATTATATGTGTTGGGACATTCATGTACTTCCTTAAAAATGAGATATGGAACACATTGGGTACCTTATAAAGGCTATGTGGCCTTTCCAAAAAATATCCCATGGCTCCAATTCTCTCCAGAATTTCAAAAGGGCCAATGTACTTGACTCTTAGTTTCCCCTTCCTCCAAAATATTATAGCACCTTTTCTTGAAGGTACTTTTATGAAAATGCGATCTACCACTAAAAATTCCAAATACAACCTTTGATTATCTGGATTTCTATTTTAACTACTTTTAGTTAAATTGATATGGGTTTAAATATTCTTTACCATTTCTATTGTTTCTTTTATATAATCAGGGCCTACAAGATTCTTTTCAAAAATATCATCCCCACAAGTTGGTGTGCGACATATCTTTCCATTCAATGCTTTATATGGTGCCATTTGAATACTATAATGGAAACTACTATTGTACTCAAACTCTACCAAAGGTAAATAATGATTCCACATACCATGAAATTAAAGTGATAATGATATCAACATATCTTCTAATGTTTGGATCATTCGTTCTAACTACCCATCAATTTGAGGATGATAATAAGTACTCAAATGAAACTCAATATCCTACAAATTCTTGATAATTTTCTAAATTTTTTATGTAAATCATGGATCATGATTAGAAACCATATGGAGTGGTTCCCTATAAGTCTTACAACTTCATTAATATAGATTTTGGAAAGGATCTCTAGTAGAAAATTCTACTAACGATCTGTTAGAGGCCTTGCCGATAGATAGTGAGAATCACGAGGAAATCATGCATCTCAATCCAGAAAGCGCTCTAGGTCTGAATGGTTTTCTAGGGTCCTTCTATAGATATGAATGGTAGGTGGTTAAGGATGATCTTACTGAGATGGTTCAGTACTTTTTCAAGGGTGGGCCTCTCCCTCAGGTGGCATCTACCACAACCCTGGTTCTCATTCCCAAAATCAAGAACCCCACTTCGATCCTTCAGTATCGCCCAATCAGCCTATGTAATTCCCCAAAAATAATACTTGTAACTATCATCAACAAAAATCTAGCGGCCCATGTTCATCAGTGGATTTCATCAGAACAACACAGTTTTTTGGGTGGTCGTTCTATTCAATGTGTGATTGCAATGGCACATGAACATGTCAGAGATATCCACTTCAAGGTCCATGGTTCCAACATGGTTATTAATATCAACATGAAAAAATTATATGACCTAGATTAATGGGGATTTATTAACAATATCCCTTCAATTATGGGCTTCTCTCCTCGGGTGTTCGATCTTGTTTTCTATTGCTTTTGCTAGTCTTTGATGTTAGTGCAGTTCATGGGAAAATATCATGACTTTTTTAAGGCTGTTCTTGTCCTATGACAGGGAGAACCCCTTTCCCCGAGCCTGATCAGTCTCTCATAGGAAATCCTCAACCGCTTTATTCACAATCATATTCGCAATAGAGGGATCCTTCCCTTTAAAAGAAGATAGAGTTTCCCCTCCAATTTCCCACCGCATGTTTGCAGACGATAAAATCATTTTCTTGAATACTAAGATATGGTCCATTCGCGGTGTCATCAAGGTTATTGAGGATTATTGTATTTGGAGCATCCAAGTCATCAACAAACCAAAGAGTAACGTTTACATATCCAACACTTGTTCTCAAAATCAGGTAGCCTCCATATGCAACCTGTTGGGAATCGATAATAGAGATTGGCCGATGTGTACTTGTGCACTCCCATTTCCGCTAACCTCCTGCGTGTCAGAGACTTGGATCACATTGCAAGATGCATCTCAGATCGCATCCTCAACTAGAAGTATAGATACCTGTCAATTGGGGGATGGCTTGTCCTGGTGAACAGAATCCTCTCTACCACCCCTTACCATGCTCTCTCATCCCTTAATGTTCCCAAGAGTGTCATAAAGAATATCAATAAGATCCTGTCCCATTTCATTTGGGATGCAAGGGCTGAAGACAAACACTTCTGCGTTTTGTGGAGGAAGATGGCGAGACCCACCCTATAGGGTGGGATTAAGGTTCTAATCCTTGCAGACACTCTCCTCTACATGCATGCTAAACTAGCTTGGGAGATTCATGAATGTCGAACTTTATGCGGTAAAACCATGGGAATTTTACATGGAAATGGTGTATAGATAGAAAATAGAAACTGGTCTCCCTTTATGAACACCTTACTCCCCCTATTCCATGCCATCCTCCCACACATTCGATGGGTCATTGGGGAAGGGAAGGTCTCTTTCTAGCATGAAAACTGGTCGGGCAGGGTTCTCAGCTACCCAAGGTTCCCTGCTTACAATATCTCAAATGGAGAGGCCAGTAATTACCTGTCCTTTATTATGGCAGTGTTGGAATAGGATAAACAGGAGACGTTCCATCTCATTGACGTCAATAAATAAGCTTATAGGACGATCTTCACCCCCTCAAGCTCAGTCGACTTCTCTACTAAAGTCAAACTAAGTATCTTGATCCCTCCTTCTCAACTAGGACAATGGAACACTCTTCTATGGCCCAAGAGCATCCTAATGACTTTTAACATCCTCAAATGGAGGCCTAAGAATAGTTCCTAGGAAACTGATGAAAATGTAAAAAATTTCAATATTCCAATGGATTCTCACATCCTCTTCTGCACTGACCATTAAGAGGAGATCATTATGCACCTATTCTTTGGGGGGGTCTGGGCCCAAAAAGTCTGGAAGGCCATCAGAGCGTTTACTTCTGTTCTTGCCCAGGTTTCTAACACTGAGTCCTTCAATTGCCCAGTAGTTCCAAGGATCAGGTGAGAAGGGAGTGGAGTAGTCAGCCAGGTCCATTATTTTTCTTTTAGGTTTGTGGTGTATTTGGAAATCTAGGAAGAAATCAAGATACAAAGGGATCACCTCTTCATCCAGGACCATGATCACTCGCACCCGGTGCCTCCTCATTGATCTTAACAGATTTATTAAAGGATGGAATAAATCACCCTCACTACAGTTCCTACTCTCACCTTTCCAGGATATCCCAGTTGCAACCTCGCTTGGTAACATGGTACGACGGCATCCGCCTTCCTGTGGGTTGATGCTTAACACAAATGGCTCCTGCTCCGAGGTGAACATGAAAGAAGGACGTGTGGTCTGTGATTCCAGAGGATCCTTTGTGTTTTCATTCGTGATATCCGTGGGGAAGGGCCTCTCCATCCAGGTAGACGCCCTTTCCTTCCTCTCTGGTCTCACCCTCTACCGCCAGGGGGGCCTGGACATTACTGAAGTGGAAACAGACTCCCAAATTCTTCTCAACTCATTGCATGGCCCTTGCCCAACCCCATGGTCTATCTCACACTGTATTAGGAGAAGTAGAAACATCCTTTCTAATAACCGAGTGATGCATATTTGGTGTAAAGGATATAAGGTGGAAAACTATTTGGCATCGACCACGACTCATGGCACAGGTACTTTATGCTTCTTTAATCTCAATCAGCTAAAACCCGAGGCAGTTGACATTGTGAGAGGGGATGCCCTCGGCTTATATTACTTCCATCCTCCCTAGTCCTCTTCTTGTTTTCCCTCCCCTCTCCTCTTTTCATTTTAATTTTTCTTATGGTCCTTATTTTCCATATTTTGGTTTCCCACTTTCCCAGAAAGTGTCTTAATAAAAATTTATATTTGGATGGATAATATAAGATTCTCTTATATAGTGTGGAAATGTGAAGATTTAGTGAGTCGTTCAACAATAACCTATATTACATCATTATTTCATGGTATTATTGGTAATACAGTTATAAAATCCACAGATATGTCATCCCATTTCTATGTAGGAATATGAATGTTTTTCATGACACCTCTAGGATGTTGTCTTTCGGCCTTCACTTGTTGAGAGACTAGACATCTTGATGCATAATCTCTAATTTTTCACTTCGTATTATCCCACTTGAAATGTTCATTTAGATCGATATATATCTTATTACTACCAGGGTGTATAGAGAAATTTGAGTTATAGTAATAATCTAATAACTCCCTTTTTATCTTGGGTATAACGGTAATATGTAGCCTCCTCCCAAATTTTAGAATTCCATCCCGACACATGATGTCTAAAAATGTCCTAACATTCACAACATTAATTTACTTTTGAAGATACTCATTACTACACTAGGAAATGTTGATTATTTCCAAAATATGTGGCTGGGAAAACAATTCAAAAAGTAATTATGTTTCACCTTACATTATAATTCCCATATCCATCTTTTCTAGATCCTTGATCAAAAGGTATTTTTCAATCCTCATTTTATTTAGAACTCCATGATCCTTACTACTCAAAGCATATTCAACCTTATTTTCCTTCCATGGGTGGTAGTGTAATGACAAATCATAATCCTTGAGTTTTTCAAGCCAATGCCTTTACCTCATGTTGAGTTCTTTCTGTGAGAAGATATTTTCCAAACTCTTGTGATCCATATATATCTCACATATTTCACCATAGAGATAGATTCTCTATATCTTCCAGGAAAATATTATAGCTATAATATCAAAATAAATAGTTGGATATTTTTATTGATGATTTTTTAACATCCTTGATGCATAGTCAATAAGCATTACATTCTGCATAAGGACAAAACTAAGTCCTTTCTATGATGTATCACTATAAATAAAAAACCCACCATTACTCAATGGTAAAGTGAGGATCGTAGGATTAACCAATATTATGTATAATAATTCAAAACATTCTTTGCATTATTTTAACCATACAAACTTAACCCCTTTATGGGTAATCCGGGTTAATATGTAAGATAATAGGGTAAAGTTCTGAAAAAAACACAGATAATTTCTTGCAAAATAAATACAACTACATACCTCTGTTATATTCGTTGGTGTAGTCCCTTACTAAACTACCATTTTCATTGCATGATCAACTATGATACTATCATTATAGATAATATAGATAAGAAAAAAAACCATTCAATGCCAAAATTCACACACACAAAACATCCTATATAACTCCTTTCATTAAAGAGTCTTTTGAATAATGCACAAGGGATTATCATGATATTCAAAGATTTTAGATTATACTAAGATATCATCAATAAATATGGCAAAGAAACCATCCATATTTTCCTTAAAAACATTATTCATCTAATCCATGAAAATATAGGGTGAATTTTTCAGTAATGATGGAATTATTGTAATCTTGTAATGCCCATACCTAGTTTAAAATGTTTTCTTTGGAATAACTTCTTTCTTCGTATGCAAATGATTATATCCATATCGAAATTCAATCATTGAAATTTTTTGGGCTCAGTGAAGTTGATCAAATATATCATCAATGTGGGGGAGAGGGTACTTTATTTTTATCATAACCGCATTGATTTTCATATAGTCAATACATAGTCTCATAGATCCATCTTTCTTCTTGAAAAAGATAACATGGGTTCTCCATATAGAAACAACAGGGAGAAGAAATACTTTATCACAAAATTCCTCTTGTTGTTTCTCTATATCCACTAATTCAACTATGTCAATTCTATAAGGTGTCATTGATATATGACTTTCACCCTGAAAAAAAATCAATATAAAAATCAATTTCCAACTCAAGAAGATTTCCAGGTAAATATTTTGGATATACATCAACATATTATTTCACAATATCTGAATCCTCAATTCTAAAATAAAATCCTCACCCATAGATATTGTTTTTTTATTCATCCCTTAGAATTTCATTCATATTATCTACTATAGGTAGATCTAGATATGAATCATATGGTGAGATTTCTACTCTAATGATAAGGGACTCTTCATCACTCTCAAAAAATATAAATTCCTTCTTCTATTAGTAGATTTTTCCTCATAATTTTAATGACATTCAATAATAAGAACAATATCAAATTAAATCATAGGTATTATGATATGATTCCAAAATAAAGAATATTTATGGGTCATAAAAAGGACTGATTGACTCATCTTTGTTACAATAATACTTCCCTTAGGATTTTTGGCTCAAAACTCTTCTATTAAATCAAATTGTAAATGTCTAATTTACTAGTAAAATTGAGAATATATAAAATAATTTGATGACCCATGATCAAATAAATCATTTTTCTGATTCTGAATAAATTTTTAAAGTACATGCCCCCATATCATTAGGAACTTCATCCTTAGTAGCTATGATCGCATAATCATTTCCTTGGTCCCTTTGCCTTCATTATACAAATTTAACTTAACATATAGTAAACTCATTTGCATAATGCTCTATATATTGACAATTATAGCTTTAAAAATTGTCAGATCCTTGCATTCCATTGAAATCACGGGCTTGGTGGCCTTTTTCTCAACAAATTTAACAGACTCCCATTCTGTTTAGACAAGTATCTGGGTGTTTCTTACTAAAAATTTTGAAGGGTGGAATCTTAACTCTTCCTTTACATCCCATTTCCTTATTTATTTTTCTAGATTGTTCATCTGCCCACTTATTCTTTTTATTCACTTTGATGTCATATAACTTATAAAATTATTTTTCTGTCTTGACAACACATGGGACTATATCTTCATATCATGGGAAATTATTGGGAGACCAGTTCCCTTTGGAGGAACGGTTTTAAACCATCAATTAATTGATCAACATTTATCCTCGGATTATTAATATAGTCCACGACCTGACTCTATAACATTGTATGGTTGTCTTTTTTACTTTTCAACATTTTTAGCATCTATTGGACTTAGACTATCAATTTCCACTCCATATCTGCTCACTACTCGTGGGTAAATTTTCTTTTAGAAAAATTTCATTTAAATCCCTCCATTCAATATTTGGGATCTCTTCCTCCTACTTTTTGTTTTTTATTAGTGAAAAATATTAATCATCATCCCTCGATAGATAATAAAATTCATGGATAACCTTATCTATTTTTTACATCCAAAAGCAAGAAATATCTCCTCTAACGAACTTATCCAATACTCCTCTATAAATGGGTTTTTAGTCCCATTGAATGATGAAAGTTATTATCACCTAAAGAGGTATAACATTTCTTCTCCATGTTGTAGTTCAGGATTCTCCATATGGGTAAAGATATTATCATATCATGAGTCGTTTTTCCCATTATATTGATAATTTTTTCATCACCTGTTCCATCTCTAATATCGATATCATTATCTTTCATAGGATTGAAATCCCTACATAGGATACATGCATTGATATGGTTTCGATCCCTTCCACTATGTTCCATTTATAAATAATGGAATACACTAGATTAGGTTATGAATCATAATGTATAATCTCAAACTAGAAAAACACTTAACAAAAATTGAAATTTTGTGCATAGTTATTCTCATAATAATGAATATAGTCTCTCTGGGGTCATGTTTACTTTTAAATCCATTATAATTTTTTTTAAATGTGACTTATCCTGATAATATCCATTGGGATTGTCAAACTAGGTGCATAGTAATGTCCATTTTTGTTTATTAAGTTACCAGAGTCAGGCTCAGGACACGTTGTTAGAGTTTTTACCCCGTTGGTATATCTGTTTTAGAACCAAATCAACTTTTAGTGTCCTAACAGGGATGTATTTCTAGAATTTCTACATAATCATTACCTTACCAACATTCTAGGATGTTATTATATTCGTATCCTCAAATTATATCTTAGGTAAATGTTCCCCAGTATATGTTTTATAAATACACTTTTCCAAGGTCTCTACTAATCATCTTCTAATACCAATTTTAAAGACACAATGCCTAGTTTCCTAGAGTTGGTGCCTTACATCATTAAATTGGAATAATAAACAAGGAATTTTCTTCCCAAAGGTACGAATATTTTAGTACGTGTTGAAAAAAAGATACATAAATATTTTGTACATTATAACATGAAATTAAATACATCATTGTCACCATATTAGAAACACCCATAAACTTATATATTACCCTTTCAAGTCATTCAAAATATACATCTTTTCATCTTGGGTAAAAATATACATAATAAAGTGATGATATCAGATTCTTAGTATGGGTACATAATGTAGTGGAAACATAAAATTAAACCATAAGGCAAGGAGAATAACTAAAAATAAGTGTTACTAAAAGAAACACTATATCATAATACGGAAGGAATAAAATTTGTTTATATAAATCCATATAAGTGATCGTATGGGAATGAAACAAAACCATGTATTTTCTACTAGTCAAATAATCATATGGAATATCAAATACTAATCACAAAATGGGTGGATTCATAATGTTGGACATCATAAACATGCGGTCAATTCATTGTGCCATGACCATACATAAATGGGTAAAAATCCAAAATAGTTTGTCTCATGAGACCTATCGATGCACTGAGGGGATATAGCTGGCCTCGCTGACACATACTAAATCTATACATTCATCCTATAAATTGGGTGAAACATAATCAACTTATACATTAATATTTAAACTAACATATGAAATGTAAATATCATTCCCCAATCTGTAAACATAATCCCTATCCATTCAATGTAATATGGTGAATTGTATCAAGATATCACATCCAAAGTAAAACTAAAAATAAAACCATTCATTAAAATATGGTAGATGATATCATAAATAATTAATCCCAATTAAACATAAGAATAAACAAGGGTGCTGAAATAGGTGAAAATACTCTTATAAATCATCAATGAATTCTTGAGATAAATGATCTTTTTTCATTGTTAAGAATATTTCTTTTGGAAAAAAAGTTGTATAATACCATAAATAAACTTAGATATATTTTCATGAAAATGTAATTATTTTCTAAAAAAATATTTTTCATAAAAGATATTATATGTAACATCCCAATACATTTTAAAATTTTCATATCAAACTAAATTTAACATTGTATCAATATTTTTTTGTGCAACACAATGTTAAGCTTACACTACACATAATAATTAGTTGGCATGTGTTACATGAAAGACACAGTTTAACCGAACAAAAATATATTAATAAAATATTATTAGTGGTCGTGAATATTATTAAACACATTTTGAATATTAAATATTTCATATACCTTTAACATTCATCTTATGAGTTCTCTAGACATGATATAGGAACAACTTCAATTTTTCTGATAAAAGAAGTATTTTTCAAAAAATGCAGTTTTGCTACCTTTTGGTGGCTTACCCATATTAAATAAAGTTTTTGGTACATTAATATAATCCATTTTAAAAATTAATTTTCTGATTTTGAATCAGGATATGAAGATTTACTTTGGAATAATTTTTGATATTTTTATGATAAGTTTTAAATTTTGATGAATAGTATAAATATAAAAAAATTTAATTAAAAACAAATTTTTTTCATCAAAATAATTTATGGAAATAAATTATATTATCAAATTGTTTTAAAGTATAAATATATTATATTTTTATCATTTAATATGATATTTCCATTTTCTTTAATTTTACCATGAATTTTGATGTAAAAACAATTCAATCTTTTGCAATGTTTTACCTTTTAAAAACCCAGTTTCAATTCCGACAATGAGATTAATTTATAAATTAATTACTACAAAATTTTTATTTTTAATTTTGAAAATTAGATTCTATATTTGGAATCATAAGGTCCAAATTATTTAAATAGGAACCTTTTATTTAGGGACATTATGAAAAGTAACCTTAGTAATTATTTTAAATTTCCACTATTAATGGGTAAATCTTGTAAATAAGGGTAATAATAATATTATACTAATATAAATCCACACAAACATATGTCCTAATATTATTGGATGAGTCTTGGGAAACCAAAAAAAATTCATAGTCCAATCTTTTGGCATTTTCAAGTCACTATGGTGTGGCAATGTCGTTATCCAATAATTAATTTAAATAAATAAAATATAACATAAACATATATCTTTTTACTAAATAAATTTTAATATAGGGTTATATAACTAATATATTTGAATATAAATACTAATTATAAATATAAACATATTTTCTACTTCATGGTATTTTATTTAAATTTTTTAAACATTCAATAATTAATTTTATTTGTTACATAATGATGTTGGGGCGATTACCTTATTAATGAATGATTAAAATAAATGATAATATATATATTAAAATAAATGTAATTTGGAATTTTTTATAACAGAAAAACATTTTATGGATTATTATAAGATATTTTATTTTATTTCATGTATTTTTTTCATATGAATCTAGTTTTTATGACTTAAAAAATCAATTACTAAATAGTTTCAAAATTGACATAATTGAGTTTTAAAAACAAATATTATTCTACTAAATAATTTAATAGTCATAAAAATATAATATTTGGAAAAATGACTTAGATAAATTTTTAAATTTCATTAATTATACTATTGAAGTTATCTTGGAATTTTATTATAACCGTATTAACCATATTGTATAAAAATATAGGAAGACATGGTAAGAGTTAAATTATTTAACTAAGGGTTACATCCAAAATATAAGGTTCACTTTGTGACCATAACTTTTATAAAACCTAGTGGATGAGAATATTTCGACCCATCATTATGTTATCCTCAAAATATATCACATTAGAGCTGTTATAATTCTAAAAAAATATAATAAAATAATATTTCAAGACATCTTTAAGGTTCCCCTCCTGCCTCGTATAAAAGGGCACCACCTCTACCCACTTTCTCAAACCTCTAAATCCATTTGTAATGTAAAAATTTTATTCATATAATCTCCCAAAATCCATATTTTCCTCATATTATCCATTACTTGGAATGAGGGAAATTCAATAGATATTTTTTTCTCAAATTAAAATGAGTTACCAGATTTTGATGTAACGTCTTCTCTCTAACTCCTTTCATTTATTTTTTCTTTCTCCAACCCACTAGCCTCTTTTTATTACATTATTTTATAAAAACAGCAGTATTATCATTATACTATGATGTTTTTATTCTAATTTTTCTACCTAAACATACACACACCTCAATCTAATGGATATAGAACATACTATTTTTGTGTGCGATGAACTACTACCTCACGAAATAATGATTGTTCAATTTTCTCATACCACATCTCATGGTGGAAATTGTGATGGAAACTCAATTTATATAGCATATATATGTTATTTATAATGTCTATATTTTTCTTTAAATTTTAATTAAAACATACATTTATGCTTTCCAAGTTGATAAAATATGATACTTTCAGTTGAAAAAGTGTGGACTACCGCCCGTCATAGTGATATAACTCATTAACTCTATATATAGATCATATAAAGGATGGTCATATTAATAATATGATACTTATATGATGTTAATTTAATAAATAAATTATAATTTACATTTATATCATTTAATTATTATATGCAAAATAAATTAAAGTTGCGTTCATGTGTATGTACAACCTACCATCTCTATGAATGGTGCATTTCATTATTTATCTAAACGTATTGTGGATAATTATAAATTCATATATACATGATATATATATATATAGTATTTACATAATTTTTTACATTATGTATATGAGGAAATTGTGATCTACTTATGGGAACAAAAAATAATAAGTCAAAACATACAAGAGAAACTATGTGATTAACACCCAAAATAGTGAAAATAAACAAAGACTACTAAAAAATGATTAATAAGATATTATAAAGGATCATATATGATATAATAAATATGACTCTTGTTACGGTATAATTTAATAACATTCTTTAACCATTATAAAAGTGGTTAACTTAGCCCCGGCTAAAGGAAAATACAAGTAAGGGTTAATTTAACAATCTCCTTATTATCTGAGATTTCTTATATGTATGTATCTAATGGGAAATCCTTATCATCTGTCACCATTTTTATTAAAATGTAATTCAAAATATTATGGAAATTTTTTTCAAGTCCTTTCTTACCATATTTTACTTTTAAAAAAATTCAAAGAAATATTTCCCTCATTTTGTAAATAAGGTAGTATATGGAATTTTCAACATATTAAGGAATGAATGATTTTTTAACTTATATGGTGCAAGCAGACATATTCCACTTTAATTACACCTTAACATTTTGAAGATTACATTACAATATTATATGGTTATTTTCGAAATAAATATTTTCTTTTATATTTTTACAACATTTAAATTATTTCAATGTAATAAAAAGATACCTCTCCCAAAGAGTTTTAATAAATTTATTAGAGTATTTTCATCTATGTCAACATCCTATAATAGATATCATGTTTGATTGAGGGTGATATATTATGATGCAATATTCCAAATTTTATTGATGGTTTTATGATATGTCTGAATGAGGACGTACTATTTTTATACCATTAATGGTTTAGAGTTAAAGTATTAATATTTTGTATGTTAGTTTTAATATGAATGTTTATATTATGTTCCACCCTTTTCATATGAGGAATTCATTGGACATAGTAATTGATGGGTGGGGCCCGTTATAACCCCTCTATTCATTGGGAGTTCTCATAAGACAAACTATATATGGACTTGGCCGAGGCCTTGACCATTTATTTTCAGTTATGGATTTGGATCAGACCTTAACCATTTATATTTAGATGTCTTGGTCGAGGCCACAATTATATGTTTCAGATGTTTGGTATTATGAATTCCCCCATTATGAGATTATTTATTGATATTACATGTGATCATTTGACTAATAGAATATCCATGTGAATGATGAAATGGAATAATTACATTTATTATTCCCATATTGTGTTCATGTTTATCTTTAAAAGGATTGAGTTTTAGTTTTATACATTCCTTAATGTTTATGGTTATTTATGATAGCTTCCTCTATTTTGTTTAACCTTACTAAGTATTTGAGCTCACCCCTTTCATATTTTTTATTTTCCCAGGATGCTAAGAAGTCTTTTATAATAGATATTTAGGTTTAAGCTAGAAGATTAATGACATTATCAAAGTATGAATTGTGTTGAATATTATGTTTTGAATTATAATGAATAGTTTTTGTATGAAATCTATTTTCCAAGATTTCTAAATAGATTGGTCCTTCGGGACATGAGTACATTTATCACTCCAATTTATTAAAATAATTCAACATCTCTGGGTTTCTGGGATTGGGGTGTTATAGTGGGTATGATAGGAAGTTTAGAAATAACCTTGTAAGTTAGATTTAGAATGATTAGATTAGGTATTGTAACCCTAAGATTTAATTTCAGAATAAGTATATATGAACATCCTAGAATTTAGGTTGAATAGAAATTATGTGGATTTCCCATGCAATACATCCCTGTCTGGATACTACATGTGGATGTGGTTCTAGTATAGATGTACCTAAGAGTAAATACTCCGAAAAGATGTCCTGGTCATCACTCAAGGTATCCTAGTACATGAAAACATTCCTTACTATGAACATAGCATAACAATCCTGGGGGATATACTTAAGATAATTAACATTTTCTTTACAAAACATTATGATGGATTTATGAGAAAATACATCACCATAGAAACTATTTTTATGATTATGGATTAGATATGCAAAAAAAATTAATTTATGTTAAGTATTTTACTACTTTATTATTATACATTTTGATTCATAACCTAAATTTACATTTATATGGTGTATATTATATACAATAGTTATGTTATCATCAAATATATTTTATTTATGGTATTTTCATTTAAATTTAAATTCTTTTTCCTTTATGGGATTTTTTAAATATTACTCATGTCTCAACTCGACTTCTCTTTCTAGAATTCACAACATTTCTTCTTGAAATTTATCTTAAAAGTATCATTTCACTTTCCATTTAATTTTAAATATTTTTTATTTCATTTAAACTTGTAGAATCTAATCCCTTTTATTAAATTATCTCCCATTGAAGTGTCACATTCTCTATCAATTAGTGTCACTGAAAGAAATCTTTTCCAACTTAAGAGCTAAACTCTTTTTCTTCAATATAATTTTTCTACCAATAAAAATTATTTTAAATAATATTCCAAGTGACCTTAAAACATCTATTCACATCTTATCAATGAATGTTTTTGACATAATTTTTACAATATGGGTTTCAGTATACAGTTTTAATGGACTTTAATCATTTTCCTCATAATTACTTTTGAAAAATATTTTCTTCTAATGTAATGTTTTAAAATGTTCAAAAATATCTTATTTAAAAATTAATTTAAAATGGAAATTTCCAACTATATATATTTTAATAAAAAAAAAATTAAATAGATTCATTTAAATGTATTGTATTGTTCATTTTTTTCCAAAAGGAATCCATTTTTCATTTTTTCTTGTGAACCTATCTTTTTTTCACCTTTTTAATATTCTTAGAGTATTCATCTCCGTGGTTTCTTGTTTTTAAAAATTAAAGTTATCATTCATGTGGTTTAATAAAAAATTCCATTTAAAATATTTATATATGGAAACAGAAATTCCAATTTTCAAAAAAATCCTAAATCTTGTACGAGTGTTATTCATCAATGTTGAATAGATGTTGAAGATAATAATTCAAATGATACAATCCACTTTATTTATCTAGATGTATTATTAAACTATCATTTACATCAATTTTATGACACATTACTACTTTTTTCTTTCCAAATCATACACTTTTATATGTATGATTCATGTCACAACCTGTCCCCTGGGGCCCGTGCCATGACATACCCCAAGACTGCCTCCCGAAGGCTAGGGGTTGGTGACTAGCACCAAAGGCATCAAACTGCAAATGGGAGGTATTTTCCTGAGTACCTATATGCACACACACACAACCACATCCCCAAGTTGGAAAAGTAAACATGAATTCCACTAAAAAACCACTGAGTAAAATTAGAAACTATAGGTCATATGGGCCAGATTACAAACCCAAAAAAAGATAAAATGAAAAATGAAATTATAAGGAAAACATTGAAATTCATCCACTAGAAACCCCACCTAATGGATAAGTATATAGTAGCTACTAGAACCCATAGAAGTACGCTCCTCCAACATGGTCTCACTGGGAACCACCATGTCCGGGTCCACTAAGCCCTCTGTCATGGAGGTGGTCATCTTCACTAGACACAACACGTGCGGGTGAAGCCCAAGCAGGAGTGAGTAACAATATACTTAACAGGGTCCCCAAAAAACAATGGAAGTTCGAAAAATAAATCCATAGATCAATCCATGAAACAAGATCATGATTCATGATCATGACATAATACATCTCATACCAGGTATAATTTAGACTAGGAAAGTAGCACCATGAGTCACATCATCGATCACCTTGGTCTATGGGAGAAATCCTTCTCAATGAGTATAGTGGGCATATCGGGTCACACAGAAGATGCTTCTTACTATCCTTGTACTGATATAGTACTGATCCCCGATTAGTATCATGGGTATGTTGGGTCACATAGAATCTGCTACCCACTATAGGGAATGTTGGGTCACGATGAAGTTTCTTCCCACCTTAGCCATACTGAGGTACTCCTACTTTCGAGTACCATGGGTCTGCCAAGTCACACAAAAGTCATTCCCCATCATGGGCTTGCTAGGTCACATAGAGGCCTCTTCCCACTAGTCCATAGTAGCTGATCCACATTGGGTCTCTTGTCAACTATCTTTAGATATCAACCAACCTCTGGGTTTCCGCACATAGCACGCTTGATCTCATGAGAACTTATCCCCAAGTCATTCATCATATTTAAACTTCCATTAAATCATCTATAAATTATTCCTCATTGTGAGGGATCCAACGCTGCAAATGACTCTTCAAACGAATGCCAGTTTTGAAAGCTATTGTAGTTTCTTCCAAAAAGGGGTCTATTGGGTCTGGGTTTGATGACACAAACCATACCCAGCCTGACTTGAGTCTATCCTGGTCTAGCCTGTTGGCGTAGTTCTGACCCGTTAGGGTGGCCCTCACCCTACCCAACCCACCTCCTATTATCCAAGATGCAGTTTGAAGCGGTATTCGGCTCCCCATCAGCCCACCGATCGTCCGCGGGGCCACTACCTCTGCCATAGTTGGTTGACGGTGGCATGTCATGTGTGATGAGTTGTGGTGTCGCATCTACAATGCACTGACATAGATGGGTGACTGTATCCACCTACTGCTAGTTGCCTTCATTATGTCTGATGGCTACTGACACTTCGCCGTGACTAGAGCCGGTTGTGGCTGTACTTTTCGGCTCACCATCTTGGCACATTGGGGGCGCTTCTACGGACCACCAGGTCCGCACTGGTGGTATGTGCTTTACGCCGCCAAGGCCTCCGGCCTCCGTGGGGTATCACCTTCCCTATAAAGGCCTAGATTTTTTCTTGCCACCAATTTGAATACATGGCCAATAAGAATCCCCAAGAGGAGGGGTTTAGGTCTTGTTGATATCGTCCCACACCCCGCACATTAGAGTTTTAAAAATGGGTGGAGGTTGAGATTACAGTTCTAATAGATAATAATCAATCCTAGTAAAAAACCCCAAGAAAAACACCATCCCTCAATAACACATGATCCACCGATCAGCCTGTTTGTGGGTTGATATGCATTCATTATTTTAGAATTAGAAATAGAAAAACATAAAACAATTAAACACCTAATTCAATGTAGTTCAACTTTGAAGTAGTATGCCAGCAAATATTTAATAGGTCTAAGGGGTTTGTCACGCACCAGTCCCATTCATCAAGATGAATCTTGGTATTTAAAAATCCACCATAATTCATCATTCTATGTTTGAGATAGTTCTTTCCATCAGTTCGTTAGAGAAAATCCACCCTTTTATTCCCAACCTTCCACCACGTTAACCCATTAAAATAAAACACATCGCAACAATTCTATTATGATGTGACATTGTGTCGTTAGGCTCATTTATTTAGGAAATAGTTTATCTATTATTCTTCGTATAATGCATCATTACACTACAAAAAAAATGATCCATTAATATTATTAATTTAATACACCTCACCGTCGCAATGTGGCACCGCTATAGGACACTAAATGGTTTTGAAATGAAAAATAAAATATCATTTTATGTAATTTTCGTTTTTTCTCAAAAGTACAAAAAATTAACTTTTCTATCTGAACCATGCCAATTGATGTTATTTCCTTTCAAGGTAGTCTCGACGTTTCATGTTCAATGTTTCCCTCATATTTTTTATCCTAGCACCTATTTAAAATTTAGAAAACGTATCTTGCACATTTACTAAAACGAACATAAAAAAGATCAAAATTCTGTTTTGGGATCACCAGGCCTCAGAATCACATTTTTTCAAAGCGTGTGGTCTCAAAATAATTCCAAATAATTTAAAAAAAATAAATGGAAATTACAAGATATTACACTACTCCCCCCTTTTGGGCATCACATCCTTATAAGAAAAAACAAGGCTAAACAAAAAATGGGGGTATTGATCACAAATATGATCATCCCACTCCCATGTGATCTCCTGGTGATTCTCATGCTACCACCAAATGCACACTAGATTAATCGACCATACATGAAAGACCTGCTCCTATCGATTCTTTATCTCCATTAGGAACTATGCAAATGTATCCCCATTTTCAGTGTCTAGCTCGCCCAAGTCGATGACATGCGATGGATCATGGATATACCTCCACAGCTACGCCATGTAGAAAACATCATGCACCGTGTGCATCTATGGGGAAAGAGCTAGGCGTTAAACCACCTCATCAAATCTGCTGAGAATCTAGAAAGGGCTGATGAACCTCGGAGATAAATTTTCACCCCTACAAAATCTCTACAAACCCTGTCGGGGTGAGACCCAAAGGCACACAAGGTCTCCCTCCAAAAACTCCAAGGGTCTCTATATCTTTTCAGAATATGATTTCTATCTACTCTGTGTAGTCCTCATATTCTCCTAGATGATCTTAACCTTCTCAATGGTATCTCATACCAACCCTTGACCCATGAGTATTAATTCCCCAGGGTCTGTCTAGTATAGAGTTAATCTGTATGGCTGCCCGTACATGGCCACAAATGATGTCATGAAAGTGGTGGATTTATAGATATTGTTTTATACAAACTCTTCTAGCAGTGGGTGGTCCTCCCAATTGAGGCTAAAATCAAGGATATAAGCACAAATCTTGTCCCTCATGGTCTGTATGGTCCACTCTGTCTGACCATCTATCTAGGGGTGAAATGTTTTTCTCAAATGCATTTTAGTGCCAAATAGATCCTATAATCCCTTCCACAATCAGGATGTAAAGCGTGCATCATGGTCGTAGATGATTTTCAAAGGCACCCTGTGAAGCCGCACTATCTCCGGGATGTAGAGGTGTCAAATTCCCTCTATGGATCCATGCTCTAAGATTGGTATGAAGTAAGCTGACTTGTTGAGTCAGTCAATAATAACCTAGAAAAATTGAAGCACCTAGACATGTGTGGTCACCCCATCACAAATTCCATCGAGATACCATCCCATTTCTACTTTGGTACCTTGAGAGGTTGGTCCAAGTCTATTGGAATCTGATGATTAGCCTTCACTTGTAGAGAAGTGACACATTGTGAAATGAACTTTCCACCGCTTTCTCCATCCCTAGCCACCATTATTGACGTCAGAGGTCTTGGTACATCTTTGGTGCACCATCATGTACCTCCAATGGGGATGTTTAGATCTCCTTAAATACTTCATCCCACAACGTCAGTGGTACTACGGTGCGTCCTCTATAAAAGATGACATGCTACCCACCTATATAAAATCCATAATGAGCTTATCTTGAGGATAAATGAGCACGTCAGGACTCGTAGTCAACATCCATAAGTTTTACCTCCCTATCTACTATAATAGTGGGGGAGTGATAGTCATTAACTGAAGGTAAGCTACTCTATCATCATCCATGAAGGATATCTGCATTGCGGCTGGCTGCTTCGTCACCTCCCTCAGCATCTGTAACCCTGACCTCCTACTGAGAGTTTCTTCCATCCTATTCCCCTTCCCAAGAGTGTAGACTATATCAAATCCATAGTCCTGGAGGAACTCCAACCATAACCACTATCTCATTTTTTGGTCCTTCTCTTAGAAAATATAACTGAGACCCTTGTGGTTGGAGTAGACAGTAAAATTTTCACCCTTCAAGTAGTGCGACAACATCTTCATGGAGAAGACCACTACTACAAAATCCAAGTCAAGGGTCGCATAATTCAGCACATGCTGCCTCATCTTCTGTGAACTGTAAGCGATCACTACTCTCTCTGGCATCCGTATACCACCCAGTCTGGTACCTAATGCATTTCAGAAGACTACATACTAAACGACTTCTTTCTCATGATAGAGGCACTCATCAGTGTCCGCCGCAACACCTAGAAACACATATGGAACTTATCCATCAACATGAAGTGATTTCCCTTCTTTGTTAATGCTTAAAATGGCTCTGCTACTTTATAAAAGTCGGGCACAAACCTCTGGTAATATCCAACCAACACCAAGAAACTCTATACATCAGTCACGCTCCAGAGTGGCTCCCAATCTAGGATTTCCTCTATCTTCACTAGATACACTACAACTTCAACCTCTAAGATGACATGTCCAAGGAATTGGACCCCCAAAACCTATAATTGACACTTTGAGAGCTTACCATAATACTGGTTCTCTAGGATTGTATTCATGATGATCCACAGGTGTGTAGCGTGCTCCTCATCTGATTTCGAATACACTAAGATGTCATCAATAAATACTACCATGAAATGATCGAGGTATGACTTGAAGATTAAGTGCATGTTTCCCCAAAACCTTGCTAGGAAATTTTTCACCCCAAAAGGAATCACCACGAACTCGTAGTGCCTATACCGCCATCTAAAGTCTATCTTTGGTATGTCCTCATCTCAAGTATGAATCTGATGATAGCCTTATCTGAGGTCGGTCTTCAAGGACCACCTCGCTCCATTCAAAAAATAGAATATTCCATCAATCCTCAGCAATGGATACTTTTTCTTCATGGTCACCTAGTTCAGTTTCCAAAAGTCCATGCATAGCCTCAAGCTCCTGTCTTCCTTTTTGGAAAACAACACTGGGGTTTCCCCGGGTGAAATTTTGGGTCTCACAAAGCCCTTCTCCTATAAGTCCACCATCTATTCCCTTAAATTACAAAGCACTACAGGAGCCATCCGATTTGTCTATGTGGATATTTTTTTTGTCCATAGGTACTACTTGATGTTGGCCTCGCCTATGTCCTTCTCCTCTCATCCACTACACCGAGAGTGAGGCTAGCCAACATGTGAGTGATTGGTTTCACCCTCCTCCAAGGAAGTTTGTCCTATTCTTCAAAAGTTCCCCTCTCGATGATGAATAAAAACCTGGTCCCATCCACATGGACCCACCACACATTGCACCTAATATAGTCGATATGAGCATGGACAATAGATAACCAGTCCAAACCCAAGATGACGTCATAAGCCCTTGATTCCACTAATAGGAGACCCCACCTGAATCTCTTTACTCCTATAGTAATCTCACATTGTCAACACTAATTTTTAATAATCAAATCCCCTCCCATAAGAGTCTCTAATTGTAAGGATTGATACAAAGACTCCATCGGAATCTCCGATCCTCAAACGAAGTTTGTGCAATGTAAAGGGTGGAGAATACCCCTGTCTATAAGAAATGTACCTAATGTAGAGAAGACATAGATCATACCTCTAATCATCTCTAAAGCATCGTGGTAATAGGCCCCCATCACTAGATGTTGTCCTCACCTCTCTTTGTCGGCTCCCTCAGCTAGTGGTGGACCAGCTGGGGGTGGTGGTGGTAGCACCTCGAACCATCATCCACCGCCTGCCTCTCGACCATATCCCCTACCATTATCTCCACCCTGCAGACCTCCTCTCTCAAACCTCTACCTCTGACTTGGGGGTCCCTATACCATCTATCGATTGTCTGTGCAGTGGGTCAAGTATTCACGATCCATGTGTCCCTTCCCACCACACGTGTAGAAAATCCTGGTTCTCTTATCTTATTTCTTCTACACTAGGTGCCCCATACTACTGACCCCGATTCTAGGGTTCATCCCCTAATTCTTATGACTGGATTGTGTCCCTGATTCTAGTACCTACTACTCACTACTGAATATTATTCTACCTGATGTATGCTGGTGGCTCTAGCAATTGATGCTTACTATTTATGGAGTCTCTCTATAAGAAGGGATTTATTCATCACTCCAGCCTGAGTGGGGATGTTAAGAGACACCATGGATTCCATGATCTCTCAATTGAGTCCATACTCAATGGTCTAGGACCTGAAGAAAGGGTCTTTCACCATGTATGTAGAGTATAGAGAGAGTTCTATAAACCTCACAAAGTACTCAGACAATGACATGTTTCCCGACTATAGGTGAAGCAGCTTCTGTATGCGCACTGAGCTAAAGTTCACAAGGAAGAACTCCTCCAGGAAAACAAGATCAAAGTCAACCTAGGAGAGGGCCACCTCATCATGAGTTTGAATGTTCAATCTTCTTCATCTCCCTATCGATCCATGTATATGTCTCACAACCAAGATATCTATATCGTCAAGTGGTGTCCTCCCTAAGCGGAAGACCCACGCCACTGCATCCACCAAGTGCTCAACGACCTTGGGATCTATCTCTCCCATAAATCTAGAAGGTATCTATCTCTAAAACTAGTGTAATGTACTAAGCCTATGTATGTCCTATTCCAGTAAATCTGATTATAACTGGTGATAAACGGGTGGTGGAAATACTAGTGCACCACTAGGTAGGTCCATATCTATCATTGGTCCCTAAACCGATGAATCATCACTTGGTGGGATGTCATCATGGTCACTCATCAGAATTTGTATTATCCATCTATGTGGAGGCTTCCTAATATAGATAAAGATGAAACACATTCAAAAGAGTATACCTAGAGAGTTGAGTCTTATTCAATAACATCATAATAAAAAACACACTTACTATATGATGCATGCAACATGTGTTTTTATTTATAGAGCCAAAATGCAGAATTCAAGGTACTGGTTTCTGGATATGGAGGTCACCGCACCATCACTAGACTCCCCAAATATAAAATTCTAACTCAAAACATTTAACACTATTTCTAAAACAAAAAAAATAGTCTCTCGATCAATGAGGTAGAATCGGCCACCATTGATACAACTTTATCATGACCCGTCCATTGTGGTCCATGATGTGACATACCCCACATCCGCCTCCTGAAGACCAGGGGTGGTCAACTGGAACTGAAGGCATCAACATGCAATTGGGAGGCATTTTCCTGAGTAACCGTATGCATGTACAACCCACCATGTCCCAAAACTGGAAAAGTAAACATGCATGCCACTAAACTTCCACTGAGTAAAAGTAAAAACTATTTGTAAAATAAGCCAGAATACAAACCTAACAAAAGATAAACTGAAAATAGGAAAGTACAAGGAAAAATTTGAATGTCATCTGCTAGAAACACCACCTGATGGGTAAGTACATAGTAGCTGTAGGAAGCTGTATAAGAACTCCTCACCATCCTGGTCTCATTGGGAACCACCTAGTCCTTGGAAACCAAGTCCTCCATAAAGGTGGCAGTCGTCTTCATGAAACACAACACGTGAAGGGAAATCCCATGTAAGGATGAGTTAGAATATATTCAGTACAGACCCCAACAAAAAAATGAAATACCACAAAATAATCCACAGATCAAACCAAGAAACATGATCATGAATCAAGATCACAACACAAGACACATCACACTAGGTATAATTTATTGTATGAATTTAGGACCATTAGTCACATCATCGAACACCCTAGGTTACTGGAGAACTCCTCCACAATGAGTATGGTGGTCTTTCCAGGTCACATAGAATCCACTTGCCACTATTGTTGGATTGTTCTATTACTCATCCCGGATGAGTACCATGGGTATGCTAGGTCACACAGAAGATTCTCCCCAATGTGCGCATGTTGGGTCACATGGAAGATGCTTACAACCATAGTCATACTAAGCTAATCCTCCAGTCGAGTATCAGGGGTTTTCCATGTCACATAGAAGCTGATCTCCACGGTGTGCCTATCGGGTCACACAAAAGCTGATTTTCCTTGGGCCATAGTAGCTGATCCACACATGGTCGCTTGTCAGTAGTCTTTAGGTCTCATCCAACCACATTGTTTCCACACGTAGCACAATTGATCTTAGTAGAACATCTCCCCAATACATTTATTGTATTTCAACATCCATGAAATCCTCCATAGAGTATTCCAAAAACTCATTCTCATCAATATGGTTCCGAATCTACAAACGGATCATCAAACAAACCCCCAATTTGATATAAATTAGCATTTTCCCAAAAGGCGTTGGTTGGGTCTTGGTCTGGTCAGACCCATCATACTGACTCAACCCGATTCAACTAACCTGACCCAGACCCGACCTATCCTAGTTCTATCCCATGACTTTCCCATTTCATCATTTTCGGACCCGTTCTTCCTGTCTAGGATCTAGTTGGAAGCCAAGGTCATCTCATCATCGCCATGTGGGTCGTCCGTTGGGCCAGCACCTCCACCGCGGTCAGTTGACCACGGCCTGTGGCATGCGACGCGGTGTAGTGCCATGTCTGCAGTGCACTAACACGGTCAGGTGACTGCTTCCACCCACCGCCTCTCACCAGCATGGATGTCGGTGGCTACCGCCACTCCACTGAGGCCTGAGCCAACCACGGAAGTTCCTTCTAGTGCACCACCACCCTTCCATGTCCACCACTGGTGATATCTTCCGTGTATCACTTTGTCTCTACCAGTGGTCTGTTATTTGTGATGCATGTGCATCCATCCTTTATGGGGTGTCTCCTTCCTTATGAAGGCCTCAAATTTTCCTTTTCTCTAATTTTAATGCCTAACCCTGAAAAACACACAAAAGGAGGGGATCATGACTTTTTCATGTCGACACCCACCCTTCGCATTATAATTTTAAAAATTGGAGGATGTTGGGATTACCGTTCCAATAGATAATAGTCAATCCTGGTGAAAACCCCCCAGAAAAACACCCTCCTATAAGAACACATGATATACATATCAACTAGTTCATTGGTTGATCTGTGTTTATTGTTTTTGAATAATAATTGGGAAAAAAACAATTAAACCACTACCTTGAAGATGTTTGATGATGAAGCCATCTACCTGTGAAGATTTAAGAGGTCGAAGGTGTTCTCCACCCTCTAGTCTCTTTCTTCGAGATTCATTGAATTCATTAACGATCCTATGGCTTTCATCGTTCATCATTATTGATAGTACTAGCATTAATTTTTTTTGAGAAAATACACACTTAGATTCTCAACTCTCTAATACGTTAACCCATTAAAAAACATCACCACATTTCTGTTACACTGTAACATCACATTGTTACGTTGTTTCATTTATGAAACAATGTAACTGTTACACTAATTTTAATGCATCATTACACCGCACAAAAAACACTATTAATGAGATTCACTTAATGTGTCTCATCGCTGCATAGTAGCACCGCCATCCACCACTCAATGGTTTTGAAAAACAAAATAAAATATCTTTTTAAGTTATTTAAAATTTTTACCAAAAAGACCAAAAAATAACTTTTCTATTAAACCCTTATCGATCGATGATAGGTCCTTTCTAGGAGAATCCTAGCTTTCTGAGTTCAATGGTGCCCCTATATTTTTTATCCCTGCACTAGTTTAAATTTTATAAAAACCTGCTTAAATGTTTAATTAAACAAATATAAACAAGTTTAAAAATCCTTTTTGGGCTCACCGAGCCTCAGAATCACGTGCTACCAAAGCGTGTTATCTCGAAATAATTCCATAAAATATTCAAAAAAATTCAAGAAAATTTTGTAACATTACAACTTACTTCTAATGACTTTCTATTGTTAATTAATTTAGTTCTATTACATTATTTAAGGTTTCTCAATTATATTACCAATACATTGGTTGATTAGGAAAAAATTCTGATCCATATATTCATTTCCAAAATATTGTATATACTATATGCTTAATCATTCTTATTGAGTGGTATCTACCTATAATGATTCATAAGGTAATTGGATATCTATTTAATCTCCATGGGTTTATCGTGATATATCTATTTATGGAATTATAAAAGCCACCTTTTCAAACATCATGAAAAAATAGAAAGACCATTTTAATTCTTTGGGATTTTGTGATATATTTGTTAAAATCATGTGGAAAATATATATATGATTTTTTATTATGATGGGTGAACCAAGATAATGATCTAATGAATTAGTTTATGTTTTTATCTCATAATATCCCTAGGTGTTTGGGTAGTGATCAAATCTAACTATAGAAGTGGGGATATATCCTAGAAAACTATGTAATGTTACTAAGGCTTGAAGCATTTAATTGTGAGATATCATGTTGATATTATTAAAACATTCTTATAACATCATTCCCTTATGATATGATATTTCTTATTTCATATACTATTGTTATCATTTTAGATATCTTGATTCCATGCTCTCTACGATATCATGTTATATCTCATGAAATGTTTAAGTTTCCTCATCATTATGTAAAATATTAGTAATCTTTTAATGAGAATATGAGCTCAAACCTACATACATTTCTATTTCCCCATGTTATGAAATAAATTATATAGTAGTTTAAGAATAGAATATTATATTGTATGGAGAATTTATGGGTGATGTTAGAGATTCGTTATGGAGTAATTTTCTTCTTATATAGTGGAAAAAATGTTCATTTTTTGGAAAGTCTTGAGTTTTAATAGTTTATTATTTCTCCTAATTCTCAAAAACTCAAAACCAAGATGTCCTTGGATTGTAAATGACTGAAATATACAATAATCGTAAAATGTGTGTATAATCTAGTGTGGTAAGTTATTTATTTTCATCATCAGATCTTGTAAAACATGTTTGGGTGTGTTATAGAGGGAAACCATGATTAAGAGTCATGTCAGAATGGCGAAAAAGTGTTTTATCATAATATATATTATTCATAGAGGCTATATCTCCCACCATGAAGTGATTTTCTAGCTTATAGTGTATTACTCTATTTGGAAATAAATATAACACCACTATGATTTAGAATATTTTTGTTTCATTTTTTTATGGACTTAAAGGGAGAGGCCTCTCATAATATTATGATTTATTATATAACTATATTTAAATAAACCATTTGACTAGTCATGTGATATTAGGGGAGTACTTGAGGGTCTTAAATTAAACAATCACTCATGTAGGGCCCAAAATATTAGTTTTCACTAGTTTTTTGGGACATATATTATATTGTTTGTAAAGGATCCTGAATTGTGAAGCTTCCCTCAGGTATATATTTGTATACCTTTAATGATTCAATGATAATTTATGGGAGACCTGGGTTTATAAAATTACTACCTTTGTCTAATTTATTTATCTATCTATTATAATGAATTAACAAAGGTGAACAACGGTTCCACATCATCTGATTATATAAATTTCTAGGAATCTGATTGATATCACTAAGTATAGGTTTTAAAGTCACTGAGGGTATGGTCTTGATTGGTTTCTCATAGAGACTCTTCTTTTTTTCATTGATATACTAACATTGATTGTGTCAACATTTATAATGGTTTAAATTCGAGTCTACAATTATAAAAGATTCTAGGGTGACTGTGAAAACTACTATGTAACTCAGTTATACATTAATAATGTTTTTCACATAATTAACTAACTTCCTAGAGATAAAAATATCAATAATATATTTATTTATTAATGGAAGTTATTTTATTTATGTTTACTCTTATGGAAGAGCAGATAAAATCTGGGTCACATAAGCCTTAGGTTTATCTAATTCAATTTATCCTATATCTAACATTCATTGAATCTTATCCTTGAAAATATGACATAATAAACCATACGAAATAGAAGTTAGTGGTATAGTAAATAATTATAATGGTTGTTTAAACATTTATCCTTATTCATAAAAATATTCTAAATATTAAACATGTTTTTATTTAAGGAATAAAAGAAATTCTCATGAAATTTCTTTTGTAGGAAGAAGTGGTAATGTTTTCATGTTTTGAAACATAGAAAAAATATGATCCTTATACACATCCTTTGTGTTCTGGTTTGGATGTAAATGTAGTTTATATGGTCTAGGGTGTTGTTCCATCAAAAACCTAATCAATTTTGAGGAAACACATTAGACTAATACTAATATAAAAGTAACTATAGATAATTCAAAGATCATGTAACTTATTTTTTGTATCAGAGGTTTTGAAAAGGATTTCATTCAACATCATCATATGGAATCCTTTATCTATAGCACCATTTTAGAAAAATCCTTCAATCTGATGGGATAATTTTTGTAGGATTAACATTATATACAACTCATCTTTGAGGTTCTCTATATATTTTTACAATAACTACTAATCGAGGAGTTTTATCTTCAGAGATTATATTATACCCATCCATTATATGATTAAATTAATCACCCAATTATTTTCATATAATTTTTATTTAGATTGTGATTAGATTCTATCTTTATTTAGTGTTGTAGTAAAAGAGGAAAATGAATGTTTATAGAGATAATCCTACGTAGATAAAGTCATATTTTCATGTTTGTATTCCAGACAAACATAGTCCCCTATAGAGTATGAATAAATAATCTCAGTTTTTATAGCTCCTATTGTTTAGGATTCCATATTATAATAAAACTCCCATGAAAAAATTGAGATGTTTACTTGGGTCACAATGAACCATTTAAGGATAAAAAGATGAGATTAGTAAAATAATGGACCTATCAAATACACTCAAATAGGATGTGGATTATTTTCAAGATATATTAGTATACTGGGATCCTTTATATCCTCAATTCAAGATATTAAATAACTGATTACTTTAACAAGTAATGTATATCCCTATATTGAGATTTCTATAGGCGGATTTCATGAAGCATGGATTGGTTATGATAAAGGAAAGAAACTATTAAATATCAGTTGGGAAATTCACTATTGGGATTGGTTAATATTTTCTAGTGATAATTGGATATCCCAACTCAAAAATATTGAATGAAGAGATTGTTTCCTACCAAAATTAATCAACTAACAGAGGTGATTCTTTATCTTGAATATTAACATCACATGGAAAATTTCTATGGATAAATTCTGTAGTTATTCACCAAAGATCATCAACATCATGAATTTACATATGTAGTTTTTCCGTTCAGGATATGGCCTTAGAATATTCAAGTAACTGAGATCCCATGTATATATAAATTCCCTTACCCTTATCAATTGAGAAAAAAACTGGAAATGGTATCTTGTGTTGAGACCCTATCACTTATTCTCAACTTTAACCTCAAGAGTGCACATTATCATCACATCTCTCTAGCTAGGATGAGTTGAAAATAACATATCATTAACATATTGTTTATAGAAAACAATATGTTATGGACTTTCTATGTGCCATGTTTTGATGAAATTCACTAGAGTAAATATTTTGGGAAGAAATTAATCATCAGTGTTCATGAATTAAGGAAGAAATAATTTTTTAGAATCTCTATTGAGGATATTTTCATAGTTTAACTTTTTGATTTCCCTCTCAAAGGGACATATGTATTTATATTTAATATGATTTTTACCTTATCACGACATAATACATAATAATATGAGGTGATGAATAATATTTAAAAGTAATTATAAGGGAATTTATTCGATCATTCATTGACATTCATTTGATAGTGGGTGATAGATGAGTGGTCATTGATTTATGTTCCCCCACCTGAATGAATTTTGACTACCATGGATACAATATAGGGATTTTTAGGGTATCCATTTACTGGAATGAAACTGAATAGGATGAAGAAGGATATAAAAAATCCAATATCCATTTATGTTTGGTCATCCTTTGATATATGTTTTCCTATACATCCATTATTCTAAAGTTTTTATTATAATGAGAATAAAATATGTCCAATTTATAATATTTTGTTTTCTCATCCTTACCAATGTCATAAGAGAAAAAATCACCATCAGGGGAATCAATGTCCTAGAGGACTATGACTATTTCATGGGTGGTGAAATTTTTAATATTTAAGAAACATTTCAAAAATTCCAAGATTCTTTTTTGTCTCTCTAAGAAAATCTCTTTAAATATTTCATGATGAGAAAGAGTTCGTAAAAAATTGATTGTTCCCATTACACTATTTTCATAGTGTATCAAAATAGGTAATGATGCATCAATTTTCATATGGAACCTTCTCTAAGGACATAGTCATTTTTTTCTTTCAGGTAATCCCTTTCAATGCGAAAAATTTAAAAATATATTGATTCATACTTCTCTTGTTCTTGGATATTTACATGGGGATGCCTCCTTAATGATTTATTGTATTCCTCTTAGTCTATTTCCATAAAAATGTTGGATTTAATTATACTTGTGTCTCAAGGTTAACCTATTGACATTCCTCATCGATTACTCTGATAAGATGTGAATACCCAAAATAATAATTTCATTGTAAACTAATTTATTGTGAATTTCACATAGATTATGTAAAAGTAAATATAAAAATTCTTCATCCAAAAAATCATGAATTGAATACTTGTAAGTGTTGTAATGATATGACATCACTGCTATTTATTAATCCAACAAATCATAGCATATGTCATCAAAGAAAAATTAATCCTTAATGGGTGACTGGTTTGATGGTTTCACAATGAGTGATCCCTTTCATCTCCCATGTTAAAAGTGGATAAGTAATCATGGGAATTTCCAGCTTCTCCTAGATTCGAGTAAAGAATATTTATAGGAAGTATCAATGATAACATATTTTATGGTGAATCCATTGATATATATGGTTCTTCATTATTTTAAGGTATATAATTCAAAAAAATATGGAATTAAAATCTCTTCCATGTGGGATTTCATCATTACATCGGCTAGTGGATATCATAGTACTTGCATTGGGACCCTCCTCCAGACCGTTGTGAGGGAAATTTATGGTATACCCCAAGGAAAATATGTACCTATTGGTACCATATTAGATCCCAAATCCTTGGCCTTAGACGAACTTTGATTTTATGATATGGGATAGTCCTTCATATAGATATAATGATGGTGTTCATTAAGGACATTGGTATCACTATTTTTGGGTACAATTATCCCTATGAATCATTGATTTTTCTGTTAGATGTAGGGTATAGAAGCATCAAAGACATATCCGTAATTACTATCTAATTTAGATGTATTTGGATAAAGAATATATTTCCTTTAATATATTCAATGCTAGTACCATTTATTATGGCACATTGACATTGAATGGTATGGAACAACTAGTTGTTGATCTGCAAATGTGTAGAGAGGGCCTCTATGATGGTTTATTGGTGTATATATATGGATAAGATCACTATAGTGGTATGTATATTTATCCTATGGTATATATCTATGGTAGTCGGTTAATTTATCTTATCGATGAACTTTGAAGTAGACTATTTCTTCATCATGGAGATAACTTCATGCAAATGGGATCCCTTTTTGGAAGATATTTCAACTAATGGGGCCATTAATACATATATAGAGTGAGGCAGTGGCCTCTATCCTTATATTATGGTGATATATATTTATGTAACCATTATAAGTTCAGGTTTTATATATTATAAATGAGATTATACAATATTATAATTATATGGATGGGTTGGGATAGAAATTACATCCTTTTAGGGGACCAGTCAGGAGTAGATAGAGTCGGAACCTATTGGCGAGGCTTTGGAATGGACAAGGCTAGGAAATGGTAGATAAAAACACTATAGACAATATATTTCCTAAAATACAACTAAAATACCTCTTTTGTGGCAAGGAAGTTACATATGTTATATATAGGTAGTTTTAATACATTTTTATGCTAAGGATAGAGAGTAATAATGAATTTTGTGATAGAAATAAGGATTTTATGTGATATATCATTCCTTCAACCCAAAAATCAACCTACATTGATTCAATATTTTAAGGTTCATTAATTTTATTACAAATATTTTGATGATGTAATCTCAAACGTACACCTTTACCATCGTATTCAACAACAAATTTTGAATAAGTTGTGTCATAGAATGCGTTTTTTGATTCCTAATAGCTATGACAACACAATAGTGGTGGTTGAATACATGTATGAAATATATACCTATTGGGTTTTAGAATTTGGGGTACCATTAAAAATCATAGTACCCACATACCAGTTAGGCGATTCTTAGAAGAATCACTTATTTCTAGTTTTCATTGTAATTTAAATTCTATAAGACATCATAAATTACCAATCTATTAATGAATTATCAATTTTAATGAATCGTGTTAAATTTATATATGTTTATGGTGAATTATTTTATATATGGTTCAAAAAATTTGACTATTTTTGAAAAATTTGGTTCAATCCTATTAAAATCAAGAAGTTAAAAGGTTGAATAATAAAACAATTGAGATTTTCATCTATTTTAGGACACTATAATATATTTAAAACATATTAATGAAATATTTTTCTGTGATATCATAATAGAAATCAATTAGTTTTATTATTTGTACCTTTATTGGGAGAATACATATGATCTAGTTATTGGGTGATATGAATCCATTGTGCTTGTGAATAATGTAAGTTCTTATTATACTTGAGAAATGTGTAATATTATTCCCATTACACCAGAAAGGGTAGATTACTGGATGACAACAATTCTAAAAAGAATGAACTCTTGTCTTTACACTTATCTAAGAGGAAGATAATAGTTTATCTAATTTTTAACACCATATAAAAATGTGATAGATTTACATAAATGTTTAAAATAATTATGGAAAGTTATAGGGGTCACACCACAATTTAAATTTGGAAGTGAATACATGATGTTTGTGACATTGTAAAAATAAATACAGTAATTCAAGAGTCATATGAATTATTTTATATCCATACAAGAATTCATGAGTTTTTTCTCAAGTCTAAATATTTTTTATAAAGTACTGAAGTATTTAATATGGTGTAAATACAGTTGAATTTGTACACTCTTTGTGAGATACGGATCATCCTACACTATATCATGATAAGGAAAGCATAGTAAATAAGGTATCCTTCGGGGCAACCTGATTTTTTCGTTAATTTAAAGCTATAAATAAAATTAGCATGCATCCTTTATATATTTCCGTGTGATAGATGTGTTCACTCATCATGTACATGGATGTTCGTCAACTATATCTTTATTTAAAAAAATTAGAGAGAAATGGTTTACTCTATGGAGAACCTCAAGGTTACTCTACAATTTAAATTCATTTTCTATGTTGATATTCTATCCTAGAGGACTACCTTTAGATGAATTTTCATGCTAATTATATTTACAGATCCTTATATACTATCTCATCACCAAATGAATAGAAATAATATGGTATCTTTGGGGGAGAACATAAAGGTTACTATAGAGCTTAATGTCATCTAAGTAGGTGATGATATGTCCTTTCGGTAGTAACTATAAATGTATATATACACTAATTACATTCAAAAATACTCATTCATTGTCTCATCACCATCAAATCAAGAGAAATAATGTTCCCTCTATGGGGCACATGAATGTTTCATTATATTCTAACCATATACAGGGTGGTGATGTGGAATCATTGTTAGAATACCTATGGATATATGTGAACATTCATCATGTATATGGATCCTTCTCCATTGTATCATCACTATATTAATAGAACATAAAATGTTTCCTTTATTGTACACTTGATGGTTTCATTGGGGTTTAAATACATCTTATAAGGTAGTGTGACATCTATTGGTAAACACCTTTAGATGTATGTGAATTCATTTCAAAGAGATGAATTAGTGTCCACTATATTATCTTTAGAAAAATATAACAAATAAGTTATACTTTAAGGAGTTATTAAAGTTTTATTTATAGTTTAAATATATACGTAAAGGTGATGAGTTATATTTTAATGTGTATAATTTAATGGATGTGAAAAATGTTCACATAATCATTTCTATTTTCAATGGCTCATGAATAGTAGAATAGGAATGAGAATATAACACAATGGGAAATTAAAAGTTTTATTCATAGTTTAATGTTATTTAGGAATTCCATGAGGTATCCTTTAGTGTGTTCCTTTAAATATATGTGCACACTCATCACATACAATGATTATTTTCCACGAGATCATCACTAATAAAATGAGGGGGAGAGGGAGAGGGTGAAAGATAGATAGAAGGTGTCCTTTAAGGATCACTTCACAGTTTTAATATAGTTTAAAGTTATATTGAAATGTGATAAGGTGTCCTTTGAATAGTATCTATAGATGGATTTTCAAAATTTTCACTTAAACAAATCCTCATCTATTATTTTTCCCCAAAATAACAGGGAAAATTAAGGTTTCATTTGGGTAGAAACTTATTTTGTATTTGGGATTTAATGTATTTTAGGAATGTAATGAGGTATGCTTTGGAAAGTGGCTCTAAATTGACGTGTATTGTATTTATATAAATATTTCCTTGTCCACTATATTATCACAAAAACGATTTGTATGATAATAACATACATATATTATCTTCCACAAGCTCATCACTAGGATCCATTGGAAAGAAGGTTTTCAAAGGTATTGTGTTGGGTAAATCTTCACATTGAAAAATGAAGATACTTCTTGTATATCCCTATTAAGGGTAAAGTTATCCAGGATGTTTGAAATGATTCCTATAATTTCAAATTCATTTGAAAAGGTCATAACACTCATTATTAAGAAATAAATATTTTAATTTTAATCCATAAAAATTTGGCTCGATATGATGTTTTGAGAAGACACAAACATAACATATATACCTATTATTTTATTAAATTTGATTATCCATTAAAAATCATAAAAAAATCACACCCCCATAAGTATAATGATTATTATATTTTGAAATTATCTATATACACATAATATTTTATAATAATTATATAATATTCCCCAGTAATATTTTCATACCTCATGCCCTTCATGAAATATCATACTTAAAAATCTTCTTCACTACTTGGGGAATAGAAATATATGATACTTTTCCAGAGGTAAAATATATAATTTATCAATGGAATCGACAAAATATACCTTGATTAATATCATAAGTGAGGATATAATCAATATATTGGTTTAATGAAATAACAAAGTTATATGATCATAACATAGGGAAACAAAACATGTAAAAGGTGAATCATCAAACGAAATCATAACATATGGTTTTTGGTAGAATATACAAAATTAGAATAGGAATGTAGTTGGATATAGAAATGTGGGGCATGAATAATAATATAAATTCAAATCTTATGCTGAGTATCACGTCAAATACCATCATCACATTGTGTATACACATGTACTGTAACTAGTGGATAGGGATAACCATATATTTAAAACAATATAACATTTAATTAAATATAAAGCTTTACCCAATTCATTATATGGAAATATAATTCTGGGTCCAATTATCACATAATGATAAACCATGCATATGTGTTCTTCATTAAAGTATTCATAGATTTAATAATTAAAACATGGAATCAAGATAAAATTCTAGAAATCTTTAAAATTCATAATATTAAATAATTTAAAGAAAAAAAATGAATGTTTTAATTAAAACATATTCCCATTTAAACATTAGAAAAATTAAAGGATGTTGAAATAGATAAAAAACATGTTAAAATAATTGTCGAAATATTTTAGAAATTAAAAAAGAAATATCTATTGCATTTTAATAGATTTTATGAAAAAAAATTATGATTAAATTATTTTAAAATTAATTATAAGGTGAATAAAATTTACTTATAGAAATTATGAAAATTTGAAAATGAAACATAAAAATAATACTAAAATAAAATTGTGGTAGAAAATAACTGTGTGAGAAACTTAATAGAGGAGAGCTAAAAAGTATTCCTCTCATAAATTTAAAAAAATCAAAAAATGTAAAATTATACCTTAATTAATCAGAGAATTAGGAAAAATTATTTTCTTGTAACAATGTATAGAATATGGAAATGAAGGAGAAATATTCCCAACTAAAAAAGAAAATTTTAAGACTAGTCCCCTTACAAATGTCATTTTGGAGGAATTATGAATTAAAGACTTGGGGAATGGTGAAAATCCATAAAACATCCCCAAATAACTAGAGTGAATTAAAATAATGGATGATTTTAATGGAAAGAATATAAAAATTCTTCTAATAGATTCTTATACATCAGTAATCTCAAATCAAAAGAAGTATTGGGATAGAAACACTTACCCTTATTACTGACTCATGTGACTATTATTTTACCAATGTACAAAAAACATATCCATATTAATAACATATTTAATAAAATTATTAATATCTATTAATTTTTTGTTATATTCAATTATAATCATTTATATTGGATTTTTTTCAATTTATTCTTAATTTTCATTAAAAAATGCATGTAGTTTTGTTTTTTTTATTCTAGTTTTTGTATGGATATTATTCCCCTCATTCTTTGATAAAATTTTATTTTTTATAGATAAGTTAAGGGAGTTTAATGAGAGCATAATAATTATCTGTATAGTCCCAAATTAATTTGAAGGAAGTTATAGGTATCGTTTATATGAATGGAGTTCATGACTCGCATCATAAGATCAAGTTTATCGATAATAATGAGTTACAATATATTGACCATTAATTTTTGTTCCACCCTTCAAGAACCATATTAATAACATCAAATTTCTATTTATTACCATATATTACTATATTTTTTGTTATTATAATCAACCATGATGTAAATTTTGAACAAGTATGGAATTTTTCACGAATGCTGTTGAACCAACCCAAGTAATATCATTTTATACTGATGAAAAAGTAATAAAAATAAAGTTATATGATAGTAATATAATTTATAAATGAAAATAATTGTTCTAATATTACATTATTATAGTCTTTAATGATATTTTATAAGAGTTTATATGAGAATTTAATCCATGGTGATAGATATTTACTTGAAACTTACATTTATGAATTCACTTCTTAAAATGACTTCCTTCACAAAGAAAGATTTGACACCCTTCTAGGTCTTAGAATCTTATAAGGGAAAAAATATAAAAGTGAACTATTGATGTGTTTTATATAGGGTAGAGGATAGGTCCATTTAAATATAAAACTTGTAACAACCCATAATTATATCAATAAAATTCCCCTCTTTATAATTATTTAATATAGTACAAATCACTTATATAACACAATAAAAACTTCAAAAATGAATAATGAATGAAATAAGAGGTATTTCCAGAAGTTGAAGAACCTATACCAGTGGAATAGTAACATGACCTTTGAAATAGTAATGTCACCATTATAAATATTAAACCATCCAAAATTATAATAACCCCACCTATGAGTGTATAAATAAAATTTGGATATCTTATGAATAAAATTAGGATATATCTATATCTTGGACTATGAAAATAAATATTTTATAAATGAAAAATTAAGTGTTGGTATTTTTTTAATTAAAAAGTATTATTATTCAAAAGAAAATATACTTTCATAAAATAGATTTGTATATTAATATTTTTTTGTTTTATATTTATAGGATATTTTTATGAGACCTTAGTTAATTTTTGAAAGTGTCATAAAATCATTTATAATATTAAAATTGGTATTTTTTGAATAAATTATTATTTTAATTAAAAATTAAACTTATCATATTCATAAAATTATTTTCATAAAATGGATTCGATGTCTGAATTATACACATCAAAAATTGGTTATATTTATTTTTTTTATTTTTCGAAAATAGCTGGATTTTTAGTGAATTGTGAAATATGGTAATTTTCTGTATATATATACATTATAACATTTTCACACAATTCCACGAGTCTTGAATGATATTAACACAATAATCTCTAATTTTTCATAATTATTTAATTTTATTGGTGATATTTCCCAATATATTCATAGCCTTAACCCAAAATAATAAACTAACGATTTAAAAATTCAAAAAACACCTCTCTTCTCCACTATAAATAACAACCCACACCACATCCACTCCTCACACATTCCAAGCTTGAATAATTTTCTGGTTTACACTTGATCATCATTCAAAGACCATCCCCCATATCTAGGATAATTTGGATTCCATAAAATTCAAAAACCTGTCCCCTAACATAGGTTCCCAAGGAAGAGAATTCAAGAGGTAAAAATCTTCTTTATTTTTTTTATTTTCTTCTCAACTTCATTTCTTTTATTATTAATCCCTCACCTCACCTGTAAAAGGTAACATGATAAATTTAGTAAATTTTATATACTATAATTTTATTATATTAATGGAAAATCCACCATCAATTCCCTCCTCCTTTTTTTATTTTAAAGATGAAAACATCATTCGAGAGGTGTCGATCTACCACCATTGTGGATGACGTGTTTTCATTTTTAAATTACACCATCAATGATGGTTATAGAACCATAATTATTGTTTAAAAATATTTTATTACAAATATTATAATTTATTTAAAATTATATAACCTGTATATATACATGATATTAATTAACAAGAAAAAACTAGTTCATAATGTTCGAAAAACCATCAAAATAATCTAAATGATAATCATTAATGCTCTATCTAATGAATAATCCTCATATCTCGAAACAAAAAAATATATAAGACCATTTAATCTTATTTATTTTTATTAAAACCTTATAATTTAAATAATGGATAACTATTTCCATTTTACAGGATCTTCCATAATCATGTAAAATTAAACTCATCATGAAAATCACAGGAAAAACACTCACGAATAATGAAATTGATTCTCATAAGTCATCAAAAAGGTCATAAATGAAATTAATAAAATTATAATAAATAAAATTTATTTTTAATAGGTTCAGAATTAAATTATTAATGACTATAATTTCATTATCTAGGACATTAACTACAACTGTAGAACACATTCGACCATATGGTTAGGGTTTCTTCTCAAACCTCCATTATCATTTTGGTTATGTTTTCAACCTCTTTAAACCAATAAAATTATTTATTATTTGTATATAATACTTATAAATTTTATTTTTATGTTCCAAAATCATGTATCTATAACATTTAATCTTCATTTTATAGGGAAATGGATATTTTATATGTTTTTTTTCAATACATAAAAATATGCAATACTGATTAAATGGAACATCTCGATTTCTTACACATTTTCAAGTACCATCCATAATTTGTTTTAAGACACCATTGTTTTTTTTTACCAATAATTTATCATGAAAGTTTATATTTGATTATTTCTATTTTTACTCAAAAAAATATGATAAAAAAAATATTTTTCCAAAAAGAACTCTTCTTTTCAAATTAAAAAAGGGTATTTCTCAAAATAAGTACTTTATGATTTTATTAGATTATTTTCATAAATTTAAATCACTATTGATTTAGCATATAAATTACTGAAATTTATTTCTTATTATTAGGATCTAGAATATTTTCTATGTGGTTTATGATAATTTTTATTGTGGATGTGCGATCCTGATACCATTCAATATACTACTCAGAATGGTTAGGTATTTTGTTTATGGATTGGGGAATGTTATTTTCATTAATATGAATATTTAATTTATGGTTCACCCCATTAATATTAAGAATTAATTTCACTTAGTAATTTATGGGTGGTTTTCACTATATTTCCTCAATTAATTTGAAGATCTCATGAAACAAAACAGAAATGGATTCGGCCGAGGCCTTAACATTTTAATTTTTGATGTCTTAGACAAGGCCTCACTGGTTGGTTCTAGATGTACAAAATTATGAATTCTCTTATTATGATATTATTAATTTATAAATAATTTGATTAGTATACTAGTATAATGTACATGGTTATGTTCCATGTGACTATTTATATGGAATTATTTATTTAGATTTTATTCAAATCATATTAAGCTCAAGATTATGTTTTATTGGAATGTGTTTTAGGTATTAATCTTGTCTTATTTTTTATGTTTATGATATCTTCAATTGTATTGTTATTACCTTTCTTGGAATCTGATATCACCCCTATCATATTCCTTGTTTTTTTTAAATATGTGAAGATTTATATGATTAATGACATCCGTAGATAATCTAAGAGTTGTGGATGTTACCAATGAAGTGCTACATTGTTTTTCCTTCCATTTTTTATTGTAGACTTATGTTTTAATATAGTTTTTCAAAACAACTAAACTCTTTTTTCCTTTGGGATGTAAATTTTTTTTCATAGTACCAATGTAATAATGTAAGGAACCAACTTCAGGCTATTTGGGGTGGGGTCTTTACAGTTAGTATTAGAGGATGTTTAGTCAAAACCATTTAAACTATATTTTTAAATCATACATTAGGGATAAAAACCCTAATATAGACTTTGAATATAATAATAGAAGAACGTACTAGAATTTTGTTAAGGTAGTGTTTATTAGGGCCTTTTGGGAAATATTTCCCAGTCTTTATAATACAAGTGGGTGTGGATCTACCATAAATGTACATAGGGTCAACAACTTTGACATGCTGTCTGAGGCCTAACTCAAGTTACCTAGTAAATGAAAATGGGCCTTACTAGACAACTAGTTTGACACTCCCAAGGTATTTTCTTATGATAATTCACATTTTATTTACAAAACCATTATAATGGATTTGAATGTAAATGTGTCCCCATAGAAACCATATTTATGTTTATGAAATTAGCAATTCATAAATATTAAATTTATATTAAGTGTTTTTCATGTTTAAAATTTTGGAATTATTATTCATTCCATAATATAGTGTATGCAATTATTTAGAAATGGTGCATTTTGGATGGAAAGTAAACCATTTCAATATACGTATCCGAGGTATTGATTTTCCTCCTATGCAATATAATGATATTGGTACTACAGATAGGATATGTGATGAGAAACATATAACTATACTGGGATAGCTGACTTGGGTTATGAACAATAACCATACCCATATGGAGCATCCTAATCCACAACATGGTGAAACGGAGTAGTGGATAACCTTTATAGAGAATATATTTCTCACTTTGGGATGTGATTAAAGGGATATGGTTATCATGGTAGTTTGTAGACTATTATTAGATGTTTATAAAAGTTATTTATTTATTCAAAACAAAAGGGAGGAGGAAGAAATTGAAAATATGGTATGGAATGATTTTAATGATATTATACTGGAAAATAATTCCCCTTGCAAAAAATGAAAATATATAGAGAGGTGATTCTTGAGTTAGAATAAAAAAGAAGATTAAAATTTTGTAAAGTATGAAGCCAACTTTTGAACGTTATAATTTAATAGTCTTAGAATACATATGTAATCCAATGAGTAATATTGATCAATTCTTTTTTGTTTTAAAAATATTCCTCTGAAGGGCATTTCTCTCCCAAAACTTTTCATCACTCGAAGATATAGGCTCATGTGCTATCAAGATAAAGAAATAATTTTCTAAGTATTATTAATTTAAAGGAAAAAATCTATAATAAAAGGGTTAAGGATTAAATAATGTATAAAGGTAATAATAATTAAGGTAATTTTCCAACTTGCGATACTTGTGGAAGGAAACACCCTAGTGCCTACTTAGATGGAAGAAGAGTATATTAAAAGTGTGAAGAAAAAAGCCACCAAGCTTGTGATTTCCATGGAAATAAATAATCTACCAATTTTAAATTCTAAAATTATAGTGAGATGATCCACTATGAAAAATGTTTTCATAAGATTCAAAGAAACATTCCATAAAAAATCTTGAGGGAGAAAGGCCATGCCTATGTGTTCACAACTGTAGAGGATGAAGTTGTTAATGATGTGGTGGAAGGTACTTTAATCATTTCCCCAAACATATCTAATACTTTATACAATTTCTTATCACCCCATTATTTTATATCTCCTTATTTTTCCATGAAAATTTGATATTTTCTTTTGATTTAATTAATGAGTTTTCATTCAAAACTCATAAGGGAATTATCATTGCAATAAAGGTGTATCAGTCATTCCCCTTTATGAAACATAAAAATGAATTAGTATCAAACCTAAACATCAAAACTATGCTTGATTTTGATGTATTATTTGGTATGGACTATAATTCAAACTATGATCTGAAAAAACTATTTCACGAAGAAAGAAGTTACAATTTTTGGAGAATAAATAGAATCCCTTATCTTTAGAGTAGAAGAATAATCATCTAGTTCTTGTCTAGATTCATACATGAGTAGTCCTAATAAATTATATTCTTAGGTAGGAAGGGAAAACATCATCTATTGATGGGGAAAAAATAATCAAATTGATTATGTGCATCCTTTTAAAGAATACATAAACCCATTTCCATAGGATTTACCTAGATATCCTCTAGAGTCGAAAATTTAGTTTTTATTGATTTAACCCCTAATAAAAGTCCAATATCAAATACTCTGTATAGAATGACCACTATTTAATTAGTGGAGATGAAGAAATAACTAGAGGATTTGAGTAATAGAGAAAATATTCCCCCTTTTGATTATCCAAGGGGATCTCCAGTTCAATTTGACTATAAGAATGATGAATCAATGATGTTTGGCATTGATTACATAGAAATCACAGTTATTACAATAAAGAAAAAGTATTATATTCCCCGAATTGGTGATTTATTTTATCAAATTCATTGATATAAAATTTTCCTACGACTGAAAATTGATCTGGATGCCATTAATTTCATGTGAGAAAGGAATATATTCCAAAGAGAGCACTTTGATCTTGGAATGGAAATATTGAGTTTACAGTAATCCCATTTTGACTGATTAATGCACATTATTTTTATGGATCTAATGAAAGAAGTGTTAGAGGAATATCTAGATGATTTTTTTGTAGTACATATTTATGATATCTTGTTATATTAAAAAATATAGGAGGAGCATCAGAACCATATGTGAGTTCTTTTGAAGACTCTTAGATGATAAGTGTTATATTGGAAGTTTAGCAAGTGTGAAATCTAGCATCAATTAGTTTTTATTCATGGCCATATGGTCTCTAATTAGGGAATGTTATTTTATACTTATATGAAAAAGGAATTCATGGAATGGCCTACATTAAGGAACATAACCGAGGTATGTAGTTTTATATGTTTACCAGGTTACTATTGGCGTTTCGTTCAGAACTTTTCTCGATTAACAAACTGGTTAACCAAGCATACTCGTAAGGGGGATAAGTTTATTAGGAAAAAATAATATGAAGAATGTTTTGAAAAATAGAATAAAATACTACTGAGTTCTCCGATATTGAATCTACCATCATGAAATAGTGGGTTTTTTATAGTGATTCATAAAAAAGGACATGGTTTATTCCTTATTCAAAATGATAGAGATATTTTAAATGCATCCAAGTAGTTAAAAACTCATGATTAAAACGATCCAACTCATAATCCTGAGTTAGAAGCCATGATCTTTTCTCTATAGATATGGGGAAATGATATTTATTGTGAAATATTCCATATATATATATATATATTAAAAGATCTTGGAATATATATTCTCAATGAAATAACTCAACATGAGGCAAAGATGATGGCTCCAGCTACTCAAGTATTATGATTGTTCAATTTTCTATCAACCAGAGAAGTAAAATAAGGTAGTTAATGCATTTCCCATGAAGTATTATGAAGTTATAAATATAATGAGGGTTGAAATGGATCATTTAATTATGGATCAAGTGAATATTGATATGAAAATTATGAAGGAAAGTGAAACATGATTAATTTCTCAATTGGTTTCTCGATTATCTTTATTGAAAAGTATTAACATTTTTCAGTTTTGAGATGATAATTTTAAATGGAAAAATGAATTATATTAATAATTGTATATGGACATAATTCAAGTATGAGGATGTAATTCTAAAATTTGATTAGAGAATTATTGTTCCTTTTATACCCAACCAACAAAGGGTGTTATTGGATGATTCCCATAGATTGAATCTCTCTATAAACCCTAGTAGCACTATTATTTATATATATTTTAAGGAACATTTCTGGTGGTATAATATGAAGTGAGAAACTATTGATTGTGTATTAAGATGTTTACTATTTCAATAGGTGGAGGCTGAAAGATAGAATCCAAGAGGATTCATGAAACCTCTTCTTGTTCATACATTGAAATATGATGATATTGTTATGGATTTTGTCACTATATTTCAAAAAACTCTATGAAAGAAAGATATAATTTTGATAATCATTTATCCACCTAGTAGATCTTTACATTTCCTCACTATAAGGTAGGATATTTAACTAGATCACCATACATGACTATATATTAATAAAGTTGAAAGAATTCATAAATCACATATTTCAATTGTGTACGATCATGATCCATGGTTTAAAAAAATTATCGAAAAGTATCCAAAAAGATTTGGATACTGAGATTCATTTGAGTACTTATTACCACCCTTAAACTGATGAGTAGTTAGAAAGGTCAATCCAAACCTTAGAAGACATGTTAAGATCACTCTCACTCAACATTCAAGGTATAATGGATCAGTATTTCCCTTTGGTAGTTTTTTCCATCATTAATAGTTTTCATTTGAGTATTCAAATGGCCCCATCTGAAGTATTGTATAGAAAGATATGTTGCATACCTACTTGTTGGGATGAAGTTGGTGAAAGGATTATTGTAGGACCAGATTATATATAGGAAACAATAGATAAGGAAAATACTATTTCAGGACATATAGAAGTAGTTATAAGTAGGGAAATTATCTATGCCTATAACCAGAAAAAAATATTTGGAATTTCAAGTGTGAAATCATATTTTTTGGAAATTATCTCCATGGATGGCTGTCATAAGGTTTGGTAAAAAAGGGAAATTGAGCCCTTGGAAGATCCAAAATTTTAAAATTTAGGAGGGAATTGGAGTCTTGGCTTCTCGTTTGAAATTCCCACCTATCCATTCTGATGTTCATAATGTGTTTCACATATCTTTTTTATGTAAGTACATTCCATACCCAACACATGTTCTCACTTCTAATGAAATAGAATTGGAACCTGATTTATCTTACTATGAAAAGCCTTTCTAGATTCTGGACACTAGAGATAAGGTGTTGATGAATTGAATGACTATTTTGGTAAAGTTACTTTATAAAAATCATAATATTGAACATGAGACATTCAAAATATAAAAATTTATATTGATGAACTACCCAAATATATTTATGAGGGGACATTCTGGAAAAATTGAGGATGGATTTTTGTATTAGAGGGGATAATGTAATGACCCAAAATTAGATCAATGAAATTTCCCAACTTATAATGATTTCATACCATATAAATTGCATAAAATATCCTATATAACAGAATAAAAACATTATAAATAAAGAATAGATGTAATAAGAGGTAATTCTCAAAATTAAGGAACCTAAACCAAAGCAACAGTAACTTGATATTTGAAATAGTAATGTGACCCTTAGGAAAAGTAAGCCATCCAATAAAATAAAAACATAATATATGAAAATATAAATAAAATTTCGGTATCTTATAAATAAAATTATTTTATATATATATCTTGGAATAGGTAAACAAATATTTAAAAATGATAAATTTGGTGATGGTATTTTTGACAGTAATACATGTTCAATTACAATTTTATAATTAATATAATTTTTTAAAAGAAATTACAATCCCATAAAGTAGATTCATATATTTTTATTTTTTCTCATATGATTATTGGATAATTTTATGATACCTTAGTAATTTTTTGAAACTTTCAAAAAATCCGTTGTAATAATAAAATTTTTATTTTTCAAATAAACAATGAATTTAATTGAATATTAAATTTCTCAAATTTAAAAAATTATTTTCATAAAATTTAGTCCATTTTTAAATTCAATAGTTTGAAAAAGGGTTATGGTGAATTTTTGTGATTTTTTTGAAATAGTTGGATTTTTTATGAAAAGTGAAATACGATAATTTACGGTATGTATACACTATAAGATAAATACACTATTTCTTGAGTCATGAATGATGTAAGAACTATAATATCTAATATCCAATAATTGTTTTATTTATTTAGGTATAATTATAAAATTATTCATATTCTTGAGAAAAAATAATAAATTAATGATTAAAATAATCTGAAAACACCCCTCTCCTCCAATATAAATACCACCCCTCACCACCTCCTCTCCTCACACCATCCGAGATTTTTGACTTGTACAATTTGAAACCAATACTCTTCCCAAGAACGAACCCCACATAAAGGGGCCTTTGGTCTTATAAAATTTACAAAAACAAATCACTTTATGGAGCTTCTAAAGTAGTAGAATTAAAGAGGTAAAAATCCTCTTTCTTTGGTTTTATTTTCCACTATATTCCTTTTCTTTTTTATCCTTACCATGATTCCCCATTCAAAAGAGAAATAATAAATCCAGTATATTTTATATAATAGAATTTTTTATGTAAATCTTAAATACACCATCAATTCTATTCTCTTTTTCCATTTATTTTAATGATAAAAACAACATCTAAGATGTGCTGATTCACCAACTTCGTGGATAACATGTTTTTTTTCAATTACCTCTTAATGTTTAGTTATAAAACCATAATTATGGATAGAAAATATATTATTGTACATATTATAGGTTATTTGGTGTTCTTAAACTAGTATATATACTTGATATTAATTAATAAGACAAAATGAGTTTGTGACAATCAAAAACCCACCAAAATAATATAAATGATTACCATTAAAGTTCAATATAATGAATCATCCTTATATAATGAAAAAAAATATAAGACCATTTAATATTCTGTATTTTCCTAAATAATACCTAATTTCACTTTAGGATATTTATTTCTATATTCCATGATCTTCTATATACGTGTAAAAGTAAATCGCTTATGAAAACCATGGAAAACAACACTTCCAAATGAAAAAATTGAATCTCATAACTCATTAAAAGTACATAAATTGAAATTAATAAAATTATAATAAATAAAATATTTTTTCAATATGTTTTTAATTAAATTATTAATGAATCTAAATTGATTTCCCATGAAATAAAGTGCAACTGTATAACACTTTCATTCATTAGCTAAGTGTTTAATCCCAGACCAACATTTTTATTTAGATTATATTTTATCCCTCTTTACACCAATTTTATTCTTCATTATTTTTATATAATTCTTCTAAATTATTTTTATATAATCTAAAATAATTTATACTTCTCATTTTATCTGTCATTTATGGGGAAATTCATGATTTATAGGTCTTTATTTTAAATATAACCTTATAAGAAAACTTAATTAAAATAAAACTTCTAGATTTCATACCCACTTTTAAGTTCCATCCACAATATTTCTTAAGAGACCATTATTTTTATAAAACCAATAATTTTTTTAGGAAAAATTGTATTTCTTCATATATGATTTTATATAAAAAAATCCAGAAAATTAGAAAACCATTTTCCAAAAAAAGTCTTTTTTGAAAAGTAAAAAAGTGTATTTCTCTAAAGAATTCCTTGCCGATTTTATAATATTATTTTCAACTATTCCAAATAATTATGTTTAATCTTTTTATTTATTTATATAGATCTATTATAATTATCATAAAACATATTTTATTAAATAATTTCTGATCATTTTGACTATGGATGTGTTATCCTGACACCATTCACTGTACTACTCAAAATCGTTAGTGATTATGTTTACAGATTGGGGAAATCTAGTTACATTCATATGAATATGTTTTTTTGTTTAAACCCATTTATAATAGGAATAAATTGGATTTAGTTAGTGATGGGTGGGGCGCACTATATCCCCTTGCTGCATGGATAGGTCTCATGAGACAAAACTTAAATGTATTTGGTTGAGTCCTTAACCATTTATTTTCAAATGTTTTGGTCAAGGCCTCGATGGTATGTTTAAAATGTCCAAAATTAGGCATGCACTCATTGTGATATTATTAACTGATAAATCTTGTTATTATTATACTAATAGAATATCCATGATTATGTTTCATGTGATTATTTATACGGCATTATTTATTCATGTTTTATTATAGCCATATTATGCTCAATATTAGGTTTTCTTTGAATGTGTTTTAGTTATTCAACTTTTCAAATTTTATATGATAATGATAGCTTTCACAATAATGTTTACCCAAACTAATCATTTGATCTCACCATAGTCTTATGATTTTTTTCTAGGATATGAATATGTATATTATGAATGATTTGCAGAGACAATCTATGAGTTATGAATGTTACCAATGTATTTGATATATTGGTCTTCCTTTAAAGTTGGTATGAAAAACATATGTTTGTATCTAGTTCTCTAAAAAAACATAAACTCTTATTTACATTGGGATTCGAACAACTATTCATAGTACCAATGTAATAAATTAAGGTACTGACTTTAGGCTACTGCAGTTGGGGTATTTTAAAAAAAAGGGATATTTCATTGGAAACATGATTTAGATGAAGATAAAACACAGAATGACAAGGGATTTAGGTGATTTGGACATTTAAATATTGTTTATAATTATATTATTGAATCTCACACCTAAAAAAATCTTATATAATTATTTGATTTCAATTTAATTATTAAAAATTCCTGAAATTTAATTCTACCACGTTTTAGCTAATTTTAATTGGCTTAATTTTTTCTATGATAACGGTTTTTTTCAAAAACATATAATATCAACCCTATTACATAATTTATGTGTTTTGATTCAACCTCGAGAATTTAATTTAAAAAATTCAAATTCAAATTATGAGAAATTTATCTTTTAACTGAAAAAAGCTATTATATATGAAAAATTACATTTCATATCAGAATTACTTTTAAAAAATTAATTTTCTTCTTCTTTTTAATATCAATTACTAATCAATCCACGTATTTCAATCAAATTTTTTTTATATAAAAATAATAAATTTTATTAAAATCGTCCTTTATCCATGTTATATTTAGTTATTATAAAATAAAACACATAATTCATAAAAAAAATTTAAAAATAGACTTTACATTAAATGATTTTATATTAATTTCTAACTTATTAATATTAAATATATGATTTTTTTATTATTATATAAAATAAATATATTTCATTAAATATCTTCTTCCAGATATAAAAATTATGACTTTAAATAAAAATAAAAAATATGTATAAAACAATGTTTCTTGAATAAAAAAAAAGTCCTTACATAACAAATGATTATATAATACTTATTTAAAATTTATTATTTAATGAATATATGATAAATATTTATTTTAGATGTTGATTATATTATTTAAAATTCATTATTCATATTGAGAGATTTAATGTAGTGTTATAATAACATTTTCAATATACCCATTGGTTATATGCATTCCCAGTGGCCATATCTGTTTCTAAAAAACATATAACTATCACAGACCCAATTTTTGTTCCTCTATATTACCTTTAATTCTAATATAAAATTCATTCATACTAGATATCTATAATTTGTGAGTCCTATTTTGGTATATTTTATCTATTACTTTTGTGTCAATTATTAGCTAATGTTATAATGTTTCATGAATTGTTGACGGTTTCAATGCCAAAGGATGATACAAATTTTTTAGGAGAAAAGTGCAGAATTATAGTAATGATTCACATCATGGAGTTATGTTTCATGCCATAAAACCTTAAAATAGATCCATGAAATTGATGGATATATTTTATTGTCAGGAATTATAGATCATCACACTTTGAAGGGACATGCGAAGAGTGAGGAGTCTATGCCAAACGAGATTCCCACCATGAACCATCATTCTTGTTAATAAATAATTCTGTAGATCACTAATTAGATATTTGAAAACATAATTCTTGTAATGATCATAATTCAAATTGGGAAGTGGATTTCCTACTATTGAGTGGTTTTATTTTATTTTATTCTTTGATGTTTTTTCATTGTGAACCCTGAGGAGATCCAAATTTTTCTAAGAGAGGAACATTAATTTATTCTATGAAAGTAGATTCAGAATTAAAAATTTTTGTTACATATATTTTTTTAGGGAGTTATGATTTATTCATATCTTTTCATCCCTTTTACACCATGTACGGTGTTTTTAGAATAAATATCCGGGTTCTTTTTTATTTTAGAGACACTATAAAAAATGTAAAGATACTATGGAGGGGCCACTTTTTATTGGTCAAAGTTATTATTCTATTTTCTTATTGGTGTGAATAAACTATTCGATTATATTTTAATATATTTATTCTTAATGTATCTTCACTTAAATTTAAAAAAAATCTTTTTAAATTGTTTATCATTTAATATGCTTTTATCTATTTTCCCAATAATTCTGATGAATTCTCCATGAATGGTGGAATAATATTTCATAATTCATGGATAATTCTACTAAGGGTTGAAGGGTTAGAAGCATGAGGATGAGTGTATTAATTAATTAATAATCATAATAATATAATTATTATTGGTTAGGGATTAGTTAGGAATTTATTGTAATTATATTAATTTTCACAAATCTAATAAGGTGGGGTTTAGAGTGTGGGACCCAAAACTAATTGAGTGGGTTGGGTCTTAGTAAATGGATCACATTCATCTTTCACTATAAGTATAGATTGTAAAGGGTCTAAATATTTGGAGTTTCTTAGATCAAGGAAGGTTTATTGGTATAGATAGAACCCAATATATTGATCATTAGAAGCTATAGAATTTAGAATAATCATGTGCTTAGCTCTTCATGACAATATAGTGAACTATAAATTTGATATATTTTTTTGAAATACACTAAAATAATCCATAACCCATGTTTTAGTCAATTGATTTTTCTTAAAGACTTTAGTGTTGATATTTCCTAATCCAGAAAGAAACTCCAAATTCAATATCTATTTTAACTAAATTTTAAGGCTCATGTATTTATCTCCTTCATTTAATAACTTAGTACTTTCTATAATCTATTCTATTATATAAGTGAATGTTTTAGTACTCTTTGAAATCAATTTAACTAGTAACCTATAATAAATTAATGAATATCAATGGGAATATCACTTTTTCATGTTTTTGGGGTTGTCTGGTAACATTTGAAGTGGATAAATCATGTGGTTTACATCATTAAATTCTTCCAATATTTCAACATTCAATTTTTATTCATTTTATGGACTCATTACTATTGTTTTTATTTCCCAGGTAAGATCACATATGAGTAGAAATCAAATTACATGATCAATTGGCCTAAATCTTGGGAGTCATACATGTATGAGGATGATATCAAAAAATACCCACATTAATATTGGTGTGAAGTGATTGATAAAAGATATAAACATACAATTACTTATGGAAAAAATGAAACATGGCTGAATCCTCAAGAATTTTAAATTCTAGACTAAGGATTACTCTCTATAGATAATGTTTCCTTGGGAATCGTATAATGATTAATTTACCTAAACACATTAAAAATAAATTCAATCCATAACTAAAAGATTTAATATTTGTGAAAAGTTTGTGATCATCAAATTGAGGATCTGTATAGAACTATTTCTAGTTTCTTAGATATCTGTGACACCTTTTAGCATAGTGAAGTGTCATCAAATGAAAATAGACTAAGAGGGTTTCCATTTTCACTACAAGATCTAGATAATATTTGGTTTAGAATCCAACCAATTGTCTATATCCACACATGGTATGATATGGGTAATAATTTTTGGAAAAATATTTTTCACCTATCCACAAATAGAATTTATGGATTGATATTCATATATTTACTCAAATTGTTAGATAATAATCTTTTAATGCTTATGATCAATTAAACAAAAGTCTATGGAAGTTCCCATACCTTGGACATATCATTTCTCTTTATATGAAAATGTTATTCTATTTATTAAGTCCTATTAATCAGGCCATGGTTAATGCCTTAGTTGATAGAGGCCTCATGATAAAGACGGTGGAGGTTCATAAAGATTTTATTTATTAGATCTCATATAAATTTGACCTTTATAAAAGAGATATAAGTCCACAATGATAATTCATATTCCAATTGTGGAAGTAAACCCACCTATACTACCATGTAGAATCCCTCATACAAAAATAAAAATCCTTCTAGTGCCCAAAAAATATTCACTAATGTCGTAACCTATAACGGAAGTGTAATCTTGTGAAATGTTTGGAGGACTATGTTATCATCAAGGATTCATAAAAGATTAGAATATAATAAGCTCATGGATTTTGATTATGTTGATTACAATAGAGTGCCACAGTACTTCCACGAAAAATTCTCTTATTAGTTAGTCTTTCATCCTTAAAAAGTTGTATATAGGGGTAGGAAAAAACAAAAAATTAGAATAATGTTCCAAATAAATTAAGTAAGACTAGGTTATCCCCCTCAGAAACAATATCCATTACCATTAAATCTATTCCCTAACCTAAGAGCTCTTAATCCCCCACATCAAAGGTAGTACCAACTACAACTTCCACCAAACAAGTAGTAATCAGCCTACCCTCAACAATCCATCCATGAGATTTTACTATCAATGTTCATTCATAATGTGGGTCATCTAATGACTACTCAAGAGATCAATATGAAAAAGTTTAAATATTCTATATATGACCATGAATATTATCTGGGTAAAATCACACATACACTTCCAAATATATTACCAAATACAGCACTCGATAACACAAAAATTCATTCATGTGATAAATCAAGAGTTTTTTAGTTTAATAATTGGACTATTATTGTATGTATAGAAGACTAATGTGGATAAAAATAATTTATAAGGTACCCAAAATCATTGGGAAAAGGTTGAGGATACAATTCATTATTATATAGAAGGTCTAGCTGGACAGTATGCTATACTTATATCCCAATATTTTATTAAGATGGAGAGAAGTGGTGTATATGGAGATTGAGCTCAACCAAAATCCGAGGAATCCTAGGAAATTTAGTAATATAGATCACTAACACTATATAGACCACCTCTTCCATTCTTATAGAGTATTAGGAAAGGTATAGTGGAATCTAATTAAAAGAAATTATTAGATATGTTTGAACAACTCCACATTAGAATTCTATTCATAGAATTTGTCTCTTAAATTCCAATGTAGGGTAAATTTAATAAGTATATGATCTCTAATAAAATTAATATGGATATATTCAGAAACATATTAGTTAATGATGAATGAACATTAGTTATATAATGTAAACTCTTTTTGAATGTATAAGACCTGATTGTTTTTCAATATTATGCACACTATGCATGTTCATTATGGGAAATCAATTTCTGACTTGGGAATAAATGTTATCCTAAATCAATGAATGTATTGTAGAAGTTTTTACTAGATGAACTGAATCAAAAAGGGTAAAATTACTTTTTTGACTAATTATTAATGTTTTCTTGAGGTATTTTGTAGGATTTCTTTGATAAGGTTTGGAAATTTATTCTCTTAAATAACATTCTAATTCATGATATGGAGAAAGAAGGTTATTTTTTCATTATTATTGGAAGAACATTACTCATAAATGGGATGGAAAAAATAAAACTTAACCAATGACAACTCATTCTCATAATTGGTGAATCATTAGTCATTTTGGAATTTGTGAATGCTTACAAACAAGGAAAATATTTGGTCAAGTACATAGATTTGTTTTTGAAAAAATCAGATGTTTCAAATGAAATCAAACCATTGCAGTCATGAGAAGAAGAATTGAAAAATATTACGTTAATTTTAGATTAAATGGTTTCTAACAAGGAGGTTGGATCTCAAATGAAATATGGGGATAGTTTCAATCTTTTTGGGGTGTATTGTAAAGAATAATTGACAAGGGTCTCCTATATAGAGTTTACTCCCTCTATTATCAAGACACCAACATTGGTGTTGAATCCACTTAAATGTATACTAATTTATTAATTATTCTAATAAAAACAAATTCTATCAGTGATTATAAATATATATTTCAAAATGTATTATTTGAAAACCCACACATTTTTTAAAGTGAAGAAATTGATATATTTCATGGACAATATATGATATTACGAGAATTATCCATATTGTGTATGCTCAATAGGTTTTATTAGAAGAGGGATAAAAACATAATCATCAATTCTGAAGTAGATTGACCGTAACAAATAAATAATTCATCAAAGAATTATTACTAAAATTTATTCATTATTGAATTTTTTTCCCTGACAGTAAGTGGGTGATCTTGTTACAAGTTGGGACCAGAAGGGAGGATTCCAAATGGTGAACAAAAAAGATTATTTTCTGATTCGTATAAATTTGATCATAGGTCAGAATTTTTATATGAATTATGAAATAATAAACACATATATCCAAATTGATCAATTTTTTATTTCCCTTCATGGATCATATGTAAGAGAGACTCGTCAGGAATGAGTTTTTCAACATTATATATGGATACACTAGTTATAATCAAATACTAGTGGATGTTGAAAACTAATAAAATCAGAATTTTAATTTCCCATATGGAACCTTTTATTATCTAAATATTTCATTTAGAAAGTATAATGCCTCAACTGATTTCCAATGTCGCATGAATCAAATTTTTTCTGACCCGGTGGATGGGTTCCCGAGATGCTGAAGAATGATTTATCTATATTAGAGAGTTACTTTAATATGTTCTTCCGATACATGGATTTAGTTTTGAAGAGATATGAATAAAATTACCATGTAATAAATCATGAAAGATAAAATTTCATGGTAGAAGAAGGAATTTTTCTTAGTAACAATATTTTAATGCATGGAGTAAAGGTTGACCTAGTAGAGATCTAACTAATTAAAGAGTTACAAAAACTAACCATAATTAAAGGGAGTGAAATTTCACTTAGATATATATGATTCTACTAATAATTCATGAAATAATATTCCATGATTAATCATCCACACAAACACCTTTTTCCATGACAAATAAGAATATATTTTTATTATTCATGCATAGAAGATGTTGTGATTATGAAGATAAATCTATTCCCATACACAAAAATTATATCAGTGAATTGGGAAAAGTAATTGGAGATTATATTAAATACAAGAAATTTTATCATGTGAGATATTTTATGATAGAATGACTACCATATCTTATAGTCAATATATTATGAGATCTGCATGCTTAATTAAAATCAAATAAACAATACTACTACCGAAAAAAATATTCGTTCAAAAAAAATTACATTAGATAAATATAGGTCATACCTAGTTCTTTATGAGTTTATTTTTTTTAATGAAAATTAAGCATTGATATACTTTTCAAAAAATGTATTCCAAGATGATATTAACCTAGTAGATAATATTACTATAATATTTTCATATCATCATAGAAAAGAATATATTTTAGAATGTAATAGTTGGCCATTTTTCAAGGAAAAATCCATTATATTTTGAGGAAGATGATGAGTTATATACTATAATTTAATTCATATATAAGAAACTAGTATGTGAACCTAAATTTTAGGTTATGGTTTTTTAACATATAAAATTTCCTGGACACTGAGATGTTGTACCCTCATTTTCTTTAACAATAATGGAATTTGATTGTTGACAACATGGGAAATTAATACTGGGATGAAACCATCTTCTTCAAACAATATAGAGATTTTTTAATTAGATGATGTGTACCTTAGGTGGATGTTTTGTGTGTTTTAGAATTTTTCCTTTCATCACCCACTAAATATAACTATGAATCTAATTATACTACTTCTAATATAATTTAGATTAGATTATTTTTTCTAATAGACCATTGAGATGCACATGGTTTTTTCCAATCATGTTACTATTTCCAAAGACCTGGAAATATTCAAAAAAATTATTCAATAAAACATTATTTTTTAAATGGAGGTGTTTGATATGCGGGGAATTGACTGCATGTGATCCTTTATAAAGTCGTTTTTGAAAGACACATATTTTTTATGCATTTAATATGTTCCTAAATTCATTCTAGTGGAGTAAACATCCCTTAACATTACTAAATTGTCATACAATTTTGGAAGAGGAATATAATTTCTTGATTTTGAATTCCCTAATTAGTAATTATAAATCATAATAAAAATTTCAATTACCACAAGATGAGAGGACTACTAATAAAATATGAAGTTTTCTATATTATGATAACCCCATTTCACAAACTAGCGAGTAGAAAGAAGAATTATCTTACCTAGAAAATAATAAAATTATAGAAAATAAAATCACATCGGTCTGCATAGATTTGAGTAAGAAGTTGGCTAATACACTCTAGGAATGTAGGAAATCCTTTAAAATGTTTATAATTATGAACCTTTTTTAGATTTTTTTTTGGAAACCCATTTATGTTACTAGTGGAGCTAGAGAACCATTAATATTTAGTGGAAAAGAAGATAAATTTGGAGATACAATAAGTGATCCAGGGGAGACTTATACCGTATGATGAGATGTAAGAGATAAAGAGGGATGGATATGATAAATCCAAAACTTACAAAGAAAGAACCATATAATGGATTGAGAAACACATTACATAGAGTAAATTCACTCTCAGATACAGGGAGATTTTTTAAACTCTTGTCCAAAATTGTTTCTAGGTTTATTAAACTCATGATAGTTAGGACTTTTTATGGTGATCATGGTGTTCCCACATGTAGTGATAACAATTCAATGGGGTAATGAATCATTATTCAAAATCAATAGTAAAATGTTGAATCTAAAAATGGGTCATTTTTAGTAAGTATGTGTTATCTCCTTAAAGATTTATTAAAGAAATATGAGGTATGTCTAGCCCTCAATAATAAATGAATCATATATGAGGTGGAAACCCAGGTAAGATCCTTATTTTTTTTATTTTTTTATAGTTTTATTAGTTTTTTCTAGCATTAGAAACTCAATGGATCTATCCCCTATGACGTTACTAGATACAACCCAGACACGACACCGAATCAATAACAACTCATGTCATGTGTATGTATTTCATTTAGTGTATTAAATATAGGAGTACCATTCATAGTGTGAACCTGATTTTATTTTGTAATCATCTAGTGCCCAAAATAAAATATTTACTTAACATATTCCTGTAGTGAGGATATAATTCTTATCATGAATGTTTCAATATTTTAAAATATTAGTTTCAAACCATAATTCATTATGACACCCCCCTCATATTCTCTCTGAAGACTCTATAACAATAAACTATATATCACATATCCTCTTTTATCATATGAACTATCTCCCAACTCCAAAAAACCACCATTTGTACAATGCCAATATCCTTATCTTCCCTTTCCCCAACCATCATTTATGTTCCCAATCATTGTGACAATGCCACAACCTCCAAATCACTTAACCTATTCCTTTCCACACCTCTATTTTTAACTACTATAAAACCACTTTCCCACCTTTCTAATATCATTATAATCCCCATGGATCACCTATAATTAGAAAACCATCTCTCACCTACAAAGTAATATCTCTCCAAACATCCCACCAAGAATTTTATCAATATCCTTACTATAAAATCTTCCCAATCCCAATATTAATCATCCAATAAACAAAATACAAAGAAACGTACACATATACTCTCTATGGACCCATATATCATCACTTCAAACTTTTTCTCCTAATCATATTGTTCCTCGTAAAGGGAGGTTCCATGGCGACTCTTCCATCATGAATATAATTTCATTATCCAAATCATGAGGTCCACTAATCCTACCTTCAAGTTAAGACCATGTGCATCAACAAAAAAATTGATAACAGGGTAATGCAATATATTCACATTGATAATGACTTCATGGAAACCATATAGTATATGTAGATATAAAAAAATATTTAAGTACTTGATGAGATTTTCCAAGAATTGTTTTCGAGTTTTTTATCACTCGTGCGTTTAATTTAATAACTATTTCCTTTAGACTGAGGATAAAGGACTAGAAAATTACAAAGAAGGAATTTTGGTATATCCTTGAAAACTATATCCAAACCTTCTTCCATACTATTTCCTATAGATTTTTAAATTTCTAATCCAAATATTAGTGATACAAAAATGTTGTGGATGGACATATATTTTGATCCTATCATCTCATATGATCCAAAGAAAACTAAAAGTACTCAGTTTTGAGGTATTGTTTTTAGGTTTTTCTATCAAGCCTTTCTTTATGATTAGAAGGTTGTGGGTAATACTAGGGTGTTGTTATGTAATTATAGGTAATCCTTCTTATGAAAATGACTCATTAGTTAGTCATTAATATGTTCTATCAATGTAATCATTATTATGAGGGCTAGGATTTGAAGACTAGAGTCACAATCATGGGTGTAATTTCATGACCTGATGGGAAAATAACTTTGGATTTTTTGGACTTCATACTAATTTCATACTTGGTCCCTATGTCATTCATTGACCTCTTATTTTTCCAAAAAAATGGGTATGGTCAATGAGATTGGGAAAAATTATAAGTGGATACACACTTATACATTTATTGAGCTGAAGGAGCATTCACACGGAACATATGAAGCTAAAATAGCCCCTACATAGGCAACTGAGCCATCCACATCTATACCACCAGAGATCATACCACCTTCTATCATTTTGATATATTGGCTTGATCATTATGTCACATGTCTACACATTTTTCTTACAAACTGTGGGATAATTTTAAACCTATGGGGATATCCTTTCTAGAATCACCTACACTTCTCAAGTCTCTTTTAACATGATCCTGTAATCCTACCATGGATATTTACATAACTATATCCCTTACCTCTATCACTATACATCCCCCACACCATCCCAACCCTTGCCACTAGAAGATAAGAAATCAATGTACCATCTGCTACTACCTCAACATTTTATCATTTGTGCCTTTCCCAACCAATACTTCTAGTTTGGATGTTCAGTGCCTCAGGAAAATTCTCAATGATGTCGCTAGCCCTTTTTCTTTTAATAAATTTATTTATTCATTACATAAGAAGTAGATGGTCCTTATACTCAAAATAATCATGGTATTTCATTTTGTAGACCCCATGTAAGACCCACAACACCTTTTTATATTTCAAAATCTTAGGATATGAATCCCTAAGAGTAGACTTTAACAAAGCCAATGCCGACTGCATAAAATTCATTTACATTTGATGAACATACCCTAATTTTTATCCCATAGTATACTCTTCAACTTTTAGTAAAGCCTTTTCCCAATGAGTAACAAGATTACACCTTGGGTAAAGATCCTCAGGTGAAAACTTCTATTAATGAGTTCTGGGTCACACCATATATAGAAAAGAATATAATCGTGGAAACTAGAAGTAATATAGGGTATGGATGAAATTATTCATGGGACTTTTAGCCACAAATTTTTAGGTTTCCACATTTCTCTTGTACTTATCATATTTTCACTTTTGTTAAAATTATTGTATATCCATTTTTTCTTCCTTTAATGAATATATAAACCCCATTTTGTATCATTATTCTTTTAATAATTTATGTAGCCATCTTATTTGATGTCATTTCCTCCAAATAGTAGGATTTTTTCCTCAATTTCCCGTATCATTATTTTCAATATATTGTATTTCTAGAAATCTCTCCAAGAATATCCCCAGTGAATTGTTTTCATTGAGGGAGTTCTATCTTCTCCCTTCCTTTATTTTTTAGGGATGGTAGTAATTTCTACATTTCTACTTTTATCTAATGTATTATGGAATTTTTTCCTTTATGTTTGGTTGAACATATTTTACTTTCATTCGAACCCACCTGATTTTTTTCATGTTATCATTGTATTAAGATCCATTTTTCATTATTCATATGATTTTATCCTAATAATTTCACTATAATTGTGCAAAAATATTTTATAGTCTTATATGAAAGTCAATAAGAGTAAATTTTTTATTTTCCATTTACAAATTATGGCATGATTTCTAAATTGAATCATTTCCTGTGATTTAAAATTTATGAAACTATTTTTAATGGAACAATTATATTGATCTTTTTTATGAGTTACTAACTTTGATTTTATTTTTCCATTACCAAGATACTTATAGGCTATATATTTTCTATTATTTCTATGTATTTTTCTTGAGAGAAACATTGGGTTTGTTTTCCCTTCTATAAATTTCATTTAATTTTGTCAAAATTTTGAATAAAAATCACTTTTAATATTATTAACACATTTTTTTATAATAAAATTTTCCTTGAGGCCCACACTTTCATTTAATCCTACTCTATGTATATAGAATCCTTGAATGACCATGTTTGGGAAGAGCCACATTAAAATCCTATATTTCCCTTTCCTAACCTAATCTATATTTTTCATGACATTAAACATAATAACTATAGTGTAGATGTTATATATGGTGGAAAGGAGAAGTTAATCATTATAGATGAGTTCATTTTAGATGGTGTTTCATGGGTTGTGATGAAGGTTCTTGAGTAATTTTTTATTATATTCTAATGTTTATCCTTCTTGAATAATAGAAAAAATGGGTTGTTTCTTAGGTTTGTCAAAAATCACCACTACTAAACATATATTATTTTTATAACAATTATAATTAGTGTTGTGAGGAGATTATATGGGGATAGGTGGTGGGTGATATATTTCATCCAAGCATAGATTTAGAAAAAACATTCTATAGTGGAAAAAAATTGATATAATACATTCATTTTAAATAGGGAGATATCACATTGAAATAGGAGGACTTTATTGAGCTTGATTGTTATTTATCATTCAATATTTTTCATATTTTTAAACCTCATTTTTTTAGACTTGATATTTTTACAAAAAATACTTAAGTACCTAGAGACTCAATTTCATGTGAAAATTTATGTAAACACTTAAATATTATTATTGATATTTTTCTATATGGTTTAGATAATCATGGTTAATTTCAAGCCTATAGTATGTGGGATTCACATGAGTTATGAGAGTAAATCCATTTAAAATTAACATTGTGTGATGAAATTTCATAGTGGGTAATTAAAATATTGAGATAGGTACTTGAGGGGGGTTTTATAGATTATGATAGATGGAATTTATAGTTATAGGGGAATGATAAAATAATGAGGCATAATCAAAATATTTGGATGAATTATTTTTTAAGGATTAATACTTTTTAGTTTAAACTTAGTTATATTGTCATACTTTTTTAATCTTCTCTTGCTATAATGTGGTGTTTTTTGGATTCACTATGGATATTCTAATATATTAATGATACAAAATTGTTCACATTTTGGGGGATTTTAACTTTTTTATATGCATATTATTTTGGTTTATTTTTCTAGTAATTTATGAGTGTAATTTCACATGATGTTGTAATGTTTGATGAATTTTTAGGGTTTCAAAGCCAAATTATATTGATAAAGTACTAGGATAATAGTGGTGAATTTATGTATTGATTCGTGTATTAAAGGGAATTGTTCAAATTTCCAACTGTTATAAATTGATCTTGGGAAATAAATATCCAGAGTTCGGGGCCATGAATCCTTGAAAATTATACTTTGAAATGACCCTTGGTAGATTGGGGATATTGAGCCAAAAGGAATTTTAAGCATGGATAGTCATTAATGTTGTGAAATTAAGAATAATATTGTGATAATCTAGACATAAAAAGACAATAGATAAGAAATATGGTCTCCTTTATGAAATCATTTAAACATGGTCATAAACCCTATTCTAGTCAATTGATATCACAACTATACTAGATTGATATTTTTTGATCCAAAAAGAAACATCTGCATTAACCAACCATGAAAATTCTTAATTTAACATCTTGATGTGATTTCCATGGACTTTATTATATTTATGATTTTGTAGTAGTGAAGGACCAATAAATATTTCAAATTAATGAAATTGGTAACTCATGGGGAAGTGACAATGCTCTGTAGGTATGTCAATCCTATTATATCATTTCTCTCTCAAAATATTTAAAATAATTCATGTATTTTGCCTTCATTCCATTGTTGTAATTTTGGATATGATATTAAAGGATAACCGTGAGAATGATTATTTAATTTCTAGGGTATTTTTTATTTCTTTTGTTCTTATTTCTCTTGTAAAATTAATAATGATGTTTCATATTGAATTTTTATAAATCTATTATATTTCTCACATATTATAATATTTATCAGTGTTAAATATAGAATTTTTTTTATAGTTTGGTATTTTTTAAATAAATGTTATTCAATATATATAAGGAAAAAACCCGAGGTGTTATATTCATCCCCAATTAAAAAATTTCACGGACTATTTTTTTCTTGAATGATAATAAATGAGGTCAATTTTGACTCGTTATATTTTCGGGTTCTACATAACTTTCTCATACTTATGATTCTACTAAATAACATTGACTTGGTTAGTGGTCTTATTTTTTAACTTTTTATCTCTATAATCCAATATCTCCACCTGTTTTCCCTCTTAATATATATCATTATCCAGTTGTACAACCTTTGAGTTTAGTACATGTGATTTATATGGTTTTTAATTTTTGGAAATAAATACAAGGAATACATATTACACTATAGATATTCTTTGTGGAAGTGAAAAATAATAAGCTACCACCCCCATGTGATTGAGTATCTCGAAGGGACCCATGTATCTAGGGCCTAACATTCAATTTTCTTCAATATCCTAACCCACTTCAACATTTATATTTAATGAAATACATTATCATTAACTTGAGTCTCCAAATATCATAAAAGAGTATGAGAATATCACTTATGATGATTTTGTGTTTCTTTAATATATCATTAAATGTTTGGAATAATCTACGTAATATCATAAATAAGGTATAATCCTAATAACTTCTACTCTTTGACTTTATCCAAACATCATAGTGTTCTACACTACTTCTCATACAGAGACTCATATGATTTCATTTATATGTTAGAATAGAAAGTTTTATTATATGAGAACTATTATAGAAAAATATATTCAACCAAAACTACATTAAAACCCATTAAATAGATTCTCAGTATATATTCTAGAGTTTTATTGGTTATATCACATTGACCATGAATTCTAGGTGGATTATTACTGATAGATATCATCTTTGTATTCAATTAATTTTGAAAACTTTTCTTTAAATTTGAGGTAATCCACAAATCTCCATCATACATAATTAAAATTTGTATTCCATTTATACTTAACACTTCTTTTATATATATCATAAAATTTTGACTGATTGATAAATTGTCATGGATATTAATTAATTGAACTAAATTTTTAAGGATATAAAGCACAACCAAAATGAAATTATAAATTTTATAAGTCTTAAAGAGTCCTGTTTCCAAATACATGGCGATGTTCTCTCATCTAAATCAAGTTCAATGTAATGGTTGCATCACCCACTTATAATTTCAATGCTTGGAATTAAAATTATACTAGAAAAATCATCATGATATATACTCTACAATATCTAACTTATTTTTTTTACACTTTAAATTATCCTTGATATCACAATATATCTTTGAGTTTCTAAAGGGAATAGAGAATTATGAGTTATGCTCCTTATTTAATAGATCCACTTTCAATTTTCACATTTAGGTAACACATGCTCATTTCCAGAATCCTACAATTCCATAATTTAATTGATTTAACTATACAATATTTCCCACCATCTCCAATATCTCAATATCATCCTTCTTCACTTCCTTGTTCATCCCATAGATAAATGGATGAGATTTCAACTGAAAAAAAAATAAGATTTCCCCACTCCCTTATGATTTATATGTTTATTATTTAAAAATCTACGAGTAATGGGTATTTTCCAATCCTCAACTTAGATAAGGTAGTATGATCCATCTTCTCGATGCATTAACCATCCTATTTTCATTCCAAGGGTGGTAATATATTCAGTAGTCAAAGTCTATATTCAAGTCCAACCATCTACATTATTTCATGTTCGTATCCGTATTTGAGAAAATATATATGTAGGATCATGTGATAGGTATATATATCACTATTTTCTCATTAAAAATAATTCATCCATATCTTTAATGAAAACATTTCTTTTGGTTTCTCTAAATTAATCATCAGGTAATTTTTGTCATGGAACCTTAATTAGTATGGGTGATAAGATATCCTCTATTCATTTGGTATAAGGACACACCATAATATCATATTTAATGCATCACTATAGTGAAAGTATTAGTAGATTGACCAAAATTTCAATAATTCCTTAAAACTATCTTCATAATCATATATATAGATGAACATAACTCCCTTGTGTGTAAATTTGGTTAGTGGATTTTAAAATCAAGAAAATTTCCCACAAAGCATTGGTAGTATCCCAATAATCCAAATAAACTAGCATTCTATGTTATAGTTATCAGTATTAGATAATAATTAATTTCATAGGAATTTGAGGGGTCCATGGATATACCCTCTCTTATAATTTTATAACACAAGAAGAATAATTTTTATATCAATAATTCATAGTTTCTAAATTTGAAATAAATTCTACCTTCATTAATGTCTTCAACAAAATCCTCAAATGATCTTCACGTTCTTCCATTATCCTGGAATATATTGAAATATCATCAATAAATACTACAATATAATTTATTAAGGTAATATCTAGTGAATTAATTCATCAAATCCACTAATATAAGTAGGAAATTTATTAGTATAAGTGGAACCCCTTTGAATTCATAGTTTTTATATCTTGCACATAAGTATTTATTAAGTATATCACATCATTTCATCATTAATTTAATAAATTTATATTTTATCTCCACCTATATTAATTGAAGTGCATTGTGTTTCATTTGTTGTCAATGAGGCATAAAGTTGTCTTGGAATGAATGGAAGTCAAGGAATGTCAAGAGGTGAATGACAAAGGTTGTGATGGTGTTGGTGGTGAAGGAGAATGACCATGGTACTAAGATGCGTGTCACTTAGGAGATTCACTAAGTGGTATTGGAGAATATGGTTGAAACATTCTCCATGGACATCTGACGATTGTTGAGCTGCTCTTTAAGTTCAAAGAACTTGTATCTTGCTGATACAATGTCACAACATGATTAGAAGACCATGCATTGTAGTGACAATGCATGAGGAGTTGAAGATGATCCATTCACATGTTCTAAGTGGATGAAGTGGTTTAATAAAATCCATGCACTAACACTTAGTGCATGTGAATCTGAAGAAGTCCCAATTTGATCTCTGATTAGATCAACAAAGAGAATTGAAGAATTATTTGATTCAGGAGCTTCGGTTGATGGAGATCCTTGAGAATTCTCTCCTAAGTAGAAAATGAAATGATGAAGAAGAATTATAAATTTAGGAGTTGTTTCTTATCAAGAAGATTAATGTTTGAATTCTCAAGAAGAAGATGAAGGAGAAGAATGGCTTAGAGAAGTGGCTTGGAATGTGGCATTTGGCTTATACTCATATGGAGGAGAACTTTGTTTTTAACAAAGTCTTTACATTTCCTTTTCCAAAAAAATATGGCCAGCCCGTGGACACCATGAGGGTTAAACCCCAAGGCTCATGTGGGCCTAAGGCGCCACGCCCAAGGGGGAACCCGTGGGGCGAGTCCAGGGAGGCAGGGCGCACCCGCAGACACCGCATGGGCGCCTGGGGCACGCCCGGAGGAGCGCAGAGGGGCCGTGTGTAAGCCCCGGGCCACGCAGGGGATCAGTTCCTGCGCGGCAAGGGCGCCAGTGGCGCGCCCGGAGGGTGCATAGTGGGCGCCAGTGGCGCGCCCGCAGGGAGCATAGTGGGCGCAGAGCGCGCCCGCAGAGAGAACCCGGTGCGGGGCGGCACCGGGAGGGGAGAAGTTCAACTGAGCGCTGAGAGGCAGCGCTTAGTTGATAAAGCGCGAGAAAACCACGCCCCGTTTCGATGTGGGACGCGGAAAATTCACCGGGAGTGAATTCTGGCCGTCCATCTCATCGCGCGCCAGATCCGAGCCGCTCATCTAATCCCGCGCGAGATCTTCAGATCCAGGCCGCCCGATGTATCTCCATCGCCTGATCCGACGGCCGTAGCTCATCTCCTTCCTCGAGCTCGAGCCGAGGCACCTCCCGCGAGCAGCCGCTGAACCAGAGCCCTCCGAGCATCAGTTTTTGAGCTCCCGGCCACCTCTGAGTAAACTGAAGCCACCCTCGTGCTTGTCTGGCCATAATGAACAGAACCATGCTTTAAAAAGATCTTGCATGCAACCAGTGGAGAATTTCGAATGAGGCCGAGGAAAACGGAGTTGCCGAGGCCACGTGGAGAGCATGCTGTGCATGCATAAGCCAAAACGAAGGCCGTGCATGCGTTCTAAGTCACATGCATGTGGAGGAAACCGAAGGAAAAGAAAAGGAAACCCGCGTTGAAACAGAGTATAAAAATCAAGATTTGAAGATTTTAAAGAACCGAAAACTTCGGGAATTTGAGTTGTTATCACGCGGATGATGCGAGGCAGCCTCTGCCTATAAAAGGAGCACCCGAGGCTCTCTGATTGCTTGCTGATGAACTTGAAAGCTTTCCCGTGAGCGCATCTCTCTGCCTCGCGAAGTTTTGCAGCCCCGCGCAAAGAACTTGCGCGGCTGAAGGTTCCGGAGCCACCCGAGGCTTCGAAGGTCCCCTGCGCGCTAATTCTTTGCGCGACAGGAAGGAGAGGAGCTTACACGATCTTGTGCGCTCCCTCTGTGCACCACGGCCCCCTACGCGGTAGCACTTGCGCACCCGGAGGCTTGCGCGACTGAGGCAGCCCGTGGTGTTGTACTTTACACCCGTGGCTTGCGCGCCCGTGGTTTCCATACCCTGTGCGACAGAAGCCCCCGCGGCTGAGAAGCCTTGCACCCGAGGCTTGTGCGGCTGTTGAAGAAGAAGTTGGCCGCGGCTCAAGCATCCCTTGCGCACCTTCTTTGAAGGCAGTGGTTCGGGCAAATTGAGAACCCACTTGGACAGTGAGCAGAAGAAGGTCGAGGCCTTTGTGGCTTTTGTGCAAAAAGAACAAGAGGAGGCCTTAGCCGTTGGTGGTTGTGCAAAGAAGTGAAGGGCCGAGGCATAGCCTTTGGGATGTGCAAGAACAAGTGAAGACCACACTTTGTGTGTGTGCCAAAGAAGGCCGAGGCCTTGCCTCGTGTGTGTGGTAAGAGGAGAAGAGAAATACCCGAGGCCTTTAAACAAGTGGCCGTAGCCCTTGTGTGTGTGTGCCAAATTGAAGAACACATCTTGTGTGTGCTAATTACCCTACGGGCAGTGGGTGTGAGCAAGACAAGGCCATACTTTGTGTGTGCATTTGAAGAAGAAGGCCGTAGCCCTTGTGTGTGAAAAATGAAGAACCAAGTGTGTGCATAAGTGAAGTGCACACTTTGAAGAAGATTAAAAGAACAAGGAAGTGAGTGTGCTAAACAAGTGAAGGCCAAGTCTAAAGTGTGTTCAAAGTGAAACAAGTGTGTGCAAAAAGACAACAAGGCCGAACCTTAGTGTGTGTGCAAAACAAAGTGTGTACACACTAAGAAGAAGAGAAGACATCCACACTAAAGTAGAACACACTCTAAGTGTGTAAAAAAATTGAATTAAGTGTGTGAAGATTGTGAAGAAGGTGTGTGCTATAATTGATTACACCCTTTGTGGGTTTATTGCACCAAGAGGAAGAAAGGAAAGTGCATGCATGCATGCATGCACGTGCACACGTGAACAAAGCTAAATCTGGCTGTGTGCATTTGAGGAGTCCAAGACCAGAGGTTCTTGAAGATTTGAGAAGGCCATGCACTCAGTGCATGAAGTAGAGTTGAGTTGAGACTGGACCAGACCGAAGATAAAGCTATCAGTTGTCTGAGCATTCAGTAGTTGGAGAGAGAGGCCAGGTCATCCTTAGAAGAAGGAGATAAATCCTGAGCAAGACGAGAAGACCTGTTCACCACAAGTGATCAGAAGAAGAGCAAGGCCAGCAGCCTTTATCCCAGGCTGCTGAGGATACTTGAAGAACTTAAAGTGAAGAAGAGCTACTCGTGCGACTCGAGGAGCCAGGAGAAGACCCTGTGGGACTCAGGGAGAAGAAGTCTTCAGTGGGATTCTGGAGCAGGCCAGTGGGACTCTGGTAACACTGTGGGACGCAGTATAAAGACCCTCCTGTGGGACTCAGGAGAGATACAGTGGGACTCTGTATCGACCATTGTAATTTTAACAGGTTATAATGGAGAATCCATGCTGGGAGAGCATGGAAAGGATGTAGGCCTTTGGTTCCGAACCTTGTTAATCCTTGTGTCCTGTGCCTTTTCATTACTGCATCATTCGGGAAAGGTTGAGAGATACAAGAAGAGTGGATCGAGGCTTTAACCAGCCATAGAGGTTTAATTGATAAGAATCAATTAGTAAAAAGTTTTAAAGGATCACTGATTCACCCCCTCCCCCTCTCAGTGATTCACACTGATCTAGGCACTTCATTAATTATTATTCCAAAAATAATTCAGCCAAAAATCATGAATACGTGTTATAGAATACCTTTTCTTCATCATAAACCTCTAAAATTCAAAATAATCTATGCAAAGACACATTAATCCATCCTTATTTATGACAAGGAGGTTTGTTTCACTGCATGGTGAAGTACTTGGGAATATAATACACTTGTCAAACTCTATTATAGCAATTTATTCAATATATTTGATTCAATGGTGGTCATTATAAAAGGGATTATAAATTTTTGTATAACACTAGGTATTAGTTAAATGGAAAACTAAACCTAGAATTATAGGTGGAGACCAAGAAAAAACATTTAGAAATATCACATTATAATCTTATAAAATTAGAATATCCTCAATATTGTGTTTTTCACTAAACAATTGGGTTATATATCAATCATTTTAAGGTATTAAAACCCATATAAGTGAAGTAACCTACGAAGGGAGTTCATAGACATCCTTTAACTAATGGATGATCATGGGATTGTTTTAGATATGAAATTTGATTTATATTTCCAAAAACATTATATGGGATTTATGTAGATTGATCTAATCCATGCATAAAATCACCTCAAATTTGAAAAATGCGAGAAAAATAATACTTACAAGAAACAAATTATTATAACCCTCAATAGGATAATAGTTTTTGAATTGAGATTCAATCATAAAACTATTTGGTATTATACTTGATAATTTAATATCCATTTATTAAGCTGGTGATTTAATTATTTTGAAAATTTTCATGTTATAAATGATTTTGTAGAATAAAAATCAAATAATATGTTTAAACTTATGGAAGGGATGATGAGTGTGAATTTCACCACTTTAATTTCATGTCCCACTTCAATAATTTTAATTGTATATGTTTTTACATTATTCATTTCATTTTGAGGTTTTTTATATAGATTTTCCTCATTAACTCTTCTGTTATTGAATTAGTTTTAATAGTTTGCAAACTCTTTACAATTAAATCATTATTCATTAGGTGGTTCATTAGGTTTAGAATTATTTTTATAGATTTCTTTTTCCATCCACTTCATATCTCTTCATCATTTATATAATTTACTTCCATATTTTCCCCACTTAATGAATTTTATTATTCATTTTATGAAATTCAATATAGTATTCTCTCGTATATTTATCATGTAAGAAGTTGAATAATTTTTCCTCTATGATGATTGTAAAAAAATACATTTTCCAATTTTTTTCCATAAACCTTTGTTAATAATGAGAGTCTCTAAGAAGTTGAGTCATTTTAATATATTTCTTTTTCCATCCACTTCATATCTCTATGATTATTGTAAAAATTCCATCATTTTTTCCCTTATAGTCCATAAACCTTAGAAGGATTCACTATCAATATTGTTTCACAACCAATTAATATATCTTTACACAACGCTTTGAGATAAATAAATGACCATTTAAAAAATGGGTATTCATCAATAGTTTAGGGATATGTTGGTTGGTCTCATTAAGTGTGTGACTCTACTTTCATCATTGCTTTTAATTTGACAATCCATTTTAATTTTCTTCATCAGGATCTCTACCATATATATAATATCATATCATCACCTAAACTAGAGGGTTGAATCATTTTTTTTCATTATCATTGAATTATCACTCCTATTTTCTATATAAAGATAATTCCAAACTTGAATTATCATATTTCTCTATATCCTCTTTATCAACTAAAGGTGGAAGTTATAACACTCATTATCTTTTGATCCTCCACCACTCGAACTAAACCATATATGGAAATGATAATCTAATATGACTCCATTTTCCTAACATTAAAATAGATTCAAAAAAATTATCATCATCTTAACGTTTCTTTTAATATTTAAAATATCCAATTCGATTATATTCCTTATTTATAGAAAAACTATAAGAATTTAAATTAAATATGTACCAATTACAAGACCTACCAAAAATGATGTGGATCATACCTTGTTTTGTATCCATGATCCTTCTATGTTTCCTACACAACTATAGTGTCATCAAACATTCCTCTTAATTTTAGTAAATTCTTTAGATACTTCTCCCCAATCATTATATTTGAAATAATATTGTTCCCTTTTTTATCTAGAATCCATTCCACTATGATATAGTGATATCTGAATCTTCAAATTTATGGATCCATCTCATCTTACAAACTTTTAACTACACACCATAGTGTAGTGATCATGTATTTTCATATATGAATATTATATCTTTTAATATTTATATCTAATAAATATCACAAATAAATTCCAAAGGATCATAATGGATTAGTATATTTAGAGACTAGATTCATAGTTTTCATTTTTCATGAAATATAATTAACATTTCCCATAATGATCACCCCATTTATTACTCATTATAGGCTTACCCTTATTAAAACATTTATTCTTATCCTGATGAATTAAAACACAATAAATGGTGATCTCTAATGCTATGTAAGGGCAAACATGGGAGATATCAATCAATGATCATATGAAATAACATAAAAAGAATAAGGGTGTGAGATCAACACCATATAATACAAATTTCATACTCAATATTCTAAATATCATAAAAATTAGTCACATAAAAAATCATTATCATTTCAAAAGTCATGAATCATAATAGTGAGAAATCATCATAAATCAATCATGAATAATAACATCATGAAATGAAAGTGTCGAACCATCAATAGTATAGAAATCATTTCATATATCAACATTAACTATTGATACCATCAATTCATAGTGGAATAGGAATCCCTACTAATTTCCCATATAATAATGAATCAGGAATCACTATATGTATCTCATAGTGGATCATGCACATCGACTAGTTTCCCATTGTGTATCAAGTGCATCGACTTGCATCCCATAATTATCTCATGAGATATAATAAATTAATCAATGAATTGGAAGGATATGAAACATATATGCCACACATCACAAAATTAAATCCAAACATATGTGTTATAAAAGATTATAAAACATTCATCATATCATTACATCATAACCTTTATAAAGATAAATTGTTTCATAAACCTCTCATCAATTCACTATAGCATAACCCATTAAAATAAATGGGTTTCATAAACATCTCATCAAAACAACAATAAACCATCCATAGAAAGAATAATTATTTTATAATTGTTCCAAATGCATATTAAATTATAATTACCCTCAAATGATTTTATCTCATATGAAAATTTCTTTCAAATATCATTGAAACATTTTATAAAGAAAATACCCTTTTCAATTTGAAAATACTTTATTTAAAAGAAAAAATTCCCAAAACATTGTGAAAATGGTTTTTATTTAAAAATAACCATGGTAATTTCTAAATTAATATTAATATCATTAATATTTATGGATGTTTTTAAATTTCATTCATGTTGTATATATTAAAATGAAAATTCTTTTCAAATTCTCAGTAAAAAAGTTTGCAATTTGGAAAACATCATGAAGATTAATTTTAACAAAAGCTGAAAAGTAAAACATGGGTAAAAATGACTTTTAAAAATCATAGGATTTTTGTAAAAATATGTTTGAAAATATTTTTAGAAAACTTGGAAATGGAAAAGTAAATAATCTCAATCAAAGACAGAAATAAATTCAATTTTCCTAAAAACACATAATTTTGGTCTTATAAGTTATTAAAGAGATTAAATTGGTAGGAAAACATGTATTATACTAAAATAATAATCCAATAATGAAATTTATAATATTATTGATATTTATATCAACAAATGTCATCATTAAAAGAATAATCCAAACTATCCTGATAACAATGAGACTATAACATAAATCCCTTACATCAACTCTCAAATTTATTTATAAACATTATTAATTCATTATTAATAAATAATGGTTTATAATAAATATATTATAGAACCAAAATTACATATATCATAACATATATTATTTAATTATAACATTTTTTCACTTGTTTATTAATAATTCTTTTTTTAAATCAATATTTCGGGAGATAACTACTTTGATTTTCTTATATGTTTTGGTTAGGTATTTTTTAGATATTGTACTTTGATCTTGTTTACATAATATCAATAATTTTTATAATGATATAAATATTTTATATATTCATTATATACATATTTATATTCATTCATTAAATTTAAATTTTGGAAAATGAATTACACCATTCATGGTGATGGTAGGTTGTACATATGAATGAATGTTTTTTTTCATTTTTTAAAAAATGGAACAAAAGAAAGTTTAATAATAATTCAAATTAAAAAAATTATTATTTTATCATATATATGATATATATTCATTAAATCCATCATTATTATCATCCATGATAAATGGAAATGAAAAACGAATCACATTTCTTCGTTGAGGTGGTAGTCTACACGTATGCACAAGCGACCTTATCATTTTCCAATGGATTGATAGGTAAGATGGTAGATGATATTATATAATTAAAAAATAATAATTATATCCTAAATATCATATAAATTATTAAATCCATAATTATATTCTACCATGAGAAGTGGTGATGGAAAATGAATTACATCGGTTCGGGACTCAGTAGTCAGTAGTACACACAATCAAATTTTTTCCCATTTGATGGAAGAGGAGATGTATATAAGTTATTCAATTAACATAATAAAATATAATTATGTGGATATAATGTTATTATTATTTTACAATATTTTAATTATATTTTAAGGATGTATAATAATAAATAAAATGAATACCCAAGGTTAATAACTATATATATTCTTCAGAATACCCCTTTAGGATTATACCAAAAGCATTCATAAGATTGTTTTTTTAAAAAACATACTCTAGGTCAAGGGTAGGGATATAATAAATGTTTTTTTAAATGTTTTCTTAAATTAAAGGCTCTTGAAGTTCATAGAGTAAATGAGAAGGGGTTCCCTTTAATAATTGAGGTGACCGACACACTTATGAATTTTTTTCGAAAAAAAAGTCTTCTCCCTTTCATATAAAAAATGGATATAAATGGATAATATTCAGTGTTTATAATTTTTAGGTATAAATAAAACCAACCAGTGGGGTTTCATAATGTTTATATATCATTTTAACACATATCTGTTTTTTAACCCCCCTAGTAAACCTTTTTTAACCTTAACTGTGTGAACAGATTTCATACTTTTTTACAAGTCATTATGAATAAAAATAAGTTTAAATTATAAAATAATATTAATTATGATGATTAAAAATATTATATACAATTTATAAAATTAAATAAAAAAATGGTATAATATAATTTAAAATTAAACATGCAAACTTGTTGAAATGTTATTTTCCAAAGGAAAAGTATTCTTAAGTATAAAAATATATTGTATCGGAATTTTACATAAATTAATTAAAATGATCAAAATTTGATTAATAATAACTTAATTAAACTAATTTTAATTTTTAAAATAATTTTAAAAATGAATTTAACTTCATAAATTCATTAAATGGAAATATAATTTTAGTAAAAATCAATATTTGACATTATTTATTTATTATTAATATTTTCTGAAAATTAAAACAATCAGAAGTATTATCATTTTGAAATTAGTATTTTATAAATGAATTTAATTTTGACAAATATTTTTTCTAGAATATCAAAATATTAATTTAAATATTATTGTTCAAAATATTGTGAAATCTATTTTTAGAAGAAGAAAAATGTTACTTTAAAACGATATTTCATTTTATACCATTTCTAGAAAAAATACTTGATGAAATATAAAAATTTTTATTTCATATAAAATATATAAATTTCATTAAAATTATTCAACAATAGTGACTAATTTAATTTATTAATAAAAATAAATATTTTCAAAATACAAATATTTTTTTCCTGAAATTATTATTTTTACTTTAAATGGATTTTTATTTTCATTTCATATCAATTGATAACCAATGAATTTATTTTATATATGTTAAATCCATAATTTTTTCATATTATATTTTTTCATTTTCATACCCTCCAATACAAAACCTAATAAATACATTCATATTAAATAATAATATTTTGATACTCTATCATGGTTTTTTAAATTATGATTTTTAATAGAAAGTAAATTATCAAAGAAGTTATATTTATTTCTAAAAAATATTTAATAAAATTTTATGGTGTTACATTCTAAAGCCCTTAAGAATAATTTCACCCTAAAAACCCATTACACTAATGTAAACATCTAAGGATACTTATGAATCATTATATCATCATGTTCCTATGTAACATCCTCTAGCTCGTGGTTTCACCACAAAACATCGACTAGGTAGATGGTCTTGTTACATATCACTTTTTATCTATGATATAAAATCTATAATATTTTTTCTATATAAGAGATATAATTATTCGTTTTTATGTAATTTTGTGTCAAATTATTTGAATTCATAGGTATGTTATTCCCCAAGAGAGATACATATAACACATTATGACATTGAGAGAGATTCAGTGGAAGCATCAAATGATAAGCTACTATCCCAAGTTAATCTAGAATGTCAAGGAAAAAATATACCTATGGATCAACTTTCCTTTATTCTCAATTATCATAACATTATTATAAGGAGAAATTTATAGATGCACATTCTCACCAACTTCTAATTTTCGATCACACATAAAATTTTCAATATATGCTTTATCTCAACTTTGGATGCCCTTATGGGTTATTGAATAGATCTATCCTTCTATTACACTTTCTTATCTAACTCAAGTCCCAGTAGATTTCATTCTACAAATTTATTCTAGAAAATGGGAGTTATACACTGATTCTCATAGGGGGATTCATAAGGATCCATCTGAATGATTGAGTGAAAGCTATTTTTATAAGAAAACTTGATTAGAGGAAGGAGTTAATACCAACCACTTTTGAATTAATTAAAGTATTATCCCAACAGATCCTCTAAAGATTGAAATGTTCTATCATAATGACCATATTTTTTAGGATTATAAGCACTTATAATACTTAACATTATATCCAAATCCTACTGAAGACATTTCTAGAACATCAAAGTAAACCACAGATCATGATTAGATGGAATAGAATGTGGTTTTCCATGGAAAGTTACTAATTATTTAATGCATATTCTAGTCATATGGTCAATAGGGATGTATTCTCAAAATGGATTAACTTATGATGACTTCGTAAGGAAATAAACTACAACCCAAATATTATTAAATAGTTTAGATATTTTGGGGAGTCTAATGAAAAAAATCCACGGAGATGTTTTCCCATTAGGATTATTTTAACAGAAATGGTTGTAACATACCATTTACATTTTATCTCTTAAACATAACTTACAAACATGATAATAACCAAGATACATATTATGTAATATCCCTATTCATGTTTTAAAACTAGAGATAATCATTCATATTGGTATTAATATTCATACTTCAAGGATGTGTAGTGAATGAGGAATTATAATATTCATCCCACATCTCATTACTCAAATCAGGTGTGGATGGGACAAAAACATTATTGTTGAAAATTTTCATTACATCAAAATATATTTTGAAATCATTGATGTTTCTCACCTTCTATTTTAATCCTTTCATCGATAGATGGTTGAACATACATTTGATAAAGATAAGATTATTCCCCTTCCTTCAATAATTCTAAATACATTCGATTAAAATTAAAAAAAACATTAGATCATTTTATTCTCATCATAGATAATCTATTATGATCCTTTCATCTCAATGCATCATCCACCATGTTTTATTTCTCGGGGTGGTAATGTACTATATAGTGGTAATAATTAATTGTTTCTAAAAACATTCTCTAGAGAAAATTCCATTAGAATTTTTAATTATATCCAATATATATATAATGTAATAAAGAAGCTGGTTAGGAGGGTTATCCCTTTTGGAGGCTATTACCTACCTTTCAAGAATGCATGTATGTAGTGTGTGTGTGTTTAATTTAATTTTACCCCTAAACACCTAATATAATATTTATATAAAATATTAACAATAAACATAATGACTTTATATAATTAATGAAAAAATTACCAAAACTAATTCTTAATAAAGAGTTGGTTATTTTCTTATGTGTACAATTCATTATCATGATGCATATGATCTAACAATTTCATTAGATAAGATAACACATCCCACTCACTTAATTGATGCATCACAATAGATTTCAACACCTTCTCCACAGTAGGGTAATGCAAGAACTGGTTAGCTGACTAACCTTCTCATTAGTTCCTTGAAATTTTCTTTATATTCATCTATCCAAAAGAACATAGATCACATTTTAGTTAACATACTGACTATCCTTTTAATAACATGCTAAATTATCCACATAGTATCAATAATATCTTTAAAAAACCGGAAAACTATGGATCTCGGTAATAATGGTTTGTCGGAGCCATTTCCTAAAAACATCCATCTTTAAAGGGTCCACTTAAATACCACACATTTCATTATATAACTAAAGAATGTAATTTTATAAATCTATTATTCACACATAGTAAATTTTTCATACAAATTATCCTTCTTAGTTTCCTTGAATAAGATACTCGGGTTATATTCATTCTCATCCTTGATATTTGAGTATATATTAATAACATATATAAATACTACCAAAACCTGATCAAGATAATATATAAATACTATATTAATTAAATTCTTGTAGAAAATAGGGGGATTTTTAAGGAAAAATTGCATCAATATAAATATATAGTGTCCATACCTCATACAGAAGGTTGTCTTGGGTATGTATTCACCTTTGACTCTCAACTAATAGTACGGTTATCAAATAGAAATCTTGTAAAAGTTTTGATCTCCACATAATTGATCAAAAAACCATAGATATGGGGTAAAGGATTCTTATCCATGATAATGATATTTTTTAGTTATTTATAATTAATAAAGAGACACATTGATCCATATTTCTTCTTAAAAAAGAACTGGTGTATCCAAAGGTGAAGAACATGGTCAAATAAATCCATTATCAAAATTCTCCTATAATTTCTTCTTCAATTCTTATAAAAAATTGTCGTAATTTAAAAATTCATTCTTAAAATAGGTTTATCACCATGTAATATTTATATTAAAAACTAAACTTCATGGCTCATTAGAAGGCCAATAAATTATTCTAGAAATAAATCAACAAACTCTTAATCAATATGAATGCCTTAAATAATAATTTTCACTATAACCATCAGTGAAAATTGTCATTCATGGATAGAAATTAAACCCCACATACTAGAAGTAATTTTTATTACAAGTTTAAATTCATCATCATATATGGAAATATGATACATTCTTATAATCATGTTGGAGTCAACAAAAGGGAGAACTGTAAGATTGGAAGGAAGCACTTTCCCACAAACATCAATCAGACAGGAAATTTGGATTTGATATATAACCATTAAACCATTGTGATTTACCCCACTAAAAAATATATTTAATAATTGAGTTGGTAATTCAATACCTCTATAAAATCACTTTTTTATAAAAGAGTTTTTTATATGGAATCAAAGAATACATTATCAATTCAAAAGTGGATAATATGTGTACCTTTCACCACATCGTTCTCATAACCCACTTTAACAATTATGACCACATGTTATTTCCCTTTTTCTTTAATATTAAGTGGTTTTGGAAACTGATCATAATTGTCAACCTTATAACTCATTAACTAGTTAAAATAATCCCCATTATGTTTTCTTTGAATTATTACAGTGTGGGTGGAGCATTAGTTGGAATCTTCATCTCTTCCATTACATTAACTAGACTATTCATTTCCTTTGAATATTCATATGCACTATGAACCCCCTTTCCACATTTAAGATACCTTTTAGTTCTATTAAAACTATTCCCTTGATGTTTATTCACAAATTTCTTGTATGTAGAGGTATGCATTTTATTTCCACCATGTGATTCATTAAATTTATCGCGAGAATCAATATTATTTTTCTTATAAATACCATGTGAATGGTGGGAATCTCCAATTTTAATTTCTACATTAAGTTCACATAAAATTATTTATTCAAATATTCTAAATTATATTATAGCTAATCCATTTTTAATGTTGGTTCGAATCCCCTAAAGAATATATCAATTTAATCTTTAGGGCTAATGATTAAACAAAAAAACATAATTTCCAAGTCTTGTAAAAGTTTCCTCATAAGTCCCAATGGATTCATCCTCATTATTTTTAATCAAAATAAATTCTCCATGTTTTTATAAAGTATGGAAATATTTATGTTCTGAAAAATATTCGTAAACACAACCCATTCCATAGAGTCAAATTCTTATTCTGGTATCATATTATTTATAATGTTCCACCATCGATCTGATTCAACTTATAAATGTTAATTGTATATGATATAATTTTCATGATCTAATCACTATAGAATAGAATAAATATTATCAATGGTGTTGATCCATCACTCAACTACTAGTAGATCTAAATATCAACTAAAATAAAGTGGATATTTCCTTATTAATGAATCAGTAATATGGTGTTCCCTCCTTTGATCGTTAGAAGATCAGTGTGATTAATGGCCTAAGAAGTATTTGTGATCATATAAACAAGATTATTAATTCCATCTCCCGTGGAACATGGTTTCCCGTGTGTAAAATATTTTCATCGCCCATCACAATCATTGTTATCATGATGTCTTCTGGTTCGCTGCATTGAGTAAAACTAAAAATCAAAGTGTGGTAAACAATAATCATAGTGGGAAAACAAACAATCAAGTGAAATTTATAAAAAAAATTGAATAATAAAACATTATTTTAATCTTAAGAAACATTATGTTTATCCTTGGACATCCATAGTCATTATTTATTAAAATCCTCTATAGTTGTTTTTAAAAAAATGTTAATTAACTCAAACAAATACCCTTAGAGTTTTAATCTAGGTGAGTAGTAAGGGAGCACTCACTATACACAAAAACCGATGACCCAGATATACTCCACTAAATCATTTCTTTGTTTTAATTCCTAGGGGAATATTTTTCAAAACAAAATCCACTTCTAGTATACATATAGATATGTATTTCAAAGAAACCATATTCCCTTTATTACCAAAACATAGGATTTTTAACTATACATTGAATTATCCCAAGGTTTTCACCGTTGTTTCGAAACTTAATCACTAGTGATTTACTAAAACCTTATTTTATAACAACCATAATGGACTCATAATTTCATACATAAATATTACATATTTTCAAATGAATAATAAATACATTTCACAAATACATGACCGATGATTGTTAATGTTTATTATCTTTATAGAAAAGACACCCAATCTCTTTATTGGATGGAAGATATTAATCATGTACCACAAAGATCTTCGAATTTATTACTCTTCATAGCCAAAACCTACTTAAAACATATCCTTATATCTTAACTAAAGGAAAAAAAATGTTTTTCATAGATACATAGTAAGGTTAAACATGGGAGTTACCAATCAATAATCATATGAAAACATAATATAAGAATAAGGGTACCAGAACATGGACATAACATAGAATGTTCATAACCAATATAGTAAAGATAATAAACATGAGCCCTAAGAAAAATCATTATAATTTCTAATGGAATTAATAATTAGAGTGATAAATATTCATAAATTATTTGAAAACAATAGGTTCATGTCATAAAAGTAAAACACTATTATAAGTATAGAAACTATTTCATATGTCTTGGTTGAATACTAAGACCATGGAATTATAGTGCGTTAGGAATACCTACTTAATTCACATATCATAATAAATCATGAATTTCCACATGTATCCTCTAGTGGACCAAGCATATTAACATGTTTCCCATTGTGGATCAATAATATCAACCTGCATCCTATATTTATCACATCGTATATTACTATTTAAACAATGAATTAGAAGGATGTATAATTTCAGGTCCACCATCACATGATGAAATCTATAGATATTTGTTCCAAAATATCGTAAAACATTTATAACATCATCACATCATACCCCATGAAAATAATATGTTTCAAAAATATTTCATCTATTCAACATAACATAACCCCTAAATAATAAATGGGTTTCATAATTATCTCATCACCATAATCATAAACTATCTAGTTAAATAATAAATATGGTATAATTGGATCATATCCATAATAAATCATAATTAACATCGAAGGATGTTATCACAGATTAAAATTCTATTAAAATATCATTAAAACGTTTCTTAAGGAAAATACTATTTCGACATTAAAAATCACATTTATAAATAGAATAATTTTCAAAACATTGGGAAATTAATTTTTTTAAATAATAAGGGAAAATTATAAAGTAATATTCAAATAATTTATATTTTAAGATATGATGAAATTTCATTCATGTGGTACACGTTAAAAAAAATACTCTTTTCACATTTTTGGTATAAATATAAAAGTTATTTCTTTAGAAAAAGAAAAGAAGATTAATTTTAAACCAATTTTTAAAAATTCAAAAATGGGTATAAATTAATTCAAAAAATAATTTAAGATTCTTATAAATATTCTTTTTTTTTTGAAATCATAGACATGGAAGAGAACATATTTTTGATCAAAGAGATAAATAAAGTCGATATTCCTTAAAAATATTCAGTTGGTTTATTTTTGTTATAAATAGTAAAAATTGAAATAAAAAATATTACTTTTAAAAAATAACCATATTACCGAAAAATTAATTAAATTTTTGATATTTATATCAATAAATTTTATTATCATAAATTTAATAAATAACAATCTTGGTAAAGAATGTGATTGTAACATAAATCATATACCTCAAGTCACAAATTTATTGGCACACATTCAAAATTCTAGAATAATAAATGTATCATTATTATACATACATTATTGAACCATAATCTTATATATATTTATATAATACAATATATTATTTACCTATAACATTTTACCACCCATTTATTGAAAATTATTTACTAAAATCATTATTTAGGTGATAATTGCTTCTTTTTTCATGTATGTTTTAGTTCAATAGTTTTGGTCCTTATACATTGATCAGGGTTCCATCCTCTACAAAATTTTAATAATGATATTAATATAATTCATATACATTATATAAATCTTTATATTTATCTACAAAAGTAATATATTGAAAAATGAACTACACCATTCTAGAAGATGGTAGGTTGTACAGACGCATGGATGTTGTTTTAATTTTTTATGGTTGGAATTAAATAAAGAAAACTAATAATTACCCTTAAAAATTCATTATTTTTTCTTATAAGTCATGTATATTAAAAAAAATCCATCATTATTACAATCTATATTAAACCTTAATGAAAAAAAATTTACATCGCTCAGTGGATGTGGTAGTTCACACGTACGCACGAGCGACATTATCATTTTCCAATGCCTTGGAAGGTAATAAGGTTGATGTGATATTATAATTACATATATATAATTATTTGATAAATAATATATGTGTGTGTGTTTAAATATATGTGTTTTTTTGTGTGTTAAATTCATCATTATTTTTATATGTGAGAGGTGGTGATGGAAAATGAATAACAAAGGTTCAGGAGGCAGTTATCCACCTTACACTAGATCGATGGTTTCATTTCACATTAGATGGAAGATGAGATGGATATAAGTTATTAAATAAACATAATAACATAAAATTATTTGTAATATTCTATTATTATTATTTCATCATAGTTTAAGATGAATTTAAGGAGGCATCAGATAAAATAAAATGGAAACACATGGTTAAGTATTATACTTATTCATCGGTAAACATATTTATGTTTATTCCTAAATCCTTATTATGATGGTTTTATGCTTAAACCAAGGATTCTAGGTCATGTGTAGGGATGTAATGAATGTATTTTAATATGTATTTTTTGATTCATAAGTATCATTAAATGTGTATAGGAAAGGATATGGGGAGTCATTCAATAATTGAGGTGAGTGGCATAGTTGTAATTTTTTGATGTTATTAAACAATGTCAGGTCAAATTATTTATAAAAATACCCAAAAATGGGTAATTTTCAAAGTATATGAGTTTAAGGTATAAATAAAACCCATAAATATTATTTAAAAAAGTTTTTAATTTATTCTATCCCTAATCCTTTTAGTATAACCCCCCACTAATCATGTTCAACCCATAAACGTGGTAATAGATTTTTTACTATTTCTACTATTAAAAAAACCAAAAACTAATTTAAACTTGATAAAAGATATTAATTATTATGATTCAAAAATATATAATACTTTTTTATCAAGTATAATTCATTTAATAACAAAAAAAATATTTTAAAATTAAACTCTTATACGCATTGAAAAGTAGTTTTCTAAAGAAAATGTGTTCTTAAGTGTATAATTTTTTTATATCAAAATTTAACAGAAAAAATTAATTTTTAATGATTTAAATTAGATTAATAATAACAAAATTTTACTAGTTTTACTTGTAAACCAATTTTTAAACAAAATTTAACTTTTTAAATGTCATAGATGAAAAGATAAATTTATGGAAAATATGCATTTTTTCACTATCCATGGAAAAAATAATCTTTTCAAAAAATTGCAAATATAATCGAAGTAATATAATTTTGAAATGTTTCTTTTTAAAATAATTTTAATTTTTTCAAATGAATTTTCTAAAATTGTAACTTTTTATTTTTAAAAGAAGTACCCAAATTACGAAAAAATTACTTTTTAGAAAAACAATTTTAAGCATAAAACTAGATTTATTCTTATCTTATTCCATAGAGAAATACATGATGAATGATAAAAAGTTAATAGAATATATAACATATAAATTTCAATAAAATAATTCTCTAATAATGACTAATTTAATGTATTAAAATAATACATTTCATGTATAATAAAAAAATTTCAAATTTAAAATGATTTTTTATTTTTATTTCTAATCAATTAAAAACCAATGAATTTATTTTATACATGTGTAAATAATATATTTTTCAAAAGTTGGTTATTAATATTAAAACCCACCAGTCCAAATATTAATAAGTAACTATCACATTAAATAATAATATTTTAATAGTATATTGTTGTTTCTATAAAATCATTGTTGTGTATATGCTATCAGGGAAATTAAATTTATTCCCAAAAATATATTTCATAAAATATCATGGTGGTACACATAATTTATTCATATCTTGATTAATTTATTTATTTTGAAACATTAACTTAACTAAAATAGGGTTGGACATGAAATTTTTCAATATTAACCAGGTCATAATACAATTCTTTCTAAAACATAATCAAAAACTATTAGGACAATGTCCACCTACCCATTTCCACTTCAACTACAAAAACCTAATGCTCGACACACTCTCCTCCAAAACTGGGTAATTCTTCAAATACATGCTTTAAAATTTCTTATGTATATCCTTCATTGTAAATAAAATACTCATTCTATTGTTCCCTATTTTACATTAGAACATTTGAATCCAAAATTGGTAACCTCTATATCGTGGTCTTCATTATTTCCCAACTTCACTACCACCATGATTTCTTCAACCACAAGGCCACCATTGTCAACCAATTTTAGAATCTTGAGGTCACAATTTGACCCATTTCTTTTCTTTTTATCACCACCTTCAACTATGGACACTATGGATTTAACCATAACATATAAAGGCCATCAAGATGGTGTTTACCAAAATGATTCCAAATATTAATGAAATTAAATATTCTTATAGCCTCTTCCATCTATCTATTTCCAAATCTATTATAGAATTACCCATAATTTTCATCATATGGTGTATTTCATGGTACAGGTTTCCTTCTCCATCCTTCTTATCAACTTCTAACTTCTTTAAATTTCTTATTTATAATTCAAAAAAATTCTATTCATAAAATGATCTAACAATATTAAAACTCCTTATACCAAAAACAATTTTCTCAATATATACACTACTGTAAATAAAAGATCTAATGTCGGTTTTTTTCAATTTTAATTTTTGTTCTTAACTAGCATTTATAAAGGTGATGTAATAAATAAGGGTTTCGGTATCGGTTTTATAAAAAAAACTAATGAAAAATATATATCTTTAGTGTCAGTTTATAATAAATACTAACAAAAAAATAGATATTTGGTGTGGGTTTATAAAATCACTGACACCAAAGATTAATAGTAATTTTTCTAATAATTTCAATGTTGGTAATTAATAAAACCAACAATGAATGATAAAAAATATAAAAATGGAAATATTACAGCCCTGAAAGATTCATCATTCATGTAATAGAAAACATAATATAAAGAAATAAAACAAAATGTATCACAGAATAAAAATCTATAAAAATAAATATAATTTAACAACTTAATAAAAAAATAATTACCTGATAATTGATAAAATCTTCATTCATGATTTTTTTGAAGAATTATTTTGAGATCATTATGATCACACACCTATTATAAAAAATAATTAGTTTTTGAACACTTTTTATTAGTATAATATAAGATTAATCATAATAATCTTAAGATACATACCTTATAATTTAAATATCAATCATGCATACCAAATAGTTCACAAACACAGATTGTAGATGGGTAATTTCATCATTTTTATGCGAATTAGCATCATTGAACATATATAATAACATTAATTTTAATATGATTAAAATACATAACACATTGACATAAAATATAAAATAATTAATATAACTATCCTTATCAAATTCATTTTTCAACCCAGTTTTGATTATCTCATACATTAATCATAAACCATAATAACCACATTTCACATTTTCTTATTGATGATGACAGTAAAATTATAAAACATTAACATGATAATAAAAACCAATATATATATATATATACATATATCAAAAATAAAAATAATATCTAATATAAAAAATAATTACCATTACTTCAACGTATCAGATTACATTTGTATTTTTAAAAAAAACTGATCCTTGTTAAAAAAATGAATTTTATTTTCATATATATAAAATAAAAACTATTTATAAACAATAATAATTGAATATATTGAACTTATAAAAACAAGAAAACTTACATGTCTAACGAGGTGCTAAATTGTGTTTGAAAACAACCTAATGAATAGAAATCCCAATATAATATGAATTCACTCGGGAATAATACACTTAATATATAATTCCCCCAAAAATACACAATGTTAACAATTAATTACATTATAATGAATATTAGTTCTCAATTATCTTAGTGTTATTACCCATCAAGAAATGAATGAAACTGAAATCCAATATCCATATTCGATAATATCTCATATATATATATATATGTAACAATATTAGCATTATTCAAATATCTTATAGTCATTGAAATGAATTTAGTATATATAAAACCACAAATTATAGTCCTATAATTTTTAAAAAGAAGCATGTATAGACACCTCATTAAAAAATTAATATAGTAAGTCAATAAAAATCATATTTAATTAATTAAATAAAAAAGGAAACATTAATTTACTTACATGGAAAACAACTACAACGTAGGCATGATGAGATCTTCATAATCAATAAAATACATGACGCCTTTTTTTGAATATTCTCAATGGATAGTCTCTTCCACATATATTGGACATCATCCAAAACTCTTACAAATTACTTGAGGAAGAAGAAGTCTGAGATAATCTTTTTATCCCCTTAGAAATATCAGATGTTTTAAAACTTGTTTATTCCATATACTTTTGTTTTAATGGTTCCATTTCATTGGATTTTGGATAATTCTACATAAATTAAGTTTTAGAAAACATTATAAGTAATTTTCAATCCGATGTAATTAATATAAATAAAAATACCTTGTATGAGAGATAATGAAAAATTCTACCTGACTAACGTATAATGTGACCCATATAATCCCTAACTCTAGTAACCACCTTAGTAGGAAAATTTAGTATAATATTAGGATCTATAATAGCATTTAGTGATACTATGACCTGACCCATCTGCATAGACTAGTGATGTACAAAATCCCAAAAATATGTACAGCTTTATATGCTATAATAAGTACATGAGGATCTCCAATATATAACTCATATTATAAGGTATGAGCTAGGAGGTGGGGATATGAGTAGGAAGGCAAGGAATTCTAATCCAGATGGGAAGGTTTTACAGGTTGTGCAGCCAAATATGAAGCTTAGGAAGGTTGGGAAGGTTACGTAGACTATAAATGCCTCGGAAATTTTTATAACAAAGCATGTACAATAGATTCAATTTGGTCTCCCATAGAATGGATCATATCTTTTAGAACATATTTTAAGGATTTGATTTCTGGGTCTCTTGATTTCTTTCTTTGATGACCAAAAACGTTATAAATACTAACACCTACCTCATATCCTGTAATGTGGTCAGGTTGTCTTGTATTTCCTAATATAGTGCCTAGGATATCTACCCTAACCTCTGGGATAAAATATATCAATGTTGATTACTATTGAAGGTCATCTTGAAATTAAAAATTGAAATGGTATATTAATGTTATTAATTTGTAAAATAAAGAAATTCATGAAAAATAAAAAATATTGACTTACAATTCATTCATCTACTTCCTTTTCATTCTCTATAACATACTTTTTTTCTTCTTCTTTATCTTTTACATTTTGTCAGGGTAGGTGGGGGAGATAGAGGACCTAACTGCACCTTATCTGATCGACTTGTAGACTTCGCTCTTAAATCGTCAATATTTTCTTTAATAATTTTTTACTCTAAGATATTATACACTCTATGTGATAATGTATGGTTGTATACATTCTTTAACTAGGTATCTTGATGATATTTCATGGAGGCATGTTATATAAAAATCAACTACAAATAATTGGGTAAATATATAATAAAATTTAAAATTTATAATAATTATCATACCATAAATGATTTATCATGTCGATTGCAAAAAAATTTCTTCTATGTATCTGCATCTAAAAAAGTATTACTTGAGGCAATATTTTTCATTTTATTTCTCTCCAAAAACATAATTTTTGGTCAATTTTGTTTTGAAATCCCTCTATTTATCCTCTATTAAAAAAAGACATATTTTATTAATTTCTTTCATTTCATCAAAATTCATTGTCATATCTAATTGATAAAATTAAATATTATTCATTTAAAATATATTTCATTCAAAAATGAAAAATATTAAATTAGCTGAAATATTTTATCGTTACGACATACAAATGATGATTTATCACCATCTTGTCAATGAACATCCATTCAGGATATAAAATGTTAATAGCACAATGACTCTACATGGAGATATAACAGATAAATTTTGTTATATTTGATCCAGTTTCATTATTATTATCATCAAAAATAATATTCAATAGCCTATCTCCTTGAAAAAGTAAATTTTTATGAAAAATTATATTGCAATGTTTTATAACATGAGAGGTCAATTTTTATATATAAACCATCAAAGACTATTCCGCATAAGTCTCATGGATAGTCCTATAATTAATTTTAGTAAATAATGTGGTTTTCTTTTATTAAATAATTTTATTAATAAATATTTTATAAAAAATGTATATATACCTTGAAATGTGATCTTCTATCTCTCTATCTATATTTATCATTAAAACAGGAAAATGTAAAGAAATTTTTTATGTACCAGCATATTATTTGACAAATGAATAATAAGGAAACAAAAAGAATAAAAATATGTAATCAAAAAAGTGGAAAATATGTGTATGTTTTAAAAAATATTGATGTTATGTTTCTTAACCAAAACAATATTCAAGGTGGACAATTAAATATAAATATTACAAATAAAATGATAGAAACATTTTTAAATTTAAATATCAACATTTAAAATATTATTACCATAAGAATAATTTTAAAAAAAATATATAATAATGTATATTAGGTATTTCAATGATAAAATGTTTAACCACAACAATGGAATATAAAATTTCACATAAAAATTCATATAAATAATCAAATATATATAATTAAATGTCTAGTGGTTATTAAATATATAGGTTTACAAATGTAAATTTAAATATATAAATATAATGTAAATATTTACTAGATTAATTAGGATAGTAATTTAGTTTTTTTCCATATCCCTTTAGCATGATCATTTTGTACTGCATGCACTATATATGTGTTGTAGATACTGTGATCTGGAAATCACATAATAGATTAAGAAGCCCCATATAAATCTATAAATTCATCATCATCCTCATCAATAAAATGGATTCTTTTCTATTGAAAAATAATAGATTATTGATCGTTCGATTGATCAATGGCATAAAATATCATATTTGAATGTGTAACCATGAAAAATGGTTCCTCATTACAAATAAATCTTTTCAAATCTACTATGTGATGATAAATATGATTTCACCTAATATGTGTTGTTCAAAATATATAAATGTCAATATAACACTTCATCACATGGAATGAACATTACCTTTGAGCATTAAATCCCTCTAAATTAACTATGAAAGCTCATTTTTTGAGATATAGAGATAAGAAAATGCATTTCTTAATACAAATAATTAGTACAGAAATAAATCACCATTTTTCATATATATTTTTAAACTATAGATGCCTCTAGTTGATAACGATTGTTTGTATATCCCATCAAAATTCTCATATATATTTTAAAAGGATACATCCATCATAAATAATTATTCTCGTATATTCTTATCTCACATTCCAAATGAATCACATGATGAACCAATATATCAAAAAAATAAATGGGAAAGACATTTCTAGTTGAAATTTTACAAGAAAAACTTTATTTTACATTACATCTAACAAAATTTGGATAAAATAATTTTTTAAAAATGTATTACAAACAATTACATAACATTATTATAGTATTTATAAAAAAAATTGGAAATATAACATCGTACAATTGGTAGAATTTAATACATCAATACATTATAGTCATGATATTTTATACTCATTAATTTAGAATTATTAAATGACACAAAATTATTTACATTTTAAGATTATCCAATGGGTGATTTAATACCCTTAAGATACTAGAAAAAATTCATCTTCTTAATATTTCATAATGTGTAACAAGTCTAGGGTAAATAGGTCATGTTTCCTTTCATAATGAGAGATAACTCCAAACGCATTCCAATTGACATCAAGTCCAATATAGCATTAAATAAAAAAAAATTTCTTTCCTTTTATGTATTAAGAAATTACAATAAAAATTTACCATATGTTTTTCTCATCATGCATCACATTGATGTCATATTGTTTCTCCAAAATTATCCAATAAGGTAGTTCAAAAAAGATCGACAATTTCTTCCAGATATTTTTTTTAAGACTGGAACTTCCTTTGTTTCCAAATTTAGATTCAATATTTGTCACCATATCACAATATTCTCCAATAGAAAATGCTTATGGGGAATATTGAATTTATGTAAATTGTTAAATGATTTTTTTAATCTATGATATGGTTGATCAATTCTCAAAAACATAAATGTCTCACATACACTATCTTTATTCCATTATATGATTAATAATATGAATTTTCTTCTTAAAAAATTATACGTACTTTATATCCCTAAGAATTGTATCTATATAGGTTTTGATATGTTCAATATAAATTATACTAAACATTATCATAGAAAACAAAACAAAATACTATTTCTTGTATACATTGAAAAAATTAACACATATATCCCTTAGAATTTTAAAATCATCAATCAATGGGAAAATATATAAATCAATATCATTTACATGTTTTTTTGTTCCAGAAATCATCAATCTAATCGTAATATATTTTTTCTTCATACATATAGGTGGGGACATGTTTTAAACTACCAAAAAAATATGACACAAACTATGTTTTCAACTTAGGCTTCGATATGGATTCATTCAATCTGAATACACTCCCATTCTATGATTTCTAACTACACTTCCAAAATTAGGAAATTTTTTCTCAAATCTTTTCCACTGTCATGAAACAATAATGTGATTTAAGTTATCATCACAGATGTTCTCATCAAGGATTTATCAAACCCTTTTTTTATGAATTGAATTTCCAAATAGATTCTACAAAATATGAAATATTAAAAGGGTCCAAATTTATTTAGCAGGAGATTTGATTTTGGTACCTAAGTATGAATCAGTGTTGATTTATTGGAGTTATATGAAGGGGATAGTAAATGGAATTATTTTTCATAGAATGAAGTTTTATGTAAGTACCTAATAATGAATATAAGTTGACTTTTTCATCCATTTTATAGTGTGATGTTTCACATGTTGTACATTTGCATAAATATTTATATTTCTTCCTATAAAATACCGAATCATTGGGTAAAGCATGTATTTCTTTATACCCCAATACCATTTGGAATAATATTTCCTTTTCCACATAACTATAATCCAAAAGTTCATGGCCTTTTGGAATTATCTCTTTTAAAAATATTATGTCAGTTATAGAAACTTTTATCAATCCACCCATTTATTCAATTCAATTTGACTAATCTCAAAACTACTGATAACACTATATATTTATTGTAACATGGGAATAATTTTTTTTTAGAATCTCTATAAAATTGTTCAATAGTTGCTATTATTTAGATGTTTTTAACACCTAAATCATGAATTAATTATTCAATATGATCATTTTCTTCATTATGAATATTTTCATCAAATTTACATGTTGAGTTTTTAGTTCCTTCACCATGCTAGATTCAATATGAATAATTTAGGCAAAAACAATATAAAATGAGATGATACTTGATTTTTCTAGAATTTAACATTCAAATATTCAAACACTTCACACATGGACATAAAATAAAATCTATTTTTTGAATATTTTATTTTGAAAATTCCAAAAATCAACAACCACATTTTATTATGCACTAGTGTTTCTACATAAATTTATCCAATTACAATCTATTTAGTACTTGATATCATAATATAATCGGTCAATATATTAAAACATACAAACATATAAATATATATATAGGTAAATTTTAAACATAAGAACAAACAATAAAAATTATTTGTAATCTTATTAGAAATATCATTGATTATTAGGAATAAAATGAACACTATAATACTATAGGTATTTATTGTGTGTGATGTGTGTCATACGAATCCAAAAGTATATAATTTGGTTTGAATCAAAAATGAAAAATATCACATCTACTAATTTCAACTAATATATATTCATATATATACATACATATATATATACATATAAATATATATATATATATAAATTTTGGGTAAAAAAATCGATAATATCATCAAAATTAAAATTTTATCAAAATTAACTAACTTTAACAATAACATTTAAAATAAACAATCTACAGTATACAAAAAAATGAATCAATAACTCAAAATTAAAACTAAATGATACATAATGTTTCTGAAAAATTAAAAAAAATAACTTGAAGAATTCAGAGTTTAATAATGAAAATTTATATTTAATACGAATTTTATCCCTTGAATTCATTAGAATAATAAGAACATCTAGATTTAAGATAATGATTATTGAAATGAAAAACATATAATAAAAAATAAAATTGTCATTAATGGTCTATGGGAATACAATTTATGAATAGAAAATACTTTTAAGGATGGTAAAATAAAGATAAATAAAGATAGGATGAGGTGCACTGATCATGAAACAATTTTTAAAACTAAAGAAACTCAAGAATTATCGATGTTGAGGATCCTCGAATGGTCGTTGGAGTCATTGTGAGTCGACAGCAAAAGTATTTTGCAGATCTGAAAAACGAGGGTTTGATTATTTGTGATTTATTTTAAAAGAAATTTCCATATATTTTTTAAAAAAACTAATGATAATATGTTTTTATATATTGGTGAGGGTTTCTTTAAAATTTGATGCCATAAATCAATTTTATAACTTTTTGTGTCGATTTTTATAAAAACCAATGCCAAATAGCAATGAAACTATTTTTTGATGTCATCTTTAAACAAAAATGATTCAAAAAAGTCTTTGAAAACATGTTTTGTATCGGTTTATAAGAAATTGTCATCATATTAATGATGTTAATTCCACAATTTATACTAGTGATAGTAATATCAATATTTATATTTTCATTTATTCACTTGGTCTTCCATGTATACCTCATATTTACTAGTCCAACATTTCATCCCATTATTTAGTCATACTTCAGGATTCTAGTAATTGAAAAAAAAAATCCAGTACTGAACACACTATTGGTTTTAACAATATCCCTTTTTTTAGTTTTCTATCAATACTCTCATAAATTAAACCAATATCAAATACCATAATAGATTCTGGACTAAATATTTATCATTTCATGATTTCCTTCCTTTTTAACATCTAAATGAAAAGGGAAATCTTTAACATATTCTCTTTCCCATTGTTATAAATAATGAAAGGGGTTTTCCCATATAGAGTATTATTTTCATATACACACCATTTTTATATAAACTCAATTGGGGATCATTAATATATATATTTTCCATTTCTCATTATTTATTTATAGATATCAACAAGAGTCGCAATGGGGAGAGTGGATTCTTATTTTTACCCAATTTTTCATATTATGGGAGTTTGTGACACATTTATTTTAAATTATTTTCTAGCATTTTTGACACCATTAGTTGACATTTGAATAAATATATGACATATATACCATTTTTATGATGTATTCTAAACACTTGGGATTCATTTACCACTTTTACACATTTGAGCTCAAACACTTGTCAAAAGTTCCTTTGAATCTTTTATCACCTCTCAATATCACTAGTTAGAAATAACTTCTTGATTTTCCATTCAGAAATGATTCTACTTTTCATACCATTATTTGAATAAAAAAAATCCAAGATTGTAATTTCATTCATTTAACTAAAGAACATCAGAACACCCTAAGAGAGGATGAGTGAATCAGGGTGTAAAATATTTATTTTAAACTAGTAGATCATGATCCTAAATTGGTGGGAACCTATTAAACATGTCTGATGATAAAGAGAATAAAAAAACAGTTACATGAAAAGCCTAGATATTGTAATTTTACTTTATTTACCACTAAGGGATACATCTATGGAGCATAAGCCAGCAGGTTTTCAGTCTTACCAAAATCCACTAACTCTCACTAGTTTTTGACTACAAATGTTTCACACTTTCACTATGTTCCATGTGTACTACCATTAAAAGTATTTAGGGATAGCACACTACAACCCTTGGATCACAACCATTAACTCCCCATCACTCTCTATGATGGGTAGAATTTGAAATTCATTTATCAATATGAAGGTTACTTATTTGGGATGGGATTAAATCAAACGTCTTGAATTATTTATAAATGATCCATTGAAGTCCATTTCCCTAGAAGATGTAATCTACTGTTTCACGTACTTCTTGTTTGTGAACTCGTCCGTCGTGAACTAACCTTCTTCCTTCGCATACCGCAATAAACCATGTATTATGAGTGGTTTGCGTAATGGCTCCAAAAACCATGACCGTGTACTACACTTATTCCACTATATACTTCCTTTCTATGGGTAATTCAACGCATCCTCCAAGAACATCCCAATTATGTGTACTAGAAGAGATTCCTCTACATATTACTCCACTCTGCAAATTTCCTTCTGTGTATAATTTCCTTTTGCAATCCATCTTTGCTCTACAGACTGTCTCTACATACTCTCCATGTTTTGAAATATTATTATAGACTGTGTTCTTCATACATGTATTGGATCACCGATGCAAGAATGTCTTCCTAAAACCCACCCCATGCATCACCAACTTTCTCTGAATTTCTAATCAAGGCATTCATAAAAAGGGTCTATTCTTGTGAATGACACCAGACTTTAATGAAATCTTCCTAGATTTTTAGTCATATCCCCTTCCTCTAGTCAATGTATTAGTGCTCCATATACTGGAAAATATATCCACATATTTTGCTAAACTGAGATTTTCCAAATCTTTAATACGACACTACTTTTATCATGTATTATTCATATTCTGCAAACTATATCCCCTACAAGCTCTATGTACCTCCATCCTCTCTACATGGTGGAAAAAATCACCGCCTCATTTCTCCAAACACTATTCACAATTTCAAAAAACTCATGTCACGAACCCGACCAGATCAACCCTGACCCGATTACCCAAGATAGTTTAAGACAAGTCTCAAGGGACGTTCACGATCCCCCCAGGATGGCAACCAGTGTCGTGTATCACAACTAAACAGGTGGGAACGATTTGGCCCATAAATAAAAACAAGTAAATATATAAAGCTGACAGTAAAAAATGAAAACTAGTAGCAGAAAGAAAAGAAAATTCACAAACCTTCGTGTGACCTCCTAGGCTACCAACTAACTCAAAACAAAGTTCTCCTAAAGAGTGATCCAACACTAACAGAACCTGAAACTGAAATGATAATGTAGGGGTGAGCACTAAAATGATCATTAAGAAACACCACAGAGTCCATTCCATCCTTTCCAAAACGTTTCCATTGATACTAGTTTGAAATACATTTATAAAAAATATATTTCTATACATGATATGAATTTAAAAAAAACAAATAACATGGTCCATTTCCATCATATTTTAAAACAAGGAACAAGAAGGAAAATAGGGATTTTTTCATTCTTTTTCAAACAACCACTTAGAAAACTTTTTAAACCAACCAAACATTCACAGTTTTCTAAATAAAAACCAAAACCAGGTACAAAGAATGGGTATTCAAAATGATGCGGGAAATGACACTAGGAATACTCATAACAGGGAAACAAAGGAAATCCTATGAACTTTGAGGAAGACCATAATGTACTATTCAAGTGACTTGTCCTTATGGCATGTCTTAATAAATGACGTCATAAAGACCAAATGCCCGACCATTGCCTTGCTCGACCTGGTCAAGGGGCCCAGTCCCATAGCATTAATAAAAAAAATCACTATGCTAAGGGCCACCAGCCTGTACATAATCTAAACTAGTACATAAATTATTCTCAGTAATCCCCTTTTCTATGATAGGTTCCCATGTATAGTTTTCAAGGGGGTATGCCACACATCTAAACAACAAGCCTCAGATATACAACCAAACAAACCACATGAACTGGCACCACCCTAGACACCTCAAGGTTAGTCCCCCTCCTTAAATAATAATTAATCCTAGGAGGTCCCATACCAAGGACCCTCCAACTCATGATCAACCAACTAGGCAGGAGACCCAACCTTAGAGGGGTTTTTTAAATAGTCATTTAAAAATCCCAAACATGCCATACATCATTTTAACAAAAACAGGTCAAATAATAAATAACGGAAAAACCCACCTTCGTTAAAAGTTATACATTTGAAAACTCATTTCTTAAATCATGTGCACCATTTAATTTAGGAACACACATCCCGCAGTAAAAGGGGCATAAAAATTTTGCACATAATGTAAAAAACTCTTTTAAAGATTTAAAGAATGACTTTGAACATCACAAATGTTTTCATAAATACTAAAACATTCAATGATAAAGCACCAGTCATTTTAAAGAGCCAATCGATCCATTTAGAGAAGAAACTTAGTGGGCCCAACTTGACAAAAATTTACCACACCTTGAAAATCCACTATTAAAATCACACGCACTACTATATATATCCAAAATATGATTCACATGACTTGAATTATATAACAACCCATTTAAAATTTAATAAAACAATTTTAAAGGAGAGCTTAAGGCTATACAAACAAAAAACACCATCCAGAACCTTAATTTTTGAATAAAATCACACCCACAATGTATCACAACAGAATGCAAAACAAACTAATTAATCATTAAACATAACAAAAAAATTATAAAACCTTTCACATAATTTTGAAACCACCCTATTTCATATAGTAAACCATGGAATGATTTCTCAAAAGAGTTGAGAGAAGGTAAGAGTTATTTCTGGAAAACCAAGGTTGGGTAAAAGAACCACTCCAAATGACGTCCTTATTTGTAGGCCCATCCATGGGTGAACTTCATGAATCCATGGATGTGCTCACATCCAACAAAAAAATGATAGGTCATTTCCCAACCATTTTTTTTAAGAAACCACACACACATACCATCCACAAACACATAAATGTATTTCCCTAAAACCTCAAGTTCCAAAATCAACCCAGTTCAATGAAAGTAACTTCCATAAAATATTTCCATAGGGCAACATAACAGAAAACATCCAACAAAACCATTTATAGATAAGGAAATTAATTACAACCAAATTGGTTAAGAATATTCATGGGCATAAGAGAATAAAAAAATTAAAAAATAATTTTAATCAAATCTACCAATAAGAAAAATGGTGTTAAGAATAAACCATACTTATAATAGTGGATCAAAACATGTTTTAAATATTAATTAATAAAAATCCAAGAACAAAATTCATTGAAATTGTAATGAAATGCAGGGGACACTTACCTAAACCCATGAAAATGTGATGGAACATTGAAAGAAGAAATAATATCGCTCTGCGTACCAATCGCATACCATAGACACCAAATAAAACCCACTAAACATGACTTGAAGCATTAGAATTTGGTTAATTTGAAGAAAACATCCCAAAAGAAAAGAAGAAAAGCAACCTAAAATAGGGGTTGAAAGTAGGGGGTTTGCGCTCGAAAGGCATGAATGGGGGTTTTAGCCTGTTGTTGGGACCTGTGTCTTGAAGGGGAGGCATGGCTGACAGGGAACTCTGGTGAATAGGCGACTCAAAGGAGGTCAGTTGAGGGTGAGGTTGGGATACAGGAGGGTGCGTCTGGTTCATGTCGTGCCCTTGATGGTCGGTCGACCGAAGGGGAGGTCACCTGCCTAGGAGGTCATGTACATATGTAATCAGGGCTAGAGGGGATGTCGCTCGCACAAGGGAGGTGGAGGATGGGAGGTAACCAAGAATCACATGGGAGGAGGAGGACACTGTAATGATACGACAGGTGGAGGTCGGGGGTGGAGGTGATTGCGTGCTGAGGAACCAGGAGGGCTGCTTCGTGGGAGGGGAGGGTTGATCAAGGGTTTATTATTATTATTAATTTCTTTTAACATATTATTATTATTATTATTATTATTATATTAATAATAATAACAAAAATATTTATATTTATAATAACAAAAAAATTATTATAATAAAAATTATTTCAAGCCATTTATTTTAAATCATAATGGCCATAATCAAAATATTAATATTAACAAACTAATTAAAGTATTAACGAATGAAATAATAATAATAATAATCAATTTTTTATTATTATTATTATTATTATTATTAAAACCACACTAAAATAAATTTTTTTTATTCCACCATTCACATCAACTGCCAATTTGGTTAATTAATTAACTGACCACCTATCAGGTAGGGCACACGGTATTCTGGAAAAGCCACAGAGCTTTGATCGTGCCCTTTGCATATGTTGGTAATTTTTAAGCCCAAACAGTCACTTATCAACAAAAGTGCACAAACACAAGTCGGGTCTAGCCTACACCTCAATGAAAAAAAATTTATAGGTGGGTAAAATTATAAAATGAAAATTATTAACAATTCTCTTATTAATAATAACTTTATTATTTACACAATAGTATTACTATTATTATGTTTTAAACATTTTTTTATTTTATTCACATAAAATATTATTATTTTAAGAAGTGAGAAACCGCAAGGGAACCTGGGTTGAACACACATCACCGCTACGGGTATGGTGTCTGCACACCGGCCTGAAACCCATCAATATTACTAAACCCATAAAAATAAAATCAGGACCAAGAAGAGAGTAAAATAAAGAGTGTCTGATGTTGGGGAGTGACAATTCTCCCCACCACAGAAACTTTCTTCTCCCAGAAAGCCACCAACCCAACATTTGACACAACTAGAGTCTATTCCCAAACAAAACCAAAGGAAACCAAGAGCCTCGGTGTAACTATTCCCAACACATGTCACGAAAGACCAATTCAAAAATAAAAACCTCTATCCGAAGATGAGGGGAGAAAATGAGAGGGTTTCCATTACCACAATAATTCCTCTAACACGGGAACCCTAAAATTCAAACACACTACCCATAGATGGGGCCAATGATGGAACTCCCAAACCGAACTCTTTCAATTTCTCCATGTGGACAGAACGACATCCCGAGCCTTAAACGGAAATCTTACTATGAAATGACCCAATAACATGAAGATGAAAAATTAACTCAATACCTCCCACACAAACTGAATTAAAATCTCAATACAATCGTATTATAAGGAATTCCTAGTCTAAACTCAACTTACTTCCTCAACAAGGACAGGACAACTCGACCACTAATGTTAAGACCATTATGGGAAAATAAACACACTAAAACATTAGAAGGGAGGAATCCCCCACAAAACCAAAATACACTAGAGGAAAACACGTGGAGAGGATTTAGAACTAAGAAGGGTCTTATAATCACCACCCATTAATTCATGAAACCAAAAATTCCCCTGATAAACACAACTACAATAAAACTGAGAATCTGAATGGGTCTGCTTATTCATAGTCCCAACACCCCTAAAAGAATACAAATAATTTAGAATCCACATTTAGAGTAGATCAGGTCGCTTGGATTTTGGTACAATGATCTCATCAATCCACCACAATTAGGAGGAGCTTACGATGACTAAAAGAATAAAAATAGGAAACATTGGATATTTCTCTCCCTAAATATGAAAACATGGTCTGGACCAAACTTCCACACACCCTCAGAAACTCCTTACTATGCTCAATCCTCACCTTGAGATATGTGGTTAAGGCCCTATTGGATGAAACATATCTGGCATCATAGTCAGGCATTCATATCCTCCAGTCTCCATCTCCTTCTTCCTCGTCCTCTCAATGATTCAAATCACTACAATGGTGGAACATTTTCAAATTGATGCATGATAATGGATTAGAAAGCCCGAACTGGCCATACTGGTGGAACACTTGAGAATGTTTGGAAAATGTGGGGGCCCGGAACTGGTGAAGCAGCTTTTTCAGAAAGAGTTTCCTCTATAAGTAACTCCTCCCTAGATAGGGAACCCTTGTGAAAGCTGACAACCACCAAATACACCCCAAACTCTAATATCTATAAGATGACCAATCTCCACTAGCCCAAAATTAGACCCTCAAATAGACTCGATATGGCATAAACCTTAGCATCCTCAAGAGTTCCCAACAACTCAAAGACAAACTATCTCTACAAAAAACAAAAATTCCTTTAACAAACTTCATTTACCTCTATAAACAAGCAGAACTCCAAAAATAGAAATGGGGCATGACACATTAGAAACATTGTGGAACTTTTTGGGTGGAATATTCAGAACAAATTTAAAAACATAATCAAAACTAGAATCAATCCAAATCACTATCATAAGAAAAACCTTTAGCTCTAAAAAACCATCTTGGAAGTGTGAAGAACTTGAGCACAACCAAAAAAAAATTTTCAAAAAAAATTCATAAATTTTTTTCAAATGCAACATTTACAAATGACTTTCAAAATAATAAAACTCAATTACTAAACCTAATTCAATTCCCAAAATTTCTTTTCCCTTCATATTTTTTAATCTTACATGTGGTACCTTTTGAACTGTCACATATTCATTCATCTTATCTTGCTTACATCATCCATAGACAAGTTCCCCCACACACTCTCTGTACATAACCATGTAAAAGTGACCCTCCATAAATAACGTCGAGGTCTAAGCATCTATTTTCCATATCAAATCCAAACACATACCAAACATTTCAAATCAAAACACTTCCAGTTTAAAAATCCACCTCACCAATTTCAAAACCATTTAAAAGAAACACTTTTGAACTAAAAAATAAATCTGTCTTTTAATGTACACTCACATAAACCAATATTAAAATGAATCACAACCAATAACAACCCACTAGAATGAAGAAATAGTGCATATTCCAGACCCGATGACATGGTGGTGATCCATGCCTTAAAAAAGGCGTAACACTAAGAGGACCTTGAGTCGGGCACTTGGGCCTCACATGGGTCACCACCCAATGTGAGGCCGAAAAGTAAATCGATTCTCTTCAATTATCATCCCTCAATCCAAAATAACGTTAGACAAAAGACTGAAAACCCAGAATACCCCTGGGAACTTAGGTCTCATCAAGAGTGGTTGTGCTCAGGAATCGACTCGTAACCTAAATTTTGATCCTTAATAATCATAATCTCCATCTATTGAACATCACAAATTTCAAGGGCCACCTATGATGCCATTTTTTCATGAACCATCCCTGGACAAAAATGGCCAAGTCACCCGAGTCAGTCTGCAACATCTTTTGAGGGGCATTCTTGATCCCCCCGGGAAGGAAACTTGTGTCAAGAATCAGAACTATACTCAGGGGAATGATTTGGACCATAAATAAAAGCAAGTAAATAAATAATGACTAACAGTAAAAATGAAAACTAACAGCGGAAAGAAAATAAATTGCACAATACATCGTGTGACCTCCTAGTCCACCAACCAACAAAAAACCCAGTTCATTCTGAGAGCGATCTGGCACTAATGAAATCTAAAACTAAAATGAAAATGTAGGGGTGATCACCAAAATCATGAGTAGGAAACATCACAAAACCTATGCCATCCATTCCAAAAAAATTTCCATTGATTCTAGTTCGAAATCAATTTATAAAAAAATATATTTCAATACATACCATTCAATTTAAAAACAAATAAAAAACATGGTCCATTGCCCTCATATTTTAAAACGAGGCACAAGAACGAAAATTGGTAATTGTTCTTTATTTTTAAAATATCCACTCAGAAAACTATTTAAAACCACCAAACATTCACAGTTTTCCAAATAAAAAACGAAAAATAGGTACAAAGAATAGGTTTTCTAAATGACAATGGGAATGACAGTAGTAATACTTGTAATGGAGAAATATGGAAAGTCCTATGAACTTAGAGGAAGATCAAAATATACTATACATGTGACTCATCCTGAAGGAATGACCTAGACAATGACGCCATAATAACATAACACGCAACCATTTCCCTACCTGACCTGATCGAGGGGTCTAATCTCATAGCAATAATAACCAAAACATCCCTCTGCTATGGGCTACTAGTCGGTGCATAATCTAATCTTATGTGGAAATCATTATCAATAAGCCTCTTCGCTATACTAGGTCCCCGTGTATAGTTTTCATGGGGATGTGTCACACATCTAAACAACAAGACTCATACATAAAACAGAGCATGTCCCATGAACCAACACCACCCCAGCTACCTGAAGGTTAGTCCCCTGCAATAAATAATAATTACTTATAGGAGGTCCCAAACTGAGGACCCTCACAACTCATTATCAACCAACTAGGTGGGAGACCCAACATAAGAGGGGTGTTCCAAATAGTCCTTTAAAAATAAAAAACGGGCCTTACTGTCTTCTCACAAAAACATTTCACATAATAAATAACCACACACAACCAAATTTCACAACCAGACAGACATTTCAAAACTAATTTCTTCAATCTTGTGCAACATTAAAATTAGGAAAACACTTACAACAGACAATGGGGCATATATCATTAAGCTCTTAGTGTGAAGAACTCATTTGAATATTTAAAGAACCACTTTGAACTTCACAAATTGTTTTATAAAAACTAAATTGTTCCATGATAAATCATGAGTCATTTTAAAGATCCAATCGGGCCATTTAGAGAAGAAAAGTAGTGTGCACAACTTGAAAAAAAATGTACCATACATTAAAAATCCACTTTTAAAATCACACGCACCTCTAGAAATCTCTAAAATATGATTAACACCACTATCATTATTTAAAAACCTATATAGAATTTTATAAAATAATTTTATAGGGGATCCCAAGGCTTTACACACAAAAATCCCATCCAGAACCCTCATGTATGAATAATCAGACACCTAAAACGTATCGAAATATTATAAGGAACAAACTAATTAATCATTAAACGCTCAAAAAAAATTATTAAATTTTTCACCTAATCTTGAAACTTCCCTATTTCATATATGAAACTATTGAAACATTTTTTAAAAGTTATGATATGCGTTAAGAGTTCTTTCTTGAAACCCAAGGTTAGTGAAAAGAACCACCCCAAATGTCATCCTCCTTAGAAGACCCATCCATGGTGCACTTCATGCATACATGGATATTACCACATCCAAGAGAAAAATGAGAGGTCATTTCCCAACAATTTTTCTTAAGAAACCACACACACATACCATCCACCAACAAATCAAACCATTTCAAAAAAACCTCAAGTACCATAATCCACCTAGTTTAAAGAAATATGTTCTATAAAATATTTCCACATTGAAACATCACTAAAAACATCCAACACAACCATTTAAATATAAGGAGATTTATTCCAACCAAATTGGCTAAACATATTCATGGTCATAATTCATGAAACAATTTAAAACATATTTTTAATCAAATATAACAACAAGAAAAATTGTTCCAATACTAAGCCATGCCCATAAAAGTGGTACAAAACCTATTTCAAATGTTAATTAATAGAAATAAAAGCATCAAATAGATTGAAATTGAAATTAAATCCACAGAACACCTATCTCTACCCATTAAAAAATAATAGAATGTTGACATATGGATGATTATCTCTCCACATACTGATCGAATACCCAGGAAAACAAACAAAACGCACCCAAAATGACCTAAAGCATTAGTATTTGGATAATTTGAAGAAAACACTCAAAAGAAAAATAAGAAGACAAACCAGAACAATGGGGGTCAAAAGAAGGGTGTTTGGGCTGGAAAGGTGCAAATGGGGGTTTTGGGCCACTGTCGGGAGGTGCGGTGGGAAGGGGAGGAGAGGTCGGCAGGGAGCTCTGGTGAATGGGGTGCTCATAAGAGGCCAATGGAGGGTCGGTTTGGGCCCTCGGAGGGCACGCTTGGGTCGGGTCGTGTGCCTAAAGGTCGGTTGACCGGAGGGGAGGCCACATACCTAGGAGGTCGAGTACAAAAGGGAGTAGGTTCAAGGTGGATACCACTCACGCAAGGGATTAGGAGACCAGGATGCGTCCAAACAGCATAGTGAAGGAGGAACAAATGGAAATAATGTGATGGGAGGAGGCTAGGAGTGGGGGTGGCTGCGCGCTGAGGAACCAGGGGGTGGTGGCAGCTTCATGGGAGGGGAGGTTATATATAGAGTTTTTTTATTTGTTATTTTAATATATTATTATTATTATTATTATTATTTTATTAATAATAAATAAATAATTATATTTATAAAAATAGAAAAATTATTATAAAAAAATTATTTCAAGCCTCTCATTTTAAATCAAAATGACCATAATTAAAATTTTAATATTAGTAACATAATTAAAGTATTATAAAAAATAATAATAATCTTAATCATAATCTTAATGTTATTATTATTAAAATTGCACTAAAATAAATTTATTTTATTTTTCTCATTTATTATAGCATTCACTTCAACTGCCCATTTGGTTAATTAATTAACTGACTGCACACCAGGTATGCCACATGGGGGAATGGAAATCCAGACATCTTTGACCGTGCCCTATGCATGCACCAGACATTACTAAGAGAAAACTCTTGCTTATCAACAAAAGTGCACAAACTCAAGTAGGGTCCGACCTGCACCTCAACGAAACATTTTTTAAGACGGGTAAATTTATAAAATAAAAATTATTACCAATTATATTAAAAATAATAAAATTATTTTTTACACAATATTATTACTATTATTATGTTTTAAAATATTTAATTTATTCACATAAAATATTATTATTTAAAGAAGTGGGAAACTGTAAGGGAACTTGGTACGAATGCATGGTCAATGCTAACAATCTGGTGTCTGTGAACCAGCCAAAAACTCATCATTATAATTAAACATAAAATAAAAAAATAGAATAGGGGCCAATAAGAGATTAAAATAAAGGGAGTCTAAGGTTGAGGTATGAAAAATATTCCTCATTTTTTAAAATGACATTTCATCTCGTGATTTTTTCATCTCTCGTGAACTACATGCATCAACGTGAACAACAAGCCTTCACCGCAAACCGATTTTCCATTCCATAAACCATTTTTTCCAGTCCACATAGCGCCCTTATTCATCAACAAACCATTCCTGGAACATGGTATGTGGTTCGTGACCCATGCTATGTGGTTCACATACTTGCTAATTTCCTTTTCCATTATGCATCTCATTTGATCCTATATAGAAATATTTCCTTTTTCAAAAACAAACATTCCATTTTAAGGCCTAAAATTTGGAAAATACTAGGAAATTGTTTCACCTTCAATACTGGTTTCAACATGAAATTCAAAGACCAAATTTCATAAAAACTCAATAATAAACCAAATTAGGATTGACAACAAACACAAACCTTAATCAATTTCAAGAATAGAATAACCATAGTTCCAACATGAACCACTCTTTGTATAGAATGATTTCATATTTACTATCCTTTAACCTCTAAAACATTCCATTCAAACTCATCCACACATTCATTGCAAATGTGAGTGAGTGAATAAAAAACAGTTAATTGTAGTCTTCAAAAAATTTAACAACACTAATAAGTCAAAGCTATGTTTGGGAAACAATATTTTACATTAACAATCTCAAATATTTCTATATAACCCAGTTACTGTCAAACATATTTTGAGTAAAGAAACATGATCTTTTACACTTTAAAATAAACCATCCTCTAATCTCAACAACAATAACACAAAACCATCATAAAATAATAAATAAAAGCCAAATTTTGTGAGGCTTCCCATATATTAAACAAATATAATATCAATTATTTGTGATTTTGTTAAATCACTCAATATCAATGTTCTTAGATCATCACATGTATTCTATTTTATTTTACAGGGTTTAATATCATTTGAGTTCATATCACAAAATCCCTCTAATAACATTAAATTTTGTTTGCTATATATTGAAATAATGATGTACTTGAGAACTATTTTTTGTAATTTTATTTTCTTCAAATTGATTTTGGTATCCTATAAAAAAAGCAGCTGATTAAAAATTTTTAGGGGAAAATTTGATGGGAATGTAATACATGAATATTCTTTCTTCACTTATAGATTTTTCTAACCATCATAATATTAGTGATATAAGAATTGAAACACTATCTGAATATCATCTATTTACCTCTAATAACGAATTTATACAACTATTACTTTCAAATAAATCGTTGATACCTTTTTTCTCCATATGAGCATCCACTTTGTTTAATTACCCTCATCACCACTTGAAAATTTTATATTTATCATGTAATTTAAAAGTGGATCATTATAACTAATTCAGGTTTAATATTATTTTCTTGATACAATTATTATCTTTTTTTAAACATAATATCAATTATAAACTACAATTCTTCTGATTATACTTTTTTTCATTCATCTTTCACCACAAACACATCTTATTTTATCTTCTTAACATATAATTTTTCAGTAAATTCAACCAATGGATCATACATCTCTATAACCCAGTTCTACACCAAATATATTAGAAATATTTTAATACATTGGGATGTTTTTGCCTCAAACATCATTAGGTTGAGTAATGTTTTGGTCATGGTAAACCAACTATGTTCCTTCATCCTTCTTCCAAGCCTTACTAGTGGTTATTCTAGAAATAGCACTTATTTAAATTTCATTCGATGTGATTTATATAAGATTATTTATCTTCTTTATTTTTTTTTAAATATATTATGACATTAATCCCACTTGTACATCTTTCTTTTTATGCAACACTGGTGCATCATTATCTGTGATTCCTTCACCATTGGAGAGATCTTCCACAAAACTTTACTTCTTGCCCTGTGGTATGATTTATAAAATCACAAAGGAATGATTAATTATTTTCCTATTATATGTCCATAATAATCCAATAAATGTTAGTTTTACTTGATGAATATCTATTTAAGTTCACTTATTTCCTCTTCGCAACTAAAACAGTTTCATATATTGTCGACCAAATTATCTTATGTTCACTCTAAGATTAATATTGTGATTATAAGAAAATTGGTGTGGGTGAACCTTTCATTAAGTTTATTTTTTATCCTTCAAATAATTTAATCTATTATCAGAATTAAAAAATTACACTCCAATGTAAACCATCACCGTTTATATTATAGGAATGTGGAATGTATTTATAAATCCTTTTTCTCCAATCCTACTACATTGTATTCCCATATAACCAAAGTTATAACAAGTAAAATATCTCCCATAGACTTAATACCTCATGAGGTATCCTTTTGGTTGATATTTTTTTGTAACGTTTCTTATTATACCATTTATCCATAATAATTCTAGATAGGCACTAAATGTAGGCCACGATATTTCATTATAGTAGCATGAATAATCTACTTTCATTTGAGATCCATTAATTTTATATTTTTTTGGTGCCTTCTCTTGTCATTAATTAATTCTACATTTAGAAATTTACATAATATACTTATTTATGATTCCCTGGAGGCATCCTATTGCTTCTATTTTCTCTTTGAGGATATGAGTTTTTCCTCGAGATCCTTGATCTTATCTTGTTTCTTATTTAGTTGGGTATAAATCTCTATCACTATTGATCTATCTTTCTATCCATATTTTCTCCTCTCGAAAGGTTTCTTATTGAAAGGATTAATTATTTCTTTCAAATATTTCTCAATTTCTATATGAATTCAAATATCTTGTGCCAATACTTCTAGTATGACCTTTTTCCCTTCAATATTTCCCTCATTTTTATTATATACACATTTAAGTCCACTTAAAATCTCTTTAGACTTTTTTATCCATGGAAATATATTTAGGGAATACTAGATCCACTTAGTGAATTATTTTATGTTGATCAAAATATTTATATAGATATTGGATCTTTTCTTTATCACTACATGTACATTCACCGAACTAATGGCTTATTGTCTTTTCTGAGTCTTCATTGAATTCTATACATATTATCATATGTAGATGTGTTCGTTAGTATTGAAATTTGAAAAAAAAATACAAAACATTAGGGGAATAAAACTTAACAATAAAAACATAATTATTTAACTCGATCGTAGAGTCCCTCCTCATAAGAACCTTTTACCTTATTTTTGCTTTTAATATATGTTTGTTTCCCTCAATTTTGGAGGATTATGACTTTTTATATTTCAACATTCTCCTATAAATAATTTCAAGATTATGTTATATCTAAAATTACGTACAAAATTATTTGTGATCTTGTATACTTCATTTCACAATTATCTAATTAGAATCATCTTTTTCATGGAATCACTAACTCATTCAATATTCTTAGACAAATCAGAATCTGGGAGAATGTATTTTATTACCTCTTTTCCAATAGCCAATAAGAACATAATCATATCTATTTACAGACCACGAAATTTAGTTCTCCTACAAAATGGAGTCTTCATGATTAATTTCATGTACCCAAGAAATTCATAACAATTAATAGATTAAACATTCAGGTAAGACCATTTTTACTTTGATACAACTAAAAAGGACCAAGTTGACATTACAAACATAAGAATATAGGGGTGAATTAAAGTACATACCAGTTTTAAATATTTTCTCCTTAGTCGCCTCATAGTCATATAGATCTAGTTCCCATGTAAGTAAAAACAAATTAAATATCTTTTTATCCTCTAACATTAATAAAAATGAATAGTAAATACAAATTTTGAATTTAAAGATCATAGGACATATATTTTACTCAGTTCACAATAAATTATTAATCCATGGTGAATACTCTTATGGTGTGTCAATGTACGAGAAGATAACACTATGCACTGTATTAGTTACAAATCCATTGAAAGGACACAAATTCAAACATGGAGAACTACCTATTCAAATACCATTATGCACTACTTTGAGATAAGAAGTGGATAGTTTATATAATATTGGATATTATTCAACTTTTTAAGGACATTTGGGTGTATTTATATTCGGTATGGGAATATTATTTCATTATCACTCCTAATTTGATGTTTTTATACATAATTTTATAGTGAGCATCTGGTTAAATGTCAAATGAGATCAAGACCACTAAATTTTAGTCGGTTATTTTTCTTCCATGATATCATAACATAAAAACAATTTCTTCTCTAAATGATGATTATTTAAAACTAAAACTATCATATTGATAATTATCCTATTATTCATCTAGATGTGGTTGTGACACACCACTTATTCTCTCAAGGATCCTCCAATTGAACTAAACAATATATTATTGTGATAATTTTATATGGATATATTATTTCATCCTCTAAACTAGATTTGAAAATATGATCTATATCTTTTACATAATATCATCGATTTGGATTTTTGATTTTGTCCTCTACTATATTCCTATAATATATACCTATGTTAAAACCAAACACAACCAAATTCCAAGTCCTACCATCAATGGCGTGGTCCATACCTTATTATTTTAGGTTACATGATCACATTATGTGTCCAATGTGATTTTAATTTTTTGAGCATTCATTTTAATTTCAATAAATATTTCATACATTACTCCATTTTATTAACATTTAAAATATTATTGTTCCATTAATTTTATATAAGTTTTATCCACCATGACCTTGTGATCTATAAAACACCTATTTTAGGTCTCCATCTAAAATTCTGTGATTTAAAATTGATGGAATAATCTACATGTATTCTAATTTGCCTTATAATTTTAAAACATAAACTTGACTAAAATCAGACTAACCATGACATGGTGTAATATTGACCATAGAAGAGTGGGATATTTTAAAAAACACTCTTTAAAATGAATAGATCCACACCTACATTCATTTTTCCCTTCTGACTCCAGAAACCAAATGTTCAACACACTTTCCACCTTATAATGGTTCTTCTAGAGACACTTACTTCAAATTATCTTACATATATCCTCCATGATAACCAAAATTATTTCCTTATAGCTCCCTATTTTAAACAATTAATTTAGAATCCCAAAACATTAACCACTAGGGCATGGTCCTCATTATTTCCCCATTTCACAAACATTATGATGTCTTTTATGGAATGGCCATGTTATTAATCCCATTTCAGAATCTCTAGGCATATTTGTAAATCAAGTGCTTTTCACTTTCTCACATCCTTGAACCACGACTGACATACATTTGACTTAGATATTTATCAGCTTCGTTGTTTCACAAAGGTTAAATTCTCTATTGAAATGTCATCTATTATTGTTGTTTCCATCAAGGACATTTCTAACAAAAATAAAACCATTTTTAATGACATTCAAAATGTCCATAACCTCTTCACTCTAGTTGTTTCCTAACAAATTACAAAATACCATGATAAAAATGGTTGTGTTTCTTAGTGTGGTGGATTTTTCCTTCATTTAATTACTAAACAAATTCTAACTACATTAATATTTCCAACATTTCCTGCAAAAATACATAAATTTCTAAAATGATTCAGAAATATTAATTATCCTTATAATAAAAACCATTTCCTTAATATATAGTAATATCATGATGTATCTTTCAATTTACCCCCTAGTGGTTCCATGTGAACCTCACATTCTAATATATTCAATGTATTCCCATTTCTTCAACCATAATTCATCATTATATTGATTAAAAAAAATTCAAAAACACAGTTGGTTCTAACTCCAACAATGACCGACTTCACCATAAAGAAGTTACATAACAAAAACAACTTATTAATTCTCCTAACATTAAAGTATTGAAAATTTAATTTCTATTATATTGATCAATTTCATTGTAATTAGTGGATTAGAAGACCCACTAAATAATGGTGGGAATTTTCACATGAATGAATAAATGAAAATTTTATCATTATTGGGTACATTTTGGATATTTACATAGTTCACGTTATTGTTCATATCTTGAGATATTCAAGATCACATCATTTAATTTTTTACCCTAGATATCATCTCATTGGGGTGTTAATTGTGATAATCATTTCATTTTCCACCACACCCATTTTTCTATTGGTTTACTGTAGATTTGACTATTGAATAAAACTAAAAAGGTAACTGTGAGTATAAAAAATAATAAAAATAGTAAATAAATATATTATTTTAAAAGGAAATAAAAATATTCCTCTAGCTATGAAATATTCATTTTAATTTATAGAACTCTTGGTTCAACCGATAACACTTTTGGTACAAACTAGGTCAACATGAGTTGAATCCCCTAGGTACTCATAAAAATATCACTAAAATTAATTAAACGTCATTATGATAGAAAATAAAAATACTCAAATAAAACATATATACATCTTACATAATGACACTTTATTATCCATTAAACTTCACAATAAATCACACCCCTATAACAACTAGGTTTAGTGGCTTTGGAGGTCAATACATCCCATATTATTTTATAATAATTGTACAACATATCTCACAAAATCTCTCCACACATGATACCCATATAGTTGTATCGTACATAAAACTATTCTTTAATGCCTATGAAATGGAAACATAAGAAAATGGTGAGCTAATAGTTTTAGTAATGGTTAAAAAATAGGAGATATAAAATGATAGTACATAAGATACCATAATAAAGATCATATGTAATAATAATATAAATATGTTGGTATGATAAAATAATAAAGGTATATGATCATAACATAATTAAATCATAAATAGTAAGATGAGGGTCATCATCATGAATCATTACATAATTCTTTTTTATAAAATAAAAAATAAGGAAAAATAATGTTTCATTATCAAGAAAGTTTGAACATACATAATCATAGAAAATAATATCTTAATAACCATGCTTAATGGATGTGCCACAATAACATAGTGGATGGACATTTTCTTTTACATAGTGGATTTGGATAACCTCTCTTCTCTTATAACATAACATATCAGGAGATATGAAGAATTAACAGATGTATTTGATGGATATATAATTTTTGGCGCCCTCATCACTTAATGATAAACAACACATATATGTCTCACCTTAAAATATTTATAAATCCATCATTTCATAATTTAACTATCTCAATTGAATGTGTTTCATAAAAATGTTCACATATCATGGAAACTAATCATACAAATATACAAATTGGATGGTTCAATTAAATTATATCCCTATTTAATGAAATAATTTATAAATAAATGAATTTAAAAATAATTTTTCAGTTAATAAAATTACTTTAAATAACCATAAATTCCTAAAAATTATGTTTAATAAAGAACTAATGAAAATTATGGGGAAAAAAACAAAGAAATAAAAAAATGTAGGGGAGATAAAAAATTCATTTCAAACATTTTTTAAAACAAAAGTAAAATCCATTTGAAGGGGACCTTAATAAATCATATAAATATTGATAATAATATTTTTGAAACAATTTATATAATATTAAAATAAAGGATCATGATTCATAAAATAAAGGAAAAGATGAATACAATTCCCTTTTCAAATGTATTTTTAGATAAATTATGATTCAACGAGTGGGGGTGGTGAAAAGAATTGTAAATGCCCTAAATAAATAAAGGATAGTAAAATAATGGGGAATATAAATATAAATTAAATCTAAATTATCCCAACATAATATTATGCTTCTATAATACAAAATCGGAAGAAATAATAGGAGAGAAACCATTCCCTTTATTCTTAACTCCTTGGAAGTCCTTTTATAGGTAAAAATAAGGGATATTTTTTAAAACATTAGTTAGGAGAAGGGAAAACATTGGATCACATTGGATTTAGATTATTTAAGTAAGTAAATGTTTTTTTGAAATGTATTATTGAATCACATACCCAAAAAAAGGAATTATATAATGGTTTAATAATAATATAAATATTAAAAATTCATGCCAGGTAATTTTACCACTCTTGCATCATTTTATGTGATTAAATTATTTACAAGATTAATTATTTCTTACCCAAAATATAATATGAGAAATATTACATAATTCTAACATGAATTTTTCAAATTTTGAATTAATTTAATCAAGATAAATCATTAAATATGATAAATTTAACCTTTAAATAAAGACATATAATATATTGGAAAAACTCTTTTTATAAAAAATATATTTTGAAACATTTTATTTTCTAATTATTACTCCATATAAATTAATAATCATTCAATGAATTTTAATAAATATATTAAAAATAATAAATTAAATTTCAATAAGATCATTTTCTAACAATTATTAATAATTGATAAAAATAAAAAGGCATAATGAAAAAAATAAAAAATAAATTTTTAAAATAATCAACTAATATTATTCTTATTAATACCCAATTAATAATAGATTTATGAATTTTTTATTGCATATATAATCAATAAATTATATTAAATTTGATAATACATATATAATAAAATTATCTTTTAAATAAAGTTATATAATATCTTTTAAAAACAATTTTTCTTGGTTAAATAAATTCCTTATGTAATTAATGATTATATTACACCTATTTATCATAATTTGTTTATATAATAAGAATTAAATATCAATTATAAAATTTTATATATGACTTAAAATTAATTATTCATTTTAAAAAGGAATATATTCTCATTAGAATATTTTCAGTATACCAATTGGTTATATGCACTCCAAAACAGCTATATATATTTCAAATGATAATATAATGGTCATAACATCAATTTTAACTCTTATATAAAACTGTACATACTTACATAAAAGTTATTTATCCAACTCTATAATTTATTTCTCAAAATATCTATTAAATTTCTAGTGTATTTTCTTCTATTTATAGAAATAATTGGCGATATGATCTTCAATGCAAATTTGGAGGATGAAAATTTCAGGTTCATGGTCTTTTTATTTACATGTTTTTTTATTCCTCTTTTAATTTTTTTAATGGTATATCGTTTTTATTTTTCATAATGTATTAATTTTTATCTTATATTGTAATATTTTATCTTTAAAAATCATAGTTTTTTTCGATGTTTGTGTATGAAAATCTATTCAACATATTGAATGAATAAAAAATAGATTGTTACATTATGAAACACTTTAAAATAAAAAATCCTCAAAATTTTGTTTCCTGGATAAGAATGGATGAGGTTACTTTTGTATCTTTACTTTTTTTTCTCCATAGCTTACAATAACATCTGATTCTTTTAGAAACCATTGACTAGGTTAGTGACCTCATTTAGTATAAATTTATCTTTATAATATAATATCTCCACAAAATTTTCATCATAAGAGATAGCATGTTCCATTTATACAACCATTTATTTAGGTTCATGTGAAGGATTGGGTATGAACTTCTTTAAAATTGATTCAAGAAACACATCATTCAATTGGATGAAATTTGGAGAATGTATAAGGAGAGAAGATTTCATCCTAATGTGATCAAAGTTATAAAAGAGGTCAATGTATCTATGGGAAAAAATTACCTAATTCCTAAATCTCATGACCCTATTCTATGATGATATTCAAATGAATATATTATTTCCAAATTATAACTTAAAATCTTGTTGGGGAATGTCAATGTATCTCTTTTGTGAACTTTTTATACATTAATATTCATCTAAATTGTTTTAATATTATCTATATTATCTTGAGAAAAGTCTAGATTTAACAATTTATACTCTTCAAATGTATCGTATCATGTCAGATTCTGGAACCTCTTCCTTTACATAGACTTATATGGTGTCATTTGAGTGTTATAATGGAACATATTGTATTATAAGAACTCTACAAATTGAATATTTTGATCCCAACCTAATTTCAAATCCATTGGATAGTATATCAACACATCTTCTAGATTTTAAATTTTCCTCTCATATTTACCATCATTTTAAGGGTAAAAAGTACTGTAAAATCTCAATTCTATATTCAATGCATGCTGAATCATTCTCTATACCCTAGAGGTAAAACTTATATTGTTTTCAAATACCATTAAAAGTGGAACACTATTCATACATACCACTTTCATCATATATTTATATGTATATTAGAATGTTTATTAGGTGGGAAATATTATTTAATAGTAATTAAATGCTCTAACTTTCTAGGGAGATCAAACAAAAACCAAATGTAATTAATGAATTTATATTTAATGGGGAGACCAATGACCAAATACCTGGTGATCTTATTCAATTTACATATAGGTATGAGTATTAGATATATCACCCCATTAGACATTTGAAATTCATCCTTAAATTGATTATAGATAAAGTATCACGGTGTATATTCTGTAATATACCTCTTTAATTTTACCCATATAAAATTATAATTGAGACCTATATATAACTGTGTGCTTCCTATATTAATAGATAATTATGAGTAATGTGTAACGTTTAACAAATCCTCATTCAATTCTAGTATTGAGGGTATGCATATTTAATTTCAAATTTTTATAATTTTATCATTTTTAACACTTAACTCTGGAATATTTCCCACATTCTTCTATAGCACAATATCATCCTTCTCCACTTCCTTGATCTTCACACAGATTAATGGTTATTCCATAATTTATAAAATATATAATTTATCCCCTCTTATTATGATTTACTAGTACATACTTTGAAAATCCATTAGAATTGAGTCACTTGCAATCCTCATCGTAGATATGAAATCATGATCCTTATTTCTAAATAAATAATCCTCCTTATTTTCATTTGCAAATATTGTAATTTATTTAGAAATAATAGTCATTAAAAACTCCAACCCTCTCTTTTGGTATATTTTCACTCCTTCTATATGAATATATACATTAATATATATTTTTTATCATTATATATATCTCAATTTTCACCATTGACATAATACTTACATATAATTATTTAAAATGTTAATGAGGATAGTTCCAAATCATGAGTCATGTGGTTTTTTTCACGTAGACCATTATTTTATGAAAACCCTTTCAATTTTCATAAGTACACACATCAATACATAATTAGATACATTATTATAAATCACAAACCATTATCCACTATAAGATAATCTGAGTAAAGTTCTAGTGATTTTCATTCTTGTAAACTCCCTGAAATGTTCATCATATTCATATATTTAGAGGAAAAGGAATCCCTTTTAGGTTAACATGGTTAGTTAATTTGGTAATCATGATAAATTTCTCACAAAGAATCATTAGTATCAAGTAAGTCTCAGAAAACTATATATATTTGTTATAGTGGTTGGTATAGATCATTCTTCAATCACCACTATCATGGAAATATCCATGGTTATAACCTCTATTATTATTAAATAACCTAATAATGATACATTATATAGATACAATTCATACTTTATATGTTTAGAATACAATTTCTCATTACTTTATATATACATCACAATACTCAACTTCCCATATTGTTCTACATTTCTATTGGAATATATGAGAATATTTTATATACAAACTAAAATATATTATTCTAGGTAACATCAAAAGATATTATTCATAAAATTAATGAAAATGGTTTGGTTTTTTGTATATTTGAAAGTCATCATTATGAATTCAAAGTGTCTATATATTATATGGAGGGTTTTTTTATATCCTCTTATTTATCCTATAATTTATGATATCTAGATCAAATGTCTATCATTAATATGTATTGAACCCCATGAAGTTAATGGAATAAATAATCAATATATTTGATATAATACTTTTTCTTGATTTTGATTTTATTAAGTTTATGATAATCATTATCAAGGATAATTTATCCATCCCTATTTTTAATAAGGATGACTAATTAACCCAATTTTGAAGCACCTAGGAATATAAGACACATGTCTATATTCTCTTGAATACTATTCATCCATTATTTCAATTAAATATATTCCACTCTATAAGAACACTTCAATATAAGAATAACCCCAGATATGAGTTCAATGGAAAATTCAACCCCATGATATGGGGAAATAAAAATAAAATCATAATGATATTCATCACAATATTTGTTCTCAATCACCATATCCTTAATATTGAGTTTCCCCATAACCATTTTGTTTTAATAGATCTCATTATTTTGTATCAAGAAACACACAATGTATGTAATTTATATAAGGATTTTATAGTAATATTTCTAGTATTAAATTATCATGTTTTTATTGGGAAAATGAAATTTGATTCCTCTATCCTGATAATAGAAATGGGATATATATATATATATATATTGTCAATTTATCCTTAAAATTAAATCAAATTTTACCAAATAAATAACAAATAGATTTATCAAAATAAAATTCTTAGAAACATCGATCAAATAGTACTTATATATTTTGGATATAATAATTACCCCACTATATGTTTTTACTGATTATTAAATATCAATTTATTAGGGTAATTAATTATTATGATTCTAAAACTATCAATTTATGAATGACTATGTAAAATAAGAATAAAAATATATATTTGGAAATCTTGAGTGGATGATAAGAACACCTTTCACCACTTCATTTTCATTGAAAACTTCATCTGTTATTATGGTATGGGATTTCCATTTCTCCCATTTATTTTTAGGATGTAGATATTGGTTATCCTCACAAACTATTAGGTTATTATATTGGTGTTTATGGTCAACAACCATTTTGTAATTAAATAAATTAATAGTGGGTGGTTAATTTAGTAGAATATTCTTTTCATCTATTTATTGGTTAAATTCTTCTTATCTCTTAAACAATCATGTGCTTGATGGCCTTCTCTTACACACTTTGGATATTTTCTTATTCATTTAATGAAATTACTCAAGTGATTGTTCCCATATTTATTATATATAGGAAGTTAAATATATTTATCTCCATGTGATTTGTCTCAAAATAGCTATTTTAATCATTATATCCCCAAAACAATTGAAATAATAATAATCATTTATTTTTATTTCTAACTGGAGATAACATTAAAAATTTACTCATGGATACTATGGTCTCTTATAGCTAATAATTTTTATAGAATTTGTTTTATTTCAATAAATAATTAATTAATTTTTCATTGAAGATCATTGATTCAACCAATGTTTTTCATTGTAAGTCTCATAAAATTTTCTTGATAGAAACAAATAGATTCATCCTCTTTTTTAATTAATTTAATGAGACCATGAAAAATATGTGTTTAAAAATATGTTCATAATTTCCTCCAATCCCACAGTGTCAAATTCTTCATTTTTCATCATGTTCATAATGGGAGTCCTCCATTGATCTGTTTCTCCATCTTAATAATAAATATCTCAAATGCATTTTCATGATTTCAAAACTAAATAATGGAAAATATATTTTATTTTATTCTAAAATTGATAGAGTTTTATTTTATTCTAATATTGAGATAGTTATGTGAACTTAAGAATGATATTTTTCACTCTAAGTCTCATCCTATTTTATTTCTCATTAATGAAACCATTTTAATTTATATCACATGTAGTGTTCACTCATTTTATCCCAATTCTTGAAATTTACTATAATAAATAAATATTCTTGAGTATTAATTAATAATAACCAAATTAAATAATAAAATGATAATGAAAATCAATCCTAAGATTACCTTACCTAAGAAATATTCATTTCACTTATTAAACATCAGGTTCAACCTATAATATTTTTTTTAAAACCTTGGTTTATTTTAGATTTAGCAGCTTATTCTTTATACCATTCTCCTAAAAATTTACTATACCTCACTATGATATTAACTATATTGCCTCAAATAAATATATAAATCCCCAATAAGTTTTGTTTCATTTATAGAATAGTCTTACCCCCTTATTATCTGTTATGTTTTTAAGTTAAGATATATTTTGTAAAAGGAATGGGTGATTTTAAAATCATGTGAAAGCTCAAATGTGTGTCTAGTGAGTTTTTATGGCCAAATGGACAACACCATAGGGTAGTTTAATCTTCAATGGTCCCTTGTCTTTCCATTGTGTAGAATGACATAATTAAAACAACTTGGCCATGCTAGAGTGATAGATTAAAGACCATATTAGTGATAATTTTGGAAGCCTCGCCACTGTGAAGATGAATTTGAGGTGACTATAAAATTACTAATAATTAACCAACATTTCAGTGTGGTAATGTTTCTTTATTTTACTCAAGAACATTATTACCACATTAAGGCCACAGTGTATGTCTTTTCAGTATTGGGATTTTTGGAATTATGTAATTCAATTCCATTCTTCCTCTTATTTTCTCCAAAAGAAATGGTAAATGTATGGGGTATAATTATGGATTATTTATAGAGGTTATTAATTGATTTTTAACCCCTATTAAATAAACTGATACCCTTATTGAATTATTTATTCAATCTATGGTTCTATTGGACAATCCTAGAAAAACCATATGAATGATGTGTTTGTTAATCATTTGTCATTATATTCTTCAATTTTTATGTCTATATTTTCTTCTAATTGATCAATATAAGGCCTAGGATAATCCTTATTTTTTGGTGCTTCCAGTATTGGTTGATTTCATGATGGCCATTAGTGACTCTTCATGTTTGGCTAGATTTTACACTGTTTTTATTTTTCAATCATGGAATGATTTTTTTGTGGTTTAGATGATTATTATAGATTTAATATAGTATGTTAATTATAGTCTTATTGTTTCAATACCCTTTTTGAGGATCAGTGGTACTCTATTATAACTCAGTGTTGTTCTCTGGGTGAAATCTATTTTTGTCAGTATAAGAGAGTGATGGTTTCTTCTTCCTTCAACCGAGATTGGATTCTACCATTGTCAGTAGTCTTCATTTGGTATGTATTTTTTTCTACCACTTTTTTGTTCTTCTATTTTTCATACCCTGGAAACCATTTCATTTTATGTGAAACTGGTTTTAGGAGTCCCTAGAAATTTATATTCATCAATTTGGTGTGCTAACATGGTTTTTGAGAGGACACTCTTGAAAAACGTTGATGTTGACATTGGAAACCTTGAGTGTGGAAGTTCCTTTCCTTTTAAAGACATTTTATACAATTTTTTCCTTATTTCATGATGTGCTATCACTAATTTTGTTTATTTAAGACAATTTCTTGTGGGTGTGTGTGGGGACTTGATAAACATATATGGCCTTATCTCCATGAGAATTGTTAAAGTAGCTTGATATCATACTCGATATTGATTACATGTTGTCATATGATTTCTACTATAGACTCAGGATGATGTATTATTATTGACTTATTATTCTCAACTTTTTTTGGTTATCTTTCCATTAACATTTCATTTTTGGTATTTGTGGAAGGTGGAACATTGTTGTACGTTTATCCTATAGAGTGGGGGGTTTCATAACATGTGGTGATGAAAATGCTAGATCCATTCATGGTATAGGATCATAGTAGTATTGTTGCCTAGATGGAACTTGTTGCCTTGATCAAGCTGAGGAATGTGTTGGATCTCAATACCTTGTGAATACTAAGTAGCTTTTCTACATGATTCAATGAGTATTCTTAGTGACATATTGATGTAATGATAGATAATTCTTGATCTTTTTTATATATTGATTATTATTACATCATAGAGCTAGAAAAATATGGTTTGGTCTCATGGTGTATTGGTTAACGCAGGGGTGCTCTATATATGTTTTTTACAATTTATTATACAATTATAATTATCATGGAATACACATGTTCTATATGTGAACATTTTTAAGGAATCATTAGTAGTGTCAGGCTGTGCTTTATTACTCACACCATGCATGGACATCTCTATGTGCATACAATCTCATGTATAGGGATCTGAGCAAGGGAAAGGGTCCAGTGGCATATAGTTGATTCCTGCAGCATGGATTCATTGGTTGGATTATGAAAGACTTCAAAGGATACCATGGTTGTATTTACATATTTTTCGTACTTTGACTCGTGTTTTTCTTGCCCCTTTGGGAGCTAGTTTATTTATGTGTTATTTGAAATGTGTGAAAAATGAAATTATATTCTTATTCCTTTTTAATATATGTTTTTTTATTTATGTATTATTAGTTCCAATACAATGACATGATACTAAGGGTATTGTCTACCCATTAACAGTGTATGTACCCTCATTACTAGTCATCAGCATATTTCATATGGGGAGGTGTAAATGAGGACTTGTGACTCTCTAGATTGGACCCAGTGTTTTGGTTAACGGTGTTACAAAATGGTATAAAACAAATTTTTTTTGGACTAACTGGACCATGGTAGAAACTGGAGAGGATTTGTGGGATTTGTGTAGGGGAGTATGCTTGTTCTTTTCCAACACATGCGGACCTCCAAGTTACCAATAAAATGACTATTTTTACTGTTTTATGAGAAAATTAGTGCTTTGTAAATCCTTATTAGGAATTTAGGTTCATATTATTCATATATACCTATTTTGTTCTACATATTAGTTCATAGATTTAATTCCTTGATTGTTCTATTTATTCAGGATAGGGCTAAATTCCTTGATTGTGTGATATATAAATTTTCTTTGATATTTTTATATACAAGTTATAAATATTTAGTTGAAACAAATCATTCTATTATGTTTGTATATATATGTCTGTCTCTGACTAATGTGTAGGTATGGACACATTGGATAGTATTGGTAGGTTTATATGAGGTGTTATGTGTAGACTCTAAAGATAACCTTGTGTGGTCCCATAAAATAGTTAATATTTATTCTATAAACATTGGATCTATCAAAATGATTATTTCATGTTTTTTAAGATTCCTCACTAAGGAAGACTTATGGGAACACCTACTAAAATAGGTTTGTATGCTCCCACTAGGGAGGATTCCTCTATTTACCAACTAATCTTCAAAAGGGTGAACTAAAGAACACTCTTGAGACTACTCTTGTGTTGAAAGTTGTAGTTCCACTTAGATGAGATTCCATCCTCTTGTGGATTCCAAGGGAATATGGGCACTGATATCAATGGTTGAATACATCCGAGACTTTCGGCTCTAGTATTCATCAATTCTGCAAGGCATTGGATGGTAATAGGTAACATAGAAATATATAGATATCACAAAGGGTTCCATGGACCTCATTGAGACATATAACCAATGGAGGGAGAATTTTGAAGTGTTCATACTATAGGGTGCTTTGGGAGGTGGTGGTACATGATGGGACAAGTTGTAAGATGTGAGGGTATCACTTGGGACGCTTTCAGGTGACTATTCTTCAAGGAAGTATTCCCTAATCCACTAAATCCAGATCCAGCATTTGATTTCATGGATATGTTTTATAGATCTGTGATGGTATCTACATACTCTTATCATTTCACCAAACTACCACATTTTGTATATTTTATTTGATGAAAATGATGCATAGAAGTCTAGGAAGTTCCAGATCAGTCTTCATCTTGACATCTGATAAAATGTTAGGTGATTCAACTTAAATACATACCCAAGGGTTTTTCATAAGAACTTTACAATTAAGAGGGTTCTGGAGGAGGATCTGTCACGACCCGACCCATACCAGGGCTAGAGCCGCAACTACCCCAAGCCCGCCTCCATAGGCCATGGGATGGAGACTAGCGCCGAAGTCACAAAAAACGTGGGATGGCATTTTCCTAGGAACCTGTACACATACAAGCATCTAACTCAATGAAAAAGTGCAGAGAAAAATAAGAAAGTAAGGTTCCACACTACTATAAAAAGGGAAACAAACAAAAATTCATCGACCTCTAACAGTATAAGTATAGGAAAAGTAAAGTTGAAAGGGAAAGGGGAAACAATATACACCCAACTAGAAAAATGCCACAACCCGGCAACAGGTGGAAAAGTAAAATAGCTGGAAGAGTCCCACTCCTGAATCCCAAGCTATGACCACCACACACGGTCCAAGCACCCCATATCCCGAAGATCCTCTAATGTCACGATCAACCTATTCGTCGTCTGCAAAGGCACACCAAATGCGGGCAAAGTCCAAGCAGGGGTGAGTATAAGAATACTTAGTATGATGCCCTGAAGGCTCGAGGGAGCAGCAAGAGATGTACTGAAGAGGATAGCAGTAAGGGAGAACAAGGTACAACAAGAGTGAAAAAAAAAAGAGTACAGCTTCACCCAAAAATATATATGATCACTCAAAGAAACCCAGCCGATAGAGTAAGGGGATCTTCATTTCACAGCTCACACCATGTATATAACCATACATATACGTAGGGCAACCAGATATACTTGTAACTCAGACCTATAGTCTATAGACAAGTTACACAATTGAAAAACCTCTCTAAGGATTCAGTTAGAAGAATTCTGCGAAGTACTCATTCCGGGAGAACACACTCCATGAGTCTGGTAGCTCTGATAACGTCCGTACGAGAAGTATTGTTCATTGGGAAACGTCACGAGAGGTAGTTACACTCACTACAGGTGTCACACTCTTAAGCGGGAAAGATCACGATGTATAGATGAGGATCACTGCCAGGGCCATGGATGATATTGTGACTCATCTGGATTCACCAGCTAGGTGATTCACCAGCTTGGTAGAGGATCAATTCCTAGTAGAGTTGGTCACATAGATGCCTATCTCTACCTAGGGTCAGGAATGGATAGAGGATCTCACTCAAGGCCTCTCTGAGGGATGCTGACTCTATCACATAAATTCTTGCTGATGAGATCATACTCTTGTAGAAATAAACGATGCCTGACCTTCAAGGGAATGAGAAGAATGGTAACTAACCCAAAAGAAGGATGTCCAATATACGGTGGGAAAGAAGATCAAGCCAAGTACTGAAAGGTACACGACATGTAAAAAGGTTACATTCCTTGTCCTCTGACCCCGAGTACTGCCCGTGTACAACGGCCCATGTCATAAGGTTGGTCATGTAAAACAAAACTATACAGCATGTAGAAAGAATCGGCCGTTGTGTCAAAGAATCTGGGGTCTGCCCCATGTACGCTAGTCATGTGCCCGTACACGGTCTCAACCCATGTATGTCAACCCGTGTAATCAGAACACAAGGTGACCCATACAACTGTTCTGGTCTGGCCATGTGGAGGAGTATCGACTCCAAAGATAGGAAAACCATCTCAGAGGAAAACAAACCAGCACTCATGACGTGTGGAGTCACGTCTCTACAGGAGCAGAGGAGTAAGAAATACCCACACCTTGAGTCATCAATAGAGTAGTCATCCTAACTCTTACTAAAAGAAATGTCATAGCACTGCCCCTCAGGATATCAGTCATACCTCAACCGCCACGAAGTTCTACAAGGGAGCAACCTGAAGGACCGCTATGTCATAAAGTTTCCAACATGACAGATGGTGCGTCAATCAGACGCCCAGTCTATAAGTTACAAGAATTTTAGGGTCGAGGGCCCGGTTGGATTCAGGTACGATCCAACCCAGTCACACACCAATATTATCTGAAATCCATGTGGAGTATCTCAAAAGGACTGCCTCATCCTATGGGTTCTGACACGATATATGGCGCGTCAATCGGACGATCAGTCTGTATGTTATAGACATTTTAGTACCGGGGGCCCAGTTGGATTCATATTCGATCCAACCCGACCATACTTCAAATGACACTGGTAAACCAAACCGGTCACACCATTGTGATCCATATGGAAAAACACACGATATGGACTACCCATTTGTCCAAAATAGATAGCCGGTGAAAAAGTTTCATTTCACCGCAACACGCGCGAACCGGGACTCGTGGGGCCCATGCCTCAACCTCAACATAAATACTCAAAACTGGTCTTGAAACATTCGTCTTAATTTAAGGGATGAAAAATCACAGATGGTTTGTTATTCTGACGCCGTATGAGAAGGATATGTCACATTCAAGACCCCATAATAATAATAACATTTTTATTATTTGGTGTCTCGTGGACCCGAGACACGAACCAGAATTTAGTACCCAAAATTAGACCTGAATCGACCGTCTTAAAGACAGGGTCACATCGCCGCTAATGGCCAGTCAATCGGAGATCGCATGCAAGAGTTATATCAGGTCAAATATTTAATAATAATATTAAATCTATTATTTTCGTTTCACTTCGGGTACCCAATCCAAAAACCCAAAACAAGACATCCAATATTGGACTCGGAATGTCCGTCTCGGAATCTAGGTCGCACTGCCATAGATGGTTCATGAAATCGAGGTCGGACGAAGGAATTGTGGACAAAAAGGTGTTTTATCATCAAAATTAATAATAACAAAATTTTATTATTATTATTATTAATCAATTATTTATTTATTTTTCACAACTCCAAAATTAATCATTATTTGGAGTCTTCTTGCGTGGTGGAATCAAACACTCCATCCTTTTTCATTTAGTTATCTTTTAATTTTATTCCCATTAATATCTTATAATAATTTTTATAATAGAATAATAATGATCAAAAATAACCTCCTCAATCCCACACCACCACCAAAAGTGGCACCTCCTTTCTCTTTTTCCCATTTTATTATTTCTCAATTTTTGTTATACCATTATCTCTCCAATCTATCTCATTTTTTCATGTTCCCCCCAATTTCATTTTTCCTTCTCCTCCAAATAACTCATTCACCAAATCACACCCCCTCAACCCAAAAAAAAAAAATCGGCCGCTGAGGAAACGCAACCCGCCAAGTGTCTTGCGCACCCGCCACCTCCGGGAACCTGCGCCTCCCTTCCTCTCGATCTTATCGCTAGGCCGCCTCCTTGAACCATCGAAACCCTCATCGGACCCGCGCCATGGGATCCTTCTATGCGTCATACTGGCTTCGATTTAAATCAGAAAAAATAGACGAATTTGGTTTGGTGATTCTCATGTTGATATCTCCGTTTCCGTAAGTCGCGCTCAACGAATCATTGATTTCTTGGTACGCTTAATAATTTTGCGATGAAAACCATTCGAAGAATGCACGGAAAAAGAATAGTGAAAGATCCCGGTCTATGTGAGAATCGATTGCCATGTTAGTTTGGCCATTGTTTTTGGGAATCAAGAACATGGGGAATTAGAAATTAAATATTTATCATGCTTCATGAATCTCAAATCCAAGACAAAAAAGAAAAAATTAATTCAATAAATTGTTTATCGATCCTCGAATTAATTTATTTAATTCACGTTCATCATGAGAAATTAAACCGAGGTAAGGAATCCACAAAGATAAATCCTACCTCAGGTTTGGATCGATCTTTGGAGAAGATCGCATTCATCAAGATCCATCCGTTGTTGATGAGGATCGCACTTACACAATGACGAGAATAAGATGTTGCGTTTTTCTCTGTTCGATTCGCTTGCATCAGAGGCTTCGTTGTTCTTCATCCATCGTTCATAAATGAGGAGAGGAGGAGAGGAGAGGAAGGAAGGGTTTACTATCATTGGCCAAAATTAAATATGATGTCAACCCCCTCTAAACAAAGAATTTATAACCTCTCTCTAGGTTAAAAGAAATAAATTAAATAACTAAATAAACAATTATTTAATTATTTAATTATTCACTCGTGATGGCGCATATGCCAAACACCATATGCGGACAAAGGTTATACCTTTCTTATGGTAAAACCTACGTTCCGAGATCATCAGTGGCCTTATATGTTTCATCTGAGTCCCTGTTCTATAGATATTCAGGTTTGAGATATTAAATGAATAAATTAATAATTTAATTTATCCATTTTAATACATCACCAACGAGAAAGGGGTACGAACATCCCGCGCCGACTTATTTTATGTCGCTCCTTGGGGAAACACTGCGTTCCGGACCCAACTGTGGTCTCATATTTCTTTTCTGATCAACAGTTTAAGAGATATCATGTTTTCATTAGTTAACCGTGTGTGCATAATATAAAAACAGTTAACATTTTTATAAAATTAATTCCGAGCACACCAGGACTCGGAATTTCATGTCATCTCAGTGCCCAGCTCTAGAAATATTCTTAGAAATATATGAAAGTATTATTAGGCCAAAAACCGGGTCTCTAAATTATTCCCACCTTCAGAATTTTCGTCCTCAAAAAGCAAAACCATGGAAACCACTCGGGATTCCGAGTGCACACTTATCTCTCACGCTCTTAGGGAAGCTTGCACGTTTCTGTGCTGCGAAGGAATATTGATCAAAGAGTTGGTCCACCCTCATAATGCTTTATTGAGTTGATTATGTGTGTAAGAACACACAAGTATCTCCTTAGTTGTGACACGTATAAGGCGTCACGTACCCACTCCCACTATTTGTGGTAAGGCAATGCAGTATGCAAACTCGCCATATCCTTCCATAGTCTCGAACGGCCTGATAGCACTCGGGGGATGGTTTGCCTCCCTGACCAAACCTCTACATCACATGTCACAACTGGAAGAACTGTTTGTCACTAAGACAAAGTATCGTGATTCCCTCCTTCAGAATATCCATATGGTGCAACACCTACAGATATCTTGTCACATAGGATTTCATAGTCTATGAATCGCAACCAAGGCTCTCTTACATGCTCGAGAAGTGAAGGAGTCAACCATATTAGAGGAAAAAAACCCCCACACTCATGTGGTGGGGAGTCCCGTCTCTACCAGAGCAGAGGAGTAAGAAATACCCGTGCCATGAGTAATCAAGGGAGTAGTCATCCAAACTCTCACTAAAAGAAACGTCCTAGCTCTTCTACTTAGGATATAATTCATACACCAAAAACCAATATGTTCCATAAAAGAGAAACCTGAAGGACCGCTATGTCTTAAAGGTTCCAACACGACAGACGGTGCATCAATCAAACGCCCGGTCTGTAAGTTACAAGCATTTTAGTGTCGAGGGCCCGGTTGGATTCAGGTACGATCCAACCTGGTCACACTCCAAATTTCTCTGAAATCCATGTGGAGTATCTCAAAAGGACTTCCTCGTCCTATGGGTTCTGACATGATAGACGGCGCGTCAATCGGATGATCGGTCTGTATGTTATAGGCATTTTAGTACCGGGGGCCCGGTTGGATTCATATTCGATCCAACCCATCTGTACATCAAAGGACACCGGTTAACCAAACCGGTCACACATTTGAAATACATATGGAAAAAAAACATGAGATGGACTACCCATTTTTCCAAAATGGATAGCCGGTGAAGAAGTTTCATTTCACTGCAACACGTGCGAAACAGGCCTCATGGGGCCTATGGCTTGACCTCAACTTAAATATCCAAAACTGGTCTTGAAACCTTCTTCTTAATTTTAGGGTCATAACATCACATATGGTTTGTTATTCCGATGTCGTATGAGAGAGATATGTCACATTCAATACCCCGTAATAATAAAAACATTATTATTATTGGGTGTCTCGTGGACTCAAGACATGAACCGTAATTTAGTACCCAAAATTAGACCTGAATCGACGGTCTTAAAGAAAGGGTCACGTCGCTAATGACGGCTAGTCAATAAGACATCGCACGCATGAGTTATAGTCGGTCAAATATTTAATAATATTATTAAATCTATTATTTTCTGAGCGCTTCAGGAACCCGATCCATAAACCCAAAAAAAAAGACATGCAATATTGGACTCGGAATGTCTGACTTGGAATCTAGGTCCACTATCGTAGACTATTTGTGAAACCAAGGTCGCATGAAGGAATTGCGTACAAAAATGTGTTTTATCATCAAAATTAATAATAACAATATTTTATTGTTATTATTAATCATTTATTTATTTATTTTTCACAACTCCAAAATCAATCATGATTTGGAGTCTTCTTGCGCGGTGGAATCAAACACTCCCTCCTTTTTCATTTATTTCTCTTTTAATTTTATTTCCATTAATATCTTATAATTATTATTATAATATAATAATAATGATCAAAAATAACCTCCTTAATCCCATGCCACCACCAAAAGTGGCGCCTCCTTTCTCTTTTTCCCCTTTTATAATTTCTCAATTTTTGTTATACCATTCTCTCTCCAATCTATCTCATTATTTCATGTTTCCCCCAATTTCAAGTTTCCTTCTTCTCTAAAAAACTCATTCCCCAAATCACGCCCCCTCAAACCAAAAGAAAATTCAGCCACCGAGGAAACCCAACCTGCCATGGGTCTTGTGCACCCGCCGCCTCTGGGCACCTCCGCCTCCCATCCTCTCGATCTTATCATTGGACCGCCACCTTGAACCACCATAACCCTCGTCGGACCCACGCTATGGGATCCTTCTACGCGTCATACTGGCTTTGATTTAAATCAGAAAAAAGAGACGAATTTGGTTCGGTTATTCTCGGGTCGAGATCTCTGCGTCCGTAAGTTGCGCTCAAAAAATCATTGAGTTCTTGGCTCGCTTAATAATTTTGCGATGATAAACATTCAAAGAATGCGCAGACAACGAATAATGAAAGATTATGTTCTATGTGTGAATTGATTTCCATGTTAGTTTGTCCATTGTTTTTTAGAATCATGAACATGGGGAATTAGAAATTAAATATTTATCATGCCTCAAGAATCTCAAATCCAAGGTAAACTAGAAAAAAATTAATTCAATCAATTTTTAACGACCCACAAATTAATTTATTTAATTTTCATTCATCATGAGAAATTAAACTGAGGTAAGGAATCCAAAAAGATAAATCACACCTCATGTTTTGATCGATTGTTGGAGAAGATCGCATTCATCAAGATCCGTCCGTTGTTAATTAGGATTGCACATACACAACGGCGAGATGAATATGTTGCATTCATCGCTTTTCGATTCTCTTGGATCTGAGGCTTTGATGTTATTCATATGTTGTTCATAAATGAGGAGATGAGGAGAGGAGTGGAATTGAGGGTTTACTCTCATTGGACAAAATGAAATATGAGGCCAACCCCCTCTAAACAACGAATTTAAAACCTCTCTCTATGTTAAAAGAAATAAATTAAATAAGTAAATAAAAACTTATTTAATTATTTAATTATTCTCTCGTGATGGTGCATATGTCAAACACCTGATCCGGACAAATGTTATACCTTTCTTAGGGTAAAACCTGCGTTCCGAGATCCTCGGTGGCCTTCTATTTTTCATTTGAGTCCCTATTCTAGAGATATTTAGGTTTGAGATATTAAATGAATAAATTAAAAATTTAATTTATCCATTTTAATACATCTCCAATGAGTGAGGGGTCCGAACATCCCGCACCAACTTATTTTATGTCTCTCTTAGGGGAAAAACTGTGTTTTGGAAACAACAGTGGTCTCATATTTCTAATCTGATCAACCGTTTAAGAGATATCTTGTTTACTTTAGTTAAGCATGCATTTGTAATATAAAAACCCTTAACATTTTTATAAAATTAATTCCGAGCACACGAAGTCTCGGAATTTCACACAGTCTCAGCGCCCAGCTCTGGAAATATTATTAGACATATTTCAAAGGCTTGTTAGGCCAAAAATAGGGTCTCTACAGGATCTAACTATTATAATTCTACAACCCTTTATTACTCACTTGGTTGGACCAATGTTGGTTGTCATGAGTTTCAGTTCTATAAGTGAGAAGAAGAAGAACAAGGATGTATAATCAGGTGGTAGTATACTGGTGAACCAAAACTTTGACTTCTTTAGCCCCCTCATGATAAATTTTATAGTGTTTAAACAATGGTATAGTCATACATTATTATATGGTATGTACAATGCCCCATTCCAAGTATTGATGGTGTGGAATGATAGGTAATCTCCAGAAATTTTTCTCAATATCTTAAAGGAATAACATCTATAGTGGTTGAGGATATATGTGATCTATGAACTAGGTATCTGTATAGAGTGCTCAACATTTGAATTAGACACTAATTCATCTTAGATACATGATAGTGATGCTAAGGAAGCCTAAGTTTCTATTATGTATCATGTTTTGAGAGATGGTTGTGATGGTTCTTCTATAATACAAGATATGGTATTGATCGCTTCTACAATTTCTATAACTTCTTTTATAAAAGTTCTTAAAATTGTTTCATCTCTATAAAAACTATTCCAAGATTTGACATATCATTCAGGTTTAATTCTATGTTACTTTACATTGATACATCAGTGGGAATGAAATTTCACTATCATCAGCGATGACCTGGTTATCTTATAGTCATTTCCAGTTATGGATATAAGTGGGACTTTATGATTATGGAGATGATGAAATTAAATGTGATTATTATTACAGACTGGCTAACTATATCTTGAGATTATAGTGATTTCTATTAGTTATGGGTCTCATTTACATCATATAAGGGATATAAGTTTATGATGACTAGTGAATTAGAGTTGGAAGTAGGTAGATTTGGTACACACATATATCATCTTATTAATATCACAACACAAATTATAGGATTATCTCTTTTAGTAAGATTATTGGTTTCCAAAATTCCTTTCTTTATGGTTGCGGATCTCTATCATTATATTTTTCTAGATGACGTATATGAATTCCTCTTAATAGAGGTGATAACATTGAGATAGAACTCATGCGGGGTCTGTAGTACATTTTGATACCCCATTTTATATGGATCCTTCCTAGTTGAAGGATGTCTAGGTATTGGTTGAAGACTTGGAGCATAAGGGCTTTGTAGAAATGGAGTATTTCACTATTTTATGCACCTTTATTGTTCATCAATAAAGAGGATGGTAATTTTTGACACTTCATATATTACAATAAGATGAATCAGATGATTGTAGAGAATGTGTATCTTTTCCTAGGATTGATGATATCTTTGATCAATTACAGAATCTCAGTAGGTCTCCAAGATTTATCTTTAATCGAGTTATCTCCATTTTTGGTTCAGAGAGGAGTAAATACTAAAGCTGGTGATTTTCAAAAGGTATGGTCTATTTGATTACTTGATGATACTATTTTGACTACGTAATTTCTTAGTAGTTTTCATAGACCTCATGTAAAAAATCTTATGCCACTATTTAGACTCATTCATTTTGTATTTCATTAATGAAATCCTCAAATAATCATCAATCCTATAGTTTCATAATAAAAATCTCAAGATAGTTCTTAGTACATTAGATCACATTAGATTTTTTACAAGATATCTAAGTGTAACTTCAAGATTCAAGAGGTAAAATTGTTGGGGAATGTTTTTCATGTAACAATTATATTCATTCACCTTGATAAAGTGGAGGAAATGGTCTCTTAAACACATCCATAGAACGTGCTCAAGATCAAGGTCATTTTGGGTTTAACGGGATACTAATGACATTTTATATAGGAATTATATCACTTATACCTATAAATATGAAAATTATGAAGGTAGTGAAGTTCCAGTGGTTGGAATACTATGAAGGGTATTTATGGATCTAATGAAGAGTTTGACTACAACTCCTATTTCGATACATATTGATCAAAGGGTTGGTAATGCTATTTACTTTGAGGAATTAGGCATATGATTAGAAGAGATACATATGTAGCAAGAGTGGGTGGTATCTTATGGGTCATGTTAGTTGTCACCCCATGAAGCATATTATCCTATCCATGATTGGGAGTTGTGTTCCATTGTATATGCATTGAAGTTTTTTGGACACTGTCTCATTAGTTAGATGTTTTTTACCCCAAACAGAAGATCTATCACAATATAATCACCCAACATGACCTGAATTTAAATCAGAGTATTTGGGAATATTATCTGTAGACATTTCACATTGAGATGGAATGTGCACTAGGAAGAGATAATTTCATTGCTGATTTTATTAGCTATAATACGCATGTAACTCATAATCGTTGTGAATATCCTTCAAATGAGTAGTGACACCAATGGAGCTTATTGAAAGATAAAAGGATGGATGTTTCGAAGGACTAGGGATTGATAACATGTTCTCCATTATTATTCATATATTCTTTTGTATTCCAGGTAAACTCAACATAGAAAATAGACCCGGAGTGTATTGCGTCATTGGAATAACTAGTTAGAGGTCACCAATTACCTCAGTGTTCTTTCACTGGTGATGATATGGTCCTTGTATATTTTTGGGTTGTATGTTTTGATTTCATATAGGAGGATCTAACATGGAACTTCCACACCTATAAGTGGGTAGTTCATCTTCAAGATATATAGATGTTCTGTGATATTTGGTGGTAGTTTTGGGGATTGGTATGAATATGAACATTAATTTTTTTTTATTTATGGATTCCATACCTTATAGAGGATAAAGGATTAGAACTATCATCATGGATTCTTTCACTAATCACTTATAATTTCCATGTGTAAGTGGGAGGAATTCATGATGGATTTATTGATAGGGTTACCTAAGACCCCAAGGATTCATGATGTTGTATGGATGATTATCGATCAAATAATGAATGTTTCTCATTTCTTACTCATATATGAGACTCACTTGGTAGAAAAGATGGGAAACATGTATATACTTTAGATTATATACTTTCATGGAGTTCCATTGAAAATTGTATCTAATAGAGACACACGTTTTACATTGTGATTTTGGTAGAGTTTTCAGAAAGCCTTTTGGATTCATCTAGTATTGAGTATAGAATACCACCCTTAGAAAAACTGATAGTTGGAGTGGATGAAATGCATATTAGATGATATACCATGAGGTTACATTTTATAATTTTATGTATCAAGGGATTATCACCTAGATTTTTTAATTTTTCATACAATATAAGTTAAAAGGATTCAATTTAGATGGAATCTTATGAGGATCTTTATGGGAGTTCATGTTTTACATTTATTTGTTGGCATGAACATGGTGTAGAAGTAGTTTTATGGCCTAGTTTGGTACAAGGTACCTCTAATAAAGTAAAGATAATTTAAAAGAGGTTTATTATAGCTCAGAGTAAGTATAGGTTTTATGCCAGCCATAATAGGTGAACTATAAAGTTCTTTTTAGGTGACCAAAGTTCCAAATATTGATTCATTAGTTATGTCACTGATGCCTAAGGATGAAATTGAAGTTATCATTGTTATTTTTTGGGAACCTTGTGATCATCGAGTGGGTTGGAATTGTGGAATTACATATAGATCTTCCTAATGATTCCAGGGTATGCATGATGTGTTTCATATGACTCATATTCATAGGTATATACCTGATTCCACACACGTCGTCAACTATGAGGATGTTAAGCTGGAGCCTAATACACTATACATGGACTGTCAAGGTTGGATTTTAAACTAGAGTTAGAGTGTTGTATTAGGGAAGAAGGTACACGTTTTTTGGATCTTTTTGAAGCATGGACTGGTCAAAGAGGAGACATGGGAGTGGGAATCAGATTATTATGCTCAGTGGAAAAAATTTGTTTGAGTGGGACCATAAGAGACGGATCTCAAGGATGATAAATCCATAGAGGGAGATATTGTGAAGCCTTAAATATATTTTTCATGTTTAAAAAGTATTTATTCCTTAATATCCTTGGATATTTTGAGTTGATACATTTCTTGGATAAAGTATTGTGGCCTTTGATAAGATTTTGATATCATAAATGTGGGTTTGGTGACTTTTTTCCCTAAACGGAAAACACCATATCATTCTGTAATCTAGGTTGGTCCCTATTTTGTCCCTAGTGTATAATAAACTAAGAAAAATGGAATGGAAAATACATGTCCAATATTTGGTTTTTTGTGAAATTATATGTATATAAGAGTTTTTAACGCCTCAACATTGAACAAAATATGTTGTGGTGAGGGTAAAATGACATAGAATAAAGCAACATGTTGTAGTGGGCTAGCTATTTTTCTTGAACTCAAGAACGCCATCGCCACCCCCAGGCTATGGTGAAATCCATTTAAGAATATATTTTTCTTTAAATAGTTGAATTGAAGTCTCTTCATCCTTTTATTTTTACCATAAGTATTTTTAAATTCATGGGATTTAATTTTTGAGCCTTTATTAAGGTTATGAATTAATTTATAACCCTTATTCATCGAGTTAAAACCCTTCCTTAATTATTTCTTCATTATCAAATGATTTTAGACAAACACGGATAACCACTTCGAATATTAAGTTTTTTTAATTGATTATCATATTCTTATTACTCAATTAGGATGATATTTTCTTCTACTTGATTGATCTATGGACACAGCTAACTATTCATTAAATTTTATTCAAGTTTTGGGTGATTTGTTGAAGTAATTTTGTGAGTATTGTTGTTTTACTATATTTTCCTATATTATATTTATTTTTATCATGGAATGAAATTGTTATAGATTATAAAATGATTCCTTGTATATTATTGTTATTTTATTTTATATTTGGTGTATTAATAGACTTCATGATGGTTGGTTTCCTTCTATGATGTCTCAGTGATGTTCTCTTAGTGAATTATCCTCGTATCTTTATCCAATAGTGACAGTTTCTTTTTATTTCAACTGGGATTGGATTCTATAGTTGTCGGTATTAATCATTGGTTTTTTTTCCTTTATTTTTTCATCCATGTTTTGTGACCTATAAACCATTTTATTTTATTTGAAATTGGTTCTATTAGTTCTTGGAAATTTTTTTTGTCCGTGTTATCGTAAAAACATGGTTCGTGAGATGACACCCTTAAAAAACAATGATGTTGATGTCGAAAATATTTATTTAAGAAAATTGTTACCTATTTAGGACCTTTTATTCTCTTTTTTCATTGTTTCATTATGTTTTGTCACATATTCTAGTTCTTGATTGAAAATAATTTCATATGGGGGTGTGTATTCATGAAACATATATCTGGACTCATTTCTACTCGTATTTGTAGAGTGGCGTGATATCATGGTCGATGTTAATCACATGTTCATTTATGTTTTTCGTTATATTTTCAATATTTTGTGTTATGATTTTATTTGTAACACCCCAAGATTCCATGGTACGCTTCTCACTGAATAATATAGTAGCGTGTGTTGCATGCAACTTCAAGTTCTAGCACACACCACAACTATAAAACTATCCGTTATGGATAGTAATACCCACTTTTTGAATTTTTATACCTTTTATTTTGCAAAATGGACTTCATTTTTGGATTCAGAATATTGAAATTAGCCTAGGGTGAAATTTTGGTACTTTTCGAATAACATTCATATTTTGATGAATAGTCACTACTGGAAATTCGGGCTATAGCCACGGTTCTAAACCGTGGCTATAGGCCCTAAAACCATGGATATAGGTAATAGACATGGTTCCTCGAACCGTGGCTATGTTTGGCGTGGCTATAGGCCTAGACCTATAGCCACGGTTCCAAACCGTGGCTTTAAATCTATTTCCATGGTTCAAACAGTGGCTATAGGTATAAAGCCACGGTTCAAACCGTGTCTCTACTAAAGGCCGGACAGAATATATTTCCACGGTTTAAAACCGTGGCATTATGTCTATAGCCACGGTTAAAAACCATGGCAATAAACCAATAGCCACAGTTTAGAACCGTGGCTATAGGGTGTCCAAATCCAAAAAAAATTACCCCCTAGACACGCCCCTAGACACCCCCCTGGACACCCCCTGGACACACCCGGGACACCCCCTGGACACACCCTGGAAAGACCCTGGACACCCCCTAGACACCAATTGGACACACCCTGGACACCCACCAGACACCCCGCTAGACACCTCCTGCAGACCCCCCTACCCTCCTCCCAACTTCCTTGCAACCCCCCCCCCCCCCCCCCCCGCAGCAGCCCCCCCTGCCCCAGAACACCCTCTACCCCCCCCCCCCCCCTGCACACCCCCTCCCTGCACACACCCCTTCAACACCCCCTAAACCCCGAGACACCCCCTGGACACCCCCCTGGAACCCACCCCAAGACAGACCCCCCCCCCCCCCCCCCAGACCCTAGACACCCCTGCCAGTCTGCCCCCCCCCCCAGACCCTGCCCCCCCCCCCAGAACCTGCGCCCCCACCTGCACACCCCCTCACTAGACAGACCCCTTATAGCCCCTCCCTTCCCCCTTGGACAGACCCCCCTAGCACATCCCCCACCCCTTTACACACCACCACTCTCCCCTCTAGATAGAACCCCTTAACCCCCCCCCCCCCCCCGACACCCCTGAACACCCACCTTGACATCCCCCTTCACCCCTAGTACCACCTGCACCCCCCCCCCCCAGACCCCCTGCACTCAGCCCTATATCCTACCCCCATCCCCCACACCCAGCCCCCTCAATACCCCTTGAACCCAGGTCCCCCTCCCCCCCCCACTACACCCCCACTATCCACCCCCACCCGCACCCCCACTGCCCCCCATCACCCAGGCACCCAGCCCCCCCCCCCCCCCCATCCCACCCAGCCCCCCTACACCCAGCCCCCTCACTACCCCTTGCACCCATGTCCCCCTCCCCCCCACTGCCCCCTGCACCCAGACCCCCAGCCCCCCCCCCCCTCCATCCCCCCTGCACCCAGCCCTACATCCAGCCCCCACCCCCCTACACCTAGCCCCCTCACTACCCCTTGCACCCAGGTCCCCCTCCCCCCTACTGCACCCCCACTATCCACCCCCACCTGCACCCCCACTGCCCCACTGCACCCCCACTACCCCCTGCACCCAGGCCCCCCGCCTCACCCCCATCCCCCCTGCACGCAGCCCTATATCCACCCCCACCCCCTACACCCATCCCCCTCACTACCCCTTGCACTCAGGTCCCCCTCCCCCCCCCCCCCCCCCACTGCACCCCCACTATCCACCCCCACCGGCACCGGCACCCCCACTGCCCCCTGCACCCAGGCCCCCAACACACCCCCCTGCACCAGTCCCCCCTACCCCAGCACCCCCCTACCCCCCCACCTGCACACCCCCTCCCTGCCCCCTGCCCCCTGCCCCCACCTGCCCCCCCCCCCCCACCTGCACACACCCCTCTCCTTGCCCCAGCACACCCCCCCTGCCCCCACCTGCACACACCCTCCCTGCCCACCCCATCTGCACACCCCCCTGCCCGGACACCCTCCCCCTGCCTGGACACCCCCCCTGCCCAGACACCCCCCTACCTGGACACCCCCCAGACCCTGGACACCTCAGGACAGACCCCCCCCCCATAGGACCCCCCATTGGACCCCCTAGACACCCCTGCCACTTTATATTTGAATGTTGATTGATCAATGAAGTTTGTGGAAGATATTTGAAGAGGAATTAGAGACTTGGAGGTTCATTGAGAAGCAAAAAATATCATTTTTTTATACAGAGCATAAGCACAAACATATGTTATGGCATACATTTCAGTTCACAGAACCTAAGTTTGCATACCACTGATAACAACACAGAACATACATTTCATGGCACATATTTTTTGCGAAATAGGTGGAAGGAATTTAAGTTGAAGATTTATAGAAGGTGTGCTGAAGGTTGATAGAAACAGAGAACACACATTTTGTTAGGAATAAAATTGAGAGAGGGGAAAAACAAGAAGGTACAATGGTAAATTTATATATTGAGAGCAAGCAGTACAGAGAGAGAGAGAGTTACAGTTTGGGGGAGAAGAGGAAGAAGTGGAAGAACCATTCACCAAGTCCTTACATAATCAGTTGAAGGACCATTTGCCGAGTCCTTGCATAATCTTTTGAAGTCCAAAAAATAATACCAGCAATAGACACCACTGCTGGAAACCCCTCCTCCTGGACCACCACCCCTGGACACCCCTAGACCACCCCCTGGACACCCCTCCCCCATGCTGGACACCCCTCCCCCCCTACCTGGACAGCCCCTCCCCCTGCTGGACACCCCTCCCCCTGCTGGACACCCCTACCCCCTTCCCCCTACCTCCCTTCCCCCTGACCCTGGACACCCCAGGACAGACCCCCCCCCGCCCCCCCAGAACCTGGACAGCCCCCCAGACTATGGACACCCCCCAAAACCTACCCCCCCCAAACCCAGACCCCCCCCAGGACAGACCCCCCCCCCCCACTGGACCCCCTAGACACCCCATGGACAGACCCCCCAGGACAGCCCCCCCCAGACCCTGGACACCCCAGGACAGACCCCCCCCCCCCCCCACTGGACCCCCCCCCCCCCCACTGGACCCTCTAGACAACGGATGGATGTCATGGGATATTGCTAAAAGACCGAATCCGGCTGCTGAAATCAGCAGTAAGTAAGAAGAGGTAAATGACGAAAAATGAATAAAATTTTCCCAATATACTTGGGGAATTTTATTCATCAGCAGGAAGAAGAACAGAAGAACGATAGTTGAGAGTTACTTCCCCGGAGGTGGAGAATGATTTTTTACGTAGGATCTGTCTAATATTTAATGGAATAAAGAGGGAGTGGAAATTAAGTACCTCATTACAAGTGGCATCATCCAAAAAATTCTCTTCCAATGGAATAAAATATTACAAAAAAATTCTATAAACCTTCTCTCTCCTCTTGTGGCTTCTAGGTATCCAGGTGGTTAATAATTTGGTTGAGGTGACGCTGTGGACTCATGGGGTCAAGCATGAAGGAAACTAAGTTGGACTGGATTTTAAGTAGGTTGGTCTTGTTTTTCTGAAGTGGCAGGGCGGATTGGGTCTAAAATAAGTGAGTTGGAACAAGAATTTAGATGAGGTCTTCAAATGTTAAGGGGTTTGGTTTAATTGGTTATAATTGGGTGAGGTTTGGAATGGTTTTAAAGTTGGATTCCTGGTGAAAAATGTGGGGTTTTGGCTTAGAAGTTGAGAGGTGGGTAGGCCTGATTGGTGGTCAAGTTGTGGATGGGTTGCCTAGGTGGATTGAAAAATGGTGGGGGACTGGGAAGGAGTTCATAGTGGCTAAATTCAAGTGGGAGCTTGGAATTGTAGTAGGGCTTGAGTTTGGATTTTTTTAGTGAGAGTGGAAATTTCCCTGGAAGAGCTGGTTTGATTTTGGTGGGTTGTCCATGGGATATTTATAGTGCATCGAAAAATAGTCACTAGCAGGGCTTGGTTTGGTGTGAAATTCAGTCAAACGGTTGTGGGAACCATCATGGAAGCAACTACCAATTACAGACCAGAGCTAGTCTCCTCTACAGTGAAGACCCTTCATGGAAACTCTTCAAGCACACCAGGTCTCCAGTTGCATCTTTTTTCATAAAAACAAGCCATGTTTGCATAGGCCCAAACAGACCTCCCTTTGCCAGCTTGTGGGGGAAATGTGGGAACTCCAGTATGAAATAGGCCCTCAGAATAGAACAGCCTCTTTGGAATTGCATCAAACAGATTATGTGCAGCCTTTAAAACTCAACTTGGCAGTGATAATCCTCCTCCAATGAGTTCTACATGAGATGAGGGAATTATGGAAGGAATTTCCTCTAAAATAGCCAAAAGCAGACATTGAATTTCTATCACAACATGCTGATCTGGTTCAGACGACATGTGTAGAGGATGAGGATGATCTGGTTCGGACAACATGTGAAGAGTATGAGGAATAAGAAGAATTACCGAACATATATTATGTGATACATGTACAATAAAATATGCCAGACAATTCCAAACCAATTTTTTCAGTTGAATTGCGCCTTTGTACCACCTGCTATGCACGTTTTGTGAAAATATGGATGAGAGGTAGCGCTGAGAGGAGATATAGTTTAGGAATGAGGAAATAAGAAAAATTATAGAGCTAACCATTCAATGTTTCTCTAAGGAGGAGTAACCGCCGCTGCGTGTCGTCCTGGAGCAGGGCCAAATCACGGTGTGACTATGGCGTGACCACGGCGTGACTACCGCAGGGTGTCATCCTGGAGGAGTAACCGCCGTAGGGTGTCGTCCTGGAGCAGGTCCAAATCATGGTGTGACCGCGGCGTGGCCGCGGCGTGGCCGCGGCGTGACCGCGGCGTGACCACGGCGTGACCGCAGCGTGACCACAACGTGTTGGCCCGATCCAGCGACATCCGTGGGGCAACATCTTCCACTTAGTTTCAAATAGGATGATATGGATGGCATGAGAGGATGTTTTCTCAGAATATTTAAATAAATGAATGCGAATCTGTGATGACTAGAGGATTGGATGACCCTTGATATACCTAATTCGGTGAGGTTTGGAGATCTAGAAATGTGTAGGAATACCTAGAGGAATACAACATGGGATCAGGAAAATCACAGGTTACATAACTTGTAATCTGACATTACTAGTACTGTGGGACCCCTGGGCTGTGGAACTGGAATTTTGGTTGGATTTAAATATCACATGTCATGTGACATGGTCACACAACATGGGACCCATCTTAAAAGTCTAACGGCACTTAAATATTGTCTTGGTTCAAACAATTGTTTTAATAAAAAGAGGGAAACCCCCTATATGGATATAAAAAGGGTCAAGTAAGATGTGTGCTTTATGACTAACAATGACATCAAGTATAAGGAAAACATCAATGCAATAATGTTAAGCAAGGTATACCACTGTGAGTTTTCGCAGACAGCGCACCTCCGTTGGAGGGGTTTTATTACAAAACCAGGGATTATTTATCAAACGAAACAACTATCTGAACTAACACTTATTCAAGAATTGCAATTTAATATAAACATGAAAAATTAAGAAGCAATTAAATGCAATTTAAAACATTCTCGAATTAAATGGGCTAAGAGAGGTACCCTACCTCAACCTGGCGCGTTTTCTTTTGACGACGACGACTCGATTCTTCCTTTTTTCCGCTTGCACTCATATGCAACTTAACATATATGTAAGGACACCTAGCCCCTATGTACATATTTTCATGGCCAAATATGCACAAGGGGGGCCTTAGATATATGTTTATACTTGAATGTACCCCTTTATACTTACACGCGTATGCATTTTTCATATCTATATATAATCACACCTATCCCCAATATATATATTCATATCTATATATAAGAACACCTAGCCCCCCCCCAGACCCTGGACACCCCTCCCCCTGGCTGGACAGCCCCTCCCCCGGTTGGACACCCCTCCCCCTGCTGGACACCCTTTCCCCCTGCCCCCTCCCCCTGTTGGACACCCCTTCTCCTGCTGGACACCCTTGCCCCTCCCCCCTGTTGGACACCCCCCATGCCGGACACCCCTCCCCCTACTAGACACCCCCATGCCACTGATAAGTGCCGAATTGTACAAAAATTCTGCAAGCCATCCTCTATTAATACTCCGTTGAAAGATTCTCTGAAAGGGAAAAATATTAATACCAAACACTATGTTAGAAAAAAATACAAAGAAGGTTAAAAAGACGTCACCTGGGGTACCAACAACCAACATACATGAATCAAGAAATAGAAAATAGATTGTTCCCAACATTTTTTACACAACCAGTACATGTCTAGGGACCATCATTACAGACCTCACCATATAGGTTACACATGACATATACTAATAGGGCTGCCACATTTTACTCTACCTATTGTTACACCAATTCATGCTCCTTCTCAGCTAGACATTCCTCAAGGACAGCCCCTCCCCCCTGCTGGACAGCCCCCTCCCCTTGCCTGGACACCCCTCCCCTTGCTGGACAGCCCTCCCCCCTACTGGACAGCCCTCCCCCCTACTAGAAACCCCTCCCCCCTACGGGACAGCCCCTCCCCCCTGCTGGAGAGCCCCGCCCCCTTCCTGGACAGCCCCTCCCCCTGCCTGGACAGCCCCTCCCCCCTGCTGGACAGCCCCGCCCCCTGCCTGGACAGCCCCTCCCCCTTCCTGGATAGCCCCTCCCCCTGCTGGACAGCCCCCCCCCCTGCTGGACACCCCTCCCCCCTATTGGACACCCCTCCCCCTGCTGGACAGCCCTCCCCTGCTATAAATCCCTCCAGCGTGATAGCCCGCCCCCTGCCAGACAGCCCCCCCTGCTGGACAGCCCCGCCCCCTGCCTGGACACCCCTCCCCCCTACTGGACAACCGTCTCCCCTGTTTGACATCCCTCCCCCTGCTGGACAACCCTCCCCCTACTGAACAGCCCTCCCCACCTGCTGGAAATCCCCGCCCCACTGCTGGACAGCCTGCCCCTTACCGGACACCCCCTCCCCCTGCCGGACACCCCTCCCCCTGATGGACAGCCCTCCCCTACTGGACAGCCCTACCCCCCCCCCCCTTGCTGGACAGCCCTCCCCCCTGCGGGACAGCCCTCCCCCCCCCCCTGCCGGATAGCCCCTCCCCCTGCTGGACACCCCCTACCACCTGCTGGACACCCCTCCCCCCTGCCGAACACCCCTCCCCCCTGCCAGAGAGCCCACCCCCCTGCCTGATAGCCCGCCCCCATGCCGGACAGCCCGCCCCCTGCCAGACAGCCCCGCCCCCTGCCTGGACACCCCTCCCCCCTACTAGACACCCCTCCCCCCTACTAGACAGCCCTCCCACCTGCTGGACATCCCTCCCCCTGCAGGACAGCCCTCCCCCCTACTGGACAGCCCCGCCCCCTGCTGGACAGCCCCGCCCCCTGCTGGACAGCTTGCCCCCCCCCCAACTTGACACCCCCCCCTACCGGACACCCCTCCCCCCTTCCGGACACCCCTCCCCCCATCTGGACAGCCCTCCCCCTACTGGACAGCCCCTCCCCCTGCCTGGACACCCCTCCCCCCTCCTGGACAGCCCCTCCCTCTGCCTGGACACCCCTCCCCCCAACTGGACACCCCTCACCCTGCTGGACACCCCTCCCCCTGCTGGACACCCCTCCCCCTGTCTGGACATCCCATCACCCCTACCGGACACCCCTCCCCCCTGCCGGACACCCCTCACCCTGCTGGACATCCCTCCCCCCTGTTGGACAGCCCTCCCCCCTGCTGGACAACCCCTCCCCCTGCCTGGACACCCCTCCCCCTGTTGGACACCCCTCCCCCTACTTGGACAGCCCATCCCCCCTGTCGGACACCCCTCCCCCCTTCCGGACACCCCTCCCCCTTCTGGACATCCCTCCCGCTTCCTGGATAGCTCTATTGGTACTCACACAATTTTTGAGAACTTTTCTCAGTCGTGGGGAACTCAATTTGGTTTGATATACATACCGATAACCCAAGGTTTGGAAACTATGTGATAACCCATGTGAATGTGGACATGTATATAATGATTCTAGAAGAATTATTCTTAACTAACTAGATGAATGTATATACTTTCTAATCCAATATGAAAGGAAACCAGAGTTCTACATGAATTATATGTTTTTTCCATCATTCTCCAGAATGTAATAGGGACAAGGAGTGTTGTTTTTACAATATGAAGGGGAATGATGTCTCTAACTATGAAAGTCGGAACAGTAAGATGAATATTCCAATCTATGATGTGGAGAGAAAATACACTAATGTCCCTTATAATGTGGATAAGATAGGGGTTATGTCAGTGTAGAAGGATAATGGGAAAACTACAGACTTAGTCACTTCAACATCACCTTAGGATGGTTCTTCTAATGAAAAAAACATGGATTATTCTTAGTGTGTTGTATTTACTCTAGAGGGCCCACCCCTGGGAAAATCCTTGAATGAGGACAATGTACCCCTTCCTGATAGAGAGATAAACATTGGATAGAACATCCAGTTCGAGGGGCATGTATTTTGGGGGCACCTTTCCCTGATGTTTTGCACAGATCCAAGGGACTGTAGGTATTTGCAACTTTGTTGGAAATCCTAATGTAAATACTCACGAATGGGAAAAATAGGCAGAAAGTCAATGTGGACCTCAATACAAATGTAGCTGGTCTTGAAGAGAGTACTTCAAATGAGGCAACATTTGATGGAATTCCTACGTAGAGTTGTTGCTTTTAGGAGGCTTTACCTAACCTGATTGAATATCATGGTTCTCAAGTGGTGAAAAATGGGGGGGAAATCTTGCAGGTTCCTACCTATCATTAATTGATGATGACACATTCTGAGGGACCCCTCATGCGTGTTTCATACATAACTATTTAGGAAAAATCCATTAAGGAAACCTCACTAGGTTCGCTGAATATGAGTACACCAAAGGATCATCAAAATAAGTTGCATTAGAATCCCTTACCTACTAAAAATAATGATTAGTATGGGGTTTCACGAAAGTACCTGCTGCAATGATTACTAAGAATAAGGCCTCCATAGAGTCACAATCTTATCCTAGATAGTATAAGGATAAATTTACACACATAAGTCGTGTATTATGGTATAATGATGATGAGGAAATTTCAATCAGTTAGAAGGTTATCATCACCTCCAATATGGTAAATGAAGATGAATATCCAAAAGCTAAATAAATGTATGATAAAGGCATGGGTAGTGACCCAAAATTAAAGAACAAGAAAAATAATTGGAGTAATGGTATGGAGAAACTGCCCCCTGCCCCCTGCCTTCTGACCCCCTGCCTCCCTCCATCCTGCACCCTACCCCCTACCCCCTGCCCCCCTCCACCCAGCCCCTTAGCCTACACAACACCCCATGCACCCCCCTGCACCCTCCCTGCCCCCTGCCCCCCTCCACCCTCCCCCTTGCCACTGCACCCTGCCTCCTGCCCCCTGCCCCCTACCCCCCTCCACCCTGCCCCCTGCACCCCTGCACCCTTCCCCCTGCCCCCCTCCACCCAGCCCCCTATCATACATCAATACATCCCGGAGATATTATCAAGAACACTTCAAGACATAAAATAACTATTTTCAACAAATATAACAAAAGACCAAAATATATGATGCAAGAACCACAAATCAAAGACCCCTCTCAACATACATGATGTAGTATGGTAAAAAGAAATAAATGAACTTACCAAAATGTTACCATCATACAAAATGGTGCCTTAAGAGTACTTTGGGTGCATATTTCTTTTCCACCCTAAGCCTGTATTTTACCTACAAGAAATAAAGAAAAAAAGATAAAAATAAATCCGAAGTAATTATGTAGGGAATAAATAACTAATAAGAAATATATTTGTGTTTATGTGCCTAAATACATACATGTATCCTGCAAAAATAGTAGATGCAAGAACCACAAATCAAAGCTTACTTGAGAGGAAAATGTTTTGTTTTGAAATGTTCAACTATTAGAAATTAGAGCTTCAAAAATTTCATCACTAGTTTCACCCTATCTTCATCAAACTGTAAAAGGTTTATGGAAGAAAGAAGGTGATACAATCACATCGAGCACAACAATTGAGTACCGTAGAATTCATCTCATAAAAAAGATTTTAGAATTGGAACAATAAAACTATGATTAAAGTTTTATTTTATGTTTGTAAAACTACATGGGAACAAAATAATATGTTAATATCACTCTAATCAAAACCAATAACTGAGAAGTGAAGTTCACATAGATGCCCATTACCAAGAATGGATGTTCCCCCTTGCTTGTCGGTTGCATGCCAACGTGCCTGCATTTGAACCAACACCAACCACCTCGTCCTATTGTAGAAATGATTAATTAGATATATGCATCAATTTGTAACAATAAATAATTTTTTTATCTGATTACAAACAAGGAATATTAACTAATATATTAAAAACAAAAGAAATGAAGAACATAGAGTTCAAACAATCACACAAAATGCATGAATGATACCCACTAGTTACTATATTAACAACTTCAACACATATTCATGGATTTTAATGTAGATGCATGTTAACATTTGAAGTTCAAAAATGATTTTTAGTAAAACATTAAAATAAGCATACACACCAGAATTTCAATACAAAAAGGTAGTAAAAAAGGAAAAAACAACCAACAGATTTAACAAGATGATTTCAGCATACAAAATTTATTAAAAGGCAACTTCCAACCATTTATTTCAACTAAAAAACAGAAGTGAATTTTCAAGTTTAAGTAGAAAAATTACAGAATTTAAACTATTACTCCCATGGTGTAGATGCTCTATTCATTTGAGATCATTGGAAAAAAATTCCCTTCTTTTCTTATTGAATAAATACCTTTGGTTTCCAAAATTTCATCTCCTATAAGTGTAAACATATACATTAATTTATAAAATTTAAAGTTCAAAACATAACAAAACTAGAGTAAAAACTAAGGTAGATTGGTTCAAAGTTACTATGAAATATAACTTCTCTAGATCTATAAAAATCGTTGAATATATAATTCAATAGGATGTGAAATTATGCTCACCAAAGTACTAAAAAATAGAAATTATAATGTACATTCACTTATTCTATGAATAACATAATTTTTTTAATAAAAATCAATAAAAAGGAATGTTTAAACAATGGTTTAGAATTCTAAAATTTAGGATTAGAAAAAAATTGTGTACCCTTACCTCACACATAATTTGAAGTATATAATATGAATTTAGACTCTTAAGAAATTAAGGGTGGAAGGAAACAACCTGAAAATTTTCTTAGAGTGAAAGAAGTTACTCAAAATGGACTGCCATGTGAAGTGACCCACCTAACTTCCTACAAAAAAAGACCTCAATCAAAAAAACTTTATTAAAGAAGGTCAAATAAAAAAACTAAAAAAAGTAACAAGATAATCTTGGGTTAATCCCCCAAGGGGTTCTATATTTAGATTTCTCACAGTTGAAAAATCATTTATTCAACCCCAATTAGATGGAAGATGTGTCTTCTTACTTAAGAACTAGCATAAAATCTTCATTCTAGCTATAGTAATCAAATCAAATAGTTTTTTAACACCCCATTTTAATATAATTTTATTTTCACCACTTTGAAATTATAACTTCCTAGGAGTAGTGGAAAGGGGGGGAAAGGGGGTATATTCCCTCTTCTTCAACTTGAGGAGTGATGTGCATAAATAGTAAAAATTCAATTCTTGGATGTGATTTTTCATCCGATTCAATATCCTATATAAATTCATTATTAAAAACCACATATGTATCAATATCCACTTTTTCATTAGTGCACAACTTCAAAATATCCTCTTGCTCTTCGACCACTCCCAAACTATGAATTACAATTTGATTTTTTAAGTTTCAAAGGTTTCTCATCAGGTGTATTAATAACCTTCTCATGTACCTCTAGTAAATCATGAAGTTCACTTGAATCTACACAACATACATAGGGAGAAGAGAAATCAAAATCATACACAAAAAAATCACAATAATATAAAAGAAAATCATGTTCAATTAAATAAAAAACTTCTTTAATTTGGTCATCTTTCTCTTTTTAAAGAAAAAACGTTGATCCTATGAGTGTTTCTAAGTTAGAAGTGATTTATTCAACCTCCTCTAACCTCTTATCAAAACAAAAATCCTCAATTTTATAATTTTTCAAAGTAAAGGAAATGGTATCTTTAATTGGTTCATCATCTTATGATTTCACAAGAATTTTGAAAGGATTATCAGGAATATACCACTACTAAAAGACCACCTTGGATAGGTGGGTAACATTCCTTCTATTTTTCCTTTGACATATTCATAGACCTAGTCCCCATTGGTAGAGAAAAATTTGAGTAATCTATTTTATCTTTCTAGTTGACCCTCCCTATCTTACTCTTCTCATACATGGATACATTTAATCATGAACCTCGTCCTCTAAATCACCTAAAAAGTGGAAAGCACATTAATCACACGACCAATATTTAGGGACCTGCTCCTCTCCAACAGTTCTGACCAGGTATTATTCAAAATTATGGACTACTTCATCATATGACAAAACATCAAAATGGTTATCCATCACAATACCTCTCACTTCTGTAGAACTCTTCATGAATGTGGCCTCACTCCCTTAAACCTAATCTGATACATTTCCGCTTGTTGAAAATGAGAAAATGGAGGGATTCTTGGGACCACCCTCATCCATATTCTTCAGTTACATAACCGATTAATGCTCACTGACACCATGGAGAGGAGGGTGCAGCGCAGAGAGCGTGGAGAGGAGGGCGCGGCGAGGAGGGCGCGGCGTAGAGGAGGCGTTGGTGAGGAGGCGTCGGGGAGGAGGGCATGACGAGGAGGCATCAGGGAGGAGGGCGCGACGAGGAGGAGGGCACGGCGAGGAGGGCGCGGCGAGGAGGGCGCGACGAGGAGGGTGCGGTGAGGAGGGAGATAAACATACATTAGATAAATAATCTAGAAAATGACTTAACATTATATGTATTGTATCAAAAGATATTAAGTAATCATCAATATTGACTTTTTATAACTCAACCACCATTATCTAAAGTATTGTTTTTCCCTTCCAATGAAAAAGCTATTAATCAATGCTATAACAGGGTTCCAGGCACTATCTTTTATGGATGGATACTCCAGGTATAATCAGACATGGATGGCCCCCAAGGATGTAGAGTCTCCCATAATTATGTTTCCATAGGGGAATTTCTACTTTTAATTGATTCTCACGGGATAGAATAAGGCAAAATCCACTTATCAACTATCCATGCACCACATCTTCAAGCCAATTATCATGAAATTTGTGGAATGCTACTAAGATTATTTGGTGGAAAAATCCTACCATATTTGGACCATCTCAAGGATCTTGAGAAATTTTTTTTCTTACTATATTTCATACACTTTAAGATAAACTCCTTGAATTTCACATTCAGGGTTACCTGTATTAGGTTTCTCCACTTTACTACAAGATATATGGTCATCGAGATTGACCCAAAGATGATCAATTCCATCAATCATATTCCTCCCCCATAGAATCTCTAAGAGTTGTGGGGCCTCTAAGGTCTATTCACCTATATAAACTGATTTAATGAGAATCTAGTTGGATAGTGTAAGATCCTCTAGTTTTCAAAGAATAAAGTACCTATTAGAAAATTGGATGAGGAGTTCCATATCGATTATTGATAACATTAAGCATTATCTTTTACAACTGTCAGTTTTGATTTCTTCCATTTTAGGAAAGACATTGTTCATTTATGGGACTTCCTTGGAATGATCCCTTGTAACCCATCTAACCGAAAAAAACAAATAGGTAATAGAAAATTGTTTATAATATCATAGTTGGATGCTCCTCGATATATAGAATAGATACTCCCCTATAGATAAGAGTTTCCTCGCAATAGTTTTTACAGTGTAGAAGTTGTGATATTATATATAGAATCATGAGACACAATTGGTGACACAAGTAAAAATCATAAAGTATATATTTAATTACCCTATGTTTATTGGATGAATGTTGTTTTGGGAGGTGATCCTCTAGTATTCCAACATTAGGTTCATCCCATATATGGTTGTCAAATTCTATGCAATTGAAGACTTCATGGACACACATCCACCCCTGAAGAACCACCCCTGAATGTTGATTTCCCAAATGAGGCTACCCTCTTAGTGGATCATGTCAAAGAGTATTAGAAAACATATTTTGATGGTGATTTTCAAATATCAACTAAAATAATGCTGAATAATTCCAATCTTAATTGAGTAGGCCAGGTGGTTGTCTTTATCACACCAACACAAGACGTCCAATCATAATTTTTCCTATTTTTATAAGGTTTCACTGATGATGAGGCAAGTTATTAGGCTCTCATTACTGGTCATAAGTTATCAGATGATATTTATTTCCCCTAAATGGATATGAAGGGAGAATCCAAGTTAGCCCTCAAATATATTAATGGTGACCGCATTGTTATGAAGAGAGAGCTCATGTCCCTACTAGATCATACCCACCAACTAATGGTACAATTCCCTTATATGATGGAGGTGAATAAAATTCCCATGTTATAGAATGGTTGATCTGAACACTTGAAAAGTTTAGAAACATTCTTATATGATCCGGAAAAAGATGATTTGATCATCCATGTGGCCTATCCAAGGTTCATTGTCCCCATTCCATTTGAGATGATGATAAAAGATCCTAAACCAACATCCCTATAGTGATTATATTCTATGACCCTAAAGGAACCTCGTAGTAGAGGAAATAAAATATTATATCCCTCCCTATATCGAGTATTCCTAGCATGGTACTCTCCCTCGTGACTGAGCTGAGCATAAGTGAATCCACCGGTATGCCTTGCCGTTTACACTCCAGAGTATGAATAAATTAATGCCACCCTCAAAAGATATGGGTTTAATGAAATTATCATATATTACAACCAAATATATGGGATACCTCAGGTTATATTGGAGGTCAATGTTGGGTCCAAATTCACCCATCATGTGGGACTGAAGCACTCTCAACAGATACTATTATTGGGTTACATTTAGCCCTCCATGCTCCATAACTACACAATTTTTTCTTAGAGTTTTCATGGGTGTTAGAGACATTCAATTATTTTCCATCAACCATTATAGATCCTCCACACCACCATGTAATATTTTCCTTTTTCACTATGGGTTCTCATATCATAGTGCCATACCCACTAGCAAAATATATCCTGCTATAGTTTATTCTAACCGAAATGATATTCTTCTCCAAGTGGGAAGAAGTAGTTATCGTCAATGATGTTAAATCTATGTTTGTGATCATGTTTTTGATCTACCAAACCATATATCAATTTGGATTTCTTCATTCCATTATCAAATAATAAGGCACTAACTTTTAGGATTAGGATTTAATGAAATTTTACACGAAGTACAAAAACTGGTCCAACATTACTACTTACTAGAATTCATAGGAGAATGTGTAGATTGAATAATGAAATAAGAAACAATCTATTATCCTATATAAAACACTGGGTTATAAAAAATAAGAGTTGTCCTGATAATCTCTTGAATTCCCTCTATACCTATTGGATGATGACTCTTAATTCCACCCTAGTGACCTCATATCCCTAGTATGTGAAACCAAGTAAGTCATTCCCATCGAGGATTAGATACCATAGATCTAAATAGATTTATACAACAACAATAGTCTAGAAATAATGAAATAAGATCACTTGGATGATTTGGAATCCCTCATAGAGAACAACTTCCAAGCATTTCCCAATCTAGAGAGAAACCAAAACTATATGAAAATATAATTCAAAAATATGGTTTCCTCTGCTCCATACAATACGGTGACATGGTACTGGATCTCAGAACAAGGATGATACCCAAATAAATAAACCGAAGTTGGTGCCCAAGTGGTAATGACCTTACCTCATTCATAAGGTCTATTCCAACAGGGTATACTATTTGATCACCATATATAGAGATCGTATCACACATCCCACCAATGAGATGTTTCTGAAGTAGTACATCACATGAGGATACCCATGGTCCAAGAAAGAAAACCTAAAAATATTTTCATGGTTCCAAGAATTATGAATATAAAATATTCACAAATGTTTCAAGATTTATGACACTAAACTACCAGAAACCCCATGGTCGAGCTAGTATGACCTTAAAATATTCATAACTGGTCAAAGCAACAAGACCTTAAAAATATCCTTAATATTAAATATTTGAACATAAACAAGGAGTCATATTCCATGAATTATGAAAATAACTATTTTTTACCAATATTGTTTGAGTTTAATGACTTTAAACTATAGATATTGACATCCTAGGCAGACAAAATTAAATAATGATCTTACTCGATATAAAATTAAGATGACTCATATGATAACTAAGGGATGATATAAAAGGTCTTAAAATTTTTAAAACCATGGTGCCTCATAATATATGTATGATATTGTATAAAAAATCACCCCACTTGGAATCAATATGAATCATATGATATGAGACGAACTAAACCATCATCCATATAACACGATGCTAAACTCTAGCATTAACCATGTCATAAATTTGGGATTCCCTCACGAGAGAGGATTTCCCCTAATTTTGGAATTGAAATCCTACTATTACATAATTTTGAACCATGTGTGGATTGACTACCATTTTCATGGGATACATTTTAATTCCTATACCTCTCATTTATAGGTCTAGATAAATATATTTCATCCCTACATCCCCTTAGACCCATTTACACACACAACATTATGACATTAACTTGTGTGTAGTCCATCTTAAGGTGTGAACATGGTATATAAGACTATTTGGGTCCATTTAAAGTAGGTTTTACCACTTATGTGACACATATATTACTGTGAAACCAAATTACACGTATTCCAAGCATCATGAATTTAAAATATCATCGACATTCATCTCTTTCTGATCATTATAACATTATACGATATGGAATTTTTTTATGAGGTATTTGTGTGGTGCGTGGGATGTCCTGCCCTCAATTCAAATCAAATTCAACCTCATTCATGAATTGATTTTTTTTCAAAATATACTTATTTCAGTAGCCCACGAATAATGAATGTAAATTGTTTTCTTTCATCCAAGTGGTATGACATTAAACATTGATCAACCGTCTTCAGGATCGCTTCATTTGTTATAGGACATCCTGGTATCCGTTCACATGGGTTTTAAGCATTTTTCACTGCATTATCGTCCTTAAAGATCCCATTTATACTCAAATAATCAAGAATAAAAACTATTTTCATTTTCACTAAGCTCCATGAACTCAAAAAAGAAGACTAGATCAAGGCATTGTGAACCTAAACTATATGCATGCATCCATTATTCACATGGTTTTCACCATCTCTGGTGTTTCATAAATCTAATAGCTCCACCATACAAAACTATATAAGTCTTGATTCCTATCCTTATCAGATGTGCAATGATGGATAGACCATCTATCTCTAGGAACAACCATAGTTTAATTGTAAAATCATATGTTACATATGGTTATATCACCATGATATTCTCATATTTTCCTCCATTTTGGGAATAACCCCATTAATTTTCCTTGAACAACTAGAAATCTAGTATTCCCTCAAAAATAGATATATATGGTAGAAAATAATTGGAAGATGAAGGCATATCCTACACTAATGTTCCTAGTTCTTGATGTTAATCTACGGTATTACCCAAAACAAAACCACGATGCATCATACGATATTTAAGGGATGGAAATCAAACCAAAATCCATGGAACACAATTCTAAAATGTTGACATACCCTATATAAATTCTGGATGCCTCAGATTCAAAAATGGTATGATTTAGTATCCTTATTCATGAGGATCGACCTGAGCAGCAGAAATATCTTACATAAAAGAGTGGAAATATTCTTGAGAAGGATCTAATTACTACTGATATGGATTTTGAAAAAACTATTTTTAAAGATAAAGATATTGGAAATGATAAAAAATGGAATGATAAAGATACTGGCAATGAGGTCATCCGGAGGAGGCCGTTGGGAGGAGGAGAGTTCGTCAAAGGAGGAGATTCCATCGGGAGCAGGGGAGTTGTGGTCTTCCAGAGGAGGGGAGTCCGTCGGGAGGAGGGGAGTCCGTCGGGGGAGGAGGGGAGTTTGTCGAGGTCGTCCGGAGGAGGGGAGTCCGTCGGGGGAGGCGTGGTCATCCGGGGAGGAGAGGTCGTTGGGAGGAGGGGAGTGCATCGGGGGAGGAGGGGAGTCTGTCGGCGTCGGGGGAGGCGATGTCATCCGGGGAGGGGGGAGGGGCGGTCGCCCGGGGAGGGGAGTGAGTCGGGGGAGGGGAGTGAGTTAGGGAGGGTTCCATAGGAGGAGGCTGAGAGAATATTGGACAAATCGCACATATAGCCACGGATGAATTTTCATCCATTGGTATAACCATGCAATAGCCACGGATTTATAAAACTGTGGCAATAGGTCCATGGCTATAGCTTCATTTTGGAGTAGTGAGTGAAAATTACTAAATTTTTAATAAAATCATCTTTTTTAATCGAAATAATTAATAGTGATAAATTATGAATTTGAGTGGTTTTAAAGTATATTTAGAATATATTTTTACCATTTAATACACTTTTGGTCATTGGACATGATTCCACATTTAAACTGGACATAAACAAGTGTCAATCGTTTGATAGTTATTATCTCTTAAAAACGCGTTGTTTGTTTTGACAGCAGGAATTAATTTTAAATTACTTTCTGCCACTTCTCTGTTTTGAATTTGGAAAAATGGACTCTATATTTGGAATTAGGATATCCAAATTGTTTAAAGAGATAACTCTTATTTTTAGACATTTTGAATAATTACTTCCGTAAATATTTTATTTACCATGGTTAAAAGGTAAATCTAGTAAATAAGGGTAAAAAGATAATATTATAATAATACTAATTTACCCTAAAACGTATCCTAACCCAATTTGTTGAAACATGTATAAGCATGGGAATCTTTGGGTAGATTTTGGTACCCCATGGATCCACTTGTAGGTGATAGGGACACTTTATATTAATTAAGTTTAAGTAAATACAAAAATGACATAAGCATATATCTTTTAGGAAACCTATTTTTAATAGGGTTATATATGTTATATTTTCAACTATAAATATTCATTAGAAATTTAAAAATATGTCCTACATATTATTATTTTATTTATAATTTTTATAAATTAAATAATTTAATTTATTTATGACACAATGATGATGCAGTAATTATAGTATTAATGAAAGATTAAGATAATTGATATTATACATACCCAAATAAATGTAATTTGAGACTTTTTATAAATTCCAATAATTTTATAGGTTAATATGACATATTAGGAATGATTATATAAATTTTTTTCGGGGTAATAATGATGTTATTAATTTATCAAAAATAAAATACCCAATAGTGTCAAAATTGACATAAAAGAGTTTTAAAAACAAATTTTATATTATTAATTGATATTGAATTCCTAAAAATATATGATTCGGAGAAGAGACTTATATCATGATATTTGTATAATTAATTGACCACTTGGGAGTCTCTTGGATGTATATAGTTTATTTATTAACTATATAATATAAAAATACAAAGTGACATGGTAAATGTCAAACTAATTAACTAAGAGTTAAAACTAAAAGATAAGGTTAATATAATGACCCAAACCTGTATAAATTATTTTGGTTGAAAGTATTTCGACCCATCCCCACCTTAGACGTTTAATAAGACACTTTTGAGCCTTTAGAAACTGAATATGAATTTATTATAAAATAATATTTCTAGATTTTCCTAAGGTGCCCATCGTCCCCCTTATAAAAGGACACCACTTCTAGACAATTATTCACACTTTCAAAGCCTTTTGGTTCGGCCAAACCCTGCCCAAATACCCCCTAAAAATCCCTCACTTCAACCTAGAGGCCTTATTTTGATCAGAAATCCAACCTAATGATCCCTTTTGATCAAATCAAAAGGAAGAACCCGAAGAAGAGGTAATGTTTTCACCACCCTCTTTCAACTTCCTTTCTTCTTCCACATCTTCATCTTTGTTTTTTTCCATTATAAAATAATAACTCCAGTATCTTCTATATACTGTGATGTTATTATAAATATGGTACAACCATATTCATTATTCTATCCATCCTTTGAATGGCATGTCACCATACATGCGTACGTTCGGCCTACCGTCTCCACGTCATGGTGTAATAGTTATTCAATATATTATTATTTTGATGGGTATAATAATGATGTTTAATTCATGTAAATAATAAATATAACATGATAATGATTCTGTATATATGTTATACCATCCAATTATATATTATTTTAATATCAAAATAATGATATTGTCGCTCGTGCGTACGTATGGATTACCGTCTCCACGAACGCGATGAGATTCATTCCCCATCATATTCATTCAAGAATAAAGTTCATTTGATGAATAAAAATAATTTTTAGATACATGATATAATTCTGGATATAAATAATTAACATCCCATCCATAACAAATACATCTTTCATAACAAATAATATAAAGGAAAACGAATCCGTTAACACCCGACACGATGATAATATTAAGATATTATTAACAAATCAATGTTAAAAAATCATATGTGATATCATATTAATGTAAATGATTTTTTTATAATTAAATAACAACTATTTCACCATTATACAGGAGGTTAACCTACCGTTGACCAAGTAAAAAGTACAAATTAAGGGGTTTTTATCTCACTCCTTATTTCTGTGAGATTCATGCCATATTGCCACTATAACATTTTGTGTGGTGTTTATACATCCCATAATTGTATTCTTTGTGTAATACACTTTAATTTATTTGTATTTACATATTCATTGTATGATACCTCTTTCATGGGGTGTATGTTTCGTAAGTTACCAAATTGGTAAGGGTAAATTTCACAATCTCTTTATTATCTGAGGTTGTTTATTCATAATTATCTACTGGGACATCTTTATCATCCACATCCATGTTTCATAAAAATTTATTTCAAAACATTTTTAATCCTTAATAGACAATGGGTTAAAGTCATTTATATCCTTATTTGTCCTTATACATTTTTGAAAAGAATCTTTTTGTCGTTTTCCAAACAAGTTACTTTTTGACCATTTTGACAAAACTAAGGTAAGTGTGTTTTTTACTTATACGGAAGGTGCAGTTATTCTCATCCATTATTACACCTTTGAAGCATCCCTTATACTCTTATAAGGATAATTTTAAAATAAAGGTTTTCTTTTATAATTATGCAATTTTTAAATGATTTAAAAAAATAGATATATTTCTCTCAAATATATGAAAATCCAGTGAAAATGTATACATATTTAACGCAAGATTAAAAATGTTTTTAGAAAACCCAACTCTCGAGTGTGGTAGACAGGAAGAGATTGGATGTGGACCCATCATGGCTTGTAATTAGTTGAGCAGTCTCAGAATTAGTTCTTTTGTCTTCAGAATCATGCATAATGTTTTCAGAAAAACGTTGTAGTATATTTGACCAATTTTAAACGTAAGTATCTTCTAAAAAATTGCACCGGTAGGTCTCATGAGACAAACTAGTATCTTGGAATGAGTCCTTGAGAAAATTTTATTTGTAGTCTCAGCACGAGGCCTTGGCTACGTGGTTATGATAGTCTGGAATTGTGCATTTCATCATTCTGAAAGTGGTTATTGATATGGCATGTGATTATTTTACTCGTAGAATATCCATGTGAATAATTAAATGGCATTATTTCATTTTATCTTTGTAATATTATGCTGAAGTTCTTGTTTAAAAGGATTTTTTTTAGTTATACATTGCCTTAAGTGTTTATTCAGATCTATGAATGTTTCTTCTATATTGTTATCATTATTGAGCATCTGAGCTCACTCCTTTCAATATCTTATTTTTTCAGGATGTGAAGAAGTAATTTATGAATGACCTCTAGGGGTAGTATGAAGGGATATGAAGACAAGATATTGTTGTAGTATTCTTTACCTTATGATGTAATGTAAGACTTATGAATATATCTACTGTTTCCAAGACTACTAAACTAATCGGTCTTTCGAGACTTGATCTTTCTTGTGATCATGCCAATGTTATGTAATAATGCACCGATGCTGGGCAACTGGGGTCGGGGCATTACAGTTGGTATCAGAAGAAAGTTAGTACAAACCTTGGAAACTAGATTTAAAAAAACTATGATTAGAGAACATAGCCCTAAGATAGGCTTTGAGGATTAGTATAGAAGAACATCCTAGAAATTTGGTATTGTATAGATTTTGTGATTTTTCGAAGTAATACATCCCTGTCTAGATACGATCAGGTAGAGGTGGATCTAGAACAAATGTACCTAGGTGTAAAACCTGAAAACACTGCTTTGAGCTAGACTTGAATGGGAACTGGTACACGACAACGGGCCTTGCTGCACTCTTGGTTACAACACTCCCGGGGGATATTCTTAGGGTAATTTACATTTTCTTTACAAACCAATTTGATGTATTTTAATATAAGATGATAATAAATGACCTTGGTTAATCCTAAGTTGTTTCAAATTGAAAATATGGTGTCATGATATTCTCTAAATGATTTTATTACTACTGTTACTCACACAATGTTTTCTGATTTTAGTCAATGGTTGGAGTCCAAGGAAGTCATAGTAACTTTGAGAATGATGTACAAGGTGGGAACGGTAGTGGAAATGAGAAAAAAATGAGATGTTGAGAGGCGTAAAAGATATCGTGTTCATGCCAAATCAGTTTTCCAAAAATATGATCAACAACATATATATTAACCAAATCTCGGACTCAAAAATGAAGAGAATGGTGATGAATGAAAAGATCTCTAGCAGTGGAGAACGTGGAGAAAATAATCCTAAATTTCCATCATGCAAGAAATGTGGAAGGAGACACCCAAAAAAGTGTCTTGATGGAACAAATAAATGCTTTACATGTGGGAAAAAGGATATAAAGTGAATAATTACCGAGGAAAAATGAAGAGTACTATAGAAGAAAATAAAAATGGTCCCAAGAATCTATTTACAGTTATTTTCCATAAATGTAGGGGACCTAGACATTACCTGAGTGAATTCCCTATTCTTTAGGATATTTTCGTGGTAAACAAAGAAGCTATGTGGAAATAAATGGTTGGATAAATGTTCAAAATTATTAGTGCTCCTTGTTGATGGGATTACATTGGAATAATTTTCTCTTGTATTTTTTACCCCATAGTTTTCCATGTGAGAATGATATTTGAGGAAGTCTTATCTTTTCCCTTGTGTATATAGTTATAAATAACCTTTTGGTTTTGTATGATCATTGGGTTTGAGGCAATCACATGTTATTATATTTTGGGATGAAAATGCTGGGTATGAGATAACATTTCTAGTTAAAATTATGTTATGGTTATTTTGAGTAATTTATCTCATTTTGGTAATGTTATAAAATATATTTTTTGAAAAAGGACAACACAAAGACCGTGTGACAACCGTCGTGTCGGAAAAATCTGTTGGAATTGAACCCACAACCAAAGTGCTATTGGGATATATCGCCCACCACTGGACTATGTGAAGTCCCTGGTAAGTGTGACTAATTATTTCTAGTTATATGATTTTATTGATCAATAATAAGTTGATTTGGGTTCTTATGTCTTATCAAATGAATACCCTTAGTATAGGAAAATTGTTTGGTGATTAAGTGATAAATGTAATTTTGGATGTTGTTCACTTTGTTGGGAACACTATATTCCCAAGGAAAATAGAATAATACGGGGTTTCCATTGAGGAGTAATGGTGTATTTTTATCTATATTTTTATTGTGGATTTATAGTGATTTGGGTTATTTATTAAAATGATTAACATATAATAGAGAATACGTGATTGGGTTAATTAATTTTAAGAATGTGACTTTGAGTGTAGTTTATGTCATTTAGAGATACAATTTAACATGGAAGACTACATAACCAAATTATTCTAAGATTTTGGTTTCAATAATATTTTGGATTATATTGAAGGATTTTAAGGACAATTTTTTATTGAATGGTATTTATTTAAATTTGTGGTATTGATTTAGAAATTAAGATTAGTGTTTTTTTTTCTCTAAAGGAATATCCTTTTGGGGGATCATCAGATATTGTACTAACCATTTTGGTTTTGTTTAATCTCTAAATAAAAGGTAAATATATAGTTTATCCTTTGTGGATCATGTGATTCTATAGAATTTTATTCTAGCTCTTCTAGTGTGACCAAGTCTTCTTGAATACTCATCATTTAAAAAAATTAGTTAGTTGTGGAAATTTATTAAAGAATGGAACCTTACTTAAAAAGATAATATATCTATTTATGTTCTTAGTCAATCTAAGAAATTAATTCCTCATATTTATGTAATTTAACTTAAAAAAAATGTTGTTCGTTTACTTTTCCTTCTGGGAAACTAATGACCGTTTGTCCCATCACAAGTTTGTGGTTTTCTTATTGTTAACTTTCTCCTGATAATGTTTTCTATCCCTCTCCATCATAACTTGACACTTATTTTATCATCCATATCCATGTTTTTCTACATGGAATCCTAGTATAGGTTATCTCGGGTGACCTTTTTACTTCTGTTTCTTTCTTTTAAAGTGATAGTTTTATTAACAATTTTTTCTGATGTGGGACGTTCCATTATATTCCCAAGCACAATTTTAAAAATTGTGATGATGCAATTTATTGAATGAGGGGAGAATGTAACACCCCAAGCTTCCACGGTACGATTCTCTCTGAATAATACAGTAGCGTGTGTTGTACGCAACTTCAAGTTTCAACACACACCACAACGAATAAAACTAGCCGTTATGAATAGTAATAACCACTTTTTGAAATTTAATACATTATATATTTCAAAAATGACTTCATTTTTGGATTCTGAATATCAAAATTATCCTAGGGTGAAATTTTAGTACTTTTCGGATAACTTTCATATTTTGATGAATAGTGAAAATTACTAAAAAAAATTTAAGAACAAATTTTCTAATCGAAATAATTAATAGTGATAAATTATGAATTTGAGTGATTTGAAAGTATATTTAGAATATATTTTTACCTTTTAATACAATTTTGGTCATTGGACATGATTTCACAATTAAACCGGATATAAACAAGTGACAATCTTTTGATAGTTATTATCTCTTAAAAACACGCTTTTTTGTTTTGACAGCGGGAATTAATTTTAAATTAATTTCTGCTACTTATGTGTTTTTAATTCAGAAAAATTGACTTCATATTTGGAATTGGGATATAAAAATTGTTTAAATAGGAAACTCTTATTTTTAGACATTTTGAATCATTTTTTCGTAAATATTTTTTTTACCATGGTTAAAGGGTAAATCCGGTAAATAAGGGTAAACAAATAATATTATAAAAATATTAATTTATCCTAAAACATATCCTAACCTTATTGGTTGATACATTTCCGACCATGGGAATCTTTGGGTCTATTTTGGGACCCCATGGATCCACTTGTAGGTGATAGGGACACTTTATATTAATTAAGATTAAGTAAATACAAAAATGACATAAACATATATCTTTTAGAAAACCATTTTTTACATAGGGTTATATATGTTATATTTTCTATTATAAATTTTCATTAGAAATAAAAAAATATTTCCTACATAATGGTATTTTATTTATAATTTTTAGACATTAAATAATTCAATTTATTTATGACACAATGATGTTGCAGTAATTATAGTATTAATGAAAGATTAAGATAATTTATATTATAAATACCAAAATAAATATAATTTGAGACTTTTTATAAATTAAAATAATTTTATATTTTAATATTACATATTAGGATTGGTTATATAATTTTTTTTCGAATTAATAATTCTGATATAAATTTATCAAAAACAAAATACCCAATAGTGTCAAAATTGACATAAAAGTGTTTTTCAAACAAATATTATATTATTAATTGATATTCAATTCATAAAAATCTAAGGCTTAGATGAGAGACTTATATCATGATAGTTGTATCATTAATACACCACTTGGGAGTCTCTTGGATTTATATAGTATGTTTATTAACTATATAATATAAAAATACAAAGTGACATGGTAAATGTCAAACTAATTAACTAAGAGTTAAAACTAAAAGAGAAGGTTAATATAATGATCCAAACCTGTCTAAATTCTATTCGTTGAAATTATTTCGACCCATCCCCACCTTAGACATTATATAAACCACTTTGGAGCCTTTATAAACCAAATATGAATTTATCATATAATAATATTTCTAGATTTTCCTAAGCTGCCCCTCCTCCCCCTTAGAAAAGGACCCCAATTCTAACCAATTATTCACACTTTCAAATCCTTTTTGTTCGACCAAACCCTACCAGATACTCTCTAAACTTCCCTCAATTCAATCTAGAGGCCTTAGTTTGATCATAAAGACAACTTATGGATCCCTTTTGATCAAATCAAAAGGAAGATCCCGAAAACGAGGTAATGTTTTCACCACCCTCTTTCAAGTTCCTTTCTTCTTCCACTTCTTCTTTATTTGTTTTTTTTTCATTCTAAAATAATAACTTCCATATCATCTATATAATATGATGTTATTATAAATATGGTACAACCATATTCATTATTCTATCCATCCATTTAATGACATGTCACTATACGTGTGAACGTACGGCCTACCATCTCCATGTCGTGGTGTAATTGTTATTCAATATATTATTATTTGGATGGGTATAATAATGATGTTTAATTCATTGAAATAATAAATATAACATGATAATGATTTTGTATATATGATATACCATCCAATTATTTATTATTTTAATAATCAAAATAATGATATTATCGCTCGTCTGTAAGTACGGATTATCGTCTCCACGAACGCGATGAGATTCATTCCCCATCAAATCAATTCAAGACTAAATTTCATTTCATGAATATAAAAAATTGAGACATGATATCATTCTAGATATGAAGAAGATACATCCAATCCATATGAAATATGGCTCGCATAATAAATAATATAAAGGAAAAAAATCTGTTAACATACGAAATGACGATAATAGTAAGATATTATTAACAAATAAATGTTAAAAGATCATATATGATATCATATTAAAGTAAATGATTTTTTATAATTAAATAAAAATTACTTCACCATTATACAGGAGGTTAACCTACCGTAGACCAAGGATAAATTACAATGTAAGGGGTTTTCATCTCACTCCTTATTTCGGTGAGATTCATGCCATATTGCCACTATTACCTTTTGTGTGGTGTATGTACTGCACATAATTGTATTGTTTTTGTATTTACATATTCATTGTATGATACATCTTTCATGGGGTGTATGTTTCATAAGTTACCAAATTGGTAAGGGTTAATTTCACAATCTCTTTATTATCTGAGGTTGTTTATTCGTAATTATCTATTGGGACATCTTTATAATCCACATCCCTGTTTCTTAAAAATGGCTTCCAAACCATTTTTATTATTTAATAGACAATGGGTTAAAGTCATTTATATCCTTATTTGACCTTATATGCTTTTTAAAGGAATCTTTTCATTGTTTTCCAAACAAGTTACTTTTTGACCTTTTTGATAAAACTAAGGTAAGAGTGTTTTTTTACTTATATAGTAGGTGCGGTTATTCTACGCTGTTATTACAGCTTTGAAGATTCCCTTACACTCTTATAAATATATTTTCCAAATAAAGGGTTTCTTTTATAATTATGTGATTTTTAAATGATTTCAAAAAAATAGGGAGATATTTCTCTCAAATATATGAAAATCCAGTGCAAATGTATATGTATTTAACACAAGCGTAAAAATGTTTTCAGAAAACCTGACTCTTGAGTATGGTAGATAAGAAGGGATTGGGTGTGGACCCATCATGGCCTATAATTAGTTGAGCAGTTTCATAATTAGTAGTTTTGTTTTCAGAATCTTGCATAATGTTTTCAGAAAAACACTGGAGTATATTTGAGAAATTTTAAAAGTTAGTATCTTCTAAAAAAATTACATCGGTAGGTCTCATGAGACAAACAATTGTCTTGGCACGAGGACTTGACAAAATCTCATTTGTAGTCTCGGCACGAGGCCTTGGGTACATGGTTATGATAGTCTGGATTTATGCATTCCATCATTATGAAAGTGGTTATTGATATTGCATGTGATTATTCGACTAGTAGAATATCCATATGAATAAGTAAATGACATTATTTCATTTTATCTTTGTCATATTATGCTGAATTTCAATTTAAAAAAGGCTTTTGTTTTAGTTATACATTTCCTTAAGTTTTTATGATTATCTATGAAAGCTTCTGCTATATTGTTTTCCTTACTGAGCATCTGAGCTCACCCCTTTCAATGTCTTATTTTTTCCAGGATGTGAAGAAGTAATTTATGAATGACCTTTAGGGGTAGTATGAGGGGATATGAAGACAAGATGTTGTTGTAGTTTTTTTACCTAATGATGTAATGTAATACTTATGAATATATCTAGTGTTTTCAAGACTACTAAACTAATAGTTCTTTCGAGACTTGATCTTTCTTGAGATCATGCCAATGTTGTGTAATAATGCATCGACTCTGGGCAACTGGGGTCGGGGCGTTACATTATTCTTATGATCAACCTTCCTATGTGTTTCCATGTCATTGTAGGTTTGTTCTCTGTATTTATGAAAGGTGGACCATTTTTGTAAGTTTATCCCTTATATGGGTGTGTTCATATTGTGTGGTGATGAAGAACACTGACCCATTCTTCGGGTAGGAACATTATATCCTTGTGTCCTGAATAGAACTCAATTACATGAGGATACTGAGAAACATACTGGAATTCAATACCTTTTTGATATTGAGTAGTTATTCCACTCAACGCTCGGACGATTTTGAATGAATTGTGACTAGAGTTGGGGATAGTTCTTGATCATTTATTACATCATAATCATCCTTCCAACATTGAGCTAAAGCAGGTGTAGTTGGTGCTTGTGTCGACTTTGTTAGAACATGTGTTCTCAGGACATGTTTATTTAGGATCTCTTTCAAAATTAATGGAAAAATGTCATACACAAGTTTTAAATGTGAACATTTGTTAAGTATTCATTGGTGGTGTCTTTCTAGGTTTTATTACTCATACCCCATGTGGTTATCCTGATGTGAAAGTATACTTCATTTATAGGGACCTGAGTAAGGGAAATGGGACTACGAAAGATAGTTGAGATGTGGAGAATGGACCTGGTGGTGCGACTGTGATAGACTCTATATGATATTATAATATTATATACTTATCTACAGCACTTATACATTTGTTTGGACTTCCCCTTTAGGAGCTAGTTTATTTTTACATTACATGACATGGGTTCTATATAATATTATAATTTTTTAGTTTTTTTAATCTAGGATGTTTATATTTGTTTATTTATTTCAAGAACATGATACGGATTGTATATTCTTCCCACTAATGGAGTTCGTGCCCTCGCTTCTAGGCTATAACCTCTTATGTATATGGAGGCACACATGAGGTCATATGAATTTTTATATTAGACTAGATGGTTTAGGTCATAGATTTAGAATATATATATATATTAATAAACATGATTATCTATTATATCTCACAATGAATCGCACCCCCAAAATAGATTTGTTTAGTTTATCTGAAGATTTGCTATATAACAATACTATTTTACAATATCTCTTTGATATATCCCACAAATATTCACCAAACATGATACCCAAATAGAAGTATAAAACATTAAACACTTATTGATTACCTAAGAAAAATAAATTTTTGAAAATGTTGATCTTAGATGCTCAATATGGTTTAAACATATGAGATATAAACTAAATTAAAAATATAGGCTTTAATAAAGATCATAACTGAGAAGAAGATGAATATGTGGGTATGAGAACATAATCAAGGTATGTGATCATAAAATGGAAATCATGACAAGGTGATTGGCTCGTAAGGGGTGCAGCTTCAGCTAGGGTTTCCCCCTGCCACTGCCATCCTCGTCTTTGGAAGTCTACGGTATTCCCACGCTTGTGTTTCTTCCCTGTGATTTCTGTGTATCACTACAAAAAAATAGGATATTTACGACGGGTGATTTGAAACGGGATCCCGTCGCAAAAGACCTTTTGTGACGGGGCTCCATCGTAAATCGCCCATTGCCGAAAACGGCATCACAAATAGGTTTTTTTGCAGCGGTCCCGTTGCAAAAACAGTATTTGTTATGGTATTTTTCCGCCATCACAAATTGGTTTTCGTTTATTTATAAAAAAGTTATTCACGACGGGCCATCGCAGATATATTAGTTGTGACGGGTTTCTAACCCGTCGTAAATGGGAAATTTAAAAAACATTTGCGACGTAGGTATTTGCGACGGACCGTCGCAGAAATAGTTTTTACGACGGGTATTCTTCCCATCACAAATGGGACAGTAAAAAAAATTTATGACGGGACACCCCATCCCAAATACTCTCATCGCAAATACTAAAAAAATAAAATAATAAAATAATTAATACAAATTGTAAAATATTATATAAAAATAATTATAATATTAATAATATAATAAAATTTTATTATTATAATATAAAAAAATATATAAAATATAATTATGAAATATTAATATAAAATAATAATAATATGAATATAAATAATATAATATTATATAACAATACTAATATTAATAATATAAAAAATTAATATAATATTATTTTCATTAAATTATGTATATAATAATAATATTAATAATAATAATATAAGGAAATTATATTATTATAATATTAATAATAAAAAATATATATAATATAATTATTAAATTTTAATATCAAAAAATAATAATAATATGAATATAAATAATATAATACGATATAATAATAATACTAATATTAATAACATAAAAAATTAATATAATATTATTATTATTAAAATAAACATACATATTTATGAAAAATAATATTAATAATATTAATATTAATAAAATTATAAAATTATAAACTTCTCAATATTTACAATAAATATAAAATATTAAAAGTAATATTACTAAAATAAATAGATATTAAAAATAATACTAATATGTAATAAAATATTAAAAAAACAAATTAAATCATGCAATATTCATACCAATATGAAAGTGGAATTTTAAATAGTTAATTTGACAGTAAACTACAAATTCAAATGTTTATTACATGTAAAAAAATCACTGGGGTGGATAATCTGGTGGACCTGGAGGAGTTGGTGGAGGAAACTCCATCCCTAAACCATGAGTCAGACGACGCATATACTCCATCTGCTCTTGATGTTTCTCCTCATATCGACCCCTCTCCTCATCCTGCTACTGATGCATATGCTCCTATCATCGAAGCATCTCCTCATCATGTTGCTGATGCATCTTCTCCTACCCCTGGTGCAAATCCTCTATAAGATGACTCTGAGCACGCAGCTGCTCCTGATACTGTGAGGCAGAAGATGATGTCTCTCCATGAGCTCTTCTCGATCTGGACACCAACATCACAACAATACCATAATAAGCTGCAGTAGTCAAATGAGAGCTGATACCAACTACTCGGCCCTTTTCGAAGCCATATTGGGTCGCCTGCATCCATGCCCTCTCATCAAAATGGTGGGCACTAGTCTGATCACCCGTCTCGTCTGGACTCGTAGCTCGTGTCTGAGAGGTCGCGAACTCATATGACTCCTTATGTTTAAATTAAAAATTAAAATAATGAAAAGATTATATGCATTTAATTTGCAAACTGAAAAGAAAATAATATTGACCACAATCTGACGCTGGCGATCACCTCTAATCTCTCCAGTAGCTGGATCAGTGTACATCCTCAGATAAACGACTTACGTCGTAATACAGGGCTGATCGGCTTCCTATATGAATATAAAATAAAATTTTTATATTTAAAGTTATATAAAATATTAAAAAAAATTACTTACCAGATGCTCTCTATATGCACAGAATATACAACTACCTGCTCGATGTGTCACCTCTTGTCTCCCCCAATTATGTCGACCCAATGCAGATCTCCTCGGAAACCCACCACCCAACCAGTCTGTAAATAATCCATCCCAAACGTGAGATGAAATTTACTCTGGTTGGTGGTCTCTACAGGACTCATCAAATTCTGTCACTCTAGCTTTCCTCACAGCCGCCTTTCTCAAATTATGAAAAAACTGATGGAAACAGTCACGCATAGACACCACCCATGTCGTGTGGATAGTGGTAGGCATGCTCTCGTCGATGGGATGCCATAAACCCTAATATAAAGTTATTAATGAATTAAATTTCAAAATAAATAATATTTAATTACGTACTAGCCAATGATTGAACATGGCGGCCTGCGTATCAGCGGGAATCTAATCCCATGTGAGCCAGGGCTGAGAAAAATCATTGCGCAAGATAGCGCTCCCCTTTCCAATAGCTATTTGCATAAAACTATGGAAAAAAATCAAACAAATAGAATATAAATAAATTATAATGAAAGATAACTAAAATATACAGGTTACCATACCACCGCGTGTGCGCATCGAATCCAAGTGGTGGACGTCGCTCCGGGACAGGATCTGGAATCATCAGTCTGTCAAGACCACTCCCCCTCTGAGTGCTCCCCATACTGCCAATAGCCTGAGGTTTAGATGACTCAAGAACCTCATCATCAATAGGTAGATCAGCCTTCATCAACTGACGATATGTTTCTCAGTCCATATGAAACATGAAATGATTGTTATTATCAAACAGTTGAAAATAACTATTATGTATAGATATATATTTGTTATGATTCTAACCAGCATTTTACTATGTCAATGTTCATCTTCATCATCATCTTCATAGTTTTCAATGTAAATGTCTTCATATTCCTCATCAACATTATCAATTTCCATATTAGTTTCACTTTCATCATCTCTTTTCATTTCAAATTATGTTGTAACATCATTAACAACATCGTCACCATCGACCCTTAACTGTTGGGTGTCATCCTCAATATTCATGTCTCTTTGTGAAAAAGATGTGTTTTGAGGAGTGTCCTGAAAAATTTCATTTCCTTGAACTTAAGTGGAACCATATTCAGTTTGAGTAAACAGATTTTCTGGAGATTTAACTTTTATTATACTCCACCAATTCTCCAACTCTTTTGAAGTAGCACATTATTTGGCATAATAAATTTGATGTTCCTGATGAGCCAATAAAAATGGTCCATTTACTACAAGAATACTTTTATGTTTAATATCATCAATTCCATGAGTCGGATGAATATGCAAGCCTCTATCAGTATCCAGCCATCGACATTTAAACAGTGTTACATAATTCTGTCCCAAATAACACAGTTCAATAATTTCTTCAAGCATGTCGTAAAAGTAAACTTAAATATCTCTATGTTGTGATCCCTTCAAACAAACACCACTATTCATTGTTTTCTTTGATTCCCCATATGCACAAGTATGAAAGCGATAACCATTCACCATATATGCATTATAAGATTTAACCATTTTTGATGGTGGGCTACTCAATATACGCAATCGACTATCAATCTTATTAGCATGTATAAATACCTAAAAATTTGTAAACAAATTTATCACTATTACAAGTAATAAATTGATTTTATATGTAAAACCAAAAAATAATGAACGTTACAAGTTTTTGAAACCAGTAGGAAAATTTTTTTTCCAACGTTCTTCAAAGCCAGCTGCTATAATTTGTGGAAATTGTTTCTTGATATGATCATCATATAACCTAAAAATAAAATATAATTAATTTACTGTAACAGAATCTGTAAAATAAGGGATAAGAGCACTCAATGTACAATTGGGGACATTTCTTCACAGTTGAGTAGAACATATGTATGAGCTATATGATGTTCATCATCTGAAATCCATCTATCATGAACTCCCCCAAAGCCAAGTTCAGGCTGATTGACAACTGATAATTGATTGTTCATATCATCATCAACATTCCCCTCGTTCGGTCCCATGTGGTTAAATTTTGAGGGATATTCATATTAAAAATAATTAGAGCATAATAAAGCAATTTCCTCTTGCAAATAAGCTTCAGCAATTGGGCCTTCAACTAATTCTTTGTTACATACTTTTTTCTTCATTTTCTGCATGCATCTCTCAAATGGGTACATCCATCGAAACTGAACCGGACATCCAAATTTTTCTTCATGTGGAAAATTTAATATCAAATGTTCCATTGATTCAAAGAAAGTTGGCGGAAAGATTTTTTCCAGTTTGCATATAATTACAACAACAGCTTCTTCCAGTTTTCTTAGTGTATCGTAGTCTGTTGTCCCCGCACACATGTCTCGGAAAAAATATGATATATCTATTATCGAATCCAAAATCTTATAATTCAACAAACCTATTAATCCAATAGGCATAAGTCATTCCATTATAACATGACAGTCATGACTTTTTAATCCGGTAATATGACCATTTTTAACACATCTTCCCAAGTTGGAAGCATTGCCATTTGAAAGTCTCAAATCTGCAATCCACTGACAAAATAATAAGCGACTCTCTTTGGTCAGTGTATAAGCTTCTTTTCACTTCATTAATCTCTGTGATCTGACATTTTCAAACAATTCAAGTTTTGGTCGCCTGTAAATTTGGGCAAGATCTAATCGTGCCTTTACATTATCTTTGGTTTTACCCGGTGTATCCAAAACTGTATGAAATAAATTATCAAAACAATTCTTCTCAGTATGCATGACATCCAACATGTGTCGGACCAACAAATCAGACAAATATGGTTGATTCCAAAAAATGCTCTGTTTTGTCCAACTGTGTTCTTTCCCAAAGCCATGAATTTTCTGTTGGTTTATTGTTGGTCCAAAAGTGATGGAAGGTAATGAAAATACAACTGATTGTAACTCTGTACCTGAGATCATTTTTGGAGGTCCATCTCTTTCAATTCTGCCTTTTCTGAAATGAAATTTATTCCTTTGAAAAGGATGATCAATTGGAAGAAATCTGCGATGACAGTCAAAATATCAAGGTTTTTTTCATTCACGAGCATAAATGCTTTGTTGTCTCCCATACATTAGGGACATGATTTTGGACCATGTGTACTCCATCCAGATAACATGCCATATGCCGAGAAGTCACTAATTGTCCACATCAAAGCAGCTTTCATTACAAATTTCTGTTTCGCAGCAGTATCATATGTACCAACACCATGACTCCACAATAAATTTAACTAATAAATCAATGGTTTCGAATAAACATCAATATTCTTTTTCGGATGTCATGGGATTAATAATGTCAAAACGATATAAGTCTCTTTCATCAACATCCATGGAGGTAAATTGTACGGAGATATAAAGACAGGCCAAAAACAATACTGACTACCAAAAGATCCAAATGGACAAAAAACGTCAGTAGAAAGACCCAATCGCACGTTCCGGGATTCTAAAGAAAAAGACGGATGCACTTGATCAAAATGTTTCAATGAATCACCATTAGATGGATGAATCAATCTTTTACTATTTGAAATATTGGTTTTGTGCCATGACATCATTGTCGCTGTGTTCTGAGACATAAATAAACATTTCAACCTGGGTGTAAGTGGGAAATATCTCATCTGTTTTACAGGAATCAATCCAGACTTCCCTGATTGAGCTTCTTTATACCTCGATTGTTCACATGTGGGACAACTATCCAATGAATCATTTTCACCAGAATATAAGATGCAATCGTTTGAACATGCATGGATCTTCTGATAACTAAGGCCCAGATTATGAACCAGTCTTTTTCTCTCATAATAATTAGCAGGGAGCACATTTCCTTCAGGTAACTGTGCTTTAACCAAATAAAATATCTGATCAAAACAATTATTTGACATTCCATTATCTGATTTAATTTCCATAAATTTTTCAACTTCATCTAATTTTCTTATCTTGCACCAGGATATAATGCATCCTCAGCAGACCTGAAAAACTCATTAAATTCAGATGGTTCCAACTCGGGAGGTAAATCAACATCATCCTCAATTTTAGTTTGTTAAACGGATGACCCTGCAACATTATGTAATAAATTTTCAAACCATGATGGATCCAGAATCAAATTATTAGTATGTTCTCTGGAAATACGTTCATCGTGTTGATACCAAAAAATATAATCTGATTGGAAACCATAACGCAAGATATGTTTCCCAACGATGTCAAATGTATCAAACGTTCTCAGAGAACATTTTTTACAAGGACACATAATTTTCCCTTCTGAAACAAATTTCGTGTTTGATGATCTAAATGAAAAAAAATAGTTAACACCATCAACATATACAGGATTTAAACTCAAACCGTTTAGATTTCTATACAGATTTATCTAAGCGTGATCATCTAATAATAATTGATGTCGATTTCCTTGTTCCATATTCAAATATATGTTTCTAAAAAATTTAAAACCATTACTGTTGTAAAATAATTTGATATAAGAAAAACAATATCCTAAAAAGAGAAGATAAATTATTACAGTTATTTCTTAATAATTACCAATAATTATAGGCGACACAGTTAGTTTGTAATCTTCCCCACTAATTATTATTAATTTAACAATACTTAGCAATACTTGGAAAAATAAAATATACTTGAATAATGAAAAAAATTTGTAATCATTGTTTTAGAGATTATATTACTAATTATTCTTATTTTTTTTCAGCGAATTGGTGGCAGCTCTATTGCCTCATGACTCATCTCCTTGCAAGGAGATGAGTCATCAGGGAAAAGTGCCTCTTTTTTCTGATGTTTCATCTCTTTTTAACATTCTCCCGACTGAAATCAGTATGAAAAAATTTCTTTGACATATGTGAGAGCACATTTTTTATACTGATTTCAGTGGGAGAAAGTAGCAAAGATATGAGATGTTGAACAAAAGGTAGCCTCCAATCCGTTGGAAATTGTTCCAATTTATAACCATGTACTCGAATTTATATTATTTTTGATTAATTATTACTAATTTTTACTAATTATTACAAATGTCAATATTTCCAACAGATTTTTCTCTATTCTTAAAATGTTTAAATCTTAAAGGGTCATTAATTTTCAGGTCATTCCCAATAAAAATTTTGCGTCATCCATATCCAATGTGAAATCTATAATTGCATTTACATGGTTGATCACCTCGCAAGTAGTGTTGCAATAGGATGACACAAGTAATGTCGTTCTCGTCTTTAAGAATCATTTTGCGTGACCATTTACAAAGATCATTCTTCCTTGAAAAATTAATAGAACTTCAATATATTTCCATTAATTTTTCAAGAAATAATGGTCTATATAAAAAGTCATGTGATATGATTCTTATAAATGAGAAAGACAAGAATTGGGTTGTCTTATTGCAATGCTACTTCCGAGGTGATCATCTAAGCCAGGACAATTATAGAGTTTACATTTGACATGGCTGACGCAAACTTTTTATTGGGCATGACCTGAAAATTGGTGACCCTTTATGATTTCAACATGTTAAGAATAGAGAAAAACTTTTTAAAAATATTGATAATTGTAATATTTTATAAAAAATTTATAATTTTAGTAATATTAATATTTTTTTTATAAATATTAAACATATAATAATAAAATAATTATATTATTAGTATTATTTAAGTATTAATATTAGAGTAATATAGTATTTTATATTTTGTTACTATTTTTGTTACTAATTATATTACTAATTATGTTACTTATTAGTAATGTGGAGATATGCATATAGGTCGGGTGGTTAATCAATCATTGAATAGAAAAAAAAATGTAATTGTCTACTCATCTACCTCAATTTTCTTTTCATTTGTGTGTTGAGGTTGATAGGAAACTTCTCCCTCCACATGATATATTTTCTTTTACTGTCAAAATTATAAACCTCCTCACCTCTATGATGGCGAAGAGGATGATAATTTTGATAGTAAAAGAAAATATTACATGTGCAGGCAGAAGTTTCTTGTCAAGCCTCAATAGACAAATGAAAATAAAATTGAGGTAGATGAGTAGTCAATCACACTTGCTAATTTTCCTAATTAGTTTTACATGTTTCCTAATTATTTTATTTTTACTTGTTTCCTAATTATTTTATTTTTACTTGTTTTCTAATTTTTTTTATTTTTACTTCTTTCTTAATTACTTTATTTTAACTTGATTTCTAATTATTTTATTTTTAATTATTTCCTAGTTATTTTATATTTAATTGTTTCCTAATTATTTTATTTTTAATTGTTTCCTAATTATTTTATTTTTAATTGTTTCATAATTATTTTATTTTTAATTGTTTCTTAATTATTTTAATTTTAATTGTTTATTAATTATTTTATTTTTAGTTGTTTCCTAATTATTATTTATTTAATTGTTTCTTAATTATTTTATTTTTCATTGTTTCCAAATTATTTTATTTTTAATTGTTTCCTAATTATTTTATTTTTAATTGTTTTCTAATTATTTTATTTTTAATTATTTCCTAATTAATTTATTTTTAATTGTATTCTGATTATTTTATTTTTAATTGTTTCGTGATTATTTTATTTTTAATTGTTTCATGATTATTTTATTTTTAATTGTTTCCTAATTATTTTATTTTTAATTGTTTCCTAATTATATTATTTTTAATTGTTTCCTAATTATTTTATTTTTAGTTGTTTCCTAATTAGTTTATTTTTAATTGTATCTTAATTATTTTATTTTTAATTGTTTCCTAATTATTTTATTTTTAATTGTTTCCTAATTCTTTTATTTTTATTTGTTTCCTAATTATTTTATTTTTACTTTTTTCCTACTTATTTTATATTTAATTATTTACTAATTATTTTTAATTGATTCCTAACTATTTTTAATTGTTTCCTAATTATTTTTAGTTGTTTCCTAATTATTTCTAATTGTTTCTTAATTATTTTTTATTGTTTCCTTATTATTTTTAATTTTTTTCCTAATGATTTTTAATTGTTTCCTAATTATTTTCATTATTCTAATTATTACTAATCAATTAAATCTAATTATTTCCTTTTTTTAAAAGTGAGGCAAGCAGCCCCCTTATTGAATTGAAAAAGAAGAGTACAACAGAGGAACAAAAAAGACAACACAAAATCAAAAGAAATCACTCAGCTCATGAACGAGTACGCATGTTGTGGTGCGGGGCACCTCCGCCCCGGCCACGTGGGTGTCGACCTCTTCTTTTAGTTTGGACAAGTATCCAAGGATCACCTCCATCATCTGGAATCCCAATATCAACAATATCAGGCGGGTCATCCACATCTGAACCCCGAATATCCAATTGACCATCCTCATTACTGCGACCTGAAGCAAGTAACCCAAATAAATTCTGAGTACTTACCTTTTTTTTGTGCTATTTTTTCCATGTGGAACCATGTCTGTGCTCAGAGAAGGAATATAAGTTTTTTTCTTGGCCATAATGGGGGTCTCAGTACATGAACCACCATATCCCATTATTTTTGAAATAGAATCATTAGCCTGTGTAACCACACACTCAGTATTTTTCACACTAGTCAGACCTAAGGGAGGAGGAAAGTCCTCCTTAAGTTGTCTGCTTTTTGTAGAGGAAGAGACCTGAAAAAGAGATATAATAGGAAAAAATTCCAGGCTGGAACTCCCGCTAATCACAGTGGGCTTGCATGAATCAAGCCTCTCAATCTTCGAAGCAGCAGTAGATATCGCAGCTCCTGCAGGAGGGATAATTTTACCAGCATCTAACTGGCTACATACAACCTGCACACTTTCCAGTTTATTGTCTAAATGGATTGGACCCTCAAGAACACCTGCTAAAGGATTAGAAACATGTTTGGCAGTGTTTCCATGAGTGGTTGGAAGTTTAGAAACCATAGAAGACAGAGAAAAAACCACTGTAAAATGAGATTTCCACAAAACAGGATCATTTCTTGGTCTTGAGGAGAGCATCCTATTATCCTTAGTTTTCCCTGAAGAGACAGCAACCATGTTCAATTTCCCTTTTCTGTTTGAAGAAATTATTTTTTTCTCTTGCCAAGATTCAAAATCTACATTTTCTTGTGCTTCAAGTTCCATGGAAGCTTGTGAATCTTCATGATTCACATCACTATGTTCATCATTAATCCCTTTAAAGAGGGTATCCTTAAATGACATCCCTCCAGTAGCAAAGTGGGGTTCATCTGCTAAATTAGCCCATGATGTTGGACTCTTTACATTCACTTGAGTAGATACAACATTACCAAAGTCCTCTTTTGGAGGTGAAAAGGTTCCAAAAGAAGGGAATATATTATCCACATAATTGACAGTAGGAGTTTCTTTTGGCATGGAGGTCCCTTCCCCATGAAAGTTCTGTGAAACAAAGGGAGTTAGAATAGTAGCAGGGTCACCTTTATCAGTCTTCTGATTTTTAGTTTCATTCACAATGGTTCGATCATTCTCTTGATTTCCTTTCATCCTACAATGTTGCACATCATGTCCTCTAAAGTGACAATTGGTACAAAATAATTCATCTCTACACATAGATTTCAAGTGACCAATAATTCTTCAAGAGTCACAAAACAAGTGTTTTTTTCGAATTTGATCTTAAGAGGAATTTCATCTTGTGGGGTTGACAGGAACACCTTATCAATAACTATAGCACTTAAACATACTTCCACTAGGACACATGCATAATGTCCAAAACGTAACTTTTCAGTGGCATTATTCATCCTAATTGGAATGCCAATCGCCAAAGCAATGTCATAAAGAATTTCTGAATGCCAAAAAACCCAATTGAGTCCATGAATTCTAACCCAAACTTGTTCGAAAGTATCAATAAAATCATCCAAATTGAAATTTATCTTCCAATCATAAACTCTTAGAGTACCTGGCCTAAGGTTGAGTGAACCTGAACTCAATGCTTTCATTTTAAGATCAGCCAAGGGAAATAGAATGTGAAAGAAACCACGCCCAAGAGAAACGCATTTAAAATCATCAAATCACCAATTAGATGAAAGTCTGGTAATCAAACCTGCAATTTTCTTGGGTTTCGATCCTTTCAATAGCAAAACATGACCGATGAAGGAAAACATACATAGATTGAGCCTATCTGAGATTCCATCGTCCGAAGCCGAGACATGCACAGTCGAACCTTTTCTAACAATTCTTTTCGAAGGTCGATTCACAAGCGTAGCAAACAACCCTCCTGTGAAACCAGAGAAATTTGAAATACCCTTCAAAGCTTCATCATCGGGCACCTTGGATCTCTTTGAGGCGGTTAGATTCTATCGAGAAATCTAGTGTGATGAGACATACGAATAAAGGATTAAACTTCTGGGATGTTCTAGGGTAGAAAGATCGTCATGGGTCTTCAGGGAAGGTTTCTCCCGTTCCTCCATCCTCTAAATCTAATTATTCCCTAATTATTTGATAATTATTTTAATTAAATCTAATTAAATCTAATTATTTATTATTTATTTGATAATTATATAATTATTTCTAATTAAATATTACTATTTCTAATTATTTCTAATTAAATATAATTATTTCTAATTATTACAAAAACATCCTCCGGGAGTGTCTAACCAAGAGTGCAGCAAGGCTTGTTGTCGTGTACCAGGTTACCCTGAGTCAAGCTCAAAACACCTTGTCAGAGTATTCACTCCTAAGTACATCTGTGCCAAAGCCGCCTCTACTTGTTCGTATCTAGACAAGGATTATATGGTACAACCACTTAATCTAATTATACTATAGAGCTACTAAACATTCTATTAAAAAATTAAAATTAACAATTAAAAATAAAATTAACAATTAAAAATCTTTTAACAATTAAAAATCATTCAAAAAATAAAATATAAATATAAATACCTTCGATATTTTGAAGCAATTTGCGCCTCCTAACTCCTTCTCTCCTCTTCTCATAAGAAAAAATTAAAACGAAAGAAATTTTCTACTTAGAACTGGAAGTTAAATAGACAGAGGAAGAGAGATCTGAATGATTTGGAAAAAAACGGGTGGGGGTATATATAGGTTAGATTATTTGCGACGGTCTTATTTGCATCGGGATACGGTCGCAAATACATTCGCCTGTATTAATTACGGGCGGCGGTTAAAAGGGTGTTTGCGACAGGCCCGTCGCAAATAGATCTCTACCGACATTCTATTAGCAATGGATGGATATCCCCATCGCAAATTCCTATTAACCGTCGCCGCCATTAGCGACGGTCAGATATTCCCGTCACAAAATTCTATTTACCGCCGCTGGTATTGGCGATGGGACCCATCGCAAATAACACCATCTGAATATTTTTGTGCGACGGGGAAATTGTCCCGTCACAGATAGTATTTACCACCGCTGGGTTGTTGCGATGGGTAGAAGGCGACCGTCGCAAATAGGCTTCCTTTGTTTTGGCACGCAAACCGCAACATAGCTATTGCGACTGGTCCTTTATTACCATCGCAAATAACTAACCATTTGTGGCAGGAATATATTCCCGTCCTAATACGCTTTTTGTTGGAGTTTTTTGTGATGGGAATAAATCCCGTCGCAAATACCCCGTTGCAATAATAGGTTTTTCTCGTAGTGTATGGTTTGTGGCGGCTTTAAGGGTCTAGATCTATCCCACTACTTCATCTCCTCGAATCCCATTTGAGGATTCGCTCGATTCCCAGCCTTTTCATTCTTTCAAGCTCCATCCTCTTTTGATCTTCTATCTCTTTCTTGGCTTATTGGAAAGACCATTGTGGAGGATTTCGATTAAGTCGTCTTAGGGGCCATCTATGGATGTCTTCTCATGGTTTTGTGGTGGTGCTTCCAGCCCTAGGTGGAACTGCACTACTTTTCTTGCTCGTTTGAGCCCAGGTTCTTGTGGGTGCTCTAAGACGTAGGGTTTGGGTTTGTTCTTCCTACAACATTGAGGTTATGAATCAACATGGGTTTGTGTGCTCAGGATCCTTAGCAATGCAGTAAAGGTCCTGCGATTTAAGCATTCTGCAAGGCGTGGTATGGAAGGTACGGTCTCCTTTAGAACCTTTGATGGAGGCACTCGGTGTTGAAATTATGGTTTAATTTAATGAATTTGGATTGGGTGAGGTTGTGGATGGTTCGAGATTTTTTTGGGATGAGTTTAATCTGCTGCATTCTACTATATTCGGGTTTGATCTGCTTTTGAATTGCTGGAAATGGGTCAGTGGGGTGTTGTTTTGTTGGAGGTTGCGTGGTGGTTTCTTGCGGAGTATGGTGTAGAGTCTGGATGGACTAGTCTTCCTCTCTCTAGTTTCTTCATCATCCTTTTTGTATGTACTCTTTTCAGGGTCCATCTCACTTCGCTGGAGGGTTTTGCTGAATTCGAACTAGATTCCACTGGTGGGATTGTGTATTTGGGCTGGTGTTGATGGTCGCACTGTTGGGAATTTGAGGATACCAGTTCTGAGGTTTGTCCAGATTTCCTGAAGTTTGTATTCCCTAGTTTGTGGAACCTCATCCCTCTATTAGTGATTTTGGATCTAGCTGTGATGGCTTGTTACTATGAATGCTTGAATGGATTTTTTATTCATTGTGTTTGGATTATTTTAAGTGGTGAAGTGGTGATGTGGTGAAGTCATGTATGGTTTCTCATTTTTTTCCTTCAAAGTGTTTGAATAATAATAATAAACCAATTTTCATTCAAAAAGGAAATCATGGCAGTAAAATGTGAATCATAAACATAAATAATAACATATGAATTTGGGTATAACTTAGAAAATGAGTAATATGAATGTAGAAGGACATAGAAAAGTGTCACAATAATAAGCATAGAAAATCATATATTATATTAATTCTAACTTCCAAGACCGTCATCAAATAGTTGACGCACATGTACCATAAAATTGTGAAATTTTATATCCTCCTCTGTACTATAAAAAACATATCATGAGATATAAATCATTACCATATAATTGGAGGTCTATATAATTCATGGCCCAGACATCAAATAATGATAAACTATATATATGTTTTCTATATGAAAACTTTCATAAATAAATCATTACATAAATAAACCATGCGAATTAAATGGGTTTCATTGAAATATTCACCATTAATAGAAATAAATCACCTAAAGAAATAAAGTATATTTTTATATTTAAAACATTTCTTCCATGAAACATTAGAAACATTAAATTATATTGAAATATATTCACAATACTTAATAAGAATCAAATAAAATCATTTTGAAAATAATAAGAAATATAATTTATATTTCAATAGCTTTTGTAAATAAATAATTTATAAATCAATGGTTTTTAAAAGAATATGAATGGGAAAATGAATTAGAATTGCTAATAAAGAAAATATAAAAGGAAATCATTATAATTAAAAATGTGGAAAACGTTGGGATAGAATTAGTGAGTGACAATAATAATAGAGAATAGGTAAAAAGATTTTTTTTACAAGTTTTTTTAAAATAAAAAACCAAAACCATTTGCAAGAGGCCTTATGAAATTATATAAATATATATAATTTCATTCATTAAACCTTATAAATAATATGTATACAGGGGATAAATATTCCCATGTGAAAATAAAAGTTAAAGATAATTCCCCTTCCAAATGTCATTTTAGATTAAATATGAATCTAATATTAGTAGAACTGTTAAATGACGTGTAAATACCCTAAATAAATCAATTAGATGAAAATAATGGGCTATATTAATGTATGTTACATAAAAATTCTCCAAAAGTAATGTTATATATCATAAATCTCAAATAAGATGAAATATTTAGAGGGAAACCCTTACCTATATTCCTAACTCCTAATAATGTGATCTTCCCCCTCTTTAAAAAAACATATACATCTTAATAAATGATTTTAAATAATTATTCATCTATATTGACTTATATAGTATTCAATTATAATAATTTTTCATAAATATATTTTAGTTTCTGTTTATTTCATCAATTTATTCTTGTTGTATTGAATTTTTTATACTATAATAAGTATGGTGAGTTTGACCATCATCATTTAATAATATGTTTAACATTAAAAAATTATTAAATGTAGTGTAATAATAATATCATAATGATTTTTTCATCCCCATTTTCAATAGAATGATGTAACGAACACAATTTGTAAGAATCAAATTCATGACATGCATGTTTCAGATAATGTTTCTCACAAAAAAGTAGTTATTTTATAATGGTATTACATTTTACTATGATTATAAAACCATATTAATAAAATAAATTGATCTCTAGTATTACATATTACCATCCATTTGTTTTTTTACACATATATGATTTAAATTATGAATATATTTTAGCATCATTCATGTTGGTGGGTGAACTGACCCAAAACATTAACATGTTATACTAATGAAAGATTAATAATAAATATATTTTTCATAATAATTTAATTTTTAAAGAATAATAATGATGTTAATATTACATAATTGGAGGTGTGAATAATATTTAATAATATTTTTGAAGAATATGTAATTGAAATAGTTGGATAAGAACTTGATACTTTGATTAATTTTCTCCTTGAAATGTGTTACTTCGTAATGAAGGATTTAGGCATCCTTCTTGAGACTATAAGCTTCCAAAAAGGGAAGGGGAATTTAGAATAACTAATTTAGGATGGTTTTCTAGATAAAAAATCATATAATTTTTTTGATTGGATTTAGGATAGTTCTTTTATTGGTTATAATGATGGATATTTCATTGAAAACATGAGTTTTTTTAAGATAAAAACCGGGAATCACATGGGAGTTAAGTGAGTTAAGAAATAAAATTATAGTTATAATTATAGTATTTTCACCCACAATATAGGACACCTATAATGTTTTAAAATCAATTATATTATTAAAAGTTCATCTCATGTCATTTTACCCCTTTTTACTTAATTTTCATTGATTTAATTATTTACCACATTAATTATTTTTGACAAAAAAATAAAATATTATTCCAAATATCTAATTTCAATATGTTGGTTGAAAAATTTTCCATTATTTAATCGAATTCAAAACTCTAAATATGAAAAAATTAACTTTTAGGTGTATATATATATATATATAATTTTATTAAAATAAAAAAAAAATAAGTATTACTATTATTCATCTTATTTCATATAAATTACTAATAATTAAAGGGATTTGAGAATATTATTTATACATATGAACATTAGTTTTTCTAAAATATTCATTTAACCCTGATACATTTATTTTTAAAAAATAAAAAATCAATGTGCGTTGAATCTTATTATGAAATAATTTTCTAATAAAATTAAATGATTTCATTCTTATTTTAAGTCAATTAAAAATAAATGTATTAATATTTATTATTTATAAATATAGATAAACAATACATATCATTAAATTCTATAATCCAAATATGAGATAGAAAAAATTTTATAAAAAATAAATAACACTTTTGAAAAATAATTTTTCATAAATAAAAACAATTCCTCATGAAATGGATGATTATCCTTTATTTACTTATAATTCCTTATTTATTTAATATGTGTAAAATATTTATTAACCATTTTGATTATACGATTTAAAATACATTCTTTATTTTTTTTAAAGGATTATATTCTCATTATAACATTATCAATATACTCATCAATTATATTCTTTCCCAATGATTATATATATTTCCAAAAGTCATACAATAATTATAATACCCATTTAAACTCCTATTTATAACCTTATATACTTCTCCAAAAATTAATTCATCCTACTCTATCATTTCATTCTCAAAATGAATGTTAAATTCCTATTTTTTTCATATTTCTATAATTATAATTTTTGGAATGATCATTAAGGTAAACAATATGGACGAAGATTTCATATTTGGTGTATTTTTAATTACTTTTAGTTCCATTCCTATTATAAGTTTTATAATGATGTTTAATATTTCATTCTCAGAATGTATAAGTAATTATCATATAATTTATTATTTAATGTTAATAAAATTTAGAATTTTTTATTTATGATTGGTGTTTTGTCTAAGATAATAAATTAAACATATTTATTGAATAAAAACATGGGGTATTAAAATGTTTAAAATAAAGAGAGAAAGATAGAACACTCATCCTTGAGAAATTATTCTTGTGGATTTTGGAAACAAAATTAAAGAATACCATAAAGTTTCACATCTTGTATTAATGATATTGAGTGATATTATAAATTTTAAATCCATTTAACATGTAAGTAATTATTTTCCTTGAGAAAATAATACTTTTATTTTCAAACCATGCAATGAAGAAATGGAATTCACCTTTAATAAGTGGTAACTATAGTTTTAACCCAACTAACAAATTCTGATGCACACCTATTGAATTATATGGAAAAAGTTATTTATTTTTTTTCCTAGTACATCATAGTGGAAGACTTGGGTCATCTCACTTAAGGAACTATTTTAATTAATAACCCTCTATTTCTAATTCACCTAATTATATACCTATGAAAACAATTTAAATTTTGGGGTTGAGAATGTGGAATGAAAAACATAAAAATAAATATGTATATTACAATAGAATAAATATAGATAGTATAAAGTTTGGGATAAAGGAAATACTCCTTATAGTATTATCTATTGTGATCCTCTATTTACTTATTTTTATTATCATAATTACTTAATGAAAATAATTCATCATTTGATTAATTGTCCTAATCTAAAAAAATTTTAATATACAATGTACCCATTATTTTCACTGTACATCCACCACCTCAATCATTGAATAATATTTCATAAAGTAGAAAGTAATCCTCATGTAGAAATTGGTGACACAATTTAACCATACCCATTAAAGATACCCCTCATCAAAACACAAATAAATTATAAAACATTAATATTTAAAGTGAAAATAATAGGTTTTGATAAAAGATTTCTCACCTAGGTAATTAATTTTGTTAGTTACTCATATTTATGATTATAAGAGATTATAATGAAGAGAACTAGGAGAGAAAATGGGAGAGAGATAGAATAGAAAATAAATATAGAACACTTTTATTAAAATATTTTAGTATAATTAAATAATAAAAAAAGAAAATAAAATATGAAACCAAAATATAACAGAACATTGGTAAGATATTTATTTTATTGATTGATTCCCTTAAAAATAAATAAAGATATACATTTATTAAAAAAGGGATGGGTAGGATTTTTCGCTAATTACATACAATGAAAATTTTCATATGGATGCCCTACTAACAGATTAATCATGAAAAATTGTATTCTATAAATTTATTCTTATATCCCAAGGATATCGAACAAAAAAATGTGAGATCTATTTTCCATGTGTAATGGAGTTATGACAATATTACTGAATTAAATATTTTGGTCCTGACACACTCTTCAAATTCCCATCTTCATCTTTCTCATCCATTGTTGTCATCGAAAGCAACCAAAATCATTAATAACCATAGTTGAATGAAATAATCCTGATCCTATTATCTTTTTTCAGATATAATTTCAGCTCATTTTTTTATATTTTTAGGATATATGGGACCATATGTGAAATTATCATGAAGAATGCATATATTTTTAGGCATGTATTGTGATATACTTTTGGGAATCAAATATTTTAATTCCACAAATGGTCATGTCAAATGATATCCACCCCAACCAATATTGATTCTTAGAAAATGAAATTTCATAATTTTTATTAGTTTTTAATAAAATCTAGTTGAAATAAAAAAGTAAATAAAAACATTTCAAAAAAAATTGGACTTTTATGTAATTATGATAAATTTAATACTAAAACCTAAAAAGGTGACAATTCCCTATAAAATAACACATTGGTGGGACTAAAAAAATAAATCAAAGTTCAATTATTGAAAATGTTGGCTTTGTCAATTCCCATAAACTTAACCATTTAACTCCAAGTATATAATCAAATATTAGAATAAAAATCCACATAATAATAAAAAATTATATAATTTCAGATATCACTTCCAAAATAGAATTTTTTTCATATCACGTATATGAAAAAAATTCATTTCATTTTCATCTCTCACATTTAAATTCATAAACCTTTAAAATCCTTCAGTGGCCCAATCAAAACATACCTCAAATTGAATTTTTTGCAACTATTTAAAAAATTGAAATTAAATTTGGAGTTATACTATTATTTATAAAATAATGTTTCACGCTAGGCTTATGAAAATTATCATCTCTCAAAACTATGATACATGAAAAAAAAATTCCTAATGAATTTTCAAGGTGATTTGGTGGAAAATAGATTATAGGATAAATCTTTTAAAAATAAACAGATCAAAAGAGGAGGTTAAACTCTTATATAATATTCATGAATATTCAAGTTAAAACATATGATAAATAATCACTCAATTCCCCTTACATTATATAAACCAAAAACCCTTACACATGGTACATTAATAAAAAAATTAATTCAATGAATGACTTCATTATAATTCTCCATTTTTCAGTTTTATTATTTTTAATATTTTTTTACATTAGAGGAAGATATGATAATTGAATACAATTAATGAATGAAAATTCATACCCTTTATTTTTAATATATAAAGGAGTTAGAAAAGTAAAAACAATGATTAATTTAACCTCGGGCCCATGTTCTTCATTTTCTTTTATAATATTTTTTTTGTTTTGTTTGGAGCCTTAGATGATAAAGTTGTTGTAAAATGATTAGTGGCTCATGAGAATTACTAAAGATCCAAGAATAGTTATACACACCTTACACCACCATAAAATAAATTCATCTTCCACTTCATTTTCTTACCTATATACATGTGAAATATTAAAATTGAGATAATTAGAATGATTGATACATATAATACAATGAGGGAGTGTTATTCATGGAAAATTCATGGTTCGTCATTTATGGGAATTAACAGAATGTTCATAGTCCTATTTTATCCATATTGAGTTTCAATTTTGATAGAAAATATTCATAATATCATAAATGAAGGCTCGTAACTCAACATCATTTGAAATTCCCTACCTAATAATGTGATGAAGCAACCTTTGACAAAGCCATGATGAGTTAGGAAGACACCTATATAACCTCAGGGCCCTGAAATTCCATAGGCTTCTCCATCAACATTCACTTTTATGCATGAAGAGATAGGTGGGATGTAGAAAATATATTTCAGCATTAGAGGCGTCCTTGGTCTACCCAAGATTCCGAGCAGTCTAATAGTGGTGACATCCATGAATTTTTTGTTCTTGGAACCCACCTTTACACTTGTAGCTGCATGTGTTTTTCTATGAATGTATAAAGTACCTTCACGAATGGACGATGATTTATTGTCAAACAATCATTAATTTCTTCTTATCCAGACAAATGTGAATACAATTGCAGTTTCCACGATAAGAAGGTCTTTAATATGTTCAATATTTCAACTCTTATTGATTCAAACCATTAAATAATTAATCCACGGGTGAATACAAAAATAAATGTTAAATAGGCTACCAACATATCTCCATAGGTCCTGGTCCAGGGTGAAACCGATAAATAAGTGTTACATAGTTTCCTTATCATACAAAAATATGTGACATGATAAGAAAATTTTCTACCCATCCCCCCTCAATTGATCATGTGTGGGGAATTTATTCTTCCAAATCATCCAAAGAATTAAAAATATTAAATTTGGAAGAAAAGGTACCTTGAAATTAAGCATCTATTTTTCTGGTTTGATAGATACATCAAATTGTACGATGTAGTATTTCATTTCATTAAAATATCCATTTCTTTTGGCCCACATAATCATTTTTTCATCACAAATGAAATTATAGTTTTGTTTTTCAAGGATAACTTGAGGTGGAACAATGTCATTATGGTTGTTACTGTGATTTAAGATACCAAATACAGTAATTGTAATCATGCTATAATACACATTCATAGGGTTGAGTGAATTTTATAGTCATAGAGTTTCCAAATAGTTTTGGTTGGACTGTATAGTTATTAACTATTTTATGTTCTACATGAAATTAATGAAATAATTCATGAGTGATGCCCAAATAGATGATGTAATATAATTTAGATAAACATTCAACATCTTTATTTTGAACCTTCGGATAATAAATTAATACAGGAATCATTTGAGGTTAAAAGGTTTCATGTAAATTTATTTATAAGACAATCATTGAAAATATTGAGGTTCTTAATTATGAGTCCCTACATTCTAATGGGTTTGACGTATTCCTTCTTAGTGATGGTTATAATCTTACTTTAATGTAATAACTATATCCAAATGTAGTTCCTTATCATGAATTTAATATCACTAATGAGACTTCTCACCCTTCAATAAACACATAATGAATACACAAATTTATAGTTGATAACCAATTTAATAAGGGACACACTTCTAGCTTGAAACATATATTTCACCTTCCATCTAGGCAATTTATAAATGATACAATATAATATACCACCAAGATATTGACTCTGAACCTTGGCCTAAAACAAAGGAATACCAAGACAATTGAAGGAAAGGGAATCCTTCTTAACTCCAAGAGTTCTAGTGACCCTATTTTATTTCCCAAAAAATATTCCATATCTAACACTACTAGTGAATTATAAATAACCTATCAGGGGTCCATTTTTTAAAATGTATAGCATTCTAGAGTTGAGAACTGTGATAATTAATCTCAAAAAATCATTAGAAAATTCATACCTTCCAAGGAAAGAAATTAGGACGGTCAATCTTAGAGATACAAATTCCTTTGAGATGTCAATTTTGAGGGAAAAGTTCCCCTACTTTGATTTCCTTTTCATCATAGTAATACTATATGATGAAGTGAATAAAAATTCTGGATTCTCCTACCAAGTAATAAACCCAAATTTATTTAGGGTGATATTATCCATAATCATACCTCCCATTCTAATCATCATGATTCTAATAATTAATTTAGGGATAGTGTTTTGAAGAGAACCCATCCTGATGTCCTTAATTTTAACATCATTTTACTTCTTGGTTATCAAAGAAATGAAATTCAAGTTGATCCCATAAGTAATATAAACATAATTAAAAAATTCACCTATTACATTATTTATTTCCTCCTATTGAATATTCCAATAAAACATGGAAATTTTATTGGTAAATCCATCTGAACCAGCAGTCCACTCCATGTTGAGAGAGAAGATGGCTTCTTTGATTTCCTCTTTAGAAGGGTCCGTGATAAGAGAAGTATTTTTAAGATACTCAATGGAAGGAGATATATTTCCAATAATTTTATGACTTTTCATCCCCTAATTGGAGTATATCCCATTCAAATAATTCACCACCACAATTGTGATTTCATATTCATAGTTGTAAAAACATCTGTTAATACTAATGGCCTTTATCCAAACCCTTATTCTCTTTTCTTTGACTATCCTATGAAAGAATTTTGAGTTCCTATAACCATCCTTAAACCATTTAACAATTAACTAATTTCCTTCCAAACTTTTATTGATAATTATAATATCCTCAAGCCCTGTAAGAGATTGTATTTCATTTCTCAAGGGGAAATTTTGGTGATGATTTCTGATTTTTTAGGTACCATATTTTCTTCAACAACCATTATCTTAAGGTCATTCTTAGAAAAAGGGATTCTTCTATAATATATTAAAATAAAACTATTGTTATATATCTTTTTTTTCAAGAATATGGAGTTTACATACAAGTTGTTCCATCCTCCAATCCTCCTAAATAATCTTCCTACATCCATATGTAACAATCCACCCATTATTGAATCAAAATAGAAGGGTAATAGACCGTATAATGTGAGTGGATATATCAAAAATTATAGGTTTATAATCTGAGTGATTATTAGGAAGGTTGTAACCTAATTCCCTAGTATCAACACTCCTCTAATAAATTTAAACAATAAATTTATCCAGTTTACTTTCCTACATTCCATTCAAACTGTACCTGCTCCAAGTTAATTAATCACCTATAATTGGTAATTTAGCAATACCAAATTATTAGTGCATGAGGGGAATTTCATTAAATAGGCACTCTAGAAATTCAATAAAAATTTTCCTCATTCTTCAAGATAGTTTTTATGTATCACATAATCATTCACTTATGACTTATATTTTCAAATATTTTCTTCATTTTTTTTCATAACTCCATTATTCTAATATATCATGTGGATTAGTAGACAAAATAGATCAATTATGGAACCTTTGATGTTGAAAGAGATAGAGATAAATTGATATTATTTGACATTTAATAATGTGTGAATTCTAACATTCTTAATAAAGTTGGGTACTTGGAAAAATGTATCAACATTGTTTAGAATAAAACACAAGATTGGGAAAATAATTTTCATCATTTTTTTATGGGAATGAATTTCAAAAACCATATAAAATCATAAAAATTATGGAAAATAAAATTTAAGGAATAATTATACACACAAAAAATAATTTTAAAAATTAATATTATAAAAAGTTATTTAAACTCCCTAAAAATCAATTCAAGTGTGAAATATGATAATGAATATTCATTGAAGCTCAAAGTTACAAAATAATGAAAAAAAAAGAAAGACACAAAAAACTCAAGTTGACACCCACACCTCCCACACATAAATTCGACTAACTCACATATCAACTAAAAAAATAATAGGATAATGGTATAAAAAATAATTATAATAATAAATGAAATTTGGTTTATTCATGTGATGGAAAATTTAATTTAACAACCAAATATTTCCAATATTAAACCTAAAATAATCTTAGAATAGAACATGAAAATGGAAAATAAAATAAATCAAAATTTAATTGAAAGTAGAGGGATATAACATTATTTGGACCCCCCCACCAAGTGGTTTATAGGTTTTTTAATTCCCCTTGTCATGAAATTATAATGGTTTATCCATAATCTAAAGGATGGTGAAGTTTCTTTGGGATGAAAAAATACGTGTAATTAGTTACACTTCTATTCACATTCCATTTCTTGTTGAGGACTCCATGGATATATTGTGGTAGTTCCTTCCCTAGGTAAATTATATGTATCTTGAAATGGGTGTGGAATAAATAATGGACCATCCCCCTTTATTTTAGCAAAAAAAAAATATTTCAAATATTCGTTCACATCTAGGGATTGATCATAATTTTCTTCAACAACATTTTTTTTTGAAAAAAGTATGAAAATATTTCCAAAAAAATAAAATTAACACTTAAATAATAAATATAAAAATATTTTCATTCAAATAAATAATCTTTTAATTTGGTTTCTTCTTGTGATGGAATTTTTCATTAATTAATTTTTACCTCTAAAAATTAGTCAATTAGATCATGTAGTTTTATGTGTTCCTCATTAGGTCCATCATATTCTTCTTCTTCATCCTCCAAGAAATAGAAGTGATGGAAGAATCTAAAAATGTTGAAAATTTTGAGTTGATTCTTAACATGGTTTTAATAATTAATAGATATTTAGTTTAGGAAAATATTGACTCCCTATGTTGATTCATCGTATAAAGCTTCTTCACTAGAAAGTGTCTCTTTGAGATGGGTTGTAGCAGATGGAAGTAGGTAATCAAGCTTCTCTAAATTATCATAAAATTAAAAATATTTATTAGTTTCTTCTTCTAAGTATACACTTTTATATAGTGTTGTCAATTCTTCTTTTTTATAGATGGGAGATAATTTTGTTGGTTGCCTTCCACCAAGTGATTCAATGGTTTTTTTCAACGAAATGTTGATTTCCCGTAAGCACCTCAGTATTCCCATGTTCTTGATAGATCAACTAAAATCATGTCATAGTATAATATGATAATAGAAAATCTTTATTTATTTAATTCAAGAAATCTTAAGGTTCATTAACAAAAAAATAGGTATGGAAATATCTTTTATCAATGGTTCAGTATTCTCTATCTTCTTCTCCTGAGATACATAGATGTATTTAGCTAGAAATTATATTTTTATTTCTAGGTTATATATGACTTCTATAAGTCCTTCCAACTAGGAATATTCATAATTTTTAACTTCTTCATGGAATTATACATAATATTAATTAGTCCATAAATAATATTTGTAGTTTAAATACATATTTAAAAAGATTATTTTTATAATTTTTATGTTAAAAATGAAATTATTTATAAAATGTGAATAAAACTATTACATGGAAGACTTATTGGATCCGCATAAATGTTGATAATTTTTTACGAAAATATATCACAATACATAGAAAAAGAAATTACTTATTTTCATAAGGTATAATAGTGGGTGACCAGATTCATCTCACTTGAGGAGTCTTTATGTCAAATCACCCACTACACATAATTCACATAATTATCGATTTATGTTTTTTCATGGATTGAAATACCACTATTGGTTATGAATCCAAAATTGATAGGTTGATTTTAGTTATCTGGATTATCAAATTCAATAGCTTTACTATACTTTTTCTTGATACAGATTCCTCTTTTATTGTACAAGCTATCAAGTAAGACATCTCCCCTCTACCTCTCTTGAACAACCACATTGGCTTAGAAGGACTGTGTGGATTGTTATATATAGAAAAACCTTTTTTTCTTATATCTAGAGAGAAGTTAATATAATTAATGACTTTTTGGATAATTTACATATCGGGTTGGGAGGATGTCATTATAATTGGTTCATGTGAGGGTCAACTTTGGAACTGTTGTTCCCTGAAATGTGTAAAACTATATCTTACCATAATTTAAATAAAATTTTGGGCCCTAGATTCTCTGTATTTGGTATCCTATTATTATTAATTATGGAAATAATGCAAATTATGGCAGATAGTAATATGGAATACAAAACATAAAAGTAAATACGTATAATCAAACAAAATTAATAATAAAAAATTATCTTTATGAGAAATGAAATCCTTATGATAGAATTACCCAAACTGAACCTTTATTATCCTAATATTAGTTTAATAACTACTTAATAATCACACACAATATTATGTGTAAATATCCTATTCAACCTATATTGTGAATATATAGTGAACCCATCATTTTCACTATGAATCCACCTCCTAGATCAAGGTAATATATTGTAGAATGAACATGTTAATCCTTGGGTAGAAAGTAGAGACCCAAAAGTTCCTTTCCTACTAAAGATCTCACTCAACATAACTCTAATAAATTATAAAACATTAAAAATGAATGTGAAATTAATTGGTTTTTGGGTCTTTATCTATCCTTGGGAAATTCCTTAGGATGGTTACTCATAATTATGAGTGTCTGTGATCAGAGTGAAGAAGAAAAAGGTGACTAAACAAGAGGGAGATAAAATATGAAAGAAATATAGAACAATTTTATTATAGGATATAGTGTAAAAAACAAATATATATATATATATATAATCTGTATCTAAAAGAAATAGATATAATTTTATAACTAAGGGAAATATTTCCCAATGGAAATTAAGATATAATTTTATAACCAATGGGTGGGGTAGATATCCCCCAACTTTCATACTTAAAAATATTTCATGTGGTTGGCCTATTGTATGGAATAATCATGGAATTAATTATTTTTAAAATTTATTCTTCTATCTCTTCTAATATGACCAAAAAATTATGGGCATTATTATCCTAGTGTAAAAAAATATATAAATGGATTACTAAAGTAAATATTTCTAGCCTATAAGACTCGTTAATTCTCAATCATTTAGTTTTCTATGAAATATTGGCCAAGATAATGGTCAAAATCATGTGCAACCATAGTTTGAAAAAATTAATCATATTCCTCTTATATTAATCAACTAAATTAGTCAGCTCATTTATTCTTACCATTTATGAAATATAGGCTCATATTTGAAAGTATCCAAAACTGTGCATATATTTAGAGGCCTGAATTATGAGCTAATTTTGAACCTCCATGGTTTGGATTCAATAAATAATTCTATAAAATGAGATATATCCCAAAAAAAATATAATCATAAATGATTTACAATTTTAATTAATGCCTAAATTTTTTGATGAAATAAGAAAGTAAATAAAAAATAGATAAAAGAACAAAATTATGTCATTTTTTAAATTAAAATCAATTTAATACTAAAAGATAAAAATGTTACTATTTCACCTAAAATAACAAATTTTTGGATTAAAATATTTATTTAAAAGTAATTTTTTTAAATAATAACTCTTTCAAATTCATACCATGAATATTAATATTGTATAGGAAGAATAACTACGAAATTATAAAGTTTAAATCTATATAGTAAAGGTATAATGAATGACCTTGAAAAGTGATCCTAGAAGTTTAAATCCATGACAAAAGAGTTTATAAAATTTTCCTTCATAATTGATACCTTCTATTTTAAGTTATAAAAAATGGTTTATTATGTGTTTTACATCATAGAGAGAGTATAATAACAAAACATTTTGATATTGTCTAGGAAATACCATGGTAAATTATATTTTTAGGGAATATGGAAAGGAAGTTGAGTATGGAGGGATAACTGGGTTTGGTGTCGAGGTGGTACATGCTTATAAGAATACCAAATTATTCACATTAGAAGATGAATTTCAATATGGTGTATAACTTTCATGAAGATGGATTTGGTATACTGTAATATACATGAAGGTTTTCCATTATGGTTTAAAGGGTCTAGAGAAGTATAATATGATTATTTACAATTTTTATGTTGTTTATAAAGGTGCACACCATAACAAAGCTACATTTTGGATTTCAATATTATTTTTGAGTTAAATAATTTAGTTAAGGATAACATGTTATACACATTGGTATTATTTTTAGAATGTGGAAGACATTTATGAATTTTGGAGCCTTCAAGAGGATTAGAAATTATTTCAAATGTTTTCCTTTACATGGAGGGGAAATTATAGGGATATATTTCTTAAATAATAGTTGTAAATTGGTTCTTAATGGTAGAATTCATGATGGTTTAAGTGTTTCAAACCCCAATGAAGTAGTATCTAGGGAATTTATAAGTGTAAAACGTTTTGATAATCTTATATTCAATTACTTATCATTTATTTGTAATTCAAAAACCACTTTTGAGATCTCATGTTTTTATTCAGGCCTATATGAATTCCGTATTCCCTAAGAACCAGATTCACTCTTACTTCAAGAAATGAATCTTTTTTTCTTTACTCTAAAAATAGAAGTTTTCTAAGATATTCATAGCCATTGTATTGTCAATATACAAGGGTGGAACTTTATTCATGCTTTGGAAGATAATGGTTTGTAAAAGTTATTCCTTGGGAGAAAATTTTCTTGAGGATAAATTTCTAACAAATTCTTATTTATCTTCATTACAATGTGTTGTTTACTATTTTAGTCCATAAAGTAATCATTGAAAATGGATATATGTATTTGATAAATAAAATTATATTAGTTTTTATATCAATATAAATTTATTCAAATATATTAAAAAATGCCTAATAAAATTATGGATGTCAATGATTCAAGGATGATTGAAGATAAATTAGGAAACCCATCAAGTAATTTAAAACGGTAATAAATTCATAAAGATGAGTATGATCAGGAACCTATTTTGAAAACCTTATATATAATTTTTAAGGGTGGTTACAAGATTTAATTGTAGAATAAAGATATATTTTATGTGAATCGCTCATCAAATCCAACTAGAATGAAAAGTAAAGGATTGAAAGTTGATGAAAAAAATATTTTTCCTAATAAAACAACATCTATATAAACTCAGAGATAGAAAAATATTAATAAAATTTATTTTTTTCTCAATTTGATAATATATAATTTAAAAAGGTAGTGAATAATGAATTATTATTAATCTAATTAATTAATATATAATTTTGGGAAAAATTAATTTATTTGAATGTGAAAAAATGGAACACAAACCCTTGAAAATGAGAAAAGGTTTCGAAAAAACTCCCAAACCTCAAAAACCCAAAAAACATAAATAACCAAAACACTTCACTCCCACACATTACATATAGAAATAAACAACCAAGTTGGGGCTCACAAACATCAATTATTATATGTGTGAAATCCCATTCATCCAAATTTCAGTTTAACACACCATTGGTAGAGGGCATAAAACATACCAAAAAAACCTAAAAACAACCAATAATATAAAAAACTCTAATAAACATAGTGTGTAAGTCATAAAAATGTAAGATTAATTTTAATCTCCATCCTTTTAGGATTCCATAATGTGATAGAACTTTTCACCCAATAAATGCTTTATAGTGTTAAGTATTCTATGATGCTTTTTATATAAATCATTTTCTATCTTTGAATTCATGAAGAATCCTCTTATTAAATCATTCATGAAATCCACCACTTAATCTTCAACAACATTATCCAAAGTAATAATATTTTCTTCTCTAGTGATATCATCATATTTCTCATTTATAACCTCTAAAATTCATGAAGGAGTTAATGGGTTTATTATGTTTTGAATATTACTCGAATAGACTTTATTAAATTAATCAATATCTGAATAAACTTGGTTATCCTCATGCATGGATGAAGATACCTCAAAGCCACCAACATCCCTTCGATCAATGTTAACATCAATATTGGTCTCATAAAAAACTGTGTGAGTGTTTTTCTTTTTATACCATAGAAATCCTTTCATTATATTAAAATCTATTTCATAATATTTTTATGATCTTATCAACATCCTATTAGATGAATTAATAATATCTTAATACATGGTGTTTTTTTAGGAAATCTACAACTATCAAATTCCTCCAAACCAAGATCCTTATGAAGAGCTCCCAATGTTTCAAATTAAACAATGATAGAATTTTAATCTGTATTGTTAGTAATTTGATCATGTTCATTAACTTTAACCGGAGGCTTATAATATTTTATATTGGAATAATCTATCACTACCATAACCTATTCTTGAGAACAAAAATTGTTTTAAGTCATATCGATAGTGAATATCTCAAGGAAAAGAAGACATATCAGCATCATAGCTTTCATCCGACAATACCAGGGAAACCTGCCTGGTAGAAAACTGGATTCTAATCATACATAGATGTTCAAGATGGGAAAAATATTCTCATAGAAAAAAAACACTTGTAAAATCAGATCTTATGGATTCTATTGTAGCTGATATATCCCTTCCCACCACTTGAGAAGCCAATAAAAAAATCCTTCTTTTCTTTTTCAACAATTGTCATTTTAGGTTATTGTCCTATAATAACTCCCTTATCATATTGTTATTTTACACGTTCAAGTAATGAAACCAATACATGAGTCATATCCCCCAACTATTTTACTCTCCTAAATTATAAAGAGTTTCTTAGTGCACAAAATATTTTATATATTTGATCCTCACATCAACAGGTCCAATCTCTAGATCATTGTTTCAAGACTTATACCTTTTTTGAAAAAATAATCGATTTTACTTACAATTTATAGGAAATACAATAACAAAAAATTATTTCAAATAAAATATGTATTTAAATTGAAATTAATCTTTATTCTAAAAAAACATATAGGTAATATGATATTGAAAAAAATCAACCTTCGCAAATATATGATCTTGAAATAGAAGTTCACCTGTAGTGGTATTGAAATCATAACATGGTAGGTTTTGAATTGAGTTTTATAATAGATGAAGAATCACACAATTTTGAAAAGAAAAATAAATATTTTGGAACTGAATCCACACAAAAATCAATAGTGAGTCCTTCCCCTAAGAAATATCCAAGGTACAATAAAACAAATGTGATTTACCATAATCAGGTGAATGTTATGATCACCAACAAGATCAAAGAAGATATTCCTTTTTAAAAATGTGAATAATGATTTGGTGTGGACTAAGAAAGGTGGTAATTTATTTTTCATGTAATCCACACTCTTCATTTACATGATTATTGAAATAATTAATTACAGTTTATTTTTTATTAGACTTACAAACTAGAGTGAGTCTGTGGAGTAGTAGTCTCAGTGAACTCATATGAGTGTATACTGATCACCAATAGATCCTCATTCCACTTTTAAAAAATTAGAGATATATGGATATCTAGAATAAACGTAAGAGAACACAACTGGCTAAAAAAACATGAAACAAGTAAAAGGACCCATTGTTGGTACTAGATCTCTCATTAAAGCTTTCTCACCCTTTTAGAATAATTTTTGGGGTTGAAGCCTCTCTAGAAAGTCTTAGGTGACCAATAAAGCAAAAACCCAAAGAACCCATACAATGATTATTGAGATAATATTTCTTTCTATAAATGAATATCCTGATAAAATTAAATAAAAACAGAATGGATAATGAAAAGTGACCACATTAATTTCATTGTAATTAATTGGATCATTATAAAATTTAAGGCGTTATGTTTGTACGGGAATGGAAATTTCATTAGAAATTTGAATTTTTCCAATAAGTGGTTGGTTCGATTTGAGAACTGGGATGGAAAATTGAGTGTTGAGATTTTAAACTCATATAAATAGATATTATAGAAAATTATGTAAGATTTAGAGAAAACATTAGGTCTATAATGGTTATTGGTAGAGGACAAGGTTCTATTGTAGTAGCGCCATCGGCTAGTCAGTGAATGTTTTTTGGGAAAATTAAATCCCCACGAAAGTGTAAGAGGTGTATCCTACCTTATTTTCCTCTTATTTAGTTATATTGTAGACCCTACCTCCTTAACTCCGTACCATTTACCCCTGTTTTTATGTGTGATTTCAAGGAACTTTCATATATGATCAATTTATGGGTTCCCCTCAATCCATTTTCTTATATTCCCATCTTCTTCATGCTAATTTACCGATGTTTAGATTTAGTGATATTTTATTATTTATTTTGAGAATGATGAAATAATTTAAATCCATCACAAAATTTATACAGACTTGATAGGGGATGTCCAATAATTACATTCTTCGGTACTTATTCATCATATCTACAATGGTATATCATACTTTAGTTTTATTTTGGTTTTTTTAGTAAATTAATAATCAATTAATGGTGGAATTTGTTATAGAGCTTAGAATTTTTTACCAGATTGTTTTTGGGGATATGCCTTAGGCCTCCTATGATCTATTGAAATTTATTTTTATGTGATGTGGTTATGTGGTTAATTTTCAATAAATATAGTGAATTTCAATCGAACTGTTTAACAAATTATTGTGAATATGATTAATTTTTTTAAGCTTCCTGGCAAGATTTAGGTGTTCGGTTGGTAAAATGGGATATGAATAATCATGGATGGACTTTGGGGATCCGTAGAAAATAATATCACCCTAATAATTAATCATAGTGTGATGAATTTACATAGGTGGTCTTGCATGAACTCCCTATGGTATAATCATGTGATCATATTAATTAAAAAATGTGGTCTCGAGACCTAAGGTAAATAAAAAATTGAATTATTTGAATTATTTATTAATTAAATTAAATAAAAAATTGTAAATTAATTACTTTTTTAAATATAAATAAATAAAAATTATAGGGGTGTATTGTAAAATGTCTCAAGGTTTGATATTGACCCTTCAAAACCTACTGGTTTCCTCAGCCACTAATGGGTGAAGGCTTAAATACTTAATTCATAGTTCTTTATGAGACTTGTATCCCATGAGACATGTTTATACAAGGTGGATAGAAATTATGCCATATGTAACGGATTGAGTGACTAAACTGACCTTATGAGACCTTGAGGATTCAGTTGGGATATATTTTATCTATTTAGTGTTTCCAACATGAGATACCCATTATAGTTGGTGAGGTTATATCATATTGTTGTTCATGCTAGGGGATGTAGAATTACTCCAGCATTGATTGTTAACCCAAGACCAAGATCAAGACTGAGGAACCATGTGAGGGTGCATCTTTTATACATTGTACATAATGCTGAACTTAAATGAAACTATCATATACTATTAACATTATTATTTAAAATTTTGTTATCTCATAGCCATTAAATTGGTGGTAATAAATAGTATTAAATGTATTATGAAAATATATTATCGAATTCATTGGTTTCCAATTAATAATAAATATAAATAAAAACAAATTTGATATAAAGAAAATTTTCCATAAAAACTAGTATTATATGCCAAAGGTATTTTATCCTAAAAAAATAAATTAATTATTATATGTGAATGATATTAATTAAATTTATATATAACATATTCATGATGACACCACCTCATATTCTCCCTAAATACTCAACAACTATAACTTATATATCGCATATCCTACTTTATCAAGTGAACTATCTCCAAACTCTAGATAAAATACATTTCTTCTATTCCATCTCCTTATCCTCCATTTCCCCAACAATTATGTCATTTTCCAATAATTTTCCACCACCACAATCTCCAAATTTGATTTACCTCTTCCCTCCAACGCCACTATTTTTACCCAATAGAAAACTACTTCCCCAACTTTCTACTATAATTATAATCCACATGGATCACCTATATTTATAAACCCCTCTCCCACTTACAAAGAAATATCTCTCCAAACATCCCACCTGGAATTTCATCAAGCACCCACTACAAAATATTCTGAAACCCAATATCAATCATCCAACAAACAAAAGACCCAAAAACTCAGACCTCCACTCTCATTGGACACCTATATCATCCCTTACACCATGTTCTCATCCAAATACCATTCCTCAAAACGGAGGCTCAATATGCACTCTTCTATCATTCCTATAATTTCATTATCCAAAACATCAGGCCCAACAATCCTGCATTCAAGTTAAGACCATGTGCATTAATAAAAAATTTGATTCCAGGGTAATGAAATATATTAACATAGATAATGACTTCATGGAAACCTTATAATAGAAGAATTTATAAAAAAACCATATGTACTTGAGGAGATATTCCATGAATTGTTTTAGAGTTTTTAATGAATCGTGTGTTGAATTTAATAACTTTTTTTTTTGATTTGGTAAAAAGGAGTAGAAAATTACTTAGAAAGAATTTATGGATAGTCTTGACATATATATCCTAACCTTGGTCAACACTATTTCCTATATATTTTTAAATTTCTAATCCTAATAGTAGTGGTACACAAATGTGGTGGATGGACATCAATTTCGATCATATAGTCTACTATGATCCAAATACTACTAAAAGTACCCAGTTGTGAGGGATTATTTTTAGGTATATCTATCAGGCTATTAATCATGGCTTGAAAAGACAATGGGAAATATTAGGGAGCTATTATCCAATTTTAGGTACACCTTATTATAAAAATGTCCCGAAATTTAGGAATTAATTTGTCCTTATAATTTCATCTTTATTATGAGGGGTAGGATAGGAAGACTATGGTATAAATCATGGTGTAATTTCAGACCTAATTAGAAAATAACATAGAAATATTTTAGGCCCTATTACCACTTTCATACTTGGTCCCAATGTCATTCATAGACCTCCTATTTTTCTATAAAATGGGTATGCTCAATGAGATTGGGAAAACATTTAAGTGGACAGACACATACACCTTTATTGTGCTATAGGATCACTCACATAGAACAAGTAAAGCTAAAACATCCCCTAACATGGCCACTGAGCCATCCACAACCATACCACCAGAGTACACACCTCCTTTCACTATTTTTGACATATTGGATTCATCATTATCTTACTTTTATGAATATCTTTCACAAAAACTAGTGGGATATTTTCCATAATATTTGGATTCCCTTTCTAGAACCTCCTCCACTTCCTTATTCTCCTTTTACCTAATCCTCTAATCCTACCTGGGATGTTAATCCCACTATAGCCCTTACCTCTATCCCTATAAATTCCCCCTGAACCAACCCAACCTCCACCACTAGTATGTAAAAATGAATGTACCTCCTACCACTACCTCAAAATATTTTTCATTTCCACCATTCCCAATCAATACTACCGGTTTGGATGTTCGGTGCCTCATGAAAATTCTCAAGGATATATCTAACCCTTTTTCTTGGTATAAATTTATTTATTCTGACCATAAGAAGTCCATGGTCCTTACGCTCAAAACAATCCAAGAATTTCCTTTTGTATACCATGCTATCAGACCCACAACACCATTTTATATTTCAAAATCCTAGGATAAGAATCCCTATGAGTATACACTAATACAGCCTATGCCGACTGCATAAAATTCATCTATATCTCATGATCATTCCCTAATTCTATCCAATATTAGACTCCTCAAATTTTATTCAAGCGTTTTCCTGATGAGAAACTAAATTTTTCCTTGGATAAATATCCTCAGGAAAAAACAAATATTAAGAAATTTTGGGTCACATCGTACATAAAATAGCATAGAATAGTGGAAACTATAAGTAATATAGGGGATGGATGAAATGTTTCATGGGACTTTCACCCACAAATTTTGTGGTTTCCACGTAAATCTTGTACGTATCATATTTTTACTTTTCTTCAAATTATTTTATATAAATTATTTATTCTTATAATGAATATATAAACATTATTTTTTATAACTATTTGATTCATAATTTACTTATCCACTTTATTTGATGTCATTTATTCCAAATAGTAGTAATTTTTCCCTGAATTTTCCTTCTCATTCTCCTAGCTAAATTTTATTTCAAGAAATATCTCCAGGAATATACCTAGTGAATTTTTTTCATTGAGTGAGTTTCATATTCTCCCTTTCTTTATTCCTTTTAGGGATGGTAGTAATTTCTACCTTTATAATTTGATATAAAATATTATGGAAATTTTTTCCATTTATGTTTGGTTGGAAATATTTTACTATAATTGAAACCCACTTGAATTTTTATATGTTATCATTGTTTTAAGAGACATTTTTCATTACTCGCATTATTTTTCTTGATAATTTCCTTATAATTGTGGAAATATAAGTTAGAGTCTTATATGAAATTCAATAGGAGTAAAAAAATCCCTTAAAAAGCATCGTATGATTGATAAATTGAATACATTCCTATGATTTCAAATTTATAAAACAATTATTGGTGGGCCCATTATATAGAACATGTTTTCTAAGTGACTAACTAAGATTTTGTTTTTTCATTACCAAGAGACTTATAGGATATAAATTTTCCATTATTTCAATGTCTTTTTCTTGAGAAAAACATAGGATATGTTTTCCCTTCTATAACTTTCATTGAATCTTGTCAAAATATTCAATAAAAAAAGTCAATTTTGAATTTTTTGACACATATTGTGGATAATAACATTATCCTCTAGGACCACACTTTCATTCAATCCTACTCTAAGTATGTAGAATCCTTGAATAAACTTGATTTTGATGAGCCACATACAATCATGTATTTCCATTTCCGAATCTAATTTATATTTTTCATGACATTAAACATAGTAATTATGGGGTTGATGTTATATATAGTAGAAAGGGTAAGTAATTAATTAGAGATGAGTTGATTTGAGATGGTGTTTTTTGGTTTGAAATGATGGTTCATGAGTATTTTTCATTATATTCTATTGTTTGTCCTTATTGAAAAATATAAAAAATGGGTTATTTCTTAGGTGGATCAATAATCACTATAACATAACATATGATCTTGTTATAAATATTATAATTAGGGATGTGAGGAGATTATATGGGTTTGGGTGGGGGAGATGAGATATTTTTTCCAGGCATATATTTTTAGAAAAACAATTTCTAGGGGAAAAATTGATGGTATCCTTTCATTGTAATACATTACACCACGATCCTATTCATTGATTTGTGGGGGTTCAAAGATGTCACATTGAAATAGGAGGCCTTTATTGAGATTTATTGTTATTTATCATGAAATATGTTTAAAATTTGTAAACCTAATTTTATGAGACATAATGTTTTTACCAAAACTACCTATGTACCCAGAGACTCAATTTCATGTGACACGTAATGTAAGGTATTCAATATTTTTCATGATATTTTTTTACAGGGTAGAGAATCAAGGTTCTTTTCAAGCCTATAGTATATGGAATGCACTTGAGTGATGAGAGTAAATATATTTAAAATTAACATTGTGTTCTGCAAAAATACATACCAGGGTAATTAAAATATAGATATAGGTTCTTGAGGATGTTTTGAGAGATGATAGTAGGTGGAATATAGAATTAGAGGGGAAATATCGAACAATGAGGCATAAAAAAATCTAGGGATGAATTATTTTTTAAGGTTTAATGATTTTCATGTGAAACTTGGTTATATTTTAGTACATTTTTTAATCTTTTATTTCGAAAATATTGTGTCCTTTGGATTCATTATAATGATTCTAATATATTAATTATGCTAAATTTTGGACATGTCAAGGGATTTAAAATCTAAAATTTATACATACAATTTCAATTGATTTTTCAAGTAATATATGAGTCTGATTTCACCTAATGTTGTGATGTTTGGTGAATTTTTTAGGGTTTCAAAATAATGTTCATTAGGTACTATTATAAAAGTGTAGAATTTAATTATTGATCCATGTCTTGAATTGAATGGTTCAAATTGACAATGAATATATATTGATCTAGGGAAATCAATTTCTAGAGTCCATGGACATGAATCCTAGATAATTATATTTTGAATGGAACCTTGGTAGAGTGAGGATACTAAGACAAAAGGAATTCAAATCATGAATCATCATTAATGATGCAAAAGATGTTATTAGATCACAAGGTAGAGCTTTGTAAAAAGCATTCACTTGGTGGTAAAAAATCGTGTTGTAAATGAGATTTCCAAAAAACAAGGTGTTTTTTATTATTTAATTCCATAAAATTTTGATATCATCAATCCCTATGAGATTAAATAATTTCTAAGATATTAAAATTAATTCTTACTATAAAAGTTAAATCATTCCATATACTCTCTTTTACACCATTGAATTAGTTTTTATCTATCTAGGATTTTCAATATTTTTAGAGACCCCTGGAAATATGTATAGAGATTATAGAGTAGATACATCTTTAAATATTTAATTTCTTATACTATTTTTTGTGTGTGTTCTAAGAAAAACTTAAATATCATCATCACTTTCAATTGAATTTTCTTCTCACTTAAAGTAAGTTTTTTCTTTCTCAATTTATTATTATGTATTCTCTATCACTTTATTGGCACACTTGTTTTGATAAATTATCCATAGATTATTGAATTATCTTTATTAATGCATAGATAATTATCTTAAGTAGTGATGGGTTGAATGTTGGTGGATGATTGTGATATTTTATTATTAATCTTAGTCATAGAATTATAGTTGGTTAGAAATTAGATCATCTCTAAACTATATTATATTCCTTTTCATGAATCCAATAAATAGCAGTGTAGAGGGAACAAATTTGAACTAATTGAATGAATTAAGTCACTATATATAGATATGATTCATATTTTACTATATGTATTGACTCTAATACGTCTTGATTGGTGAATTTTCATAGATTAAAAATTTTAATTGGTTTAGATATAATCAACCAATATATTCAAAAAAAAATTTAAAATTAAGAATAATCTTGTGATCATATCGACATGATAAGACCATGGATAATAAATACGGTATCCTTTATGAAATACTTTGAACAAGATCATAACCCCTATTCTAGTAAATTTATTTCACTACAATACTTTAGTTTTGATATTTCGTGATCCAAAAAAACACCTCAATCAATATCTTCATTAACCAACCATGATAGTTCCTAATTTTTCCACTTCATGGGATTTATATTTAATTTATTCAATTTATGATTTTGTAGTAATGATGGATCAATAACTAATTGAAATTAATGAAATTGGTAACTCGTGGGGAAGTAATAATTCTCTTTGGGTATAGCAATCCTAATATATCATTTATCTCTGAAAATATTTAAAATATTTCAATTATTTTCCCTTATTTCAATTTTTGTTATTTTAGAAATGATATTCAAGGAAAACTATGGGAATGATTATTTAATTTCCATGGTACATTTATATTACATTTTATTTTATTTCTATTATAAATTTAATATTTATGTTTAATATTGAAATATCATAAGTCTATTATATTTATCACATGTTATAATATTATATCATTATAAAATATAGAATTTATTTGTTTTAGTTTGGTATTTCTTTAAAGAAAGGTTATTCAATCTATTTAAGAAAAAAAGACCTAAGGAGTTATATTCTTCCACCATTTAAAAATTTCACCAATAGATTTTTTTTCTTGGATGATAATAAATGAGGGTAATTTGACTCATTATATTGTTAGGTTCTACATCACTTCCTTATACTTATTATTCTACTAGTTAACATTTACTATGTGAGTGGTCTTATTTTTTATTACTTTATCTCTATAATCCAATATCTCCCCTTGTTTTTTCTCATAATATATATCATTATTTAGTTGTATAACCTCTTAGTATAATACATGTGATGGATATGGTTTGTAATTTTATAAAAGAAATACATGGATTACATATTAAACTATAGATAGGTCTGGTGGAATTGAAAGATAATAATCTACCACCCCCATGGGATTGATTATCTCGAAGGGACCCATATATATGGGTCACAACATTCTATTATTCTTGAATATCCTACACCCCTTCAAAATTGATTTTTGATGAAATACCTTATTATTAACTTAAAACTCCAAATATCATAAAAAATAATGATAATATCACTTATGTTGATATTGTGTTGCTTTAATATATCATTAAATGGTTTGAATAATCTATGAAATATCATAAGGAAGGCATAATAAAAATAAATTATGCTCTATGACTTTATCTAAACATATTATTGTTCCATATCTCTCCTCATACAGAGACTCGAATGATTTTAATTATAAGTCCGAATAGAAATTTTTATTTTTTTAGAACTATTATAGAGGAATATATTCAACCCAACCTACTATAAAAGCTATTAAATTGGTATTTAGTATATATTCTAGAGTTTGAATGGTCCTATCATATTGACCATCAATTTTGGGGTGATAATTAGTGATAGCTATCATCTCTATATTAAATTCATTTAAAAAATTCTCTAGAACATTGTGGTAGTCCTCGAATCTCCATCGACATCATTGAAATTTTTATTCCATTTATACTTACCACTTCCTTTATATATATCATAAAAATTTGATTTATTAATAAATTATCTTATAAATTAATGAAATGTAATAAATTTATAAGCATATCAACCAAAAACAAAATGAAATTATAGATTTTAGAAGTCTTAGAGAGTCATGTTACCAAATCCATGGTGATGTTATCTCATTGGAATCAAGGTGTGCATAATGATTTCATAATACCATTATACCTTTGATGCATGGAATTAACAGTATCCAAGAAAAATAACTATAATATAAACTCTACAATCTCCCACATTATTTTTTACACATTAAATTCTCCTTGATATCATTACACATTTTGATCTTCTAAGGGGAATAAGTAATTGTGAGAAATTTTCATTATTTAATAGATCTATTTTCAATTGTAATATTTAGGGGACACATGTTCATTCCCATAATCCTAAAGTTCTATAATTTTCATGATTTAACTCTACGATATTTCCCACCTTCTCCAATATCTCAATATCATCCTTTTTCACTTCCCTAATCAACCCATATATGAATGTGTCATATTTCAATTGGAAAAAATAATATTTCCCCATTGCCTTACGACTTATATTTTTATTCTTTGAAAATTCATGGGTATTGGGTATTTTAAATCCTCAACTTGGATAAGGTACTATTATCCATCGACTCGATGCATTAACCACATTGTCACATTCTAAGGGTGGTAATGTATTCAGTAGTCAAAGTCTGAAAACAATTCTAACCATGTACATTGGGGTATATTAATATCCATATTTGAGAATATATTTAGAGGATCATGTGATAGGTATATATAAATATCACTATTTTCTCATTATATATAATTCCTCCATATCTTTAATGAAAATATTACTTTTTCTTTCTCTAAATTAGGGATTGGGTAATTTTTCTCATGGAACGATAATTAATACGAGGCATAAGATACCATCTATTCATTTTGTATAAGGACACACCCTAATATCATATTTAAGGAATAACTATATATAAAACATATTCTTCACTATAGTTAATGTATTGGTACATTGACCAAAATTTGATTAATTACTTAAACTATCTTCATAGTCATCTATATAGATTAACATAACCCCCTTCTGTGTAAACTTGGTTGGTGGATTTTGAAATCAAGAAAACATCTCAAAAAGAGTTAGTGGTATCAAAATAATATAAAATACTATTTTTCTATGTTATAGTTGTTTTTATTAGCTCATATTAAATTTTATATGAATATTAGGGGTCCAAGGATATACCCTCTCTTATAATTACATGACCCATGAAGGATAATTTTTATATCAATAATTCATACTTTCTAAATTTGAAATAAAATTTTACCTTTATTAAGGCCTTTAACAAATTCCTCAAATGATCTTCATGTTCTTCCATTATCTTGGAATATATTGAAATATAATCTATAAGGACTATAAAATAATTTATTAAGGTAATACATAAATAATTAATTAATCAAATCTACTAAAATAGGTTATAAGATCTATATGCCTTAGAGGCCTCCCTATGAATTCATTGTTTTTATATCTTGTACATAAGTTTTTATTACGTATATCCTCTCATTTAATCCCTTATTTAAGATATTTATATTGAACCTCCACCTTTATTAAGTATAATTCCCCAAATATTTGATCAAAAACTAATAAATAAGCGTTTGAGTATACTTGTTCTTGATCTTCAACCTATAAAATTATAAATAATAAATGAAAAGACACATTGATCCATCCATATTTTTAATAATGAGGGTTTTTTCACAACATGTTATAGTACATATGAATATAATAACCTTCTAAAAAATATATTATAGCTACTTATTTAATTCCTTTGATACAATGTGATCCATTCTATAAGTGATCCTAAATTTCAGTGTAGTAGTAGGTACGAGTTCAATAGAAAACTCAACCTCATGGTCTAGGTGAATACCGAGAAAAACTTTTATAAATATATAATTATAATCATATAAAATTTTAATATCCTCAATATTGAGTTTTTAATAAACCATTTGGGTTGTATATCACTCATTATAAGGTATTAAGTCAAATAAAAGTGATGTAACCCTCAAAGGGAGTTCATTGTCATACTTTCACTAATGTATGATCATGGGTTTGTTTTGGATATGAAATTTTATTTATATTTACCTAAACATTATATGGTCACTATGTAGATTGATCTAATTCGTGCCCAAAATGACCTCAAAATTATACCAATGAGAGAAAAATAATATTTACAAGAATCAAATTATTATAACCCACAAAAGGGTAAGAGATGTAGAATTGGTAAGGAATCATCAAACCATTGGTTGTTATCATTTATAATTTAATATCCATTTATTAGGGTGGTAAATTATTTGTTTTGTAAAATTTCCAGATATGAAGAAGTTGGTAGAATAAAAATCCAATAATATCTCTAAAGTTATGGAAGGGATGATAAGTGTATCATTCACCTCTTTAATTTCATGTCCCACTTCCATAATTGTAATTGTATAGGTTTCTCCATTATTAAATTCATTGTTGATTATTTTCATGTATATTGTCTTCATTTGTTCTTTGGTTGGTGCATTGGTTTTCTTTGTTTCAAAACTCTTTATAGAAGAATCTTTTAATATTATGTGGTTAGTTTGGTTTAGAATTATTTTTATCTATTTTATTATCCAGAATATTTATATATCTTCATCATTCATATATTTTATGGCCATATTTTCCACACTTGATGAATTTTCTAATTCTTTTTAGGAAATTCAAAATGTGATTATTCCCATATTTTTATCGTTCAAGAAGTTGAATCATTTTCCCTCTATGATGTTTGCCAAAAAAAATTCCATTTTCTTCTTCTAGTACACAAACCCATGGTAATAATGAGAGTCTCCAATTTACATTTTTACCCCAATAACACATTGAAAAATTTACTCATATCAACCAAATTACTTACAACCTGATTATTTTTGGATATTTTGGTTAAATCCTCTAAATAAATGTTACGTTTTATTTTTTATGTCAACAATAAAACCAAAGTCTTAGTTATTATTTCTTATGATGTTTTATTAATAAGTACCAACAGATTCATCCCCTTTTTTCATCATCTTAGGTAATCCTCTACATTTAAAAGCATAGATTTGATGGAAATATTTATTAAAAAATATTTTTATTAAACTATCACATTTATTAGGTTTTATTTCTTTATTTTCATTATGGCCCTAGTGAGATCCCACTTATTGGGACTATATTGACCTAATCACCTTTAGAGGAGAGAACTAGGGTTAATAACACCTTTAAATATTTTATTTTCATTGGTCCCCTACGTCATATGGAACATGGTCCCATGTTATCCTAAGTTTATTATATCTCTATTTTTTAATCACATTAAAATTACAAAAAAATATAAAATTCATATTGAGATTGTAAAAAATATTTTACATAGTGATTTACTTGGTTCACCCCAAATTACTAATCTAAGAAGAATATGCAGACAATGTTTCATAATATCAAAAGATAAATCTATGAACTATATATGTTACAAATTTTTTATAATGAGTTACTATTAATATAGGTTCACTACCTCTTTATATATATTTACACAACATTTTGAGATAAAAAAAGAAACATTTTTAAAAAATTGGGTATTCATCAATAGTTTTGGGATATGTTGGTTGGTCTCCTTCTATGTGTGACTCCACTTTTATCATTGCTCTTAATTTTATGATCCATTGTACTTTTCTTCATTGATATATATACATTAAATATAATATTATATCATCATATTATCATGAGGGTTGAATCATTTATTCTCATTATCATATAATTATCACTCATCTTCTCCATTTAAAGATAATTTCAAACATGAATTATCATATTTCTTTATATCTTCTTTATTAACTAATGGTTGCAGTTATTAAATTATTCATCTTTCGACCCTCCTCCTCTAAAAAACCAGATATGCAAATGATAATCTAATATGACTCACTTTTTCTAAATTTAAACTACAATTGAAAAAAATATCGACCTTTTATCCTTTCATTAATTAATTCAAATATCCAATTCTATTATTTTCATTATTTATATAAAATCTTCAAGAATTTAAATTAAATATGTACTAATTACATTCCCTACAAAAAAGGATTTGGATAAAAACCTTATTTCTTTCCCATGATACTTCTAAGTATCATATACAATTATAGTATCATCAAACATTCTACTTAATTTTACTATATTCTATAGATACTTCGCCCCACTCACTGTATTTGAAATAAAATTGTTCCCTTTTTATCGAGAATCAATTCCACCATGATATAGTGAGATCTAAAACTTCTTTTTCAGGAATCCATCTCAGATTACATACTTTGAACTAAAAACCCTGGTATAGTGACCCTATATCTTCATATATGAATATTATATCTTTTTAGATTAATATCGAATACATTTTACAAATAAATTCCCAAGGATCGTAAGGGTTTAGTTTCTTTAGAGATTAGATACACAATATTAATATTTCATGAAAGATATTTAATATTTCTTATAATGATCTACCCATTTATTACTCTTTATAGGCTTACCCTTCTTAAAATATTTCTGCATATCCTTATGAATGAAAACATAAGAAATTTTGAGCTCAAATTCTATGTAAGGGTAAACATGGGAGATATCAATCAATGATCATATAAAATCACAAGATAAGCATAAAGGTATGATATCAAGACTATAACTTACAAATTTCACACCCAGTCTGCTAAAGATCATAAAATTGAGTCATGGGAAAAATCTTCATCATTTAAAAATTCATGAATCGTAAGAGTGAGAAATTGTCATAAATCAATCATGAACCATAACTTCATGAAATAAACGACTTGAACCATCAAAAATATAGAAATAATTTCATAAGTTAGCATTAACTACTGATACCATCAAGTAGTAGTGGATTAGGAATCCCCACATATTTACCATATAAATATGAATTAGGAATCACTATATGTATCCCATAGTGGATCAATCACATCGACTTGTTTCCCATAGTATATCAAGTGCATCGAGTTACATACCATAATTATATCATGAGATATAATACTTTAATTAATGAATTATAGGGCTATAAAACTTCTATTCAACCCATCACATATTGAAATCCATACATATGTGTCCTAAAATATTAGAAAAAATTCATTATATCATCACATCATAACCTATATAAAGAAAAATTGTATCATAAAAATTCCATCAATTCAACATAGCATAACCCATGAAAATAAATGGGTCTCATAAAAATATAATCAAAATAATAATTAAACATCTATATAAAGATTAATTATGTTATCATTATACCAAATACATATTAAAGTATAATTACCATCAAATTATGTTATCACATATAAAAATTATTTTAAAAAATCATTGAAACAATTTATTAGGAAAATTACCTTTTCACTTTGAAATTCATATAATTAAAAAAATCCCAAAACATTGTGAAAAATTTATTTATTTAAATATAACCTTGGAAATTTATTATATAAGATTAATATCAATAATAGTTATGGATTTTAAGAAATTTCATTCATGACGTATATGTTAAAATGAAAATTCCTTCAACATTTTTAATAAAAAATCAAAAAATAATTATTTAAAAAAAGACATGATGATTAATTTTAACAAAACATTACAAGTAAAACATGGAAAAAATGAATTTAAAAAATCATTTTATTTTATTAAAAATATTCTTGAAAACATTTTTTGAAAACTTGAAAATGGAGGAAAAAAATTCTCAGTCCAAGAGAGAAATAAAGTCGATTTTCTTAAAAAACATTATTTTGGTCTCTTAATTTATTAAAGAGATTAAAATTAAAGGAAATAAATTTATTCTACTTAAATAATAAGACTATATTTAAATTTATAAGATTATTGATATTTATATAAACAAATTTCATCATTAGAGGCATAATTAAAACAATCCTGATAGACAATGAGACTATAACATAAACCCCATACATCAAGTCTCAAATTTCATCATAAACATTATTAATGCTTGTTTAATGAATATTGGTTTACAATAAATATATTATAAAACACAATTCATATATATCATACTATATATTATTTACTTATAACCTTTTATCACTCGTCTATTAATAATTCTTTATTAAAATCAATATGCTGGGAGATAACTACTTTGATTTTCTTATATGTTTTGTTTAGGTAGATTTCGTAATTATACTTTAGTCATGTTTAAATAATATATATAATTTTAATAATAATATAAATATGTTATATTTTCATTACATACATATTTACATTTATCCATGAAATTTATATACCGGAAAATAAATTACCCCATTTAGGGAGATGGTAGGTCGAATATATAAATAAATGTTATTCTCATTTTTTGAAAGATGTAACAAAGGAAATATAAATAATTATTCTCATTTAAAAAATTTATTTTATCATATACATGATATATATTCATTAAATTCATCCATATTATCATCTATGAAAAATGGAAATGAAAAATGACTCACATTGCTTTGTTGAGGTGCTAGTCAACATGTATGCACGAGCAACGTTATCATTTTTCAATTGATTGGAAGGTAAGAATGTGGATGAGATTTTATATTTAAAAAATAATAGATATATCTAAAAATTCATATATATTTTATAAATACATAATTAGTTTCTACCTTGATATGTGGTGATGGAAAATGAATTATATCGGTTTGCGACTTGACAGTCCAGTGTACACACAATCAACTTTTTTGTTTCCCATTAGATGAAAAAGGAGATGTATATAGATTATTCCATTAACAAAATAAAATATAATTATATGGACTATAATTTTTTTATTATTTTACAATATTTTAACCATATTTTAAGTAGGTGTAATAATAAACAAAATGAATACACAAGGTTAAAAACTATACCTATTCTTCAGAAAACCTCTTTAGGTTCATGATGAAATGATTAATAATATTTTTTTTTATAATCAAAAAATACTCTATGTCATATTTAGGGATATAAGAAATGTGCTTTAAAAAATATTTCCTTGAATGAAAGGCTCTTGAAGTGAATTTAAGAGATAAGAGGGGGTTCCCTTTAAAAATATGAGGTGACTCCCACTCTTGTGAATTTTTTAATTTTTCCAAATAAATTCAAGTCCCTTTCTTGTAAAAAATTTATATAAATTGATAATATTAAAATTTTAAAAGATTTAGGTATAAATATTACCAAAAAATTGGGTTTCACAATGTTTTTATATCACTTTAACATTAATCTTTTTAGTTCAATCCCTAGTAAACATGTTTGAACCTTAACTATGCTAACACATTTCTTACAGTTTTACTAGTCATTATGAAAAAAAAAGTTTTAACAAATTAAAAAATTTTAATAATGATGATTGAAAATATTAAATCCATTTTATTAAATTAAATAAAAAAATGGTAAAAAATAATTTAAAATTAAACCTGTAAACCTATTGAAAAGTTATTTTCCAAAGAAAAAGTATTCTTATGTATAAAAACATTTTTCATCCACATTTTACATACATTAATTCCACAAATCTAAATTGGATTAATAATAACATAATTTAACTAATTTTTCTTTTTAAAAACAATTTTAAATAAAAATTTAACTTAATAAATTCTTTTAATGAATAAATAATTTTAGTAAAAATCAATATTTTCCATTATTTATTTTAAAATTAATCTTTTTGGAAAATTAATAAAATTGCAGTAATATAATTTTAAAATTAATATTTAATAAATGATGTTAATTTTTCCAAATAATTTTTCTAAGATATTCAAAAATTAATTTAAATGTAATTGTTCCAAAATTTACGAAAACTCTTTTGAGTTGAAGAACAATTTAATCACAAAAACGTGACTGATTTTTATCCCATTCATAAAAAAAATATTTTATGAATGATAAAAGAATATGATTTATTATAAAATATATAAATTTCATTTAAATAATTCAAAAATATTTACTAATTTAAATTTTTAATAAAAATACATATTTTCAAAATATAAATATTTTTTCAGAAAGTTATTTATTTTTCTTTAAGATGATGTTAATTTTCATTTCTAATAAATTTATAACAAATGAATTTATCTTATAAATGTAAAAACCATAAGTTTTTCATAATTTATTTAGTCATTTTTATACCCATCAATACTATACCTAAACTACATTATTTTAAACTAGGTTTTTTATAGAAAGAAAACTATCAAAGAAATTAAATTTATTTTTTAAAAAATATTTCATAAAATCTTTTGTTGTTACATTCTACACCCCTTTTGATTAATTTCACCACAAAAAATCCATTACACTAATATAGTCATCTAAGCATACCTACGCGTCATTATATCATCATATTCCCATGTAACATCCTCAAGTGGGTGGTTTCACCACAAAACCTTGACCAGGTAAATGGTCTTGTTTTATAGAACTTTCTATCTATGATATAAAATCTATACTATTTTTACTATATAAGAGATATATTTATCCATTTTTTATATCCTTTTATTTCAATACATGTGAATTTGTAGGTACGTACTTCATTCTGGGAGATACATATAACCCATTGTAACATTGAGAGAGATTCAATGGAAGCACCAAACGATAAGGTACTGTCCTGAGTTAATAAAGAATATCAAAGGGGGCATTATACCTAGGGCTCAAATTTACATTATTCATGAATCTCATAACTTTATTCTATGGAGAAATTTATAGAGCCACATTCTCAACAACTTCAAATTTTATATCTCAATAACAATTTTCAACATATTGTTTATGTCAACTTTTGGATGACCTTATGTGTTATTGAATAGCTCTAACTTTCTCTTTCACTTGTTTACCTAACTCATGTCCCAATAGATTTATTTCAACAAATTTATTTTACATAACATGATTTATACCAATATTTTCCTAGGGGGATTCATAAGGACCTATCTAAATGATCGAGTTAAAGTTATTATTATAAGAAAACTCGACTAGAGGAATGTGTTAATACCAACCACATTTGAATTACATAAAATAAAATCCAAACATATATTATAGGGTTAGAATGGTTCTATCATAAGGACTATATTTCAGATGATTATAAACACTGCTAATACATAACTCTATATCCAAATCCTACTAAAGACTCTTCCAGAACATCAAAGTGAACATTAGATCCTGATTAGATATAATGAAATGTGGGGTTCCATGAAAATTAAATAATTATTTAATTCATATTTAGTCAACTAGTCATTTGGGAAGTCATATATAATAGGATTAAAGTGTGATGACTTCATAAGGTAATCAACTAAAATCTAAATATCATTAAATAGTTTAGATATTTTGTGGAGTCTAATGAAAAAAATCGATGGAGATTTTTTCCCATTTCCATTACATTATGGGAAAATGGTTGTACCATACCATTTGAATTTTATCTTTCAACATTAACTTAATGACATTATAATAACCAAGATACATATTCTAGAATATCCATTTTAATTTTTTCCAACTAGAAATAATAATTCATATCTATATTCATATTCATATTTCTAGGATGAGTGGTGAATGGTAAACATTAATATTCATCCAATATCACATTACTCAAATTAGGTATATGTGGGACACATATATTATTTTTGGACACTATCATTACATCACAATCAATGTTTAAATCAGATAAATTTCTCAACTTATTTTTTAATCGTTACATGGATAGATGGTTGAAAATTCATTTGAGCATGATAAAATTTCTCCACTTCCTTAAATATTTTGAAAAACATCCTTTCAAAATAAAAAACATTATATTGTTTTATCCTCATCATAGATAATCTATTATGTTCCTTTAAACTCAGTGAAACATCCAACATGATTGATTTCTCTAGGTGTTAATGTACTAAGAAGTGGTAATCTTTAATTTTCTCCAACAAAATTCTCTAGAGAAAATTCCTTTAGAATTTTTAATTAGATCCAACATATATATAAGTTAATAAACCAGCTGGTTAGGAGGGATATTCCTTGGGGAGGCAATTACCTACCTTTCAGGATTGTGTGTGTGTGGTGTGTGTGTTTAAGGAAATATTACCCACAAACACCAGATATAATATTTATACAAAATACTTCTCCATAAAAATAATGACTCTATATAATTAAAAAAAATTAAAAAACTAATTCCTAATCATGAGTTGGTTAATTTTTCATATGGACCTACCATTATCATAACGTATAAGATATAACCATATTGTTATCCATGATAACACATCCCAATCCCTTAATTGAGGCATCCCTCTACATTACAACCCCTTATCCACTATAGGGTAATGTTTGAACCGGTTAGCTGACTAAACTTCGCTTTAGTTCCTTGAAATTTTCCTCATATTAATCTATCCAAAAGAACATAGATCTATTTTTCATTAACTTGGTTATAATTTTATAATAATATGATAATTTATCCACAGATTATCAATAATATTTATAAAAAACATAAAACTATGGATCTCAGCTATACTGGTTGGCCTGGTCCATTTCCTAATAATATCCATCATTAAAGGATCCACTTAAATACATCACATGGGATTATATGACATAAGAATGTCATTTTCTAAAGTCTTAATTCACACTTTGTAATTTTTTCAAACAAATTATCCTTCTTGGAGTCCTTGAATAAGATTATAAAGTGATCTTCATGCTCATCCTTGATATTTGAGTATATATTAACAACATTTATAAATACTACCAAAAAATGATCAAGGTAATCTATAAACACTATATTAACTAAATCCATGTAGTAGATAGGGGAATTTGTACGACCAAATTTCATCACTATAAATTTATAGTGTTATATACCTCATATAGAAGGTTGTATTTTGTAGGTCTTCACCTTTGACTCCCAACTAATAGTACCCATATCTACTATCAATCTTGTAAAATTATTGATCTCTACATAATTGATCAAAAAAATAATCATTATGGTGTAAAGGATTATTGTTCTTGGTATTAATATTTTTAACTTATTTATAATCAATACAGAGTCACATTGATTCATATTTCTACTTAAAAAAGAACTGTTGTAACCTCACGTAATGGAAATGTTCAAAAAAATCCATTATCAAGATTCTCCTATAATTTATTCTTCAATTATTGTAACATGGTTAGGGTAATTTAAAAATGAGTCCTTAAAACAGTTTCCTTACTAGGTATGAGATATATTGAAAACAAAACATCATGACTCAGAGGAAGTTTAGGAAATTGTTATGGAAATAAATCAATAAACTCTTAATAAAAATGAATGCCTTCAATGTTCATTTTCTCTATAACTATCTGAGAAAATTATCCTTCATGGCTACAAATTAAGACTCACAAGAGAGAATTAATTTTTGTAATATGTTTGATTTAATCATAATGTATGGAATATAATAAATTCCTAAAATTACATAATATTCAACAAAATGGATAACCATAAGATTTGTAGGAATAAATTTCCCTCAAACATCAATCAGATAGGAAATATGGAATTGATATGTAACTGTTGTGCCATTATTATTTTTCACCACTAACTATATATTTATTAATTAAGTTGGTAATTCAATACCCTTATAAAATTAGTTACTTATAAAAGAGTGGTTTGAGAGGCAATCAAATAAGAAATTATCAATTTAATACTACATAATATGTGTACCTTTCACCACATTATTATCATAACCCACTTAAACAATCATGATAACATAATATTTCCCTTTTATTTAATATTAATTAGTTTTTGACATTTATCTTCATTATCAACATTATAACTCATGAACTAGATATAATAATCCCTCTACTAATTTCATTTGAATTATTACATAGTGGGTGGAGTATTAGTTGGAAACTGTATCTCTTTCATTTCATTAACTGGAATATTCATTGCCTTTGAATATTCATAAGGATTGTGAACCACCATTCCACATTTATAAAACCTATTAATTATATTAAAAAATTACATTTATTTTTCTTCACACGTTTTTAGTATGTAGAGGGATTTAATTTCTTTCCACCATGTGATTCATTCAATTTATCATGAGACTCAATACTTTTTTCATATAAAAACCATGTGAATAGTTGGGATATCCAATTATAATTTCTACATTAAGTTCACATAAAATTATTTATTCAAATATTATAAAGTATCTTATAGCTAATCCATTTTGAATCATGGTAATAATCCCCCATAGAATATATCATTTTTTAGGGAAATGATTAAACCAAAAAAATATCTTCCATATCATGTAAAATTTTCCTCATAAGTTCCAATGTATTCATCCTCCTTTTTCTTAATCCCAAAAAATTATATATCCATATTTTTTTCTGAATTAAAGGGATTTAATTACTGAAATAATATTCTTAAACTCCACCCATTCCATAGAATCAATTTATTCCTCTTTAATCATATTCTTCATAATGTTCCACCATTGATCTGATTCACCTTCTAAATGATAAATGCATAGTTTTAAATATTCAAGATCCAAGAACTAGAGAGTAGAAGATATCTTCTCAATGGTTTTGATCCATCATTCAAATACTAGTGGATCTAAATACCAACTAAAATAAATCATATATTCACTTGTTAATGAATCAATAGTACATTGTTCCCTCCTTCGATTGTTAGAAGATCGGTATGATTCATGGCTTAAGAAGTATTTGTGATAATATAAACAATATTATCCATTCCATCTATCATGGAACATGGTTTCTCAGGTGTAAAATCATTACATCTCCCATCACAATCATTCTTATCATAATGTCTTCTAGTTCCCTATATTTATTAAAACTAAAAAACAATGTGTGGGAAATAATAATCATAGTGGGAAAACAAAAAATCATGAAACATTTATTGGATTTTTAAATCATAAAACCTTATTTTCATATTATGAAACATTATTTTTAACCTAGGAAATCCATGTTCATAATTTATTCATATTTTTCATAGTGTTTCTTAAAATATGTTAATTAACTCAAAAATATCCCCTAGGAGTGTTAAGACATGCGATTAGTAAGGTAACACTCACTGTGCACAAAAAATGATCATATAGATATACTCCACTAACTCTTTTCTGTATTAAAATGCCTAGATGTGTCTTTTTCAAAAATACATCCACTTATAGTATCGATATATTTTTGTATTTAAAAGAAATCATATTCTCTTTATTACCAAAATCTATGATTTTATCCTATACATAGACTTATCCCATGGTTTTCACCAGTGTTTTCTAAACCTAATATCTAGTGATTTACTAAACCCTTATTTGATAACAACTATAATGACATCAACATTTCATAAATAAATATTACATATTTTCTTATGAATAATCAATAAAATTCACACATATAGGCTCAATGACGGTTATTTTCTTGTGTCCTTAGAGACAAGATACGCAATATCCTTATTTTTTCGAAGATATTAAACATGTACAACAAATATCTCCCCATTTAATACTATTTACATACATAACCTACTTAAAACAATTCTTTATAATCTATGTAATTGAAACAAAAGCAAGTGTTAGCATAGATACTTTCTAAGGTTATACATGGGAGATACCAATCAATGATCATATAAAAACATAAGAAAAGAGTAAGAGTATGATATTAGGACCATAACTTAGAATGTTCATAACCAGTTTGATAGAGATCATAAACATGAGCCCTGATACAAATAATTATAATTTCAAATGTCTTGAATAATTACCATGAGAAATATTCAAAAATTGATTGAAAACCAAAAGTTCTTGTCATAAAATTAAAACACTATTATAAGTATAGAAACCATTTCATATTTTAGGGTTGACTACCAAGACCATTAAATTATAGTGGATTAGGAATCCCTACCTATTTCTGATATCATAATAAATCAGCCATCGCCACCTATATCCCATAGTGGATCGAGAATATTGACTTGTTTCTCATAGTGGATCAATAAATCAACTTGCATCCAATATTTATCTCATCAGATATTATTATTAACACAATCCATTAGAGGGATATATAATTTAGGGTCCACCCATCACATGATGAAAACTATATATATTTTTTCCACAATATCATAAAACATTTATAACATCATCACATCATATCCAATGAAAAAATGGGTTTCATAAATATTTTAGCTATTCAACAAAACATAATCCCTAATAATAAATGGGTTTTATACACATCACTTCACAATAATCATAAACTATCCAAATAAATAATAAATATGGTATATTTGGATCATACCCATGTTAAATCATAATTAATATAAAAGTATGTTATCATAGATTAAAATCATATTAAAATATCACTGAAACATTTCATAAAGAAAAATACCCTTTCCTACTTTAAAATCATATTTTTAAAAATAAAAATTAACAAATTATTGTGAAATTACGTTTTTTAAATATTATGGGAAAATTATAAAGTAATCTTCAAGTAACGAATAGTTTATGATAGAATGAAATTCCATTCATGCGGTATACATTAAAACTATGTATCTTTTCACATTTTTTGTAAAATTAAATAATTGAATTGTTTCAAAAAAGAAAAGAAGATTAATTTTAAACCAATTTTTAAAAATTAAAACATGGGTAAAAATTAATTTGAAAAATAATGTAAGATTCTTAAAAACATTGTAAAACAATTTTAGAAAACATGGACATGGAGGAGAACATATTCTCAATCAAAGAGGGAAATAAAGTCGATTTTCATTAAAAATATTCAATTGGTCTATTTTGGTTTTAAATAGTGGAAAATGAAATAAAATAAATTAATATCATAAAATAAACATATTATAGAAAAATTAATTATATTATTGGTAGTAATATCAATAAATTTCATTATCATAAATGAAAAAAACAATCTTGAAAAAGAAAGAGATTGTAACATAAATCACTTACCTCAGGTCAGGAATTTATTCACACGCATTAAAAAATCCGGAATAATAAATATATGATTATTATAACAAAATTAATGAACCATAATCATATACATATATATAATAAAATATATTAATTACCTATAACCTTTTATCAACAATTTATTGAAATTTTTTTATTAAAATCTTTATTTCTGTGATAATTGCTTCATTTTTTTATGTTTTAGTTCAATATTTTTGGACCTTATACATTGATCTGGGTTCCATATTCTGAAATATGTTAATACTGATATAAATATCATCAATATTAATTATATAAATCTTTAGAGTTATCCAAAAAAATTTATATATTGAAAAATGACGTATACAGTTCCAGAAGATTGTAGGTTGTACGTACGCAAGAATATTGTTTTAATTATTTTTTGTTTGAAATGAAATAAAGGTAAATAATAATTCATTTTTATAGAATCATTATATTATCTTATATATCATATATATTCAAAAAACCATCCTTATTACCATAAATGTAAAACAGAAATGAAAAAAAAATTACATCGCTTCGTTGATGTGGTAGTTCACACATACCCACGAGCGATGTTATCATTTTCCATTGCATTGGAAGGTAATAATGTTTATGTGATATTATAAATACATAGATATAATTATTTCATAAATAATATATATATGTATGTATCTATATGTCTATGTGTGGGGGGTGTATGTGTGTTAAATTAATCATTATTTTCATCTGTGAGAGGTGGTGATGGAAAATGAATTACAATGTTTCATGGGGAAATCTTCCACCATACACAATATCGATGGTTTCATTTACCATTGGATGGAAGAGGATATGGATATTGGTTATTAAATTAACATAATAACTTCAAATTATTTGGAATACACTAGTATTATTATTTAATCATAGTTGAAAATAAATTTAAGGAGGCATAAGTTGAAATAAAATGAAAAAACAAGGATAAGTATTATACCTATTCTTCAGAAAACATATTTAATATTATACCTAAATCCTTATTAGGATGGTTTTACGATAAAACCAAGTATTCTAGGTCATGTGTAGGGATGTAAAGAATGTGATTTCATATGTATTGACTAAACCAAAAGTATCTTTAAATGTCGATAGGAGAGGATTGGGGTTCTATTCTATAATTTAGGTGAGTGGATCACTTGTAATTTTCTAATGTTTTAAAATAATGTCCTGTTAAATTCATTAAAAAATTACACCAAAATGGATCATATTCTTAGGATATGAGTTTACGGTATAAATACAACCTATAAATGTGCTTTAAAAAAGTTTTTGGTTTGTTTATACCTTATTATTTTATTTTAACACCCATGTAATATTTTGTAACACCCCTATATTCAACGGTATTCTTCTCTTTGAATAATACAATTGCTTGCGTTGTATGCAGCTCCGAGTTCTAACAAACCACGACCAATCCATCTTGCAATTTATAAAGAAGTTATGAATAGTAATAACCACTTTTTAAAATTTTGTAAATTTTATTTTTCAAAATGGACTTCATTTTTGGATTTCGAATATCGAAATAAGTTTAGGGTGAATTTTTGGTATTTTTCTGAAAACTCTCAATTTTTGATGAATAGTTAAAAACATTGTGTTATTGTTTAAAACCAACATTTCATTTAAATGATTATTTTTAATTTAAATTTATTTTTAAGTAAAAATAGATACATAATACCTATATTAATCTAATGTAATTCACTGAAGTCTTTTTATAAAAATATTAGATATATAAATTTTATTGAACTTTTTAACGTCTTTTACCCACCTTCTAGGAACATTTGAAAATTCGTATATAAACATAATTTTGCTGCTTCTATAAATTGAATTTCAAAAAACTGATAGAAACAGTTTTCATCAATAAGTAAACATTGGTTTAATAGGAGTAAAATAATTGTTGTTGAATAGTAACTTTTGAATTTTATTTACCATGGTTACTAGTAAATAGGGTAACTAAAAGTAAAAATAATATTATAATAATATAAAATTACCCCAAAACATGTCCTAATTCTATTGGATGAATTTTTTTCGACCAAAATCAACCGTAGGAAAAAAATATGATCTTTTTTTATCCTTATGGATTAGATTAGAACATTTATTAAATTTTATTTAAAGAAGAGTTAAAAGTGTTAAATTAAAATTTTAATAACAAACCCATTTATAATAAAGGGATATAAATAAGATAAATTCGACTAAAAACATCCATAGAAAGATAAAAAATATTTCATACATCATGGTATTTTATTTTTAATTATTAGACATTAAATAATTAAATTTCATTATGACACAATGATGATGCAGAAATTACATTATTAGTGAATGATTAAAATAAATGACATTAATAATATTAAAATAAATATAATTTGAATTAATTAATTACATACACTAATTTTATAGATAAATTATACATGGTAGTGACACATTTGATATATTGTTTCGAAGTTATTGAGTTGGTTTCATATTTTTAAAAATTAAAATATTTAACAGTAACAAAATTAACATGAATGATATTTTAAAATAAATACTAATCTATTAAATTATATAAAAGTTAGAAAAATATAAAGATTGGCTAGATAAAATGTATATTGATAAAAATTTCATAAATGATCCACTTTATGTTCTTTTGGTAATTTATAGTAACTATATTAACCATATAGTATAAAAATACAAGTAGACATGGTAACGATCAAACTATTTAACTAATGGTTAAATCGAAAAGATATGGTTTATTTTATGATATATGCATGTCTAAAACCTAATGGTTGAGAGGTTGTCTACCCATAACCATGTTATCCTCTAAATAAATCAATTTTAAATTATTATAAACTTAAAACACTTTTATAATAAATTAATATTTCAAGATTTTTCTAAAGGGCCCCTCAGCTCTCTTAAAAAAGGGTACTTTCCCTTCTCTTAAATTCATACCCCCAAAGACCTTTTTCTCGGCCAAACATTACTGAAATAACCTCTAAACTACCCACAGTTAACCCTATGGGCCATACATTGATCATAAATCCAACAAAAGGATCCTTTTTTTCAAATCAAAAGGTAGCACCAGAGAAATAGGTAATTATCTTATATCCAATTTCAATGTTCTTTTCTTCTTCTACATCCTCTTTCTTTTCTGTGTCCATAATAAAATAATAACTCCAGTAAATTCTAAATATTTTTATGTTATTATAAATATGGTACAACTATATTCATTATTCTATCCATCCTTTGAATGAAAAAGTCACCATGTGTGTGTGTATGGATTACCGTCTCCATGTCATGGTGTAGTTTGTTATTCAACACTAAATTTTTTTTTGGGAATAATAATCAGTATAATTCATGTAAATAATAAATATAACATGTTAATTATTCTCTATATATAATATACAAACTAATTACATATGATTTAACCATCAATAGAATGATATTTTCGTTTGTGTGTATGTACTGCTTACCATCTCCACGACGTCATGAGATTCGTTGCCCATCATAACCATTCAAGAATAATTTTCATTTGATTATTAAAAATAATTTTTAAGAACTTAGTAAAATTATCTATATGAATCAAATGAATCTTATCCATACCAAAAATTACTTGAATTGCGAAACATATAAAGGAAAAAAAATCTGTTAACACTTGAAATAATGATAATACTAAAATATTATTAACTAAGAAATTTTAGGGGATCATATATGATATCATATTTATGTATGTGGTTCTTTTATAATTTAATGAAAATGATTTAACCATTATACACATGGTTAATATACCCTCGACTAAGCAAAAGTACAAGGTAAGTGTTAATTTTACAATCTTTCTATTATCTGATGTGGTTTATACCTAAGTTTCTACTAGGAATTCTGTATCATCCACAGCTGTGTTTCTTAATAAATGTACTTCAAACTTTTTTACTATTTACTATAATATGGGTTAAATTCATTTATAATGTTTTTTGAGTTTTTTAAAAAAAATTTGAAAGGAATCTTTCTGTCATTTTCCAAACAAGATACTTTATGAATTTTTCAAAACATTATAGAAAGAATGTTTTTTTAACTTATACAGCGAGTGCGGCTATTTTCTGTCATTATAACACCTTATAATCTTCACTTAAAATCTTATAGGAATAATTTCAAAATAAAGGTTCTCTTTTATAATTTTGTGACTTTTAAATGATTTCAAAGTAGAAAGAGATATGTCTCTCATAATGTTTTTGGATTGATTTCATCTATGTCAACATATATTTTTGGATTTTATGTTTAATTGAAGATGATTTATTATGATACAATATTCCATGTTGTATTGATAGTTTTATGATATGTTTAACTTTGGATGTGCTATTTTTATGTCATTCACAGTTTATGGTTAAATTGTTAACATTTCATATGCTAGTTTAATAAGAATGTTTATGTTATGTTTCATCCTTTTCATATGAAGAATGCATTGGATGTAGTAAGTGATGGTAAGGTCCCTCTATATCCCCTATATTCATCAGTACGTCTCATCAGACAAACTAATGTCTTGGAAAAAGTCCTTGAAAATATTTTTACTCGTTGTCTTGTAATGAGTCCGTGACTATATAGTTATGATGTCTAGCATTTTTCATTCCATCATTATGATATTAGCTATTGATATTACAAGTGATTATTCATCTTGTAGAATATATATGTGAATAATAAAATAGAATTATTTGATTTATATTTTCCATATTATTCTGATGTTTATGTTTAAAAGGATTGTTTTATAGTCCTATACATTAGATTAAATGTTTATGATTATTTATTTTAGTTTACGCAATATTTTTATCCTTACTGGTCATCTGAAATCACCACTTTCTTATGTTTTATTTTTTTCCTTGATGCAATGAAGTATATTATAATTGACATGTAGGGATAGGCTAAGGGATATGAATGTGTTCAAAGAAGAAACAATGTTGCTTTTTTATTTCATAATGTAATGTAAAACTTATGTATACATCTAGTACTTCCAAGGATACTAAATTGATCTGGGACATGATTCCTTATGATCATGCCAGTGTTATGTAATGATATACAAACTCTGGGTAACTGGGGTTGTAACACCCCAAGCTTCTACGATACGCTTCTCTTTGAATAATGTGATAGCGTGTGTTGTACGCAACACCGAGTTCTAACACACCATAACTAATCAAACTAGCCGTTATGAATAGTAATACCTACTTTTTGAAATTATATATATTTTATATTTGAAAAAGGACTTCATTTTTGGATTCGGAATATCGAATTTAGCCTAAGGTGAAATTTTGGTACATTTCGGATAACTTTCATATTTTGATGAATAGTGAAAATTACTAAGTTTTAATTAAAAACAACTTTTTTAATAAATATAATTAATAGTGATAAATTATGAATTTGAGTGGTTTTAAAGTATATTTAGAATATATTTTTACCATTTAATATAATGTTGGTCATTGTACATAATTTTACAATTAAACCGAACATAAACGAGTGTCAATCTTTTGATAGTTATTATCTCTTAAAAACACGCTTTTTGTTTTGACAGCGGGAATTAATTTTAAATTAATTTCTGCCACTTCTGTGTTTTCAATTTAGGAAAAAGGATTCCATATTTGGAATCATTATGTTCAAATTGTGTAAATAGGTAACTTTTATTTTTAGACATTTTGAATAATTACTGCGGTAAATATTTTATTTACCATGGTTAAGGGTAAATCCGGTAAATAAGGGTTAAAAAATAATATTATAATAATACTAAATTACCCTAAAACGTGTCTTAACCCTATTGGTTGATACATGGTCGACCATGGGAATCTTTGGGTCTATTTTGGGACCCCATGGATCCACTTGTAAGTGATAATGACACTTTATTTTAATTAAGTTAAAATGAATACAAAAATGACACAAGCATATATCTTTTAGAAAAACAATTGTTACATAGAGTTATATATGTTGGATTTTAGATTATAAATATTCATTAGAAAGATAAAGGGATTTACTACATAATGATATTTTATTTATAATTTTTAGACATTAAATAATTTATTTTATTTATGACACAATGATGATGAAGTAATTACTATAATAGTGAAAAATTAAAATAATTGATATTATAAATACCCAAATAAATATAATATGAAACTTTTAATGAATTAAACTAATTTTATAGGATAATATGATATATTAGGATTGATTTAATTGACTTTTTTCGAAGTAATCAATCTGTTATGAGTTTCACAAAAATCAACTATTGAATAGTGTCAAAATTGACATAAAAGAGTTCTTAAAACAAATATTATATTATTAATTGATATTAAATTCCTAAAAATTTAAGGTTCGGCAAAGAGACATATATCATGATAGGTTCATCATTAATGTACCACTTGGGGGTCGCTTGGATGTATATAGTAAGTTTATTAACCATATTATATAAAAATACAAAGAGACATTGTAAAAGTGAAACTAATTAACTTAGAGTTAATTCTTAAAGATAAGGTTAATATAAGTACCCAAACCTGTCTAAATTCTATTGGTTGAGTGGTTTTCGACCTATAACCACCTTAACCTTTGAATAATAAGCTTTTGAGCCATTAGAACCCGAATATGAATTTATTATAAATTAATATTTCTAGCTTTTCCAAAGGTGCCCCTCACCCCTCTTATAAATGGGCACTCCTCCTTCTCATTTCTTCACACCTTAAAAGCCTTTTGGTTCGGCCAAACTCTTCCCAAATACTCTCCAAACATCCCTCACTACAACCTAGAGGCCTTAGTTTGATCAGAAAGCCAACCTAAGGAGCCCTTTTGATCAAATCAAAAGGAAGAACCCGAAGAAGAGGTAATGATTTCACCACCCTTTTCCAAGTTCCTTTCTTCTTCCACTTCCTCTTTCTTTGTTCTTACCATTCTAAAATAATAACTCCAGTATCTTACATATATTGTGATGTTATTATAAATATGGTACAACCATATTCATTATTCTATCCACCCTTTGAATAACATGTCACCATACGTGCGTACGTACGGATTACCGTCTCCACGTCGTGGTGTAATTGTTATTCAATATATTATTATTTGGATGGGTATAATAATGATGTGTAACTCATGTAAATAATAAATATAACATGTTAATGATTATGTATATATGATATACCATCCATTTATATATTATTCTAATATCGAAAGAATGATATTGTCGCTCGTGCGTACGTACGGACTACCGTCTCCACGAACGCGATGAGATTCATTCTCCATCGTATCCATTCAAGTATAATTATCATTTTATGATTTAAAAATGATGTTTAAGGACTATATATCATTCTGGATATGAATAAGATACAACAACCATGTCTTATGTAACAAAACATATAAAAGAAAATGAGTAAGTTAACTCCCAAAACGACGATAATTCTAAGATATTATTAACAAATCAATGTTAAAAGATCATATATGATATCATATTATTATATATGATTCTTGTATAATTTAATAACAACTATTTCACCATTATACAGGAGGTTAACCTACCCCAACCAAGGAAAAGTACAAGGTAAGGGGTTTTCATCTCACTCCTTATTCCCGTGAGATTCATGCCATATTGCCACCATCACCTTTTGTGTGGTGTATGTACTGCCCATAATTTTATTATTTGTGTAATACACTCTAATTTATGTGTATTTACATATTCATTGTATGATACCTCTTTTATGGGTTGTATGTTTCATAAGTTACCAAATTGGTAAGGGTTTACTTTACAATCTCTTCATTATCCGAGGTTGTTTATACGTAATAATCTACTGGGATCTCTTTATCATCCACATCCATGTTTCTTAAAAATGTATTTCAAAACATTTTTACTACTTACTAGAATATGAGTTAAAGTCATTTATACCCTTTTTGACTTTTATAAGTGGTTTATAAAGGAATCTTTTGATCGTTTTCAAAACAAGGTCCTTTTAACCTTTTCGACAGAATTAAGGTAAGAATGTTTTTTTAACTTATACGGCGGGTGCAGCTATTTTCCGCCATTATAAAATCTTCAAAGCTTCCCTTACAAGCTTATAAGAATATTTTCAACGAAAATGTTTTATTTTATATGGATCTTAAATGATTTAAGAATAAAAGGAGATATTTCTTTTAAAAGAATTTTGATTTCATCTATGTCAACATCCTTTGATGGATTTTAAGATTATTTGAAGTTGATTTATTATGATACAAAACTTCTATATTGTATTGAAGGTTTTGTGATATGTTTGACTATGGATGTGCTATTTTTATACCATTCATAGTTTATGGTGAAATTATTGACATTTCGTATGCTAGTTTTTAATACGAATGTTTATGTTATGTCTAAACCTTTTCATATGGGAATGCATTGGACTTAATATGTGACGGGTGGAGCCCGCTATAGCTCCTCGATGCATCGGTAGGTCTCATGAGACAAACTAGTTTCTTGGAACAAGGACTTGACAAAATCTTATTTGTAGTCTTGGCACGAGGCCTTGACTATGTGGTTATGATAGTCTGGCATTATGCATTCCAACATTATGAAAGTGGTTATTGATTTTTGCATGTGATTATTCGATTAGTAGAATATCCATGTGAATAAGTAAATGGCATTATTTCATTTTATTTATGCCATACCATGTTGAAAGTTCATATTTAAAAGGCTTTTGTTTTAGTTATACATTGCCTTAAATGTTTATTCTTATTTATGAAAGTTTCCGCTATATTGTTATCCTTACTGGGCATTTGAGCTCACCCCTTTTCTATGTTTTATTTTTCCCAAGAAGTGAAGAAGTAAGTTATGAATGACCTGCAGGGATATTATGAGGGGATTATAGTGTGGACTGTGGAGACAATATGTTGTTGTAGTAGTTTTTCATTTTATGATGTAATGTAAAACTTATGAATATATCTAGTGTTTCCAAGGCTACTAAACCAATCGGTCTTTCGAGATTTGATCTTTCTTGTGATCATGCCAATGTTATGTAATAATGAACCGACTCTGGGTAACTGGGGTCGGGGCGTTACAGTTGGTATCAGAGGAAGTTTAGTACAAACCTTGGAAGCTAGATTTAGATAAACTCTGATTAGAGCACGTAGACCTAAGATGAACTTTGAGGATTAGTATAGAAGAACTTCCTAGAATTTTGGTATTGTAGAGATTTTGTGAGTTTTCCAAGAAATACATCCCTGTCTGGATACGAGCAGGTAGAGGCGGCTCTGGCACAGATGTACCTAGGGGTAAAACCCGAAAACACCTATTTGAGCTAGACTCGAACGGGAACTGGTGCACGACAACGGGCCTTGCTGCACTCTTGGTTACGACACTCCCGGGGGATATGCTTAGGATAACTCTCATTTTATTTACAAATCATTTTGAAGGGATTATGAGTATATACTTCCTCAAAGAAAACATTATTATGATTATGGATTATATCCATAAATAGTTCAATTTATGTTAAGTGTTTTATAAGTATGGGATTATGTATTTTGATTCATAAACTGATCTAGTTTATGCCATTATTTAGAAATGGCTCCTAGTGGAAGAAATGGAAACCGTATCAATGCATGCACTCCATGTAGGGATTGCCCTCCTGCTCAAGATAATTATAGTGGGGCTGGTGATGCAACTGGTGCTGATCAGCTAATCACCATACTGGGACAACTTACTCAGGTTATGAATAATAACCTCACCCGTATGGAGCACCCTGATCCGCAGCGTGGAGGATCAATGTTAGATCGATTCATTAGGCAACAACCACCAAAGTTCAATGGGAATACAAATCCCTTAGTAGCTGAGCAATGGATATTTTCCCTAGAGAAAATATTTCAGGCTTTGGGGAGCAGTGAAAGGGAAAAAGTTATCATGGCAGTTTACCGCCTCACTGGAGATGCTGATCAATGGTGGTCATTGATTCAAAATACGAAGGAAGATGATGAAGTATCAAATATGGAATGGAGGGAGTTCAAAGATCTGTTTTTAGAAAAATACTTCCCTCGCGACTATCGAGCAGATATGGAAAGGCAATTTCTGAGTCTGAGACAAAAGGAGGATGAGAATGTCACAAAGTATGAGGCTAACTTTACAAGGTTAGTGAGGTACGCTGGTGATTATATTCGTAACCCAAGAAGTAAGATTGATCGTTTCTTTGATGGGTTAAAACCATTTCTCCGTCGAGCATTAGTCTCACAATCCTTTTCATCGTACGAAGACATTGTCTCATGTGCTATCAAGACCGAAAAGGAATTCTCTAAGTCTTATGACTTTAAAGCAAAGCAAGAGAAGAAGAGACCTGTTGATCAATCTGGGAATGGAAATAAGGGGAAGAAGGGAAAGGTTGAATATCCATCTTGTGGTAAATGCGGGAAGAAACATCCCGGTACTTGCTTGAAGGGAATGGGAGTCTGTTACAAGTGTGGTGAAAAAGGCCACCAAGCTCATGATTGCAAGGGGAAGAAGGAAGCTACCAACGTTCAGTGCTATAACTGCAGGGAGATGGGGCATTATGCAAATGCATGTCCTAAGCGTCAGGAGAACTTACCTCAGAAAAGGCCAAGGGATCAAGGCCAGGCTTATGCTATCACTACTGCTGAGGTAGAAGCTCCGAAAGACGTGGTGGCAGGTAATTTAATGGTTTCCTCAAGTTTAGAAAATGCATTATTTGATTCTAGATCATCGCATTGTTTCATATCTTCCCAGTTTGCTAAGAAAATTAGATATTTCCAATTTGATTTAATAAGGGAGTTGTCAATTAAAACTCCTAAGGGAAGTATCGTTGCAACAAAGTTTTGTGAATCAGTCCCCATTAGAGCACATAAATTTTCTTTATCTGCTGATTTCATCGTCATACCTATGATTGAGTTTGATATAATCCTCGGTATGGACTGGCTTTCGGACTATGATGCGAAGATTTATTATAAGAAGAAAGAGGTTACGATTCTTGATGATAATGATAAGGAGCACCTTATTTTTAGAGCAGAATCGTCACCACCTAATTCTTATTTAGATCCACCCCCAGTAGCTCAACTTAATTCAATTATTGGGGAGGAAGAGAATGAAATAACTGTCGGTGAGGAAAGGAATGTTCAAATAGAGGATGTACCTGTTGTGAAAGAATTTGTAGATGTATTTCCGGAAGATTTACCTGGACATCCTCCAGAACGAGAAGTTGAGTTTTCTATTGATTTGATTCCTGGATCAAGGCCTATATCAAAGACCCCTTATAGAATGGCCACTGTAGAGTTAGTCGAACTAAAGAAACAACTAGAGGAATTGAGTAATAAGGGATTTATTCGCCCTAGTGTTTCTCCATGGGGAGCCCCTGTTCTTTTTGTTAAAAAGAAAGATGGATCTATGAGGTTATGTATCGACTACAGGGAGATCAATGCTATAACGATAAAGAACAAGTATCCCCTACCTCGTATTGATGATTTATTTGACCAACTGCATGGAGCTCAATACTTTTCAAAGATTGACCTTCGATCTGGATACCATCAGTTGTGTGTGAAGAAGGAATACATTCCGAAAACAGCATTTCGAACCAGGTACGGGCATTACGAGTTTACTGTAATGCCGTTTGGATTGACTAATGCACCCTCTGTATTCATGGATCTAATGAATAGAGTTTTCAAGGAGTATCTTGATGAATTTGTGGTGGTATTTTTTGATGATATCTTGGTATACTCCAAAACCTACGAAGATCATGAAAATCACTTGCGCATTATCTTGAAGACTCTGAGGAGGCATGAATTATATGGGAAGTTTAGCAAGTGTGAATTCTGGCTTCAGGAGATTTCTTTTCTTGGCCATATTGTCTCTAAAGATGGAATCTCTGTTGATCCTTCTAAGACCAAGGCAATCCAAGAATGGCCAGCACCTACGAGTATAACTGAGGTACGTAGTTTTATTGGTTTGGCAGGTTATTATCGACGTTTCGTCCAGAATTTTGCCCGATTGGCTAACCCATTAACGAAGCTCACACGTAAAGGGGTTTAATTTGTTTGGACAAAAGAGTGTGAAGAATGTTTCGAAGAACTGAAGAGAAGATTAGTCAATGCTCCTATATTGACTCTACCATCGGGGAATGATGGGTTCGTTATTTATAGTGATGCATCGAAGAAAGGACTTGGATGTGTCCTTATGCAGAATGATAGAGTTATTGCCTATGCATCACGACAGTTGAAAATTCATGAACAAAACTATCCTACTCATGATCTCGAGTTAGCAGTAGTGATCTTTGCTTTGAAGATATGGAGGCACTACCTCTATGGTGAAAAATGTGAGATTTATACTGATCACAAGAGTTTGAAGTATATTTTCTCACAAAAAGAACTCAACATGAGGCAAAGGAGATGGCTTGAATTACTCAAGGATTATGATTGTACGATACACTACCACCCAGGGAAGGCAAACAAGGTGGCAGATGCTTTGAGTAGAAAAGACCATGGAGTTTTGAACAATATGAGAATTGAAAGGGATCCAATTTTCATGGATCTAGTGAAGATGGACATGGGAATAACCGGGGAAGGTGAAACATCAATGCTTTTTCAAATGGTTGCCAAACCATCTTTACTAGAAAGGATTAAGAGTTCTCAGACCGATGATGAAGAATTACAAAAGAAGATTAAAGCTGTGAATGATGGGAGATTGAGAGACTTTGTGTATGAAGATGGAATTTTGAAATTCGGGAAGAGACTTTGTGTTCCCAATATACCCGATCTAAAAAAGGAATTGATGGATGATGCTCATAGTTCCAATTTCTCTATACACCCTGGGAGCACCAAAATGTATAGAGATTTGAAGGAACATTTTTGGTGGGACAACATGAAGAGGGAGATTGCTGATTTTGTGTCAAGATGTATGGTTTGTCAACAAGTGAAAGCTGGAAGGCAAAAGCCTGGAGGAGTCATGAAACCTCTTCCCATACCGGAGTGGAAATGGGACAATGTTACGATGGACTTTGTCATGGGGCTACCAAAGACTCCTAGAAGGAATGATGCAATATGGGTTATTGTTGATCGTCTTACCAAGACAGCACATTTTCTTGCTATAAGAGAAGATCTACCCCTGGAACGTCTAGCAAAACTATATATTAATGAAGTTGTGAGACTTCATGGAGTACCCCTATCGATTGTTTCTGATCGTGATCCCCGTTTTACTTCAAGATTCTGGAAAAGTCTTCAGAAATCCCTGGATACTGAACTTCATTTGAGCACTGCTTACCACCCTCAGACAGACAGACAATCAGAACGGACTATTCAAACCTTAGAAGACATGTTGAGATCTTGCTCACTTGACTTTCAGGGTATGTGGGATCAATATTTACCTTTGGTAGAATTTTCCTATAACAATAGCTTCCATTCGAGTATTCAGATGGAACCATATGAAGCGTTATACGGAAAGAGATGTCGTACACCAACCTGTTGGGATGACATTGGTGAAAGAAAACTTGTAGGCCCAGAACTGGTGGAGGAAACGGTGGAAAAGGTGAAAGTAATCCAAAATCACATCAGAGCATCTCAAAGTAGGCAGAAGAGCTATGCCGATAATCGAAGGAAGGATTTGGAATTTCAAGTCGGTGATCATGTTTTTCTGAAGGTATCTCCGTGGAAGGGAGTCATACGTTTTGGTAAGAAAGGTAAATTGAGTCCCAGGTACATCGGACCTTTCGAAATTCTAGAACGAATTGGGGTTGTAGCTTACCGATTGGCAATGCCGCCAAGTCTCTCCAAAGTTCACGATGTGTTCCACGTATCTCTATTGAGGAAATGCATGACTGATCCGACGCATGTACTCACCTATGAGGAATTAGAACTCGAACCCGATCTGTCTTATTGCGAAGCGCCCGTCAAGATTCTTGATACGAGAGAACAAGTGCTGAGAAACCGGACGACGCGTCTGGTAAAAGTTTTGTGGAGAAACCATAAGATGGAAGAAGCAACGTGGGAACCCGAGGAACTTATGATGAAGAACCACCCGAGTCTTTTTATGCAGTAATACCCTAGAAATTGCGAGGACGCAATTATTTGAAGGAGGAGAGAATGTAATACCCCAAGCTTCTACGGTACGCTTCTCTTTGAATAATGTGATAGCGTGTGTTGTACGCAACACCGAGTTCTAACACACCATAACTAATCAAACTAGCCGTTATGAATAGTAATACCTACTTTTTGAAATTATATATATATTATATTTGAAAATGGACTTCATTTTTGGATTCGGAATATCGAATTTAGCCTAAGGTGAAATTTTGGTACATTTCGGATAACTTTCATATTTTGATGAATAGTGAAAATTACTAAGTTTTAATTAAAAACAACTTTTTTAATCAAAATAATTAATAGTGATAAATTATGAATTTGAGTGGTTTTAAAGTATATTTATAATATATTTTTACCATTTAATATATTGTTGGTCATTGGACATAATTTTACAATTAAACCGAACATAAACGAGTGTCAATCTTTTGATAGTTATTATCTCTTAAAAACACGCTTTTTGTTTTGACAGCGAGAATTAATTTTAAATTAATTTCTGCCACTTCTGTGTTTTGAATTTAGGAAAATGGATTCCATATTTGTAATCAGTATGTTTAAATTGTGTAAATAGGTAACTTTTATTTTTAGACATTTTGAATAATTACTGCGGTAAATATTTTATTTACCATGGTTAAGGGTAAATCCGGTAAATAAGGGTTAAAAAATAATATTATAATAATACTAAATTACCCTAAAACGTGTCTTAACCATATTGGTTGATACATGGTCGACCATGGGAATCTTTGGGTCTATTTTGGGACCCCATGGATCCACTTGTAAGTGATAATGACACTTTATTTTAATTAAGTTAAAATGAATACAAAAATGACACAAGCATATATCTTTTAGAAAAAAAATTGTTACATAGGTTTATATATGTTGGATTATATATTATAAATATTCATCAGAAAGATAAAAATATTTCGTACATAATGATATTTTATTTATAATTTTTAGACATTAAATAATTTATTTTATTTATTACACAATGATGATTCAGTAATTACTATAATAGTGAAAAATTAAAATAATTGATATTATAAATACCCAAATAAATATAATATGAAACTTTTAATGAATTAAACTAATTTTCTAGGATAATATGATATATTAGGATTGATTTAATTGACTTTTTTCTAAGTAATCAATCTGTTACGAGTTTCACAAAAATCATCTATTGAATAGTGTCAAAATTGACATAAAAGAGTTCTTAAAACAAATATTATATTATTAATTGATATTAAATTCCTAAAAATCTAAGGTTCGGCCAAGAGACATATATCATGATAGGTTCATCATTAATGTACCACTTGGGGGTCTCTTGGATGTATATAGTAAGTTTATTAACCATATTATATACAAATACAAAGAGACATTGTAAAAGTGAAACTAATTAACTTAGAGTTAATTCTTAAAGATAAGGTTAATATAAGTACCCAAACCTGTCTAAATTCTATTGGTTGAGTGGTTTTCGACCTATCCCCACCTTAACCTTTTAATAATAAGCTTTGGAGCCATTAGAAACCGAATATGAATTTATTATAAATTAATATTTCTAGCTTTTCCAAAGGTTCCCCTCACCCCTCTTATAAAAGGGCACTCCTCCTTCTCATTTCTTCACACCTTAAAAGCCTTTTGGTTCGGCCAAACTCTGCCCAAATACTCTCCAAACATCCCTCACTACAACCTAGAGGCCTTATTTTGATCAGAAAGCCAACCTAAGGAGCCCTTTTGATCAAATCAAAAGGAAGAACCCGAAGAAGAGGTAATGATTTCACCACCCTTTTCCAAGTTCCTTTCTTCTTCCACTTCCTCTTTCTTTGTTCATACCATTCTAAAATAATAACTCCAGTATATTACATATACTGTGATGTTATTATAAATATGGTACAACCATATTCAGTATTCTATCCACCCTTTGAATAACATGTCACCATACGTGCGTACGTACGGCTTACCGTCTCCACGTCGTGGTGTAATTGTTATTCAATATATTATTATTTGGATGGGTATAATAATGATGTGTAACTCATGTAAATAATAAATATAACATGTTAATGATTATGTATATATGATATACCATCCATTTATATATTATTCTAATATCGAAAGAATGATATTGTCGCTCGTGCGTACGTACGGACTACCGTCTCCACGAACGCGATGAGATTCATTCTCCATCGTATCCATTCAAGTATAATTATCATTTTATGATTTAAAAATGATGTTTAAGGAATAGATATCATTCTGGATATGAATAAGATACAAAAACCATGGCTTATGTAACAAAAAATATAAAAGAAAATGAGTAAGTTAACTCCCAAAACGACGATAATTCTAAGATATTATTAACAAATCAATGTTAAAAGATCATATATGATATCATATTATTATATATGATTCTTGTATAATTTAATAACAACTATTTCACCATTATACAGGAGGTTAACCTACCCCAACCAAGTAAATGTACAAGGTAAGGGGTTTTCATCTCACTCCTTATTCTCGTGAGATTCATGCCATATTGCCACCATCACCTTTTGTGTGGTGTATGTACTGCCCATAATTTTATTATTTGTGTAATACACTCTAATTTATGTGTATTTACATATTCATTGTATGATACCTCTTTTATGGGTTGTATGTTTCATAAGTTACCAAATTGGTAAGGGTTTACTTTACAATCTCTTCATTATCCGAGGTTGTTTATACGTAATAATCTACTGGGATCTCTTTATCATCCACATCCATGTTTCTTAAAAATGTATTTCAAAACATTTTTACTATTTACTAGAATATGAGTTAAAGTCATTTATACCCTTTTTGACTTTTATAAGTGGTTTATAAAGGAATCTTTTGATCGTTTTCAAAACAAGGTCCTTTTTAACCTTTTCGACAGAATTAAGGTAAGAATGTTTTTTTTAACTTATACGGCGGGTGCAGCTATTTTCCGCTGTTATAAAATCTTCAAAGCTTCCCTTACAAGCTTATAAGAATATTTTCAAAGAAAATGTTTTATTTTATATGGATCTTAAATGATTTCAAAATAAAAGGAGATATTTCTTTTAAAAGAATTTTGATTTCATCTATGTCAACATCCTTTGATGGATTTTAAGATTATTTGAAGTTGATTTATTATGATACAAAACTTCTATATTGTATTGAAGGTTTTGTGATATGTTTGACTATGGATGTGCTATTTTTATACCATTCATAGTTTATGGTGAAATTATTGACATTTCGTATGCTAGTTTTTAATACGAATGTTTATGTTATGTCCAAACCTTTTCATATGGGAATGCATTGGACTTAATATGTGACGGGTGGAGCCCGCTATAGCTCCTCGATGCATCGGTAGGTCTCATGAGAAAAACTAGTGTCTTGGCACAAGGCCTTGACAAAATCTTATTTGTAGTCTTGGCACGAGTCCTTGACTATGTGGTTATGAAAGTCTGGCATTATGCATTCCAACATTATGAAAGTGGTTATTGATTTTTTCATGTGATTATTCGATTAGTAGAATATCCATGTGAATAAGTAAATGTCATTATTTCATTTTATTTATGCCATACCATGTTGAAAGATCATATTTAAAAGGCTTTTTTTTTAGTTATACATTGCCTTAAATGTTTATTCTTATTTATGGAAGTTTCCGCTATATTGTTATCCTTACTGGGCATTTGAGCTCACCCCTTTTCTATGTTTTATTTTTCCAAGGAAGTGAAGAAGTAAGTTATGAATGACCTGCAGGGATATTATGAGGGGATTATAGTGTGGACTGTGGAGACAATATGTTGTTTTAGTAGTTTTTCATTTTATGATGTAATGTAAAACTTATGAATATATCTAGTGTTTCCAAGGCTACTAAACCAATCGGTCTTTCGAGATTTGATCTTTCTTGTGATCATGCCAATGTTATGTAATAATGCACCGACTCTGGGTAAATGGGGTCGGGGCGTTACAGGGGTTGAGATTTTATAGTTGGTATCACAGGAAGTTTATTACAAACCTTGGAAACTAGATTTAGAAAAACTCTAATTGTAGAACACTGCCCTTAGATAGACATTGAGGATTCGTATTGATGAACATCTAAAAAATTAGTAATGTAGATATTATGTGGGTATTCCATGTAATACATCTGTGTCGGTATACTACAAGTGGACATGGTTCTAGCACAAATGTACCTAGGAGTGAAAACTTCGACAATGAGTTTCGAGCTTGACCTGGGGTATCCTAATACATGACAACAAACATTTCTGCACGCCTGGTTTGACTATCTAGGGGGATATGATTAGGATAATTCACATTTTAATTAAAAATCATTTTGAAGGATTTATAAGCAAATACTTCCCCAAAGAAAACATTTTTATGATTATAGATTATATTCATAAATAGTTCAATTTATGTTAAGTATTTTACAAGTTTGGAATTATTCGTTGTGATTCATAAACTAATCTATTGTATGTCATTATTTAGAAATGGTGACTTTTGGAAGAAATAGAAACTCTATCAATACATGTATTCCATGTAGGTATTTCCATCCTATTCAAGATAATTATAGTGGATCTGGTGACGAAACATGTGTTGAACTGCTTAAAATGATACAGGGACAACTAACCCGGGTTATGAATAATAACCTTACCTTTATAGAGCACCCTGATCCAAAATGCAAAGGATCAATGTTATACCACTTCATGAGGTAAAAAACACCAACATTTAATGTCACTAAAAATCTATTTTTAGATGTGCAATGGATAATTTCCCTAAAGAATATATATCATGCTTTGGGGAGTAGCGAAAGGGAAAAAATTTTCATGGTCGTTTATCGCCTCTCAGGAGATGCAGATCAATGGTGGTCATTAATTAAAAACAAAAATGAGGATGAAGAAGTATAAAAAATTGAATGGAGGGATTTCAAACTGATTTTATTAGAAAAATAATTTCCTCCTGAACATCGAGCGGATATGGAAAGGAAATTTTTGAATTTGTGGAAAAAGGAGGATGAGAATGTCGCAAAGTATGAGGCTAACTTTACAAGGTTAGCAAGACATGCTAAAAATTATATACATAACACAATAAGTAATATTTATCAATTCTTTGATGGGATGAAACCATTTCACTAATGAGAATTAGTCTAATAATACTTCTCATCATGCAAGGATGTAGTAACATTTGATATCAATAGAGAAAAGGCATTATATAAGTCTTATTACATTAAAGTGTATTAATAGAAGAATAGATCTGCTAAACACTCTAGAAAAGAAAATAAGGGGAAGAAGGGAAAAGTTTATTTTCCATCCTTTAGTAATTGTGGGAAGAAACTCCATGGTACATGCCTAAAGGTGATGGCAGTTTGTTACAGGTGTGGATAAAAAGGCCACGAATCTTTTGATTTAAAGGGGAAGAAAGAGGTTGTAAATGTTCAATTCTAAAATGGTAAAGATATGGGGAATTTTTCAAATGAATGTTCTAGGAATCAAGGAAACATACCTCATAAAATTCCAAGGGAGAATGTCTTAGATTATGGGATTAAAACTATTGAGTTTTATGTTCTGAATGATGTGGTGGAAGGTACTTTAATCATTTCCTCAAAATTTTCCACTGCTTTATTGGATTCTGGATCATCTCATTATTTCATGTCTTTCCATATTTACAAGAAAATTTGATATTTTCAATTTGACTTAATAATGCATTTTTCAGTCAAAACACCAAAGGGAAGTATCATTGCAACAAATTTTTGTCAAGTAATTACCATTATACCATATAAACATGCTTTGTCTACTGATTTTATTGCCATACCCAGGATTGAATTTGATATAATCCTTGGAATGGATTGGATTTCAAACCATGATGAGAAAATTTATTGTAAGAAGAAGAAGGTTACACGTTTTTCGATGATAAGGAATACCTTATCTATATAGTAGAAACATCACAACATGATTCTCATCTAGATCCACCCCTAGTAGCACTATTAAATTCAATTATAGGGAGGAAGGGAGTGAAATAACTATGGGTGAGGAAAGTAATGTTCAAATAGAGGATGTACCTATTGTGAAAAAATTGTTGATGTGTTCCAAAAAGATTTACCTGGACATCCTCTAGAATAGGAAATTGAGTTTTCCATTGAATTAATTCCTTGTTCAAGCCCATATCGAAGATACCCTATAGAAAGACCACTATGTAATTAATTTACCTAAAGAAACAATTGGAATAATTGATTAATAAAGGATTTATTATCACTAGTGTTTCTCATTGTGGATCCCCTGTTCTTTTTGTTAAGAATAAAGATAGATCTATGAGGTAGTGTATTGACTACAAGGAGATAAATTCTATAATAATAAAGAAAAATTATCCTCTACCTTGCATTGATGATTTATTTGATCAACTTCATGGATCTCAATATTTTTCAAATATTGACCTTTAATCGGGATATCATCAGTTGTGTGTAACCAAGGAAGACATTCTAAAGATAGTATTTTGAAATAGGTATGATCATTATGAGTTTATAGTAATGCCTTTTGGACTGACTAATGCACAATTTGTTTTCATGGATCTATTGAATATAGTTTTAGAGGAATATATTTATGACTTTGTAGTGGTAGTTATTGGTGATATCTTGGTATACTCCAAAAGCTATGGATATAATAAAAATCACTTACACACTATTCTGAAAACTCATATAAGAAAAAATTATATGGGAAGTTTAGAAAGTGTGAATTCTGGCAATAGGTGATTTCTTTTCTTAACCATATTGTTTCTAAGGATAGAATCTCTAGTTATCCATAAAGGAAAAGGGGAATCCATGAATGGCCATCTTGGACGAGTTTAACTGGGGTATGTTGTTTTCTTGGTTTAGTAGGTTACTATTGGAGTTTCTTCCATAATAGTTCCTGATTGGCTAACCCATTAACCAAGCTCACGTATAAAGGGGGTTTTTTTGAAAAAAAGAGTGTGAAGAATGTTTTGATCAATTTTAGATAAGATTAGTCAAATATCCTATCTTGACTCTACCATCAGAGATTGCTGGATTTGTAATTTATAGTGATGCATCAAAGCAAGGACTTGGTTACGTCTTTATATAGAATGATAGAGAAATTTTCTATGCATCACGATAACTAAAATTCATGGAAAAACTATCCCGCTCATGATCTTGAGTTATTATCTATAATTGTTTCTCAAAAGATATAGAGACACTATCTCTATAATAAAAAATGTGAGATGTATAATGATCACAAGAGTTTGAAGTATATTTTATCACAAAAATAAATCAACTTGAGGCAAAGGCAATGGCTTGAACTACTCAAGGATTATGATTTCACAATACACTACCACCCAAGGAAGGAAAATAAGGTTGAATATGCTTTGAGCAGAAAGGATCATAGATATTTGAACAATATGAGAGTTGAAAGGGATCCTATGTTCATGGATATAGTAAAGATAGATATTGAAATAATCATGGAAGGTGAAACAATAATACTTTTTCAAATTGTTGCCAACCCATCTTTACTATCATGAATAAGAAGTTCTCAAACTGATTATGAGGAGTTTCAAAAGAAAATTAATGTTGTGAATGATGAGAGATTGGTTGACTTTGTATATGACGATGGAATATTGAAATTTGGGAAGTTTATTTGTTTTCCTGATATACCTGATCTAAAAATTGAATTGTAGGATGATTCTCATAGATCTGATTTATCTATACAGCCAGCTAGCACTAATATATATAGAAATTTTAATAAATATTATTGGGTGGAAAACATAAAGAGGGAGATTACTGATTATGTGTCAAGATATATAGATTGTCAACAAGTGAAGGCTGGAACACAACATCTTATAAGATTCATGTAACCTATTCCCATACCTGAATGGAAATGGGATGTTATTACGATGGACTATGTCATTGGGCTACCAAATAATCATATAAAGAATGATGTAATATGGGTCATTATTTATCTTCCTACTATTTCTACACATTTTCTTGTTATAAGAGAATATTTACCACTTGAAAGTTTAGAAAGAATATATATTAAGGAAGTTTTAAGACTTTATTGTGTACCCCTATCTAATTTTTCTCATCGTGATCCCTATTTTACATCATGATTATTGAAAAGTCTTCAAAAAACCAAGATACTGAACTTTGTTGGAGCACTACCTAAAACTCTCAAACCGATTGATAACCAGAACAAACTAATCAAACCATAAAGAACATTTTGAGATATTACTCACATGACTTTCAAGGTATGTGGGCTCAGTATTTAATTCTAGTAGAATTTTCCTATAACAATAGTATCCATTTAATTATTCAGATGGAACCATGTGAAGTTTTATATGGAAAAAGATGTCTCACACCAACTTGTTGGGGAGATGTTGGTAAAAGAAAACTCGTAGGCATAGAATTTCTTGAGAAAACAATGGAAAAGGTGATTATTATCCAAAACCGCATCAAAGCAGCTCAAAGTAGGCAAAAGAGATATGTCGATAACCAAATAAAAGATTTGGATTTTCAAGTAGGAGATCATGTTTTCTTGATGGTATCTCCATGGAAAGGTGTTATATGATTCTAAAAGAAGAGTAAATTAAGTCCCAGCTACGTCAGAACTTTTGAAATTCTTGAATAAATTAGAGTTGTATCTTACCATTTGGAAGTGCCTCCAAGTCACTCCAAAGTTCATGATGTGTTCCATGTATCACTATTGAGAAAATATATTCTATACCCAATGCATGTACTCATCAATGAAGAAATAGAACTGAAACCTGATATGTCTTATTGTGAAGAGACTATCAAGATTATTGATACCAAAGATCATGTGTTGAGAAACCAAATGACTCGTCTAGTAAATTTTCCATTGAAAAATAATAAAATTGAAGAGGCAATGTGGGAACCTAAGGAACTTAGGATGAAGAACCACCCAAATTTTTTTATGTAGTAATATTCTTTAAATTTTGAGGACCAAATTATTTAGAGGATTGATAAATGTAACACCCCAATCTTCCATGATATTCTTCTCTTTGAATAATAAAATAGCTTGCGTTATATGCAGTTCTGAGTTCTAGAACACCACAAAAAATTGAACATGCCATTCAAAAAGCAGTTATTAATAGTAATATCCACTTTTTAAAATTTTAAATATGTTAATTATCAAAATGGGCTTCCTCTTTGGATTTGGAATATCAAAATTAACTTAGGTTTAATTTTTGGTATTTTTATGAAAACATTGTATTTATAATGAATATTGAAAAACACTGCGTTATTGTTTAAAACATAATTTTTAATTAAATTGTTATTTTTAATTTAAATTTATTTTAATGTCAAAAGAGATAAATAATACCTATAATAATAAAATGTAATTTATTAGAGTCATTTTATAATAATATTAGATATATAAAATTTTAGGGAACTTTTTATTGTCTTTTACCAACCGTCTAGACACATTTGGAAATTACCATAAAATGTAATTTTACCACTTATGTGAATTGAATATCATAAATCCAACAGACATAGTTGTCATCAGTAAGTAAAATTTTGTTCAATATAATTAAAATAATTTTTGTTGAATAGTAACTTTTGAACTTTATTTACTACTGTTAAAATTAAATAGGGTAATTACAGGTAAAAATAACATTATAATAATATAAAATTACCCTATCACAAGTCTTATTTCCATTCTATAGGTTTTTTTGATCAAAATAAACCTTATGAAAAAAAATGATCCTTTATATCCACTTGGATTAGATTATGACATTTATAATATTTTATTTAAAGAAGAGTTAAAAGTGTTAGATTCAAATTTTAATAAATAAACCATTTTTTATATAGGTTAATAAATAAGATAAATTAAATTATAAATATTTATTTTAAATATAAAAAATATTTCCTATATCATGGTATTTTATATATTATTTTTAGGCATTAAAAATTTTAATTTATTTATGACACAATGACGATGCACAAATTACCTTATTAATAGATGATTAAAATAAATGATATTAATAATATTAAAATGAAAATAATTTTAGTTAATTAACGACATAAACTAATTTTATAGATAAGTTAGACATGTTAGTGACACATTTGACATATTGTTTTGAAGTTATCATGTTGGTTTGATATTTTTTAAAATGAAAATATTGAATAGTAACAAAATTGACTTAAATGATATTTTAAAATAAGTACAATTTTATTAAATGGTATAAAAGTCATAAAAATAAAATTTTTGGCCAAATAACATGGATAGTGATCAAAATTTAACAAATTTTCCACTTTATGTTCTTTTTTCAATTTATAACAACTATATTTACCATGTAGTATAAAAATACAAGAAGACATGGTAAGAGTTAAACTATTTAACTAAGGGTTCAATCTAAAAGATAAGGTTAATTTTATGAATTAAACATGTCTAAAACCTATTGGTTGAGAGGTTTTTGACCAATCCCCATCTTATCCTCTAAATAAATTAATTTGGATATATTAGAAACCGAAATTTGTTTTATAATAAATTAATATTTCAAGCTCTTCCTAAAGTGACCCTTACCTCTCTTATAAAATAGAACCTACACTTCTATTAAATTCACACCTCGAAAGATATTTGTCTTAGCCAACCCCAGAAAAAAATATACTCTAAACTACCCTTATTTCAACATAGAGGCCTTAAATTGATCATAAATCTAACCTATGGATCTGTTTTTTTAATCAAAAGGAATCACCTGAATAAGAGGTAATTATTTTATCACCATTTTCAATGTTCTTTTCTTCTTCTACTTCATATTTATTTGTTTTTTTCATAATAAAACAATAAATCCAATAACTTCTATATAATTATATGTTATTATATATTTTGTACAACCATATTCATTATTATATCCATCCTATGAATGAAAAAAGTCACCATGTGTGTGTACGTACGACTTACCGTCTCTACATCATGGTGTAGATTGTTACTCAACACTGAATTTTTTCGGATGGGTATAATAATGAGTATAATTTATTAAAATAATAAATATAACATGTTTTTTATTATATGTATACATTATAATATCCAATTATATATGATTTCAACAATAATAGAATTATATTATCGCTTGTATGTACATACAGAATACTGACTCCACGACGTGATGAGATTCACTCCTCATCGTAACCATTAATGAATAATTTTCATTTGATGAGTAAAAATAATTTTTGAGAATATAATACCATTTTGTATATAAATCAAATAAAGTTTATCGATAAAAACCCTGAATTACATATAATAACATATAAAGTAAAACAAATCAGTTAACACCCAAAATAATGATAATACTAAAATATTATTAACAAATAAATACTATAGGATCATATATGATATCATATTTATTTATGGGGTTCTCATATAATTTAATAAAAATTATTTAACTATTATACATGAGGTTAACATACCTTCGACTATGGAAAAGTATATGGTAAGGGTTAATTTTACAATCTCTCTATTATTTAAGGTTGTTTCTACGTAAGTATCAACTGGGACTTCTTTATCATCCACATCTATGTTTCTTAAAAATTTATTTAAAAACATTTTTAATATTTCCTATACTATGGTTTAAATTCATTTATACCCTTGTTTTACTTTTTTTAAAATGTTTTAATAGGAATATTTCTCTCATTTTCCAAACAAGATACTTTATAGCCTTTTTGAAAAATTATGGAAAGAATGTTTTTTTAATGTATACAATAGGTGAGGCTATTTTTTTCCACTGTAACACCTTATAATATTCCATTATGAGATTATATGAATATTTTCAAAATAAATTCTTTATTTTATAATTATACAAATTTTACATGATTTCAAAGTAAAAAAATAAATTTCTCTCAAATGGTTTTTGGGTTGATTTCTTCTGTCTCAACATCTATTTTTGAATTTTATATTTAATTGACGTTGATTAATTATGATATAATATTCTATATTGTATTGATAGTTTTATGACATGTTTTATTAGGGATGTTCTATTTTTATGTCATTCACAATTTATGGTTAAATTTTTAACATTTCGTGTGCTACTTTAATATGAATTTTTATGTTTTGTTTTACCCTTTTCATATGAGATATGCATTGGATGTAGTAAGTGAGGGGAATGACCCTCTAAAGCCCCTCAATGCATCATTACCACTCATGATACATACTGGTGTCTTAGTACAAGGCTTTGAAAATATTTTTATTTTTTTTCTTGGCACGAGTCCTTGACTAGGTGGTTATGATGTCCAGCATTATGCATTACATCATTATAAGATTCATTATTGATATAACATTTGATTATTAATATAGTATAATATCCATGTGAATAAGTAAATAGAATTATTTGATTTACCTTTTCCATATTATTCTGAAGTTTATGTTTAAAATGCTTGTGTTTTAGTTTTATACATTGGATTAAATGTTTATACTTATCTATGTTAGTTTCTGATATATTTTTATCCTTTCTGTGCATCAGATCTCACCCCTTTCTTATGTTCTATTTTTTCCAAGATGCGAAGAAGTATATTATGACTGACCTATAGGGATACGCTAAGGGATATGAGTGTGTTTAAAGGAGATACAACGTTGTTTTTTTCATTTCAAAATGTAATTTAAAACTTATTTATGTAACTAGTACTTCAAAAGCTACTAAACTGATCGGTATTTCAGGACATGATCTCTTGTGATCATGCCAATTTTGTGTAATAATACACAGACTCTGTGTAACTAGGTTTGAGGCATTACATTTGGAATAAAATAAATATTTTTATAATCCTTAGAAACTATATTTTAAAAAACTATAATGATAGAACATTACCCTATGATAGAATTTGAATATTTGTATAGAATAACATCTAAAAGTTTTAGTAATGTAGATATTATGTGGGTTTTTGAAGAAATACATATTTTTCTAGATACTATAAGTGTACATATTTCTAGTATAGATGTACCTTGGAGGGAAAACTCCAACAACGAGTTTCGGGCATGACCTGAGTTATCCTAGTACACAAAAACAGGCATTATTGCGCACCTTGTTCCACACTCTCATTAGATATGATTATGATAATTCACATTTTATTTACAAACCATTATGAAGTATTTATGAGTAAATACATCCTCAAAGAAATCTATTTTATGATTATGGATTATATACAAAAACTGTTCAGTTTATGCGAAGTATTTTACTAGTGTGGAATTATGCATTGTGATTCATAAACTACTCTAGTGTATTCCATTGTTTAGAAATGGTTCCTAGTTGAAGGAATGGAAACTGTATCAATGTAAAAAATCCATGTAGGGATTTCCCTATAATTCAAGATATTTATAGTGGAGTTGGTGATACAACTGGTGTTGAATATCTTATAAACATACTGGGACAACTCACCCAGGTTATGAATAATAACCTAACCCATATGGAGCACCTTAATCCACAACACGGAGGATAACTGTTAGACCTCTTCATGAGGAAAATCCCACCAACATTCAATGAGACTAAAATTATATTTATAGTTGAGCAATGGATAAGTTCCTTAGAGAAAATATTATATGATTTTGGGGTAGTGAAAGGGAAAAACATTCATGGTAGTTTATCGCCTGTCAAGAGATGTAGATCAATGGTGGTCTTTAATTAAAACACAAAGGAGGATGAACATGTATCAAATATGGAATTTTGGGAGTTTAAATATCTTTTATTAGAAAACAAATTTTTTCATGAACATTGTGCATATATGGAAAGGAAATTTTTGAGTCTGAGTAAAAATGTGGATTAGAATGTCACAAGGTGTGAGGATAACATTACAAGGTTATGAAGGTGTGGTGAATATTATATACGTAACCAAATAAGTAATATTGATCTATTATTTAATGAGTTAAAACCATTTCATCAATGATCATTAATCTCACAATCCTTATCATCTAATGAAGATATAGTCTATTGTGCTATCAAGACAGAAATGGAATTCACTAAGACTTATGAATTTAAAGTGAAGAAAGAGAAGAAGGGATCTTCTAAACACAATGGAAAAGGAAATTAGGGGAAGAAGGTAAAAGTTTACGTTCCATCCTTTAGTAATTGTCGGAATAAAATGACATGTACATGCCTAAAATGGATGGGAGTTTGTTGCAAGTGTGGAGAAAAAGGCCACCAAGCTACTGATTTCAAGGAAAAGAATGAGATTTTCAATGTTCAATGCTAAAATTGTAATGATATGGGTAATTATGAATATAAATGTTCTAATAATCAAGGAAACTTTCCTTTGAAAAGGACGATTGAGAAAGGCCAAGCTTATGTGATCACAATTGCTGAGGTTAAAGTTCTGAATGCTATGATGGTGGGTACTTTAATCATTTCCTCAAAATTGGAAAATGATTTATTTGATTTTGGATCATCACACTATTCCATATCTTCCCAGTTTCCAAGATAATTATATATCTTCAATTGAATTCATAAGGGATTTTTATATCAAAACTCATAAGGTAATTATCATTGCAACAAAGTTTTGTCAGGAAGTTACCATTATGGCATATAAATGTGATTTATCTACTGATTTTATTGTCATAACCATGATTAAATTTGATATAATCCTTTGTATGTATTGGATTTTAGACCATGATATAAAAATTTATTGTAAGAAGAAAAAGGTTACTATTTTTTTATGATAAGGAATCCCTTATCTTTAGAGAAGAAACATCAAAATCTAATTCTCATCTAGATCCACCCCTAGTAGCTCTATTAAATTCAGTTATTGGGTAGGAAGGGAGTGAAATAACTATTGGCGAGGAAAGGAATGTTCAAATAGATGATGTACCTATTTTGCAATAATATATTGATGTGTTTTCAGAGGATTTTCCTAGACTTCCTCTAGAATGAGAAATTGTGTTTTCCATTTATTTAATTCAAGTTTCAAGGCCCATATTGAAGATATCTTATAGAATGGACACTATGAAATTAGCAGAACTAAAGAATGAATTAGATTAATTGAGTAATAAAGGATTTATTCTCCATAGTGCTTCTCCATGGGGATCCCATATTATTTTTGTTAAGAATTATGATGGATCTATGAGGTAGTGCATTGACTACAGGGAGATCAATGCTATAAAAATAAATAACAAGTATCCCCTACCTTATATTGATAATTTATTTGATAAAATTCACGTAGGTCAATATTTTTCAATGATTTACCTTTGATCTGGATATCATCAGTTGTGAATGAGGAAGGAATACATTTCAAAGACATCATTTTAAACTAGGTATGGGCATTATGAGTTTATAGTAATAACTTTTGGACTAACAAATGAACCACTTTTTTCATGGATCTAATGAATATAGTTTTAAAAGAATATCTTGATGAATTTTAGAGGTATTTATTGATGATATCTTATTATACTCGAAAAAATTTTAAGATAATGAAAAGCATTTACACACTATTCTGAAAACTCTTAGAAGAAATGAATTATATTGGGTGTTTAGAAAGTGTGAGTTCTGGCTTCAGGAAATTTCATTTATTGAACATATTTTCTCTAAGAATGGAATCTCTGGTGATCCATCAATGACAAGGGAAATCCAATAATGGGTAGCATTGATGAGTATAGCTGAGGTACGTAGTATTATTCGTTTAGTAGTTTATTATTTTCATTTTATTCAGAATTTTTCCTGATTGGATAATCCATTAACCAAGCTCACACTTAAAGTGGTTAAATTTTTTGGAAAAAAGAGTGTGAATAATTTATTGAATAATTAAAGAAAATATTACTCAATGACCCTATCATGATTCTACCATCAGGGAATTATGGGTTTGTTATTTATAGTGATACGTCAAATGAAGTACTTGGTTATGCCCTTATGAAGAATGGTAGAGTTTTTCCATATGCATCACAGAAACTAAAAATTCATTAACAAAACTATCCCACTCATGATCTTGAGTTAGCAGCTATAATAACTTCTTTGAAGATATGGAGACACTATCTCTAAGGTGAAAAATGTGTGATATATACTAATCATAATACTTTGAAGTATGTTTTCGCATAGAACTAATTAAACATGAGGAAAAGGAGATGGATTGAAATTCTCAAGTATTATGATTGCACAATACATGACCACTCAGGGAAGGAAAATAAGGTGGTAGATTCTTGGATCAGAAAATATCATGGAGTTTTGAACAATATTAGAGTTGAAAGGGATCATGTGTTCATGGGTCTAGTAAAGATGGATATGGGAATAATCATGGAAGGTGAAACATTAAAACCTTTTCAAATGGTTTCCAAACCAAATTTACTTTAACGGATAAATAATTCTTAGACTGATGATGTGTAGTTTCAAAATAAAAATAAAGCTTTGAATGATGGATGATTGGTAGACATCGTATATAAAGATGGAATTTTGAAATTTGGGAAAAGGATTTGTGTTCCTGATATACCTAATCTAAAAAGGGAATTATTGGATGATACTAATAGCTCAAATTTCTCTATACACCATGGTAGCACTAAGATGTATAGATATTTGAAGGAACATTTTTTGTGGGAAAACATGAAGAGGGATATTATAGATTATGTGTCAAGATACATGGTTTTTTAATAATTGAAGGCTCGAAGACAATATATTAGAATAGTAATACAACATATTCCCATACCTGAGTGGAAATGGGATGATGTTAAAATGGAATTTTTTATAGGGCTACCAATTAATCCTATAAGGAATAATGAAATATGGGTCATTGTGGATCGTCTTACCAAGTCAACACATTTTCTTACAATAAGAGATGATTTACCAATTGAAATTTTAGAAATACTATATATTAATGATGTTTTAATACTTTATGGTGTACCCCTATCGGTCATTTATGATCGTGATCTCTGTTTTACATCAACATTATAGAAAATTCTTCTCAAATACCTAGATACTGAACTTCATTTGAGTACTACCTACAACCCTTAAATTGATGGACTATCTGAACACAATATTCAAAAAATATAAGACTTATTGAGATCTTTCTCCCTGGAATTTCAAGGTATGTGGGATCAGTATTTACCTCTGATAAAATTTTCCTATAAAAATAGCTTCCATTTAATTATTCAGATGGAACCATATAAAGAGTTATATGGAATGATATGTCTCACACCAACCTATTGGGATGATGTTGGTGAAAGAAACTTGTAGGCCTAGAACTTGTTGAGGAAACAATAGAAAAGGTGAATATTATCCAAACCCACCTAAAAAAAGCTCTATTTAGGAAAAAGAACTATATCGATAACTGAAGGAAGGATTTGGAATTTCAAGTAGGATATTATGTTTTCTTGAAGGTATCTCTATTTAATGGTGTTATACGATTCAGTAAGAAGGGTAAATTAAGTCCTAGGTACATCGGACCTTTCGAAATTCTTGAATGAATTGGAGTTGTAGATTACCATTTGGAAGTGATACCAAGTCTCTCCAAATTTCATGATGTGTTACACATATAACTATTGACAAAATAAAAGTCTTACCCAACACAAGTACTCAGCTATGATGAAATCGAACTGAAACACAGTCTATCTTATTGTAAAGATCTTGTCATGATTCTAGATACCAGAAAACAATTGTTGAGAAATTGGATGACTCTTCTAGTAAAAGTTATTTGGAAAAACCATAAAATAAAATAGGAAATGTGGGAACCTAAGGAACTTATGATTAAGAACCACCCAAATATTTTTATGTACCAATATTCTAGAAATTTTGAGGATGAAAGTATTTAAAGGAGGGAAGAATGTAACACCCTAAGCTTCCACAGTATTCTTCTCTTTGAATAATAAAATATCTTTCGTTGTATATAGCTATGAGTTCTAGCACACCATGACCAATCAAAATTATATTTGGGTGGATTTTTTTATTTTTATGAAAACATTATATTTTTGATGAATAGTGAAAAACACTGTGTTATTGTTTTAAACTGATTTTTATTTAATTTTTTTTTTGTTAATTTAAATTTATTTTAAAGTCAAAATAGATACATAATACCTATATTAATCCTAAGTAATTCATTGGAGTAATTTTATAATAAGAGTATATATATAGTTTTATTGAACTTTTTAATGTCTTTTACCCACCTTCTATGCACATTTGAAAATTTGCATAAAACATAATTTTACCACTTTTGTTAATTGAATTTCAAAAATATGACAAACACAGTTATCATCAATAAGTAAAATGTGGTTCAATAGGATGAAAATAATTTTTGGGGAATTGTAATTTTTGAATTTTATTTACCACGATTAAATGTTAATAGGGTAATTATATGTAAAATAAAATATTATAATAATATAAAATTACCCTAACACATGTCATAATTCTATTGGATAAGTGTTTTTCAGAAAAAAAATAAACCTTAGGAAAAAAATATGATCCTTTTTTGTCTACTTGTATTAGATTAGGACATTTTATTATATTTTATTTAATGAAATGTCAAAAGTGTAAAATTCAAATTTTAATAACTAAATAATTTTTAATATTGGGTTATAGATAAGATAAATTATACTATAAATATTTATTAGAAATATAAAAATATTTCCTATATCATGGTATTTTATTTATAATTTTTAGATATTAAATAATTAAATTTATTTATGACACAATGATGATGAAAAAATTTTAATATTAATGAAAGATGAAAATAAATGATATTAATAATATTAAAATAAATATAATTTGAATTAATTACTCACATAAACTAATTTTAATGATAACATAGACATGTTAGTGACACGTATGAAGTATTGGTTCAAAGTTATCATGTTGGTTTGATGTTATTTAAAATGAAAATATTGAATAGTAACAAAATTTACTTAAATGATATTTTAAAATAAAAACTATTTTATTAAATGATATAAAATTAATAAAAATCTAAAGTTCACCCAAATAACATGTATAGTGATAAAAATATCATAAATTATCCACTTTAAGTTTGTTTGGAAAATAACAGAAACTATATTAACAATGTAGTATAAAAATACAAGAAGACATGGTAAGTGTTAAACTATTTAACTAAGGGTAAAATATAAAAGATAAGGTTAATTTTATGACTTAAACATGCCTATAACCTATTTATTGAGTGGTTTTCAACCAAAAACAATATTAGCCTCTATATAAATAATTTTGGATCTGTTAGAAACCACAAATCGTTTTACAAAAAATTTATATTTCAAGCTTTTCCTAAAGTTCCCATCACCTCTCTTATAAAGGGTAAATTCCCCTTCTCTTAAATTCACACCTCGAAAGACATTTGGCTCAGCCAAACCCTAAAAACAAAACTCCTCTCAATTAAACTCACTTCAACCTAGGGGACTTACAATGATTATAAAGTTAGTCTAAGGATCCCTTTTGTTAAAATGAAAAGGAAGTACTCAAATAAGAGGTAATTATTTTATCCCATATTTCAAAGTTATTTTATTCTTCTACTTCCTCTTTCGTTTTTATTTCCATACTAAAATATTAACTCCAGTAACATCGATATACATATATCTTATTATAAATATTTTACAACCATATTCATTATTTTGTCCATCCTATGAATGAAAAAACTCACCATGTGTGCATATGTATGGCTTATCGTCTCCATGTCGTGGTGTATCTTGTTATTCAACAATACATTTTTCGGATGGGTATAATAATGAGTATAATTGATTTAAATAATAAATATAACATGTTAATTATTTTTTATATATAATATACCATCCAATTACATATGATTTCATCATCAATAGAATTATATTTTCGGTCGTGCGTACGTACGGCTTACCGTCTCCACGATGCAATGAGATTTGTTCCCCATCATAAAAATTATTGAATAATTTTCATTTAATGATTAAAAATAATTTTTAAGAACTTAATTTCATTCTGTATATTAATCAAATAAATTGTATCCATAACAAACATGACTTATGTAACAAAATAGAAAAAGGGAGACCAATCAATGAACACCTGAAACAATGATAATACTAAAATATTATTAACAAAACAATTTTAGAGGATCATATATGATATCATATTTATGTATGTGGTTTTTTAATAATTTAATAAAAATTATTTAACCGTCATACATGAGGATAAAAAACGCATGATAAAGGAAAAGTATAAGGTAAGAGTTAATTTCAAAATCTCTCTATTATCTGAGGTGGTTTATACGTAAGTATCTACTAGAACTCTTTATCATCCCCATTCGTGTTTCTTAAATATGTATTTCAAAACATTTTACTATTTCCTATAATATGGGTTAATATCATTTATACCCATTTTTACATTTTATAAAAAAAAATTAAAGGAATCTTTCCTTCCTTTTCTAAACAAGATACTGGATGTCGTTTTCAAAAAATTAAGGAATGAATTTTTTTCTAACTTATACGAAGGGTGTGGCTATTTTCCAATATTATAACACCATAGAATCTTCCCTTAAAATCTTATATAAATATTTCCAAAATAAATGTTTTCTTTAATAATTATGATACTTTTAAATGATTTCAAATTAAAAAGAGATATTTCTCTCAAATAGTTTTTTTATTCATTTCATATGTGTCAACATCTATTGTTGGATTTTATGTTTAATTGAAGTTGAATTATTATGATAAAATATTACATATTTTATTTATAGATTTATGATATGTTTGAATATGGATATACTATTTTTATGTCATTCATGATTTACAGTTAAAGTGTTCACATTTCGTACACTTGTTCAATACGAATGTTAATGTTATTTTCACCATTTTCATATGAAGAATGCATTGGATATAGTAAGTGATGGGAGGGGACCTCTATAGCCCCTCGATGCATCTGTAAGTCTCAGGAGACAAACTAGTGTCTTTGCACTAGTCCTAGATAGTATTTTTATTTATTTTCTTGGCATGATTCCATGACTATGTGGTTATTATGTCCATCATTATGAATTCCATCATTATAAGATTATATATTGGTATTACATGTGATTATTCATCAAGTATAATATCCATGTGAATAAGTAAATGGCATTATTTGATATATATTTTCCATATTATGCTCATGTTTATGTTTATAAGTCTTGTGTTTTAGTCTTATACATTGGATTATAAATCTATGCTTATTTATGTTAGTTTCTACTTTATTGTTATCCTTTCTGATCATCTGAGATAACCCCATTTTTATATTTTATTTTTTTCAGGATGTGAAGAAGTACAATATGACTGACCTACAGAGATAGGCTAAGGGATATGATTGTGTTCAAAGGAGACACAATGTTGTTTTTTTAATTTCATAATGTAATGTAAAACTTATGTATGTATCTAATACTTCCAAGGATACAAAAATGGTCGGTATTTTGGGACATTATCTCAAGTGATTATTCTAATGTTGTTGAATAATTCACCAACTCTAGGTAACTAGGGTTAGGGAGTTACATCTTTTTTAAACCTAAACCGTGGTAACAGATTTTTTACTATTTCTAGAATTAAAATAACAAAAAATTAATTTGACCTTTCTAAAAGATATTAATTATTCTGATTAAAAAATATTTTATACTTTTTATCAAGTTGAATTCATATAGTTGGAATATTTTATTTTTAAATTAAACTCTTTTACGCATTGAAAAGTTGTTTTCCAAAGAAATTTTTTTCTTAAGTGTAAATTTTTTTATCCAAATTACACAAAAAATTAATTTTTAAGGATATAAATTAGATTAATAATAACATAATTTTACTAATTTTACTTATAATCCCATTTTTAAACAAAATTTTACTTTTTAAATTCTTTAGAGGAAAAAATAATTGTAATGAAAATCTTCATTTTTTCACTATTCATCAAAAAAAAATAATACTTTCAAAAATTTGAAAAAATAATCACTATAATATAATTCAGAAATGTTTATTTATAAAATCAATTTAATTTTTTCAATTTAACTTTCTAAAATTGTAAATTTTTAATTTTAAAATATGTTCACAAAATGTGACAAAGTTACATTTTAGAAAACCCTTTTTAAGTATAAAATGGATTTATTCTTATCTCATGCCTTGAATAAATACATAATGAATGATAAAAAATTTATAGAATAAACAACATAGATATTTCATTAAAATATTTCTCCAATAGTGACTAATTTAATCTATAAATAAAAAAACCCAGTGCACGTAATAAAAAGTTTTTAAAATTTCAAAATATTTTTATTTTTATTTCTAATCAATTAAAAACCAATCAATTTATTTTATACATGTGTAAAAAATATATTTTTCATGATATAGTTATTAATATTCATACCCACAAATACAACTACTAAGTATTATCTATCCCAATAATAATAATATTTTAATGGTATATCATGGTTTCAAAAAACATGTTGTAGCATGTTAGTTATAGAAGAAATTAAATTTATTCAAAAAAATTATTTCATAAAATCCCACCGTTTTATACATAATTTTTTCATATCTTGATTAATGTGTTTGTTTTAAAGCATTATATTATCTAAAAAATATTGTCCATGAAATTGTTCATTATTAACCATGACATAATACAAATCTTTGTAAAATATAATTGAATACTATTGGAACCATGTCCGCCTACCTGTTTCCACTTAGACTCCAAAAACCCAATGCTTGACACACTCTCCTCGATATCTATGTAATTATCCAAAAACATGCTTTAATGATTCTTACATATATACTCCATGGTAAATAAAACACTCATGTTATTTTTCCTTATTTTACATAGGAACATCGGAATCCGAAAATGGTATCATCTACACTGTGGTCTTCAATATTCCCCAACTTCACAACCACCGTGATTTATTCTCCCACAAGGCCACCATTTTCAACCCGTTTTAGAATCTCGTGATCTCAATGTAAACTATGCCTTTTCATTTTCTCAACGCCTTCAAATATGGACACTATGGATTTAAGAATAACATATATATAGGCCATCCTGTTGGTTTGTATCCAAATGATTCCAAATTTTAATGAAATTCAATATTCACCTAGCCTCTTAACTCTAGCTATTTCCTAATCTATTATAGAATTACCAATAAGTTTCATAAAATGTTTTATGGAATGAAAAATTTTTCCTTCTCCAATCTACACACCAACTTCTAAAAACTTTTAGATTTCCAACTTATAATTCAAAACAAATTCTATACATCAAATTATCTAACAATCTTTAAACTCCTTAAACCAAAATAATATTTAATATATAAACTAGTGTAAAAAAGGTTTTAACATCAGTTTTTTTCCAATTTTAATGTTACTTCTTAACTGGAATTTGTAAATTAGATGTAATAAATAAGGGTTTCTATGTTGATTTTAAAAACAACTAATGCCGAAAATAGACCTTCATTGTTTCTTTATAATAAAAACTGACACCAAAAGTGATCTTCAGTGTTTCTTTAAAAAATAACTAACACAGAAGTTCAGTATGAATTTTTTAAAATAATTTCAACAGTGGTTCTTAATTAAAGAAACACTGAAAGATAAGAAAATTGAAAATTGAAAATATTACAACCCTAAAAGTATTTTCATTCATGTAATAGAAAACACAATATATTGCAATCAAAAAAAATGTTTCATAGAATAAAAATCTATAAATATTAACATAATTGAACAACATAATGAAAAAATTATTATTTACATTATTATATTTTAAACTAGAATTAAAAAATATATACGTTATAATTGATAAAATATTCATTCAGGATTGTTATTAAAGAATTATTTTTATATTATTACGCTCAAATTCCAATTATGAAAAAAAATTAGTTTTTAAACACTTCTTATTAAAAAAATATAATATTAATCATAAACATTTAAAGATATATACCTGATAATTTAAATCTCAATCATACATAAAAAATGGTTCACAAGAACATATCAAATATGGGTAATTTCATCATTTGTATATGATATAGCATCATTGAACATAGATAATAACATTAAATGTTATAATATTAAAATATAGAACACTATGACATAAAATATAAAATAATTAATATAACTAACCTTATCAAATTAATTTTTCAACCAAGTTGTGATTAAATCATACATTAACCATAGAACATAATAACCACATTTCACATTTTATTTTTGATGATGACACTGCAATTATAAAATATTAACATTATAATAAAAACCATTGTATATTTTTACATACATCAAAAATCAAAAAAAAATAGCTAATATCAAAAATAATTACCATTAATTCCAGGAATCAGATTACATTTTGGCTCTTTAACAACAAGTGATCTTTGTTAAAAAAAGCATGACTCTTATTTTCATATATATAAAATAAAAAAATATGTATAAACAATAATAATTAAATGTATTAAACTTATAAAAATATAAGAAAAATTAATTTCCTAACAAGGTGATAAATTATTTTCAAAAACCTCCTAATAAATAGAAAACCCAATATAGTATTCATTCACATGGGAAGAATAAACAAAACATATAATTCCTCCAACAATAAAAAAAGTTCACAATTAATGAAATTATAATGAATATTAGTTCATAATTATCTTAATTTTCTTATCCATCAAGAAATGGAAAAGACGAACAGCCAATATCCATATTCAATAATCTCCCACATTTATACATAACTCTATTTAAAATATTCAAATATTGTATGTCGTTAAAAAGAATTATGGATATAGAAAACCATAAATTTCCTTTCTCTCATTTTTAATAAGAACCATGTATTGATACCTCATTAAATAATTAATATAGTAAGTCGGTCAAAACCATCTTTAATTAAATAAATAAAAAATGAAACATCATTTTTCTTACATGGAAAACAACTACTACATAGTCATCATGATCTCTTCAAAATCAAACAGATCCATGATATCGTTTTTGAATATTCCCAAGGGATAGTTTCTTTCACAAATATTGGACATCACCTAAAACTCAAAAAAAATTATCCAGGGAAGAAGAATACTTAGATAAAATTTGTATCCCATTAGAAATATCAAAAGTTTCTAAATTTATTTATTCATGATCCTTTTGTTTCATTTTTTCCATATTATTGGATTTTAGAAACTCTTACATAAATTATGTTTTTGAAAACATTATAAGTACTTTTCAATCATTTGTAATTAATATTTAAAAAATGAATACCTTGTATAAGAGATAATGAAAAAGGCTAGGTTACCAAATTATAAAGTGGCCCATATAGTCACCAACTCTGGTAACCTCCTTAGTACGTAATGTTAGCAGATCATTAGGATCAATAATAACATGTATAGATACTCTGACCTAACCCATCTATATATGCTAGTGATGTACAAAATTCCAAAAATATATACAACTATATATGATATAATAAGTACATGGGGATCTTCAATATAAGGCTCACAGTATATGGTATGGTTCGAGCAAGGAGGTGGGGAATCTGAGTAGGAAGGTAAGGATGGTTGGTCTGGCTAGGCTGGTTGTACAGGTTGTGCTTCCTATTAAAAAGCTGGGTAGGCTGGGAAGGTTGTATAGACTATAACTACCTCATCAATTTTTATAGCATAGCATGAAAAAAAGATTCAATTTGATCTACTATAGACTGGTTCATATCTTCCAGCACATATTTTAAGGGTTTTATTTTAGGGTATCTTGATTTCTTACTTTGAAGACCAAAAATATTATGAATACTGATACCTTCCTCATATCCTCTTATGTGGTCAGGGTGTTTTGGATTTCCTCAAGTACTGGCTAGGATGTCTACCCTAACCTCATGGATATAAGTTACCAATGTCAATTAATCTTGAAGGTAATCCTGAAATTAACAAATAAAATGGTATATTAGTGTTGTTAATTTATAAAATACAAAAATTCATGAAAAAAATATATATTTACTTAAAATTAATTCATCTAATTCCTTTTATTTCTCTATAATATATTTTAAATTTTTTCCTCTTCTCGCTCTTTTCCATTTTTTAGGGTAGGGTGGGGGAGATGGATGACCTAACTGCACCTCATCTGGACCACTTATAGACTAATCTCTTAAATATTCAAACTTTTCTTTAATCATTTTTACTCTTAGAAATGATACCCTCCATGTGATAAAGTATCAGGGAATGCATTCTGAAACTAGATATCTTGATGATATTTCATGGAGGCATGTTATATAAAAATAAAAAAATAATAATTGGGTAAATATATAATAAATTTTAAAATATAAAATAATTATCATAATAGAAATGATTCATCATGTTGATAGGAAAAAAATTTATTCCTTGTATCTTCATCTAAAAAACTCATACTTGAGGGACAGTTTTTCGTTTTTTTCATTCCAAATACATAATTTTTGTTCAATTTTTGTTTTGAAATCCCTCTATTGAACTGCCATTAAAAAAAGACATCATTTCTTAATTTCAATCATTTCATCATAATTGAATGTCATATATAATTGATTAAATAAAATATTAATCATTTCAAATATATATTATTCAAAAAATGATATGAAATAATTCAGCTAAAATATTTTACTATTATGACCTAAAAAATATGATTTATCACCATCTTGTCAATGATCATCCATTCAGTTTATAAAATGTTAATCTTACAATGACTCTGCATGAGGATATAGCTGATAAATTGGGTTACATTTTGGCAATTTGTATTATTATTATCATCAAAACTAATATTCAATCACCTGTCCTCATAAAAATGTGAAATTTTTGGAAAAATTATATTGCAATTTTTAATAACATGAGAAGTAAATTTCCATATAGAATCATTCGAAGACTCATCCATGAAAGTCTCATCAATAGTCCAGCAATTATTTTTTTGTAAATTAAAATTTTTTCTTTCGTTAAATAATTATAATAAAGAATATATAATAAAAACAAAAATGCATATTCCTTGATATATGTTCTTCTGTCTCTCTATATGTATATATCATTGAAATTGTAAAATGTAAGTAACTTATTATGTACATGCATATTATTAGGAAAATGAATAATTTGAAAATAGGAAAATAAAAATATGTCATCAAAAAAAGTGGAAGAGATGTGTGAGTTTTAACAGATAGTAATGTTATGTCTCTTAATCAAACAATATGAAAGGTGGGAAATTAAATATAAATATTACTTATAAAATGATAGAAACATTTTTAAATTGAAATATCAAAGTTTGAAAAATTGTTATCATATGCATAAATTTAAACAAAATATAATAATGAAAATCGGGTATTTCAATGAAAAAATGATTAACCATAACCATGGAATACAAAATTTAACACTAAAATTTATATAAATAATCAAATATATATAATTAAAATTCTAATGGTTATTAAAAATATAGTTTTTACACATGTAAATTTCAAAAAATAAATATAATGTAAATATTTACCAGATTAATTAAGAGACTGATTTAGTTTTTTCCCATGTCCCTTCAGCATGATCATTTTTTGCTGCATGCACTATATCTGTGTTGTATTTATTATTTTTTGGAAATCGCATAATAAATGAAGAAGTATCATATAAATCAATTACATCATCATCATCGTCATCAATATAATGGATTCTTTTCCCTTGAAAAATGACAGATCATTGTTCATTTGATGGATCAATGACATAAAATATGTGATTTGAAAGTGTCTCCATGAAAAATGGTTCCTCATTGCAACTAAATCTTTTCAAATAAGCTATTTTAAACCCATATTCATCATGTTTCACACAACTATTACTAGAAACATGATTAAACTTAAACACGACTATATGAAATTTATTATAATAAATTTCCCATAAGTCTTCAAGAACTCCAAAATATTTCATCGATATAGAAATTGGGTTTTTATATGTTACACTTGAAAATTACAGTGCTTCAGCAATGACCATTACACCACTATTTTAAGAGGTACTCTTGTTTTACATCATTCTTGTGTAAAATGTGTACCCATTAACATCAAAACCAAATTGTGTGATCACATTAAGAGATGGTCCACTTTCTAACCATTTCAATACTTCTGATACACACATATATATGATTACTTTATTTCTAAACCATGAAACATATTTCTTTTTATGCTCAATCATCATCCACTTTTCATTTCTTTTCAAATATCATACCTTTAATTCAATACTATGTGATGATATATATGATTTTACCTCATATGTTTTGTTTAAAATGTATAAATGTCATTGCATCACTTCATCATGTGGAATTGACTATACCTTTAAGCCTCAAGTCCCTCTATCATCTCTATCAACTGTCATTTTTGAGACATAGAGAGACAAATATGCTTCACTTAATACAAATAATCAGTATAGAAATAAATCACCACTTTTGATACATATTTTTAAACAATAGAGGCCTCTGGTTGATATAGATTTTTAGCATATCCCTTAAAAATTTTCATATATCTTTCAAAAGGATACATAAAACAAAAATAAATAGGCCCACAAATTCTTATCTCACCCACCAAATGAATAATAAGATGAACCAATATATCGAAAAATATATAAGTGGTAAATACATTTCTAGTTGAAAATTTTAATGATAAACTTCATTATCCATCACATCTTACAAATTTTTGATCCACTGCTTTTCTACAAATGGATTTGAAAAATTACATAACATGATGATAGTCTTTATAAAATATTTCAACAATATATCACGCCATACAACTCATAGAAGTTATTACATCAATAAATTAAAGTTGTGATATTTCATACCTTTTAATTTAGAATCCTTCAACGACACAAAATTATTCCCATTTGAAGAATATAAAATGAGGGATTTAATACTCTGAAGACACTAGAAAAAATTCAAATTCTTAATCTTTCCTAATTTTTCAAAAGTCAGGGGGTAAATATGTTCTATTTCCTTTCATAATGTGAGCTAACTCTAAATGCATTCTCGTTGATATCAAGTCTGATATAGCATTCAATCCAACTTTTTTCTATCTTTTTATGTCTAACAGTGTTCCAATCTAAATGTACCATAAGGTTTCCTCATCGGGAATCAAATCAATGTTATATTTTGTCTCTAAAAGTCTCAAATAATTTAGTTTGAAAAAGATAAACTATTTTTTCTAGATATTTTTTTAATACTGGAACTTCCTTTTTTTCAAATTTCGAATCAATATTTTTCACCATATCGTAATATTCTCCAAATGAAAATGGTTGTGGGGGAATATTGTATTCATGTAAATGTTAAAATGATTTTTCAATCTATATAAGGGACAATCAATTATTAAAAACATCAATTTCCCATATACACTTTCTTTTTTCTATTCTTCAATTGATAATATGATGTCACTTCTTCACAAATTGAGCATGCTTTATATCCATTAATATTATAGCAAGATAAGTTTTTATATTTTGGAAGGTCAATATACTAAACATTATCATAGCACAAAAAACAAAATACTATTTTTGTATACATATAAAACATTAACACATATATCCCAAAGAAGTTTCAAATCACTTATCAAGGGGAAAAGATACACATCAATATCGTTTCCATGTTTTTTTTCTTCTAGAAATCATTAAGATAATTATAATATATTTTATCTTATACATATATGTGGGGAAATGTTATAAACTACCATAAAATATTACACAATCTATTTTGTATACTTATGTTCTGATATGGAATCATTCAATATATATGAAATCATATTCTGATATTATTAACTTCACTTCCAAAATCAAGAAAGTTTTTAACAAATATTTTCCGTTGTGATGAATCAGTAGGGTGATGTAATTTAATATCAGTGATTTACTCATATGAGTTCCATATTAACCTTTTTGTATCAATTTAATTTCCAAATAGATGATTCAATTGATGAATTATTAAAAGGTACCATATTAATTTAGAAATCGAATAGATTTTGGTACCTATGAATGACTCTGACTAGATTTAATGGAATTATATGAAGGGAATATTATAAGGAATTTTTTATTTTGCATGAGGTTAGAAGTTAGACACTAAGATTTAATATTTGTTGAATTTATCGTCCATTTTATAGTGTTGTGTCTCTCTTGTTGGAAATTTTGATAAATATTTTTATTCCTTCCTATAAAACACCCAATCATTAGGGAATTCTTTTGTTTTTTTATACCTCAATCTCATTGGGAATAGTTTTTTCTTCCCCTCCTAACTAGAATCCAAAATTTCATATCCTTTTCGAAGTATCAATTTTAAAACTATCAAGTAAGTTAAAGAAACGTTTATCAATCCACCCTTTTATTTCTTTGAAGTTAACCAATCTCAAAACCACTGATAACATTGTATATTAATTGTAACATGAGAATAATGGTTTCTCTAAATCTCTATACAATTTTTCAATAATTTCTATTATTTTGATGATTTCAACACCTAAATCCGGAATTAATAATTCAATATGATCATTTTCCACATTATGAATATTTTCATCAAAATTTGATGCTGAATTTTCAGTTCTATCACCATGCTAGATTCAACATGTTTAATTAAGGAAAAAACAATAGAAAATGAGATTATCCTTTCTTTCTCTGTAATTTAACATTCATATATTCAAACATTTCACACATAGACAAAAATTAAAATCAATGTTTTGAATATTTTATTTTAAAAAATATAGAAAATAATCAACCCATTTTTCTTATACACTAGTGTTTCTTCATAAATTTATCTAATTATGATTTATTTTGTACCTGAGATCACAATATAATCAGTGAATATATCAAAACATATAAACATCTATATATATATTTAAATAGATAAATTTTAAACATAATTAGAAACAATAAAAATGATTGGTAATCTGATAGGAAATATCAATGATTATTAAAAATAAAATGAAAACTATTCAAATATAGGTGTTTATTGTGTGTGATGGGTTTCATGCTGATCCAAATGTATGTAATTTGGTTAGAATAAAAAATAAAAAATATCATGGATACTAATTTCAACTAATATATATACATACATATATATACACATATAAATATGTATATTGAATTTTTGAGGGAAACAATTTGATAATTTCATCAAACAAAGAAATTTATCAAAATTATAAAACTTTAAAAATATCATTTTTAATTAAAAATCAACTACTAAAAAATGAATCAATAACCCAAAATTATAACTAAAGAATAAATAATTTTTTTACCAAATTAAAAAAAATGGAAAATTAGGAGTTCAGTAAAGAAAATTAATATACGATTTGAATTTTATCCCTTGAATTCATTGAAAGAATAAACACTATAGGATTTAAAAAAATATTCAAAGGAACAATATATAAGAACAAACAAAAAAATCAAACTACCATTGATGATCGATGGGAAAAAAATTTCTGAAGAAAAAATACTTATGTGGATGGTCAAACAAAGATAGAGAATGAAATAATGGGGACTATTATTCATGAAATGGTTGTTAAAATAAAACAAGCCCTAGAATAATCGATGTTGAGGATCCTTGGATGGTCTTTGGAGTCATTACAAGTCGAGAGAAAAAGTTTCTTTCATATCTAAAAATGAGGGTTTCATTATACATGATTTCTTTTAAAATGATTTTGGCATCTATTTTTGTAAAAACTGATGCTAATATGTTTTTATATATTTGTGTGAGTTTGTTTAAGATTTGATTCCATAAATCAATTTTTGTAGATTTTTTGCATTGATTTTCTTAAAAACCAATGTCAAATATCACTGAAAATTCTTTTTGATGTCGTTGTTGGCGCCAAAATGGGTGAAGAAGAAGAAGAAACAAAAAGACTGAATGGCCTCCTTGAAAATACCCTTCGTGGAGTCCCCATATCCCCGCATCCGCCAAGAGCAAGGAGGCAGGATGCTCTACGAACGAAGTTGACGTTCATGACCCCACCACAGAGCAAGGAGGCGGGATGCTCCATGAACAAAGTTGATGTTTGTGAGCTCACTATGGAGCAACAAAATCCATTTTCTTGCTGAGAGAGCTCTACTTTGCAGTGCCTCTTTCCTATAAATACTAGCCTCCCCCCAAGTCTAAGAGGCAGATCATCTGACCTTTCAACTTCCTAGATCCCAAATCTCAAAGAACCCTCTATTGTGGGAACCATGAGCTATGCGAGGTACTTTAGATCTGCAAAGTGCCTCCCCATTTTTTTTCTTCCCCTATTTCTAAAGGGATGCCTTTCGCGGAGCCCATGGGCCTCCGCGAAGGAAGTGAATCCCCAAGGGGACCTGGGTTGTTGTGGAGCTTTTATGCTTCGTGAAGAACCCCTCATGTACACGTTTTCCACATGATAAGGCAGGCTCATTGTACCTTGCGAAGCACATTGCTTCACAACATCTTGCTTCACGAGGCAACCTTGCTTCGCGAGGCAGTGCTCTGAAAATGCCTTTCCACTTCATGATGCACCTCTTATACACACCTCTACCCTATTCATAGGCTGGGACACTCCACTTTATGAAGCTCACCCCTTCACAAGTTCCCTCCACTACATGGATCACCAGAGATTCACAAAGCCCATGCCTCTGAACCCCTCTACTTTGCAATTCCCTTTCACGTGCGACCCTCCAGGTTTGCACGAAGTGATTTCAAATTCCCCTAGACACCACTTCACATTGTGTTGATTTTCCTCATGCTTCATCACATAATCACGCTAACGGATATTGCTTCTTCACATAGCCACGCTAACGTGGACCCCCAAAGGGATCACCTCACGACACCCCCAAGCCACGATGTTGTCGGGCCCTTCTCTTCACCAAGGTGCAGAGGGTACCGGTTATGTATGTCCTAGGGGTGTAGAGAGAATCCATCTCATCCAAACTACAGGATGTTAAACTTCCAAGAACCCTCATCCTCAGCACACGACGCTAAACTATGACATCCCCACATTCATCCTACGTAGGTAAAGGGAAACCATGTTGGTGTAAGCCCATATCTTTTCGTGCAGGAGGTAGCACCCGAGCTCCTCCAGACTTATTCCTGGCCGAAGACTAAAGATGGGGGATGGGCACCGAAGCCCTCTTTTCTTCGGTGCCAAATCCATCTGCCTTTAAGATTTTTTTCCATCTAGGGCTCCATCCTTGAGTAAGTACCAATCTTTCTCTCCCTGGGCAGCTAACCATGTGTAAGCCCCACTCCACTTTCCACAGATGCACCTTCCCTGATGTGATCAACAGTTCTTCACTTCCTCTTGTTTCTCACACCGAGCATGACTCATGTGGGTGTAGACTAAGAATTGAACATGACATCATATTCGGGCAGCCCAAAGTGTAAGCCCATCACGTTTACTAGACTATGTGTACATTTATCCTTGTTAAGGTAAGGCACGTAGGTAGCCTCCCTGAGGTTCAAGCCCAACACCCCCATAGATTCCCACCACCTGATCTATGTGGTCTTTGATCCTTGCCACTGCAGGGTACGTAGAAATCCTCCACGAGGTTCAAGACCAACACCTTGTCATTCCTACCATCTTCATGTCAGTTCACCAACACCTTGGGCAGCCTAGAGTGTAATACCCACACCCATACCTGAACTATGTGGCCTTTAATCCTTGCCAAGGCATGGTACGTGGAAAGCCTCCATGAGGTTTAAGACCAACACCTGGTCATTCCGACCATCTTCACATCAGTTCACCAACACCTTGGGCAGCCTAGAGTGTAAGCCCCACACCCATACCTAGACTATGTGGTATTTGATAATTTCCAAGGCATGGTACGTAGGAAGCCTCCACATGGTTCAAGACCACCATCCATCTGGGGCCCAGGTCCTCCTTCATGTCTGTTCACCCCTGTCCTGCATGACATTAAACTATGAAACTGAATTAGCAGTATGCCTCTATCTCCCTCGATCTGCGGTAATTTTTTGTTTCCCCCAATCAGTCATAAGCTGTTGCACCCATTGAACTATGTGGACATTGATTCCCTGCTATGGGGATATGTAATAAGTCTCTTTGAGGCTCAATCACACCATCATCTTTGCCCCGAGTCGACTCCATAACATTATCCACGCAATTCAGTTAACCACCCATCATTCATCCGGATTCTTACCTAGGCCTCCAATTTCTGGTAAGATCATGATAATATGCCCCTTCACTGCTCCTAGCAGTAATTCAGTAAAAACCATGTGTTACTCCCGACATCAGTGTTATCTCAAGGGGCTACATCTATTTGATCCACTCGTGTCAGTGTTTTGATCAGTCCAATACGTCTCCGCTAGACATTAAACTCATGTAATATATTCTGTTAAACATAGGAAGCTGAGAAAAACCATAGATACATGCCCATGGCATATAATTCCCTGCATGCAACGTGGAATTCCATAGGCTTCCATGCCCTCGAGTAGCCCTATAATATGAGAAAAAACCCAGACGCACCAGTGTTCTAGAATCCAGAGACACCAGTGATGCCCAAAGTGACTACTCCCTTGACCAAAGGTTGTTGTCCTGACTGGACACTTTGGAATGTCCCGACAGAAGTAGCATAATTAACCAGTGTCTATGAAGGTATGGCACTGGGAAGAGTTTCACTAACAACATATTAAATCTATAATAGATACCCGGACTAGGTGATGAGTTTTGAGGAGGAATTCACGGAATGAAGAACTGACATCCCATCATCATGTTTTGATTGAGGAGAAAATGTCCTGGAATGAAGAATGGTTGTTTCCCGCCTTTGGAAAGCGGGAATGTGGGGCAATGAACAGCGCCTTTCATCCTTCAGCAAACAAACACGCGAGCCCCGGTGAATGCTTTGGAAACAGAAATGGTGATCCCGATGTGAATTATCTTCTCCTCAACATGGAAACTAGTAGTGTTCAAGTAATCAATGGATTATCATGTCACCAGATCTAGTTATCTGGTGTCGGGTCCCACTAAGCAAATAGTGGTCCGGGCATGAAACTCACCAGAAGTTGGGGCAGTCAAAATGTTGGGCGTCCCGATCTGTGATGTAGTCTGGGTGGATCCATATTATCGTTCATGAAATACAAAATGGCGTTGGGGCACTGGTCATCAATTCCTTTTTCTTTTAGCACTAATGAGTTAATCGCCCAGCTTCTAGGAACCGAGATGTTGTATCCGGAAACCGATCAATGCCCGCCCACCGACTCAGGGACAGGGGCAATGCCAACTCTGCAATCCCACGTAGTTAATCCTCTTCCATGAATGTCTCAAAGGTCATGACCACTGGGCACCCACGCCCCATCTCCCCATCAAATTTAATCCAACAAAGGGAGATTAATGACCTCATACGCTGGTATGAGGAGGAGGGGATCATCCCGACGAGGGACAAGGCCTGCCTGGATTTATAGGTGCATGTTCTTCATCATCAATGTCTCCCCCAATAGAGAGCCGTTGTTCCCCACCCCAATATATAATCATTTTGGGAGCATGTCCCCATAATGCCTCGACGACTCCCTTCCCTACACCGACAAGGCAGGGGATGTCCAGGCCAGCCCGGTCAGAGTCCAATTCCAGGGAATACCAGCAAGGGCTCCCACCAGGATACGTCAGCACCGCCACCCAGTCTTACGGGCCGAGGAGCAGGTGAGCCACGTGCCTGCACCACTGGCTCTGGTCCATCCGACCCGACGCCAGCATCGGGGACAAATTGAAGAGGATGCCTGCCAAGGGGTGTTAGCATCAGCGGCTACTGTGGCTAGAGCCACTGCTGACTCATATCACCAACTCCCTGTATCTACTGAGAAGGGGAAGTTATATGCCCGACCTGGATCTAGTCCCCAACCGCCCCACGGGTAGGCTTGGTCAACTCTCTCTCAGTCGTCGGCACAGGCAGTGGCCTTTGTGGACTAACCCACAGTGATGCCACCCAGTACGGAGGCCATCCCCATACCACTACCATGGAGAACGCAGGTATTCCCAACTTCCAAGCTCGGCATAGAGGTCCTCCCCATGCTACCTTCAACCTAGATGGGGTCTCCCCCATGATGGCAACACTCAGTATGGGAATCTCTCTCGCACTCACTACACTAGGTACGGGGTCATTCCTCATGTCGAGGTCATCGAGGCTGATACATTGTGCATATGGTCACTCTCCAACGTGGGGGCCCTCCCCATGTTCTTGTAGCAGCAAGAGAAAGTCCTACTCACCTTTGAAATCATAGGGATGGGGAAAAAATTCACTTCACCAGCCCCTAGCACGGAGTTCCTACCCATGTTCGGCCTGACCAGTATGAGGACCTTCATCATATGGATGTCGCTAGAGAGAACACGCATGGAGGCCCTACCTGTGGTCCTGTAAACTTCAGTAGAGGTCCTACACGCTCTAGAACTATCCACGGAAGTCCTCCCCATGTCCCCTTTGATATCTTCCAAGGTGCTCCTCACACACCGGCTTGCTCAAGAGGAAACCCTCTCATCCCCAACACCAGTACGGCCAAAGGACCTCCTCATGACGTAAATCTACCATATCCTAATGAACCATCCCAGGGAAGGAAGTTGGGTCATTTCCACCATAAAAAGAGCACTGAGATGATTTAGACTAAGATCAAACCGGTCTGTTTCTCATATTCCAAATCAGAGTATGACTCGGTGATGGAACCCTCCTCTTGGTCCCCTATGTCAAGGTCTGGGGCAGGAACGAGGTGCATCATCCTCATTCTCCTGAAAATCAAAATCCATCGGATTCTTGCCTCCCTCAATAGTTATATCCATGAGGATGAAAATATAGAAACCCCTCAGGTCACGGTTGTGCAATCACCACTATAGTGACAAGAAGCACTCTCTACCTCGACAAGATACCATGGAGAGATATTTTGGGGACCAATAGAGGGCGAGCAGCATCACGACCTATCGCGAGTAGCTCTAGGACCTTATCTAGGAACTTCAGTCATTAGCTCGTCTTATTATGACATTGTGGCCAGGTCACTACAATCTTTAGAGGACAGCCTGAGATTCGGCAGCCAGTCATCCCGCTCGTCGTACTCTCCACCGGCCGGCCAGCCACCCCAATTTTCTGCCTCAGTGTCGTTGCTAGTTCCTCAGCCACCTCCAGTTGAAGAGTGGGTTAATGAAGGTCCAAACCCTGAATCTGAGTTGAGGATCTTATGGAACATCCTCACAGTGGACCACTTCCCAGAGATGTTCTGGCTTGTGGAATCACCAAATTTCTGTGCACCGGAATCCCTCACCCTATGGTAAATTGAGTGTTTCCACCAAACCCTCTGGGCGATGCAATTCTGCCTTTATCATCAGTGAGTGTTTTATCGCATGAGCCAAGCGCATTTTTAAGTCATTGGTGAGCAATGTAGTATAGTTTATTTGATCTCACTCCTTGTGGCCCAACACCCCGAGTCGTCAGGTCACCATAAGGCCCTCCAACAAAAATGCGTTCAGAGTATCAAGGTACTTTGTAAGGTTATCAAGGAGGCTTCTCCCAACACAAAAATATGTGGCTAGGGGAAATATTATGCAATCATCTTCTGTCCTATTCATCAGCTGCCCAACTTGAAAGGCGATATCAAGGATATTCCCCCAGGACGGTTCACGATCAACATGGCCGACATGGTGGACGAGGAGGATGATCTAGTGGTTCTTGATGAGGATCTTCCCCCTGAGGGAGTTCCACCACTATTGGACCCATAGGGAAGAGTTACTCACTATCAAAATAATCTGCGGGGTCTCCCTCTGCCCACCGAGGCATTAGTGCTCAATCGGAATGCCAGTAAGGGTAAAGAGCATGTCGGAGCTGCCAAACACTCTAACCCATCCGCATCAGAGTAGAAGATGGGGGAGGACACTGATAAGTCCACATTTCTCTAACAACTTTCCGAGCCAAAGAAGTTGTCATATGGCCTCCTGGATGAACATGTTGTAGAGCGACGACTAGACTACGACAATCCTATACCAGTACAGTAGGGGCAGGAAGAACTTCCCCTTGGCGAGCTACCTCTAGGTAACCCTGACCATGCTGCTCTCACGGATAGGGTTGAGGCTGAGGCCTATGGTAGGTAGGCGTGGTACATATCACCAAATCCTCTTGAGTGGCGTAACAACCCCCAGAACCTAGCTCGAGCTCCCCCAGCTACCCAACATGTTGTTCCATTGGCCGCTCCACAAGCCGTTGAGCCCGCTTACCATGTTGAAGAACCCAACAATGCACCGGTGGTCAGGGATCCTTGTTAGGACAGGGACCCCTGCTTAGATGATCTAATGGAGGCACTCATCACCCACCTATAGGAGTTGGAAACACAGAAGGTTGCACTCCCACATATTGGAAAGCCGTAACCAGCATGGTTGGATGATATACCAGCACCACCAGGTTTTTGAAATTCCACCTTTTCCCCATTCAATAGAATAGGGGACCCACCATAGCACTTTTTCCACATCATCTCATGGTGTCGATCAATTTTTTTTAATCCATCACAGAAGGAATCTTCCATCTTCGGTGCTTTGTGAAAACATTAGAGGGACCGACATTCGTCTAGTACAGACAGCTCCCCATCAATTCAATAGATGGTTGGGAAGACCTTCAGAGGAAATTTCTATACCATTTCAGTTATACCACTTAGAAGACGAGTATCTCAGACCTCTTCAAATGAAAATAGATACCTGATGAGCGCGTTGCAGATTTTGCCGCCAGGTGGAAAGGGCTCACTCACTATCCTGACATGCCACTGACTCAGGAGCAACTACTGACGATGTGCATAGGGAATGTCAAGATAGAACTGGTTCCCTTTTTGATAACCCATAACTACCTTGGGAGATTCCAAAACTTCCTTAATAAGGCTGATCACCTAGAGGAAGCATTCCAACAGGCTAGCTAGACACGTCTATTGCCTCCTATAATTCCTCTCAGAAGGGTCGCTAAAGTCGAGCCCGCCATAGGGGCCCAAATAGAGGCCCCCAAGAAACATGAATTGATTCCAGTAGCACCATCCCCACAGCCTCAGATAGGCCCTCTACCACAGGCACAGCCTCTGGCACAGAGCCCCACCTCCAAATTGGCAGGTTCCCCCACAAAATGTGTTGCCACCGCCTAGGTGGGAAAACCAGGATCCACCTCCTCAACAGGCTCCTTCAGCTCCTCGTCAGGGCCAGGAACCAAGGACCCCCTTTCAAGATAGAAGAAACTGAACCTACGCATTCAACTAGAATCTGATCCCTGATAATTTATAAAGTGCTTTGGAAAAAGGGATTGTGCATTTTCCAGAGTGCAGAAGGCCAGAAGAGGTAAACCTCATTGATCTCCCCAACTACTGTGACTATCATCAGATCTTGGGGCACACCCTCAAGAAGTGATATGTGTTAAAATACTGGCTTCAAGACCATGTCAATAACAATATAGTCAGGATGGGCCCTACTCCAACACAACTTGCATGTGTCGTCCTACGGCCAGACAGTAGCAGCGACATCGAGGGCGAGTGGTAGCAGGTTTCTAACTGCAGGTATCAGAAGTACGTCGATTGGATGGCTCAAAAAATAGTTTCTCGTGCCCATGGTGTCATCTATGCATGCTTGAATCATCCATAGACTTCATAATCCACATCCAATACATCTGAATCATCATCTCAGCCATCCTATTCTTAGAAGAGTGAGAATTGGCGGCTCAAGGGGAAGCAATGTGTCCCACCGATGCCATCATCATCTCATACACTTGGTGACTTCATTCCCACAAATGTGAGGATTCCTCTTAGGATCTTCCCACCAGTGGAAAACTCTTCGAGTGACAGTCTTGGGTACTCTTTGGTTAACACCATAGAGTTGGTAAACCCCAACCTGACTCCCGACGATGAATAGTGCTAGGCAGATCTCCCCAACATCCCCAACTGATGTTAGCATCGGCGAAGCCGCGGTTAAATGGTTCATTGAGGTACGTCAGTTGGACACTCCAGCCAGGCCATGCATGCCACTGAAACTAGACATCAGGCTCAGTTCAGAGTTCAACAAACACAGCCTTCTCATATATTGACATCTTCTCTGCCTTCACCACCATTCGTGCTGCTAGATCATGAAGAGTCGCCCAGACCTCATCGTGATCAGGCGAGCTTCCCCATGAACCAATTGCAGTCATCGGGTTCCCCTATGGTAGTCACTCTACATTATTTGACTAGTGAGAAACGGGGCCTTCCCAGCACCAGGCAGCCGTTGATCTAGCCATAAGAGTCCACCATACCTTCAGTCATGGAGAGACCCATTGTAGGAAGAATTTTAGACCTGGCATGAAAGTACGACGTCCTCAAACATCATTCCAGTATCCAAGCAAGGCTTTCTATCCTCGAGTCCCTTCTCCTATTGTCAGTTATGTGTGAGGCCCTTGCTGAAGCTTTAAAAATCCCATTCCAGTTTGGGACAGAGGTAGCAGCTCTAGAAGCCTTTCATGATGAAGTGATCAAGAAGGGTGAATATTAGGCCATCATTTTGTTCTTCGTAGAAGAAAAAGTCTCTCCCATACAGAGGCACATCTACCCACTATAAATCACTATCATATTTAATGGTGTGGAGGTTCTCCACTGTCTTGTTGACATGGGTTCTGGGATCAACCTAATCCTAACTCGAACACTGCGAAAATTAGGGTTGTTTGAAGATGATCTGAGCCCCAATGACCTTAGAATATAGGGTTATGATAGGACAGAATAGACACCGATCAGAAATGTTTTCTTGAAGAACAAATTCGGTGGCCCAGTTGCCAGTACCGAGTATGTGGTTATCTCTCAGGACACTGCCTACAATGCATTGATGGGCCAACCATGGATCCATATGCATGTGGTATTTCCATCACCATATCACCAGTGCCTTATGATCTCCCTCAATGATCGGGTGGGCATGATTCTAGGAGACGCATCTCCTTTTTCCTCTTTTCAAGCCTAATATTTGGATGCGGACTACTACAAGAGAAAAGACAAGTAGATTCAGACCAATGAGGTCGAGCATGCCATGGCTACGACTGACCTGTGAATAGATCTAGATGATGCCTATGTGTTCCCAATCCATCGGTTAGAGGCCACAACCCCCAATATGGGGAAATTTTTTTTTGTCTGCAGGAAAAGAGGGAACCACGCTTCCAGATCCAAGTGACGTCGGTAGATCACTTCATATTCTTATACGAATTAATCCTCTGTAATCCTTGAGCCCCCTACCCTCATAAAGTATAGGTATGTATACCCTATGGAAACGGTAGTGCGTCATATGTGCCTATTTTTCCGGGCTGGAATTAACCACCCAAGCCAACGTGCCACTACTACTTTTACATTCTCAAGGGTGGCACCTTAGGCCAAAGACCAGATGGGATCAGATCGACAGCCTTTATTGTTATGGTTTTGGAAGTACCAAAATCTCCAGATGTAGTGACCGCTACTAATAATGTTGGTATCAGCCTCCCATTAGAATCTGTTGACCCAGAGGAATCTCCTCCTGCTAGGGACCCCTCCTCCTCAATTGAATAAGAGGATATAGAGGACACTACCCCCTCCTTTGAAGAGGGTGTCTCCACCTCGGTTGATGGATTAGTACAGGTGATCCTCGGTAGCGAGGTTGACCCGAGACCCACGTTATTTAGTGCTTCCATGCCCCCCTGATGAGCAATAGTTGTATGTGGACTTCCTCAAATAGGATCGTGATGTGTTTTCCTAGAGTTATGACAAGATTCCATGACTAGATCATTAGGTAGTCATCCACCACCTCGATCTTCTTAAAAATCACTGTGGGTTCAAGCGGCCTCCCAAAATGATGCACACTTCTCATGGTCCATGGCCGAGGCCGAAGTCGATAAGCTCATCATAGCCAACTTCATCAAGGTGGTCCAGTGCCCCAAGTGGCTAGCCATCATTGTGATAGTCAGGAAGAAGTACAGGCAGATCAGAGTCTGATTTGAATTCTGAGATCTCATTTGTCACTATCTGAAGGATGATTTTCTCTTTCCTATAATGGATTTTCTGATCGACACTACGGAGGGGTTTCAAGCCCTTTCCTTCATGGATGGTTACTCCGGATATAATCAGATCCGAATGGCCCACGACGATGAGGATTCCACAAATTTCAGGGGGCCACAAGGTAAATTTTGTTACCAGGTCTTTCCCTTTGGCTAAAACAATGATGGTTCCACCTATCAGTAGGCCATGCATCACATATTCAAGCCAATCCTCAGGACATTGGTGGAATGCTATGTGGACGATCTGGTGGTCAAATATCGCCAGTGTCAGGACCATATCAAGGAACTAAATAAAGTGTTTGTATTCCTCTATTCCTGCCATATGAAGATGAACCCATTGAATTGTGCCTATGGGTCACCTTTGGGACGTTTCATGGATTTTTTTTAGGTACCAGGGCATTGAGATCGACCCAGAGAAGATCAAGGCCATAATCTAGATGCCTCCCCCGAGCAATATTCGGGAACTTCGAGGATTCCAAGGCCACGTAGCCTACATACACCGATTCATTTTGAATCTAGATAGAAAGTGTATGGCCTTTTCTCAGCTCATGAAGAAAGGCATCACTTATGTATGGGACGAAGAATTCCAGACCGTGTTTGAGGAAATCAACCAGTATCTACTCCAGCCTCCAGTCTTAATGCCACCCATCTCCGAAAATCCATTGGTCCTTTATGTGACTGACCTAGAACGATATTTTGGCACCCTTCTCACCTAGAAGAACAATGAGGGGATAGAAAAAAACCTTTACTATCACAGTTGCATGCTCCTCGATACAGAGACCAGATACTCCCCCATTGAGAAGAGCCGCCTTGCGCTGGTGTTCACAGTACATAAATTGTGGCATTACTTATAGCACCATGAGGTAAAGATGGTGTCTCGTGTAGAACCACTGAAGTATGTTATGAACCGCCCCATGTGGACAATTTGTCTAGCTCACTGGGCTGTTATTCTTCAGCTGTTTGATATCAATTTTGTTTCCTCAAAAACCTATTAAGGGGAAAGAATTGGTTGACTTCCATGTCGTCCATCCATCTCCGGCCGACCAGTCCTTAGATCTCAATTTTCCTGATGAGGTAATCTTCTCAGTAGATCATGTCATCACATGTTGGCCGATGCAATTTGATGGTGCTTCCTGAAGCCCCACCATTGGGAGGCTCAATGATCCCAGGCTCAACAGGGTAGGCCTGGGTATTGCCTTTATTACCCTGGCACAAACCATTTTGGCATACTCATTCCTGTTGTCAGAAGGATGCATCAACAATGAGGCAGAGTATTAGGATCTTATCACTTCCCTCAAGCAAGACCTTGAGATCGATGTTCCCCATTTTCTTGTGAAAGGGGATTCCGAACCAGTCACCAAGCAAATCAACGGTGACAACATTGTCAAAAAGCCAAAGCTCATACCATTATTGGAGAGAACTCTCCAACTAATGACCCATTTCACATCTCGGTCAGAAGTTACTCATATCCCTAAATCTCAGAACGGTCGAGCGGATGCCCTGGTCGGCCTGGTTGCATCACTTTCAGAACCCGGGCAGGATGATCTGATTATACATGGGGCACATCAGAGAGTCATTTATCCTGTCACCCGAGATGATGACAATGGCCTATAGGTAATCCATCTTACCCCTAGAGCCTCTACGTCAGGACCCCCTGGTTCCTTAGATGCAGTGGTTGAAGTGACACCCGGCTGGAGAGCCCCCTTTATCGAGTATCTCCAAAATTGTTAACTCCCAGCTGATCGGGCCGAGCACAAAAGAATCTGACGTCGTGTGATGTATTTTACCATCCATAGTGGTCGCAGTCTAGAGCATATCCTTACAAGCATGGGTTTGATGGTGTCCTCCACCGTTTCATCTAGATAGTCAAGATTTATGAGGTCATGCAGGAGGTTCATGCTGGTTCTGGAGGCACCCACTAGACTAGGCCGAAGATATCTCACCAGATCTATAGAATGGGGTACTTTTGGCCCTCCATGATCCATTATTGCATTGAGTTCATCAAGAGATATCACATGTTCCAAATTCATGCTAACTTCAAGCATCATCCTCCAGAACCTCTTCACTCCACCAAGTACTCTTGGCCATTTGTGGTGTGGGGACTTGATGTTGCGGGATCATATCCACCGGCGATAGCTCGCAAGTGCAGGTTCTTCCTGACCGCTATGGATTTATTTTCCAAGTGGGCAGAGGCAGTTCCGTTCAAGCAGGTCAATGCTTGTTCTATCATTGACTTCATGAGCTCCAATATCATCTACCGGTTTGGAGTCCTCATGCTGTCCTCACCAATAAGAGAACCAAATTCTGAGCAACTAAGTTGAAGAAGTTGTATGCCAAGTACAACATCCGTTCAAACCATACCACCCGCTATCACGCATAGGCAAATAGAAAGATCGAGGCAATCAACAAAACCATATCTAACATTTTACACAAAATGGTTAGTTAGAATAAGAATACTTGGCCAGAAAATCTCCCCAACACCATCTAGTCTTATCAGATGATGGCTCGTAATTCCACACAGGTGACCCCATATACCCTAGTATACAGAGCTGAGGTTGTCCTGCCCATCGTGATCTAGCTGCCTTCGTTATGCACAGTTTTCTATGACCAGAAGGCGCCAGATAAGGTAGCCAAAATTCATATGGCTAAATAGGAAGCACTTGATGAGAATAGGCTTCGTGCCCTGCACAATATAAAAAGGCATCAGAATAAGATAGCTAGATCCTTCAACAAGAATGTTCGCCACCACTCATTCCTGTAAGGAGACTTGGTATTGGCCCACTGGACACCAATGATCCGTAGAAGGAAACCACCCAAGTTAGAGCCCAAATGGGAAGGACGTTATGTAATTCACAGGGTTTACCCAAATGGTGCATACTCCCTGGTGACCATGGATGGTGAGCATATAACTCCTCTAACCAATGCCAAGTTTCTCACGGAATATGTTTCCTAAGCCAAATTTTCCAACATGACCCTAAACTATTTGGTCCAGCATGACCCTAAATTGTTTGGTCTTACATGACTGTAAACTGTAGAACATCCTGCATGACGTTAAACTGTATGTCTTCCTGCAAGATGTTAAACTGCACCCTTAGAACTGCATGTGTCTTGATTCCCATCTGCATGGGATACGTAGGAATGCTCAAGAATTTCAACTTGAGCCTAGCCCCCAAACAATTCTCTTTGACAATCCCTTCTTGGTATAGTTCTATCAGAGGGTCCTTTCATGATATTGTATAGGATTCCTTATTCCCACTCATGTCAAGATTGTGATGATGGAACCATGTGCCCACTCCCTATTCTTCTATCATCCTACTACCTCACTGTACAATGATAAACTGCATGGCCTTCAAGAACTATGTACGGCTTGATACCCATCCTCATAAGATGTGTTAGAACGCCTAGAAAATTGGTCTGTTGGGCCAGCCCAAATGCTAGAATCTTTCCTTGGGTCAAGACATATGGTGTGGTGCATAATTTTTCCCCAATTCACGTCGAGATCATCTCGATATTGTCATATGTCCCACTCCCCAGAGGAGTTCGCCTCTTTCACATATGGGTATAGCTATGCTTCACCCACTCTTTTTATTGAGACTCCACTATCTTTATCATCCAGAAGGGCCCATGAACAGAGGGGATGTTAGGCCCAAGGGTTCTCCTACCATTTCAGGACAACACCCCCGATGATGTTGAGAAACAAACTAATACAAGTCCCACGTTGCGAATATGGTTAGCAGTTGATGCTCGTTTTTTGTTCACAGTCCAAGTGACTATAGGGATGATGTGTTTCAAAGATGTTCAATAGAAATACTTTGTCATTAGAGCCTCCCCAAGATGTCCCAAACATTGATTGTAGTGGTTCATTCTTCCATGTTGTATCTCCAATAGAAAAACACCCTTTGGGCGATTCCAGCTACTAGACCCCTATATGACAGGGATAGCCGAGTCCGACTCCTTGTTTCCCACACCGAGCACTGATCGCGTGGGATTAGGAGCTATGATGATGCGGTAACCGCACAAGATCTCATATGGCTACCATTGGCTGAGATTCCTAACCTTAGGCCCCTTTTCCTTTTCTGGCCCCTTGGCCTCTTGCGGCCCCCAACCCATGTTCTCATTTAGGGTTGTGTGGTGTGGAGCGGACTAACATCCTCATTCACATTGGGCTATTTCTCCTTGACACACATATCCCCTTGAGACATCCCTCCCTTCATTTATCATCCATACCGCGAGCACATTCTCTACCTCACTTCGTGTGCCGAATCTCAATCCCTCGGCCCATGTCTTTACTCTTACAGGATTGTACGGTGTGGTATGGGATTATGTCCCCATTCACGCTGGGTTACTCTCCACGCCATTAACCTCCCTTTTTGGGGTATGTTTCCTCTTTATTAACCCTCACTACTAGACTTTAAACTGCAAACGGTTTGGGCCTTTCTCTCTGAGGCCCATCCCCAGGCCCCTTGGCCTTTTCGGGCCCCTAGCCCAGGTTCTCACTTTGGGTTGTACGTTGTGGTATGGGATTATATCCCTATTCACATTGGGTTACTCGTCGCATCGTACACCTTCTGTATGTGGGCTATCTTACCCATTTGTGTCCTTACTACAATGAGATATATTTTATATTACTCTCTTCAAGAACAATGTGTGGCTTGATTCTCATCCTCATGGGATACCTAGGACCACCCGAACTTCAAGACTTCGGTTCTAGCCCCATCTCTTAGGAATATCCCTTTCACCTTGGACCCTTAGCCTACTCTTTCCTAGGTAGGGGAGTATCTAGTGTGGAATGGGACTATATCCTCATTTAGGTCGGGTTTGTGACGACTACGCAATGTACCTCTCCCTCCTGAGAGTTCTCTATCCCCTTATTCTATACTCTTATCTTCAGATCGGTTACTCTCAAACTGAGTACCCTCCTAGAACCTCTTATATGATTCACCAATGTGTCTAGGAGTACTCTGGTTCAGCGTTTGTAGTGTCGGATTTTATGTAGACATGCTTTCTCCCATTTTTCAGGCGTCGTTTTCCATTTCATTTGGGATTCCATAATCTTCCACACCCAAAGGGACTCCCAAATTTCATGGATTCTAGGCCTAAGGGCTCTCCTACCATCACAGAACAACGTCCTCAAGGGTTTCAGACAACAAATCGATACAATTACCGCATTAAAAATATGGTCAGTGGTTGATGCTCATTTTCTGTCCTCATTACTGGCTAACACGATATGGGTGATGTGTTTCGAACACGGTCAAAAGTCATCCTCCATCATCACGCCAGCCCCATTAAGCCTTGAATGTTGGTTACATGATTCACATAAATTTCCACCATATAATGTCCAAATGGAATTTTTACACTCTTGACACTATCCCTCAGTGCATATGGGCACATTAGAAGGAAAAATCCTCAGTAAAGGTGTCATTCGGGGCTCTGCACTGATTTACCTTTAGCGTGTGTTCCAGGTACTACAAGGAAACCTATTCCTCCTTTGTTTCATACACCGAGAACCTCTCACGTGGGCTTAGGGATCGGGTTGAGATCTATGCTTACTTTGAAGGATTCTGCCCCTCTATGGTCTGATCTTCAAGACCATAAACTAAGATCTCTCTCAGAACTACGTGCAACTTGATTCCCATCTACATGGGATATGTAGGAACACCTTGACGTCTCGTTTTCGGGTCCATCTTAGTTAGGAGATAGTTTCTCCCCCCCCCCACTTCCTCTAATCATTCTCATCCCCTCATCCTGAGGTTTCCTCCTCATAATTGCACACAGTACGGTGTGGACCTCGTCTCATTCATGGCAGATATGCTTTATCACGCCGTGTGTGTCCCCTTTGGAACCTCATCTCTCCTGCATACATTTGAGCCATATGACATTAAACTATGATTCCGAGTACCACATGACTTTAAACTACTATTTCTGTCCTACATGAAGTTAAAAGTGCATGCTTGGTCCCATCACATGACCCTAAACTGTGATATTATCATCTTGGCTGCACGATGAAAAACAGCACTTCTTTGTGAGGTCCTCACCCGAGGGGACATCATGTTTGGTATCAATTTCACACAATACAATTTTTCAATGCCTGTATATGGCTTGATTCTTGTGGCGATACATGTACCTTCCATCCTAGGCCTATCGCTTCACAAAAAAACCATACATCCTAATGGACATACAAGATATATCAAATACCATGTCTTTTAGTGCAAGGGCCAAACCCACACAACCTTATTATCTCTAGCACCGATATATTACCATTCTATACTTAGAACTATGTTTGGTTTGATTCCCATCTTCATGGGATGTGTAAGAATGCCCAGGCATTTTTCTTCTCTAGGTCTAGCCCCAAGAATTTAAAATCTCATCGCTTCTTTTTGAGGCCCTTTGGTCCAAACTTATTTGGGAACATTTGGTGTGGGAAGTACCTCCTAGGTTCTCGCTCATGTCAGTTTTTTCAATAGCCACACCATGTGCTTCCTATATCTTTCCACAGTGAGGTTTGAGTTCTATGACCCAAAACTAAGTTCTCCCTATGAGAAATGCACATCATGTTTGGCTATTTCGTCACCCTACACACAGTCCATTAAATTAAGACCCCCTTAAAGGTCCACCCTAGGACCTCAAGATGGAATTGTGCGGCCCTTGGAACCTTTTCCTTAGGAGGGGACTCGACTCCCTCTTTCTGATACGCCTTATAGTCATATTCATATGCATTTAGGAAAATTGCCTGAAGTATGGAATTTTCATGGGGACATTCCCCTCATTCCATGTACAAGCTTCGTGAGCCCGTTATTTGGATCCTCATCCTCTTCTATGTCTGAAGGGTCCTCCCTTTGCGGCCTGGTCTCATGACGCACTGGCTTAACTACCGTCCCAGGCCAACTTCCCTGAAGACCTTAGACAGCATTTGCGACAGGTCCTTTGTTTCGAAAATGGTCAACAGTCGAACATGATTTGTCTATCCCCATTCCAGACTAATGCGATATGGATGTTGTGTTTCTAACATGGTAAATAGTTATTCCCTACCGTCACACCACTGTCATTGTAGTCCAGGTCCCGAGCATCATGATTCACATGTTTCAACTCCGTTATATTCAAGTGGAATTCCAACAGGCTCGACTTTACTCTTCTGCGCATCTAGGCACGTTATAAAGGTGGGTCAACATTAGTGGGATGTTAGTCATCTAATGCCCCATCATCCCTAATGTGTGCCTCCCTGTTCAAGGAATGTCCCATCACTACTTCTTGTTTCCCACATCGAGCACAATTCATGTGGGCTTAGTTGTTCTGGAATGATGTGTACTGGCATAGCCATTGTCACAGATTCCGTTACTCATCCCACATGACGTTAAACTGTGCTCTCAGAACTATGTATGGATTGATTCCCATCCTCATGGGGTACGTAGGAATGCCTGACCACTTTGCATCGGGCCCAGTCTAATTCTCACTCTTGGTCCCTTGACCTGAAATGTTTCATCCGGGGATACGTGGTTCGATCTAGACTCCATGTCCTCATTCACATCGGGTTGATAGATATCGCGCCAGATACTCCCTTCATGGGATCTACCCTTTAACTCCACTTCCTATCGTATGACATTAAAATGCATGAGTTCATATGTCCTCAACACATGACACTAAATTTTGGTTCTACACTGAACATGTTTGGGATTCCCTATGTTAATCATGGGATGCATCAGTTTCCCCTCCAGAGAGAATAATCCTTACTAGTGTTGGTCTCTAACCACACTGTGCTCCAAGAACTACAATTGGATTGATTCCCATTCTCATGGGATGTGAAGGAACCCCCATACATCCTATCTCCGTGTCCATCCCAATGAATCATAATTCTCGTTTCCCCCTCTTTTTTCGGTCCCTTGACCAGAGCACTTTTGGGGAACCAAGAAATTGCAGCTTTACCCTAAACAAGTTCCAGATTCCCCACAATAAAAGTTGGGAGGTGACAGTTTCCTCATCAGAGAGGTCCTGTTTAGAAGTATGTTTGATCCCTGGTCAGGCCAGTGTATCCACCTAATGCGTTTCCAAAACGGTGGCGTAATTTCAAGAGTGTTGGACTCTAGTCGAACAACCCATCACTCCACTCTCCATGCTTTGTGTGCCCTTTATTTGGATCCTCCCCCTGTTTCACGTCTAAAGGAACCCCTAATAGTATGGATTCATGGCCTACGGCTCGCCTACTTTCCTAGGAAAACGTTACGGAAGACTAATGGATAACATTTTGAGTCAGGCCCCGTGTTTCAAACTGGTCAGTGGTCGGCCCTCATTTGTTATCCCCATTTCAGGCTAACGCAATAAAGAAAATGTGTTTTTAATGCATTCAATAGTCATTATTAATTGGAATTCCATCACTTAAGTGTTCCGAATCTTGGGTATTGTAATTTAAAAATTCCATTCCCCCTGTTCAGATTTATTCCATCTCCCCTTTTGTTAACCCATTCGTGCAAAAGAGAATGTTGGAAAAATAGTAATTGGGCTATTCAGAGAGCTTCATTCTCTAATCAGGTCTCTCCCTTCTTTTCCCAGTAATCCGGGATGGTTTTTGTAAACCCCGGATGCCCAAATATTGGTTTTCACTCCCACTTTTGAATGGTGTAATAAGGTGGTCACCCATTGTTTATCACATCGGGTCAGACCCATGTTAGCTTAGGGAATGATCACTAGATGCCCCACAAATGTCAAAGGTATGCCATAAACCAACACAAATAACAAAACTCATGCATGCAGTTGGAATAAAAAATCAAAGCATGAATGTATGTTGAAAAGTTACCTGCATTACAGCACCTGAGGATCGACCCCTCCAATGGTTTGGTTGACCCCGTCAAAAGAGCGTTCCAGCTCCACTACCCTCTGGCTTGTGGCATCTAGGATTTGATGCTGCCTATTTTTCTCCCACTCCTCCTTAAAAAAGATGGGGCGCAGCTCGACATCCGTAACCCGGACCCACTCTACGCTAGTCCAGATGATGACCATCTCTTCAGAGGATCGCTCCAGACACTCTTCAGCCTCTTCCAGTTGGGCCTTCAATCGCAATACAAGCTCAGATTTCACGTTGAGGGAGGCTGAGTTCTTGTACACTCAACTTTGCAGCCGTTAAACCTCATTTTAAGCCTCCTATAGCCTTTTGATGTTCACTACATTCCTCCGATTCCATCCCACACCAAGTACACAGTCATACTCCCAAGTCCTCTCTGCCATAAAATCTTGGACGAGCATGTGGGGACAATGGGCATCCACTCCCCCAGCACATATCTCACATAGCTGCGATCGAAGTCTATCCATCTCATCCAGCCATAGTGCATGTGGGTGTCATCAATGAAGTAATTTATCAGCTTCCACAATCGGTGACGGACTATTTTTCTATCCTCTTCATCAGACATCGTCTCATCCCAGTTGGCATGGTTGGAAGGCTTATATATGGGGAATTCCCTCAGGAACTTGTCAGCAGGGTCCGCATTTGGAGTTTGGTTAGGTGTGGAGGGACCTACCCTATCTGATTGATCCTAATATTCAAATTCCACCTCAATAATTTCAGGCACAACCCCACTAACATTCCCACCATTAATCGGGAGTGTCGTAGTTAGGTCGGTTTGGACCACCGCGTCCAGGACCACCAGAATTCCCCTATGAAGGATACCACCAAAAACCCTGACCAACCTTGCCAAGGTGGCCCATGCCATTTGAAGAACTGTGTGCACCAAAAAAGGGGCCTAGATTTTAGATAACATGGACAGTGGGTGACAATTATAATTTTAGTAGAGGAGACTTATAAAGACTGAATTCCTGGTCTCGTTCTTGGGTTGACGCCTTTGGGAACCCTAGATGTGGCCCCTCGTATATGGTCGGAAGATCTAAAAGCTCCGGAGGGGTCACCTCAGGTGTCCTAGCCCCGCTGGACATAGCAATAGATGCGGCAGAAGATGTAGATCCTGAAGGTCCCGCATTTTCATCCACTGAGGGACGAGAATGATTTCTATGAATGGGAATCTCCGGCACGGTTTAGATGTTAGAAAAGAGTCCAGAACGACCTCAAAGAAATCCTTGAAAAATGGGGTTTCATATTTTTACCTCAAGGGCCTCTATGAACTCTTTAAGATATGAGTCCTGATCTCCAAAATTTCCCTCCACCAACGGGCTCCCTCTCCCGACCTCATCCCCCCAAAAGTACTCTTCTGATTCTTCCGATAGAGGAAACTATTCCCTTAAATCAACAGCCAACAACTGCAGGGGAGTAGTGCAATTGAGAAACACCTTGACATGATCTGTCATTAGATGAGGATCACCCTATGAGTGCATGAAGTCCTCCAGATTAGTCATATATTGTTCCCCCTCAGCTTGGGTCACCACAAATCCGACCCTGTTAGAGACTATCCCCGGTAAATCCATCCCGAGATGGTTCAAGTGTTTCCACATCTCAGACGGGCTGAGGAATTTCCTGTTGACGTCCCAGATGTCCCAAGCCTCTGGTAAGATAGCATTCTCCGGCACATAAATGTGGTGAAGCCACTTCCCCAGATCCTGAGTAGGTATTCTATAGAATCACCATGGTGGCCTCCCCTCTGGGGGACTCTATCCTTCTGGAACCGCTAATTTTTCTACCGTAGTTGGGTCTCTTACTGTTGCCTCACCCTCAACTGGTGCGGTCCTCGCCGCAATGGCAGCCCCACCACCATGAGATACCATTTCTATCTTCCATCCCCAGCCTCGAGGTTTGGAAAGATCAAGATCACCTACTCGAATGGTCGTCTACTTCATTATCTCCCCCGGGTAGGCCTCATCCCAGCTCTGGGCATATTCATTCACTAGCCCAAAGATGGTTGTGGGTGGAGGCAGCTCATTCCTCATTTTCCTTTCCTCCTGTGTGAACATGATCCACATCTACCTCATCACACATAGGTGTTCTTCATGGTGAACCTCTAGATAGACCTGCGGGGTCAGTCGCTGCATGCACCGGAATTGCCTTGCAAACCGGTGTGGGGTGTACAGCTCGCAGAGGGGCTCATAATCCACCCTCACCACCATGAATATGCCTCTAAATTCTAGGAGATAGTCCCGGTGCTCTTCCATTCCATTTCCATCATCAGTGAATACTCCCATCGGCAACAGTAACGGGCGGAAATTTAATTCCTCCACTTTCCACACTCGGTTCAGTACCAACAGTGCGGTCAGCTTGGCAGGAAAGCTTCCCATCGCATTCATAATTGATGGGAAGAAGTTTGAGCTCAGAGGAAAGATGGGGTTTGGGTACTCATAAACCCCCCTGATGTCTTCCGCTATCCACCAATACAGGAGGTGGAACGGCCCACATATCCTTTGTGGCCTCTTCCGCTCACTAATATTCCACAACATCTTATACAATTTAGAAAGCATTGGGATCCCAAGATTAACTCACCCTATATTTTCCAACGTGGACTCCATGATAAATGTGCTTGGTCGCACTCCCATGTTGGTATCCCTCACCGGAAGGATCCAACCACATAAAAGAGACGTGATGAATGGTGTCAGGTTGACTATCGGTTACTGCTCGGTGCTGACACTGAACCCCTAGGTCTTCCATTAGAAGTACTGCAAGAGTCACAAGTATGACTGCTACTTGCCCCATTGATCCCCCTTTGGGAAAGTTTGAGGCCTCACTGGAAACTGCCTCTCTTCTGGAAAATTCAGAAATTGGTTGAACCATCCCCTGAAGTGGACATCTCTAACTACTTCTTTGTACTCTCCCAGCACCATCTCCATCAATGCCATCACTAACCATGAAATTTACTCTAGATCCTCCCACACACTCATGATGGGGAGGAATTCATTGTATATAGCCCCCAGTATCGGGACCCCGAAATCTGGTGGACATCCCAAAAACTGATACCAACCTCCCCGTGGTGTAAGCGTAATGTATTGGTCCTCGATGACCATCTGCTCAAAAACTCTAGCATCAGCTATTTTAGTTGATAGATGTGGAATTAGGAGGCCCAAGATGCCTCATACAAACCCACTCTCCTTAGCTTTTCCATGAACTCTGCACACAAGGCGCCGACCCAGTAGGCTGAGGCCTAATCATCTTTTAAGTTTCCGCCCTAGCACAGGACTCACTCCTCAGACCATCCCTACCTTGGGTTTCTCAAAGTTGCCTTCAATATCGTCTGGTATAAAGGGGGGACGCCTATGGATATAATTCCTTCCCGTTGACATTATTTAGGTGGTTGTATAAGTAGCCAGTGATGACGGAAGTGAAATCCTCCCGGGCATGTCCATCAGCTGCCCAGAACCATTGGCGCTGGCATGATGTGCTCCTAAACCAGTAAGTTGGTTCATCCCGACTTCCTTTTGGGATGAAGACATCATCCCTCAGCCTGAATACATACAAAGGAAGCATATTACATATTAGATAGTTCATTTGGCTCTCTGATAGTAGCACCACCAACAATCCATGGTCAAAGTGGCTCCGAACTAACACCCCTAAACCCAGACTGTTCACCATCTCATCCATCTGAGTAGCATTTGCAAGTACCCCCTGGGCAAATTCTTGGTGAGCCGTTCAGTTTTAAAATTTATACAATTTTTGGGTTTGGTTCGAAGAGCTCGTTCGTGGAGCTCGTTCGTGGAACTCGTTCACAGAGCTCATTCGCGAAGCCTATTCACGGAACCCTGCCTCGGCTTTCAAGCATAGGATCACAAAGTGTTGTCGCAAAGTCAAACACTCACAGTGCGCCATAGAGTAGAATACCCAATTCGCGGAGAGAAATCACATAGTACACGGAGCATCACAAATCGAGGGTGATAAAGGCCAGATTTGTGGTGAGAAGAAAGGTCAAAAGTTAGTTCAACTCCCCTATTTATAAGCGATGACCTTTGTAGTTTTGATGTGCTTCCTTATCATTCTGAGGTTCATAGTGCGATCGGCCTGCGCATCACCTATCCTCCTTGGGGTCTCTCTCCATGAGACTGTATCGTGAATGGCCGAGGGATTTTGGTGATTGACCCTCAGACTGTGACCCTTTATTTTCCCTCAGCTCCAAGTCTGAGGGGGGAATTTGTTGGTTCCAAAATGGGGGAAGAAGATGAAGAAATGAAAATCCCAAATGGCCACCGAACGAAGCCCCATTCACGGAGTCCCCCTGGCCTCGTGGCCACCATAGAGTAAGGAGGTGGGATGCTCCGTGAATGAAGTTGACGTTCACGAGCCTACTGTGGAGAAACTAAATCCATCTTCGTGTCAATCGAGGTCTACTTTGTGGCGCCTCTTTCCTATAAGCACCAGCCTCCCCACAAGTCCAGGAGGCGGATCATCTAATCTTTCAACTTCCTAGCTCTCGAATCGTGATGCACCCTCTGCTTTGTGAACCATGAGCTATGAGAGGTACTTTTTCACTGCAAAGTTCCTCCCATTTGCCTTGTTTTCTTCCCCTATTTAAAGAGGGATGCCTTTCACAGATCCCATGGGACTCCTTGTTGGAAGAGGATCCCCAAGGGGACCGGGTCATTGCGGAGCATTTACGATTCATGAATCACCCTTCATGTAAACGTGATCCAAATGCTAAGGCATGGTCATTGTACTTCAGGAAGCACATTACTTCACAATAGCTTTCTTCGTGAGGCACCTCTGCTTCGCAAGGAAATGCTTCGCGAATGCCTTTCCACTTCACAAAGAACCTCCTATATGCACCTATGCCCTATTCTTAGGCTAGGACACTCCACATCGCAAAGCTCACCCCTTTGCATGTGCCCTCCACTACGTGGACCACCAAAGCTTCACAAGGCCCCTACCTCTGAACCCCTCTGCTTTGCAATTACATTTCTCATGTGACCCTCTAGGTTTTCATGAAGTGATTTCAAAGTCCCCTGGACACCACTTCCTATTGTGTTTATTCACCTCATTCTTCTTCGCAAAGGCACGCTAAGGGCTATTGCTTCTTTGAATAGCCACGCTAACATGGACCCCCAATGGGATAACCTCACGAAAACCCTTATCCATGAAATTTCATGTCCCTTCTCTTCACCAAGGTGTAGAGGGTACCCATTATGTAAGTCATAGGGATGCGGAGAGAACCCATCTCATAGAAGATGCAGGATGTTAATCTTGTAAGCACCTTGTCCTCAGCACATGGCGTTAAACTGAGACTTCCCCCCATGCATCCGGGAAAATGGAAACCATCATGGTGTAATCCCCTAGCTTTTCTTGTAGGAGGTATCACCCCTACTCCTCCTAACTTCTTCCTGGATGAAGACCAAAGAGGTGGGGATGGAAATCAGATCCCTCCTTTCTTCAGTGCCAAATCCCTCTCCCTTTGGGATTTGTTTCCATCTGGGCCTCCATCCTGGAGTAAGTCCCAATCTTTCTCTCCCTGGGTTGCTAACCATGGGTAAGCCCCACTCCACTTCCCATGGACGCACCTTCTGTGACGTGATCGGAAGGTCTTCGCTACCTCTTGTTTCACACACCGAGCATGACTCACATGGTCTTAGAGTAAGCATCAACTATGACATCCTCCTCAGGCAGCATAGAGTGTAAGCCCCACACGTTTACTAAACTATGTGGACTTTGATCCTTTCCAAGGTGAGGTACATAGGTAGCCTCCCTGAGGTTCAAGCCCAACACCCCATTGGTTCCCACCACCGGAACTACGTGGTCTTTGATCCTTTCCAAGGCATGGTACGTAGGAAGCCGCCACGAGGTTCAAGCCCAACACCCGATCATTCCGGCCATCTTCACATTGGTTCACCAACACCTTAGGGAGCCTAGAGTGCAAGCTCCACACACATATCTAAACTGTGTGGTCCTTGATCTTTTCCTAGGTAGGCTATGTAGGAAGCCTCTACAATGTTCAATCCCAACACCTGGTCATTCCAACCTTCTTTACGTTGTTTCACCAACACCTTGGGCAGCCTAGAGTGTAATCCCCACACCCATACCTGAACTACATGGTCTTTGATCCTTGATAATCCAAGGTATGTAGGAAGCCTCCATGAGGTTCAATCCGACCATCCATCTGGGTCCCAGGTCCTCTTTCATGTCAGTTCACCCCCATCCTGCATGACATTAAACTCTGAACCACAATTAGCAGCAAGCCACTATCTCCCCCAATCTGCGGTAAGTCGTTGTTTCCCCTAGTCAAAAGTAAGCCTTTTCACCCACCGAACTACGTGGACATTGATTCCATGCCACAAGGATATCTAGGAAGTCTCTTTATGTCTCAATACCACCACCATCATCACCTCGGGTCAACTCCATAACATGCTCCACCCACTTCACTTAACCACCAATCATCCATCCTAATTCTTGCCCGGGCCACTACATTCCGGTAAGATCATGCCCATCTGCCCCTTTGTTGCTCCTAGTAGTAACTGGGTAACTAACCATGTGTTAGTTCTAACATCAGTGTTCCCTCACGGGGCAACATCTTTCTGATCCACTCTAGTCAGTGTTCTGATCAGTCCAATATGTCTCTACTAGATGTAAAACTCGCAGTAAACCCTATATTAAACATAAGAACCTGAGGAAAACCTCAGAGACATTCCCATGGCATATAATTCCTTGCATACGACATGGGATAACTTGGGATTCTACACCCTCGAGAAGAACTAAGATAAGGGGATGAAACCCAGACACGCCAGTGTTCTAGCGTCTAGACATGCTAGTGATTCCCAATGTGACTACACCCATAATTGAAGGTTGTAGTCATGACTAGACCCTTTGGAATGTCCCAACAGACGCAGCGTAATTAACCAGTGTCCATGAAGGTATGGCACTGGGAAGAGTTTCACGAACAATGTATTAAATCTATAATGGATACCCGTACTAGGTGACGTTCTCTGAGGAGAAATCCATGGAAATAAAAACTGGCATCCCATCATACCATTTCGATCAAGGAGAAAAATTCCTTAAACAAGGAATGGATGCCTCCCGCCTTTGGGAAGAAGGAATGTGGAGCAATACACATCACCTTTCTTCCTTCAACAAATGATCGTGCTTTCCCCAATGAAGGCATCGTAAACAGTCGTTTTTAAACAAAACTGATGCCAAAATGCATTCACAAACATGTTTTTTATCGGTTTAAAAGAAACCATCAACATATTAATGATGTTAAATCCAAAATTTATACTACTGATAGTAATATCAAGATTCATATTTTCATTTATCCACTAGTTCTTCCATGTATACCACAAATTTACTAGTCTATCATTTCTTCCCCTTATTTAGTCATACTTCATGATTCAAGTAATTGACAAAAAATCATATACCAAACACCTTATTGGTTCTAATAATATACCATTTTTTATTTTATTATCATTACTCTAATAAATTAAACCAATATCAAATACCTCAATGGCTTCAAGGCTCAACATTTAGGATTTCCTGATTTCTTTCTTTTTTAAAATCAAAATGAAATGGGAAATCCTTAACATATTCTCTTCCCCTTTGATATCAAGAAAGTATGGGGTATTCCCATATAGAGTATTATTTTCATATACTCACCATTTTTATATATACTCAATTGATTATCATTAAGATCTATTTTCTCCATTTCTCTATAATTATTTATTGATATCAACAAGAGTCTCAATGGGGAGAGTGGATCCTTCTTTTAACCCTATATTTCAAAATTATGAGAGTTTGTTACACATTTATTATAAATTATTTTCTATAATATTTGACACAATTATTTGAAATTTGAAGGACTGTAGAAAATATCTATCATTTTAATGACATCTTCCAAATAATTGGGCTCTATTTACCACTTTTACACCTTTGAGGTTAAACACTTTCCACTTGATACTTTGAATCTTTTGTCAGCTCTCATTATCACTAGTTGGAAATAAATTCCTCATTTTCCTTTCAAAATTTATTCTACTTTTCATACCATTATTTAAATAAAACAATACTAGATAGTAATTTCATTCGTTGAACTTAAGGACCCCAGAACACCCTAAGAGGAGAGGGGTGAATCTGGGTGTCAAATTTTTATTCTAAACTAATGGATCATGTTCCCACATTGGTTGAAACCTATTATACTTGTCTAATGGGAAAGAGAACAAAACAAACAATCACATGAAAAGTAAAGACATAGAAATTTTACTTTATTCTCCACTAAGGGATATGTCCAAGGAGCATAAGCTGACAGGTTTTTGGTTGTACCAAAATCCACTAACCCTCACTAGTTGTGGAGTGCAGAATTTTGGCATTGTGTATTTGTGCCACAAAAATTGCCTTTACAAGGTTTTAGGGATATCACATTGCATCCATTAGATCACTTCCATTAACTCCCCATTTCTCACTATGATGGGAAGAATTTGAACTTAGATTATTGACTAGAATATTTCATCAATAAGATATAATTAAATCAAACATCCTCAAAAACTAGTAGATACTCTGTTGAATTCATTTTTCCTGGAAGATGTAATCTACTATTCCGCATACTTCTTGTCTATGAACTTTTCTGTCGTGAACTGAACTTCTTACTTTGTGTACCACAATCCACCATGTACTATAAATTCTCTATGTATTGGCTCTGAAAAAAATAATCGTGTACTACACTGTTTCAACTACGTATTGCCTTACCCTGGGTACTGAAATTATTCCTCCACAAACTTCCCTATTCCATGTACTGCAAAGGATTCTTCTGCATGCTGCTCCATTCTGTGAACTTCCTTCCACGTACAATTTCTTTCTGCGAACTATCTTCACTCTGCGTATTTTATCTACATACTCTTTGCATAAAATAGGTGTTTTTAAAACTGAGTTCTTCCTCAGCTTATTGGATCACCAACGCAGATATGTCTTCCTACAACCCAACCCACGCATCACCAACTATATCTGAATTTCTAATGAGAACCTTCCCATGAGGTTGTATTCTTGCGAACGAATCTAGACTTCACTGAAATACTCTAAGATTTTTAATCTCAGACCCATCTTCTAATAAATGGATTATTTTTCATGATATTGGAAAATAGATCTGCATAATATATTAATAAAATATTTACCAAATCTTTAATATGACACGGTATTTATCGTGTAACGAGCATCTCCCACAGACCATATCCCCTAAAGCTCCGCATACTACCATCCTTTCTACGCAGTGGCACAAATCACCGCCTAATTTCCACAAAAAATATTGCTCACAGTTTCACAAAACTCTGGTTCATTTTTTTGAATGACATGCCATCTCTAGAACTATTCATCTCCCACAAACTACAAGCCTCAACGCAAACAAGAACCATTCATTGTAAACCTATTTTCTATTACATGAACAATTTTTGTTCGGTGTACGTATCACCCTTCATCATCCACAAACCATTCCCAAAACACGGTATGGGATTCATGTCCCATGCTATATGGTTCTCTTATTTTTCTGATTTCCTTTTCCATTCCCCATCTCATTTTCTCCTTAGTAGAAATCCTTCCGTTGTTAGACACAAACACCCTATTTTGAGGCCTAAAATTTTGGAGAAAACTAGGACCTTATTCCACCTTATTCCACCTTAAATCTCTCTTTAACCTCTAACATTAAAAAAAGGAATAGAAAATACAAATTTTGAAATTATTGATCATAGTATATATATTTTACTCGGTTCACCATAAAGTACTATCCATGGTGATTTTTTCTATAGTGTGTCAATGTACCAGAAGATAATAGTATGATATTTATTAGATACAAATATTTTGAAAGGACACAATTCCAAACTCATTGAACTACCTATTCATATCCCTCTATGAACTACATTGAGAAAATGAGTCGGTAGTTTTTATAATTTGGGATATTATTCTACATTTTCATGACATTTTGGTGTATCTATATTTGGTATGGGACTATTATTTCATTATCACTCCTAATTTGATGTTTTTATACTTCATTTTGTTGTGATCATATTCTTAAATGTCAAATGATATCAAACCACTCAATTATAGTTGACTATTTGTCTTACCTGATATCATAACTTAAAAATTTCTCTCTTCTCTAAATGAATAATATTTAAAACTAGAATTATCTTATTGATCTTTATCCTATTATTCATATAGTTGTGGAAGTGACACACCACCTCTTTTCTCAAGCATCCTCCACTTGAACTAGACTTGATATTATTGTGATAATTTTATATGGCTATATTATTTCTTCCTCTAATGTAGATTTGAAAAATATGTTCTATATCATAAACATAATATCATTGATTTGGATATTTGATTTTGGCCTTTGTTATATTTCTAGAACTTCTACCTATGGTTAAATAGAAATCATCTAAATTCCAAGGCATACCCTCAATGGTGTTGTCTATACATTATTTGTTTAGGTTACATGATCATATTAAGTGTCCAATATGATTTTAATGTATTAAAACATTCCTTTTAATTTTAATAAATCTGTCAGATATTACTCCAAGTTCATCACATTTGAAATAATGGTGTATCAATAACTTTATCTATGTTATATCTCACCATGACGTGGTGATATCTAAAACACCTATTTTAGGGATCCATCTCAACTTTTGTGATTTAAAATCAATGGAATAATCTACATGTATTCTAATTGGTGTGATAATTTTGAAACATAAACGTGACTAAAATAAGACTAAACATGACGTTGTGTAATATTAACCATGGTATAGTGAGATTTTATAAAAAAACACCCTTCAAAATGGATAGATCCACAACTATTTTCCTATCTACACTTTGACTCCAGAAACCAAATGTTCAATACACTCCACCTTGTAATGGTGATTCTAGAGACACTCACTTCAACTCTTCTTATGTATATCCTCCATGGTAACCTAAATTATTTTCTTATAGTTACCTCTTCTAAATAAGTAATTTAGAATCCAAAACATTAACCTCTAGGGCATAGTTCTAATTATTTCCCCATTTCACTGACATTGTGACTTTTTTTATGCCATGTACAACTTTTTAATCCCATTTTATATTCTCTAGGTATGCATATAAATCGAGTGTTTTTTATTTTCTTACAGTCTTAAAACATGGTTTCTATATATTTGACTTATAAATTTATTGGCTTCATTCTTTCACATAGGTAATATTCACAATTGAAATGTAATATATTATGGTTGTTTCCATCATGGACTTTTCTAACTCAAATGATTCCATTTTTAATGACATTAAAAATGGTCATAACCTCTTCACTGTAGTTTCTTCTTGACCAATTTCAAAATACCATGATACACCATGTTCTGTTTCTTAGCATAGTGACCTTTTCCTTCATAAACCTACTAAAAAATTCTAACTTCATTCAGAGTTCGTACATTTCCTTTAAAAACACATAAATTTTTAAAATCATCCAGCATGATTAATTAAAATTATACTAAAAACCATGTCCTTAATATATAGTAATATCAAGATGTATCTTTCTATGTGCACACTAGTCGTTCCATGTGCACCTCAAAATATAAAATCATTAATGTATTCCAATTTTTCAACTATAATTCATCATTATATTGATTTAAAAATGAAATTACCAAAACCCACTTGGTTCCAACTCCAATAATTATTAACTACACCATCAAAAAAGATTTATAAAAAAACAACTTATCAATTCTCTAAACATTAAGGAATTAAAATTTTATTTTCTATTATATTGATCCATTTATTAGTAATTAGTGGATTGGAAGGCCCACTAAATGATGGTGGTAATTGTCACATGAATGAATAAATAGAAGTTTTTTCATTATTTGGTACATTTGGGATATTTACATGGTTATTTTTATTGTTCATATCATGAGAGAGTCAAGAACACCTAAACATTAAATTTTTCACTCTAGATCTCATCTTCTTAGGTAGTTCATTGTGACAGTCATTTCATTTTCCATCACATACATTTTTCTATTAGTCTATCCTTGTTTGGAATATTGACTAAAAATAAAAAGTTTAGTGTGACTGTTAAACAATAATAACAGGAGTAAATAACTATATGATAATAAAAATAAAAAATAAGATTTCTGAAGCTATGAAATATTGTTTTCAAATTTATGAAACTCTTTGTTCAACCAATAACACTTTTGGTACAAACTTGGTCAACATGAGTTGTATCCCCTAGTTACTCATAAAAATATCACTAAAATTAGTTAAACCTCACTATGATACCAACAATAAAAACTAAAGCATAACACATAAACATATTACATAATTACACTTTATTATCTATTAAACATAACAGTAAATCACACCCCTATAACAACTAGGTTTAATGACTTTGAACATTAAATACATAACCATATTATATTAAAATAATTCACCAATATATCTCACAAACATTCTCCACACATGATACCCATATAGATATATCATACATAAAAATCTTCTTTAATTTCTATGAAAAGGAAACATAAGAAAATGGAGAGTTAATATTTTTAGTGATGGGTAAACTATATGAGATATTAAATGAAAGAACATGAGATATGACCATAAATATACTAAGTAAGAAAAATATAAATATGATGGTATAATAAAATAATAATTTTATATGACCATAACATAATGAAATCTTAACTAGTTATATGAGAATCATCAACACGAATCATAACATATTTCTTTTAGCATAAAATAGGAAATAAAGAATAATAATATATCATTATCAATAAATATGGAAGATACATAATCATAGAAAATAATATCTTAATACCAAGGCTCAAAGGAAGTTCCATAATTAAAAATTGGATTCACATTTTCCATAACATAGTGGACTTGGATAACCTCTCATGTCCCATAACATAACATCTCATGATATATAAATATTTACTCAATGTATTTCAAGGATATAAAATTTTTTGCAGATCCATCACATAATGATAAACCACATATATATGTCTCACATTAAAATATTTATAAATCCATCATTTCATAATTTACCTATATTAATAAAATGTGTTTCATAAAAATGATCACATGTCATGGAAACAAATCATACAAATATAAAAATTGGATGATTCAATTAAATAGTATCTATATTTAATGAAATAATTTATAAATCAATGGTTTTAAAAATAATTATAATGTAAATATAATTTCTTTAGTATAAACATCAATTTGTAAAAATTATGCTTCATAAAGTACCAATGAAAATGATGGGAGAAAAAACCAAGAAAGAATGAAAATGGAGGAGAGATAAAAAAATTCCGTTCAAATATTTTCTAAAAGAAAATTAAAATCCATTTGAAGGGGACCTTAATAAATCAAATTACTATAGATAAAGATATTTTTGAAATAATGTATAGAATATGAACATGAAAGATAATGACTCCCAATATAAGGTAAAAGATAACTGAAATTACCGTTGTAGAAGTATTTTTAGATAAATTTTGAATCAATGAGTGGGGGTCGTGAAAAGACATGTAAATACCCTAAAAAATAGGGGATGGTAAAATAATTTTGAATATAAATGTAAATTAAATATAAATTATCCAAATTTAGGATTAGTCTTCTATAATCCAAAATCCGAAGAAATATTGGGAGACAAACCATTCCCTTTATTCTTGACTCCTATGAACACTCTTTAATCTACATGATAAAAAATATTTCCATATTATTCACATATTTAATAACACTATTCATACAAATTACCTTTTATACTAATAAATTAGATTTTGTTGCTTCCGTATATACTTGCTAGATATTGTTTATTTTCATCATTAAATTATTTTAGTTTTGATTGTTTTGTACTATTTTTGAAATAGTGACGACAACACTCATTATTTGATAAAAAAGGTAATCAAACCCAAGTTTTTCAAAGTATAATAATCATAATATAATAATTATTTATACTCTCCCATATTTATTTAATTAAAGGTATGAGTACAATTCTAATAATGGAATTCATAGAATTAATGTTTCGAGTAATTTTACAAATAATAATGAGTTTTATTAATCTGATCATTCAACATTGTGTTTCACATAAAGAACCATATTAATAACAAAAATTAACCTTTAATTTATTATATTACCATTCTTTTTGTTTTTATACTCATCAATGATGGAAATTATGAATAAAATATAAAATAAATCTTATAGGTTGATTATCCAATTATAACAAGAACATTTTATACTAATGAAAAATAAATGGTATAGTGTTATTTTAGGTTTTGGGTGATGTGAAAGCGTGTTGGAAGGTGTACCCAATTAAACTTTTTCCATTCAGAATGAACAATTTGAGATCCATCATGATAATAAAATTCTAGATCTTCAAATAGAATGAAGAACGAAAGAAAAATGGGTGTCCCAAAACAATAGAGAGGACCATCATATGTTGGTTATAAATAATTTAATTAAAATACAAGAATTAATTTGATTTAATTATCTCTTTGTTGATGGTTCCAGTCATGATCTGATGTGATCCATCGTTGCATCGTAGAAGCCGAGTGTAGGCTTCCTCTAATAGTGATCCACATGTGTTCTATGTATATCTAGATGCCATCAGATGGATCTCTAGGTGCTAGTGCGGAAGAGCCTTTGCTTGTGATGCCCACCTTCAATCATCTTTATATCCGCTTCAAAATCACTCTCCTTCATCGGGTGGAGGAGGATCTCTCTCGTAACAAGAGAGTGTTCTTAGAATAATAATAAGTTCTCTAATGGCTTGAGATATTTTTCTAAATCTGTTGTGCGCAACCACAGAAATGTATACGTCCCATGAGAATAATATAATTGGGATTTTAATTACATAGAAAAATAAAAAAATTACCAAAAAGGATTTATTCGTTTAATTTAATTATTAGTAAAACCACATGTCTAGTAATAACAGTTGACTATTATTATTACTTTATATGTACATAGTGAATTACACCTAATATTATTTAATTAAATAACTAATATTATTTCTCACAAAATCCTCAGGAAAACTGCATGACATGTATATATTGATATACATAGTGTGTAATTTTTTTTCCCTTTTTCTGTATTTCCTCCATCATATTTATTAAACATTGAATAATGACTATTTAGTTCTCAAATAAATATCACTACATTACTCACTAATAAATATATTATTTCTCCCACACTATATTCTCTCGAATAACTAGTGTCAAAATAGATGTGATTAGACGTACTTGAATAATTATTAAACCACAATAATGAAATAATCATTACTCAACTTGTTAAATGAACATTTAACTGAGACACTTGGACACACATAGTGTGTGACCCTCTAGGCCTCTTTCTCAGTGTCATTAGGTGGAGCCTGCCTAATGTCCAAGGATAGCATCTAGAAACACATCAAGGTGCCCATATAGAAAGAATTTAGTTCCTCAATGATGTGCCACCTCCTACGAACGCTTACCATGTAATTTAATCCCTTTGTCTTGATATGTCGAATCAAGCGGGTTTCATGCTAGTTCCATTAACCCATGTGCATGATTATTCTTTCTTTGGTTTTTGGTAATTAAACTAGCCCATTCTTCACTATCTCAATGGATTTATTTATAAAATATCAATTATATTAAAGGGCCTGAGATATCAACTCTCATTATGGAACAGAAGGGAAAAATCCTCTCTCGCATTATCTATTAATTCAGTATTACTCCAGACGCACCCAACATATCCTACCTCACTACGAACAGTCTATCACCACAATTTTCTTCAATACATCTAAGTGTGTGAGTTGTAATAGCCATTAATAATAAGATTAAAGTATAAGGACTAATACACATGTCTGTAGATTGGAACATCCAATGACATTATAAAATGTGGATTTCCTACAGGCAGGTCTCATTCTCATAATATTCTCTTGGATATTACCAGGGGCGCACACCATGAGAAGGTGCCTCAATGTTTTATGATTCCTCAACCCTAATGGCTTGTATTATTTGTGTCCCTCAAATAACATCATCTGACCATAGAACATATATTCATGAATAGTGTTATAGAACTTCCAGGTTCACATCCCTTGTCACATAGAATAACAATCAAGATGTGATAAGGTGTTTATTAATTAATAAAGTAAAAAATAGTTGTTTCTAGTCCCCAAACTCCAACAGACCCTCACATGGACTAGAGCCAACTACTAGCAGCCTTTAACCTGCAAGCTCTCACATTATATTAATGCTTCTGCTGAGATAAGCCTTTCGTCATGGGGTCCACAACGTTCTCTTCCGTGGACACTTTTCTCACTGCAACTTCACCTCTTTGATAGAAATACCTCAAGAGGTGATACTTCTAGAGAATGTGCTTTGTCTTTTGATGTGACCATGGTTCTATTTCATGATCCACTACTCTAACATTATCACAATAAAATGTGATAGGGTATTTACTTATAGGCACCACATCATGCTCCTAGAAAAAGTTCTGAATCCATATGGCTTCTATGGATACATCAGAAGCCGCTATATATTCAGACTCTATTATAGAATCAGTGAAAACTGCCTGCATTGAACTCCTCCAGCTCACAACTCCTCTATTGATATAGAAAACATATCAACATTGTGACTTCAGGTCATTTTGATCTGCATGAAACCCATTATCATCATACTCTCTAATAACAAGATCCTCATATACTTCATACACCAGGAATATATCATTGGTACTTCTCATATTCATAAAGATAGTCTTAACATTAGTACAATGTTGTTCTCCTGGATATGGTTGATATCTACCTATTATACTTAATTCATAGGAAACATCAAGCCTGGTACATTACATTGCATATATTATGGATCCTATAGCCAATGCGTATGGTATCTAGCTCATCTTATCTTTCTCATGTTGTGTCTGTGGAAACATTCTCTTAGAAAGATGTGGGACAAGTGACATTGGAACTAATCCCCCCTTGGATTGTTCCATATTAAATACCTTATTATCTGGTCAATGTATGTACCATAACTTAGTCCAAGAGGCTTCTTGGATATATCATGAATGATCTTGATCCCTATAATGTAGGCTACTTCACCTAAGTCCTTCATAGAGAAACAATTGTTCAACAAGTCCTTAACTGACTATAAGACTGGTACATCGTTTCCAATAAGTAATATTTCATCAACATATAATACTATGATAATGACTGCATTCCAATTAAACTACTAATAAACACATGGCTCACATTCATTCTTAATGAATCCAAATTCATTTATGGCTTCATCAAATTGAATGTTCCATGACCTGGATGCTTGATTTAATCTATAAATGTATTTATGAAACTTGAAAATCCATTTGGATTCCCATGCTGTTCCAAACTCTTATGGTTTTGTCATATAGACATCTTCTAGTAGGTTTTTATATAGGAGTGTTGTTTTGACAACCATCTGACGAATCTTGTAGTCATGATCATCTGTTATAGCAAGAATGATTATTATGGATTTAAACATGGAAACTGGTGATAAGGTTTCATCAAAGTCAATTCCTGGAGGTTTTCAGAATCCTTTATCCACTAGCCTTGCTTTATAGGTGCTAACTTAACCTTCCATGTCCAGATTTCCGTTGAATACCGATTTTCATCCAATAGGTTTTACGTCAACTGGCCCATTGACCAAAACCCAGACTTGGTTTTGATACATGGAATCCATCTTCGATTTCATAGCTTCTAGCCATCTTGCAGCTTTTGAGATCTGTATTACCTCTATATATGAGAGAAGTTCATCATTTTCCAGAAATAATGATTCACAATCCTTGGTGACTAGTAACCGAAATCTCTCTAATTCCCTTACCTCTCTTGAGCTCCTACGTAGTACTTGTGTTTCTGGAACCTCTTTCACGGGGACATGTCAAACTCGTTCCTGTACCAACTCTTGTGTATCTTGAGCATCAACTTCATCAAAGTCAATATTTCTACCATTATCCTTCTTGTGTTTGTTCTCCCTCTCAAGAAATATGGCTTGTCTGGTGACAGTCACTTTCTTGTCTGAAGGGTTATATAGATAATATCTTTTCATTTCCTTGGTATATCTTATAAAGATACACCTCATACTTCAGGGTTCTAGTTTTTTTTCCTAAGAAGGCCTTAACAAACTCCTCTCATCCCCATACACATGTGTGTGACAAAATAGTTTTCTTTCCATTCAATAACTCGAAGTGAATTCCATTTGTTTTCTTATTTGGTACTCAGTTTAATGTGTATGCTGTAGTTTTTAATGAATATCCCCAAAAAAGTTAATAGAAGATCTGTATGACTCATCATCGACCTCACCATGTCCAACAAGGTGTCATTCCTCCTTCCACTATAACCATTCCACTGTGGTGTATAAGTAATAGTTAGTTGAGATATAATCCTAGACTCCCATAAAATTTCAATGAATTCTTGGTTTTGATATTCTCCACCCCAATCCAATTGAATCTTCTTTATTTTCTTACCAAGGTGATTCTCTAATTCATTCTTGATTTATTTAAATTTCTCTAAGGCCTATTTAATATACCACATTAAGTAGATATAGACATTTATAATCAAATAATAAGAAAATGTAATGAAGTAGGAATATCCACCTCTGGATTATACTAAAAATTTCCCACACACATCTGTGTGTACCAATCCTAGAATCTCTGTGGCCCTTTCACCTTATCCACCGAAAGGTGAATTGTTCATTTCACCTTGTAAAAAGTGTGACATCTATTAAGTGGTTTTAGTTCAGTAGAGTCTAAATAACCATCTTCACAGATCTTTTTCAAGTGATTGTCGTTTACATGAACAAGATGGTGATTCCACAACTGGGTGTTGTATGAGTCATGTGAGTTTGTTTCATTATTGATTGTGAACACTTTCTTTTCATAATTTAATACATAAAACCATTATTTAAATAATCTATACCATAACATATGTTTTTCTTATAAAATAAACAAACCTTATTTCCAAACATGAAAATAAATCCATCCATATCCAAACATGATACAAAAATTATGTTATTGGTAACACTAGAAAAATAATAACAGTTATGTCAAACCTAAAGTTTCCAAGTTGGGAATGACAAATGTTAATCACCAATGGCCAATGCAGCCATCCTCGCACCATTGGAAGCTCTATGATCCACCTCTACTTGAGAATTATTTTTAAATCTACTTGGTTCCTTCCTTTGGATACATATGTGAGCCCTATATTCCATATCTAATGCCCAATGTGTAGAAACGGAAAGATTATACTTGATAATGAATTCACTGTTAGCATCCATGTGCTTCTAGGTGTTGTTCATCTTCTATTTTTCTGGATTTACACATTCAAAACATACAACCTTTCATTCCTTTCCATGCCTCTAGATCTTCCCCTTCTTGTTGGGATGATGATCGGGGGATTCAACTCATTTATAAGTCCTTGTCCCCTTTACCTTGTCCTTTCTTCTCTTATTCACCATAAGGACTGCAGGTTTGTCACACACCATGTCCTTAACTACATAGATAATTAATTTTAGACATTATGATAGACTCTTCTCATTGTTTCTCATGTTATAGTTGATAATACAGCTAGAGAAGGTCTTAGGAAATGATTATAGGATGATATCTGTATGAAACTCATCCAGGAACTTAATCTATAAGATGTCCAGGTGTTCAATGTAGCCAATAAAACTGACTACATGAGGCCCAGCTGGAGCATACTCTCCATGATTAGTTGTAAAAAAATGTTGGAGATCTCATATCTCTCATGTATCTCCTTCTCTTAAAAGAAAACCTTAATGTGAGACATCAAGTTATATGCGTCCATGTTTTCATGTTGCTTCAAGAGATCATTAGACATGGCCAATATCATGAAACATTGGAAATTTGTGGCATCATCCAAATGTTTCATATAGAGAGATAGTTCCTCATCACTGGGCTCTTTTACAGGCACAACTAGAATTGGATCCTCCAACACATACAATTTCATCTCATGACGAAGGATGACGCGTAAACGCCTCTACCACTCCTAGAAATTGGTTCTGGTGAGAAGGTTTTCCGTGTCGAGTATGGTTCCAAATGATATGTTTGAAGTAATTTTCCTATTGTTTCTAAAAATTATGATGAGAAAAGGATTATCACTTTATCATGATAAAATTGGGATAAATAAATTAATATATAGTAGTCTCCCACTATTTTATCAAAATCCAATATCCCTCACCATTGAATTTTTAATATTCTGCTTCCTGGATATTCTAGTGGAAAGAATCCATATTTTACTTCTCATTACCCCAACTAGGGTTGGTCAACGAACTTGAAGGGTTTTAATTAGGCATTCTAAATGACAATTGCATTAACTTTCTCTTCCTTGATCTGCTGTGGGGACTCCCCAATCCTAAAATCCTTTTATTTTTCATTTCATCAACCTTTTCCTCTTGATCACACCAAGTCTGACTGTGGCAGTAAACCCTTGATGTGAACCATGTCAATTCAATCCAACACCATGAATTATAATTCCCTGATAATTGAAATAACCCCAAATAGGGTTGGTCATGTACTTTGAACTATTGTTCGATTCTAACCAAGATTATGGAAGACTATACCGACATAATATTTATTTGAGGTATTTTATCCTTAAACATAAATTTCCATTTTATTATCTTTGTTACATGATTGTTAATATTAAGTGGGATATACTTAAGTGATTAACCATTTCTAAGATAATATTTATGAATAAGCTGGTCTTATTTTAGTTCGATCTTACATTCTTGTTTAATTCATTAATTGTGTGATAGTGACAACACACCCACAATAAATAAACCATGCAACCGATAAAAATAAAATAAATTGTATGATCTTGATATTTTTCAATTTTTTAGTTTATCTAGCAGGTGATAAACTAACCCAAGGCCTAGGGGATAAAAACCTTGAACCTTTTGGGTTTGTGGTTATAGCTTTCCACATGTCTGCCTTTGTATCTCCTTGGTTGGTTTCACCTTGGATCCTAACATGAGTATCCTCCACTACCTTGGGAGATCCATCCATTACATATGCTTTTATCTCACTCACAGGTCAGGAGTAAAATAGAGTTTTACATAAAAGAAATCTTGGGCATATAGGCCCTTCATATTAATGAGGATAATGCTCACAGACCAAAAAAATTAATGAAAATAAATAAATAAATAAATAAATAAATAGAAACCATCCACATACAAAGGACCTGGTCTTGATCATGATCATCTATTCAAGAAATGATATTTACGCATAAATAAAACTAGAGATAAATTATTTATTCATTTTTGTTTAAGATAAATCACACTAGAATGAATTAATTATCATTAATTAATCAATCCTTTTATCATAAAACCTTTTTCAAATTTCCTTGAGATTCTCATTTATCATAATTAAAAAAACAAATTCATTTAAAATTATCGTTGTACCTAACTTGTACCTTGGAGAAAAACCTGGTGAATTATCATTCATAACTACCCCATGAGTAGAAATTATCATTACATAGATTTTAAACTAAACACATATATATACAACATCTATCACATGTTGTGCCACAGATTTATGCCTGCATCACGGTATATGTCTCACGTTTTTTTAAAATATAACAATAAATTTTAATAAATCTGCATAACTTGAATGAGTACACGGTGTGTAGTTCCGACTACACATCATGTACTATCATTCAATGTCCATCTGAAGTACATGCTTGGGAACGTGGTGTGTAGATTTACTTTAGGAATCTTCAGAGTACACGACATGTCTAATGGGCCACATGTCATGTAGTGTCCATGTTACATGGTTTCCAATCGAGCAAGCCATGTACGAGGTACATGGTCTAACCCTAACCGGAAGGGACTACATGTCATTACAAGTGGTCCACAAGACATGTAATCTGAAAACTGTGTGCCACCAATTCTCAGTCAACACACAGAGTCATTTAAGAAATATAAAAACTCCAACACACAGTTTGGTTTAGCGGACTAGTCTGATTCATTGAATCTTGACTACACAACATATACTACCAAATATATGTCATGTGTTCTATGTTTGTACTTCCAGGAAGCTTTGGAACCTTCAAATGAGATACTCTATTAAATTTTAATCAAAATTAAATGAAAATATAGTTTCTGTATGGTAAACGAGAAACGAAAGAGGACGAACATATATCGAGATTCATATGTGAAGAATGATTAACATGAATTGAAACAGATAAATTAATAAATGTGTAAATATTAAATGAAAACTAGATAATTATAATCAACAATATGACTACTCTAAAACCACTTTTAGTTTCTGGGCACAGTGGAAGCACATTGGAGGGTGTACCCAACTATATTTTTTTCTATTAATAATTATTAATTCTATATCTGTCATGATAATAAAATGTCGGATATTCAGAATAGAATAAATAACTAATGAAAATGGGGATCTCATATGTTGGTTATAATTATTTTAATTAAAATATAAGAATTACCTTTATGGGATTCTCTGTTAATTGATGTTTCTGGTCATGATCTGATGTAATACATCGTTGCGTTGTAGAAGCCAAGTGTTGGATTCCTCTAGCAAATATCCAGACATGTTCCAGGTATCTCTGGACATCACTGAAGGGATTTCTGGGTGATAGTGCATAAGAGACTTCACTTGTGATGTCCACCTTTGGTCACCTTGAGATCCACTTCCAAAGCGTTCTCCTTGATCCATTAGAGGAGGATCTTTCTCGTGACTTGAGTGCATTCTTGTAAGAAGAAGAATTTCTCTCTTGTCTTGAGAGCTTTTTCTTAATCTATTGTTCACAACCATACAAATGGATAGGTCTCAAGAGAATAATATAATTTTGATTTTAATTACTTAGAATAATAAAATAAATAAATTACTTAAAATCATTTATTCATTTCATTTAATTCTATGTAAAATCCCATGTCAAATAATAACAGTTGAATGTTATTATTACTTGACATGCACCCAGTGAATTAAACATAATATTCATTAATTAAATAAATAATATTATTTCTCACATTATCCATAAAAACTACATGGCATGTATATATTAATATACATGGATTGTACTTTTGTTTTTAAATTTTATTTATTCCCTCCACCATATTTATTAGACCTTGAATAATGACTATTTATTTATCAAATAAAAATCACTACATTAATCGGTAATAAATATATTATTTTCCCAACACTATATTCTCTTGAATAACTAGCGTCGAAATAAATGTGATCATACATCCTTGAATAATTATTAAACCTCAATCAAGAAAAATATTTATTCATGTTGTTAAATGAACATTTAACTAAGATACTTAGACACACTTACTGTGTGACCCTCTAGGCCTCTTTCTTAGTGGCATTAGGAGGATATTGCATAAAGTCCAAGGTTTGCGTCTAGAAACACCCTAAGAAACCCATGGAGAAATAAATTAATTCCTCAATGACGTGTCACCTCCTATGAATGCTTACTATGTAATGTAATCTCTTTGTCTTGATATCTCGAATCAAGAAGGTTCCATGCCGGTTCCATCATCCCATGTGCTTAATTATTCTTTCTTTGACTTCCTAGAATTGAACTTTCTCGTTTCTCAGTGTGTCCATTGATTTATTTAGGCTATATAAATTCCATCAAATTGCCTGATATATCAACTCCAATTATGGAACAGAAGGGAAAAATCCTTTCCTGAATTATTTATTAATGCAGTATTACTCGTGACTCACCCAACATATCTTACCTCATTATGAATAGTGTGCACCATAGTTTTTGTCAATACATATAAGTGTGTGAGTGGTAATACCCATTAATAAAAATATTAACGTCTAAGGACCAATACACATGTTCATAGAAAGGAACATCCAATGACACTATGAAATGTGAATTTCCTACTGGTGGGTCTCGTTCTCATAATATCCTTCTAGATACTACCAAGGGCACACAGCATGAAAAGGTGCCTCAATGTTTTCTGAGTCCACGACCGTAATGATATGTATTATCTGTGTCCATAAAATAACATCATCTGGCCATATAACATATATTCAAGAATAATGTTATGGAACTTCTGAGTTCTCATCATAGTAGGGATCCACTATGACCCTTTAGTGAAACAACTATCCTTAGGACATTATCACATGTATTTTCATGTAGAAGAACAATCAATATGTGATAAGGCATTTATTAATAAAGAAAGTACAAAGTAGTTTGTTTTAGGCCACCAAATTCAGTAGTTATATTATTCTAATATAATTTTTATAGAGGAATAGTGATATTCATATAACATTATAAGACTATTTAATGAGATTTTAGAAGAGTTTATATGATAATAAAATATAAAAATATAGACAAGTATGTTATACTTACATTGATGAATTCACTCCTTTTGAAAATGGGTTCCATCGTTATAAAGGATTTAGGAATCCTTATTGAGATTAGAATCTTAAAAACATAGAATAAGACTTTAAGAGATGTATATTAAAAATATATTAAATATAAAATTTAAGGATACAAACTATTTGTATTGTGAGGAGGGGAAGTCCTTTTATATGTAAAAATAAAGGATATTTCTTCTGAAAGATCAGTTAGGTGAAGGGGAAACAATAGATCACTTTGGAGTTAGATGAGTTGTGTAAATAAATGTTATTTGGAATTTTATTAATGAATCACATACCAAAAAAAGAAATTATATAATGGTTTAATATCAATATAATTATTAAAAATTCATTCCATGTACTTTTACCCCCTTTTCCTCATTTTACATGATTAAATTATTTACAACCGAAATTATTTTTTTCCTAAAATAAAATATGAGAAATATTACACAATTTTGATATGATTATTCCAAATTTTGATATAATTTAATCACGTAAAATCATTAAATATGAGAAATTTAACTTTTAAAAGAAGACATACAATATATAGAAAAAACTGTTTTTATTAAAAAAGGACTTTTTAAAAAATTTATTTTCTAGTTCTTATTCCATATAAATTACTAATAATTCAATGAATTTTAATATATTTATTATAAATATTAAATTAAATTTCAATAAAATCATTTTTTATAAAATTATATATTAATTTATGAAAATAAATATGCATAATGAATTAAATATGAAATAGATTTTTTAAATAAAAATAATAATTTTATTTTTACTAATACCCAATTAATTATAAAATGTATTAATTTTTATTCATTTTATTACATATATAATAAATAAATTATATTGAATTTCATAATACAAATATAATAAAATTAAAATTTAAATAATGATATATAATAGTTTTGAAAAACAAGTTTTATGGAATAAAAAAATTCCTTATGTAATGACTGATTATATTTTACCTATTTATCATAATTTATTTGTATAATAAGAATTAAATATTAATTATACATTTTTATTTATGATTTATTATTAATTAGTCATTTTAAATAGGGTTATATTATCAATAGAATATTTTCATTATACCAATTGGTTATATGCACTCCCAATAGCCATATATATTTCTAATGATCATATAATGGTCATAACATCCATTTTTACTCCTATATATAACCATAAATACATACATAAAATTCATTTATCCCAATCTATCATATATTTATCAAAATATCTATTAAATTTATAGAATTTTTTCTTCTATTAATAGATATAATTGGTGATTTGATCTTCAATGAAATGTTGGAGGATGAAAATTTTAGGTTCATGGTCTTTTTATCTAATTGTTTTTTTATTACTCTTGTAATTTTTTATAATTATATTTCATTTTTATTTTTCATAATGTATTATTTTTTATCTTATATTGTAATATTTTATCATAATAAAACATTGTTTTTTTTGTTTTTTTTTCGAAGTTGTGTGTATGAAAATCTATTTAATATATTGAATGAATAAAAAAATAGATTGTTACATTATATAACCCTTTAAAATAATATAATCCTAAAAATTTTGTTTCTTGGATGAGAATATATGAGGTTACTTTTGTATGATTACATTTTTTCTTACTACATAGCTTCTTAAAACTTCTAATTCTTCAAGAGAACTTTGACTAGGTGAGTGACCTTATTTAGTAGAAATTTATCTTTATAATCTAATATATCCACTAATTTTTCATCATAAGAAGGACCTTGTTCCAGTAATACAACCATTGATTCTTGTTCATGTGATGGATCAGGTATTCAATTTTTTAAAATTGATTCATGGAACACATCATTCAATTGGGAGAAGTTTGGAGGATGTGCAAGGAGAGAAACATTCATCCTAATGTGATCAATGATACCAAAAGGACCAATGTATCAAGGGAAAAATTTTACTTAATTCCTAAATCCTATGACCATATTCCATGATGATATTCATTTGAATACATTATTTCCAAATTAAAACATAAAATCATGATGAGGAATATCAATGTATCTCTTCTGTAAAATTTTTTCTACATTAATATTCCACTAAATTATATTAATATTATGTATATTATATTGAGAAAGGTCTAGTTTTAACAATTTATATGCTTCAAATGTATCATATCATGTCAGATTCCAGAACCTCTTTATTTATATAGCCATATATGGTATCATTCGATTGTTATAATGGATGATATTGTCTTATGAGAACTCTACCAACTGAATATTTTAATCCCAACCTAATTTCAAATAAATTTAATGGGATCTCAACACATATTATTGAGTTTTAATTTTCTTCTCATATTTACTATCATTTTAAGGGAGATAAGTAGTGATGAAGCTAAAATCTATATTAAATGCATGTTGAATCATTCTCTAGACCAAAGAGGTAAAACTCAGATTTTGATCAGATAAAATTAAAATTTTCACGCCATTCATACTTACTACTTTTATTATATATGTATATATATATTATAAATTTTATCAAGTGATAATTATTATTGAATATTAATGAAATGCTCTAACTTTGTAGGGATATCAAACACTACCCAAATAGAATTAGTGGCTTTATAATTCATGGGGAGACCTTTGTCCAAATCCTTGGTGATCTTATCCAATTTACTTATAGGTATGAGTATTAGATATATCACCCATTACATATTTGACATACATCTCTAAATTTCTTATAGATAAACCATCCCGATGTATATGATATAATATACCTCATTATGTTTACCTATAAAGAATTCTCATTGAGTCCAATATAAATCTTTCTTCTTCCTAAATTAAAAGATAATGATGCGTTATGTGCATCATGTAACAACTCCCATTTCAATTATGGTGTTGAGGGCATGCATATTCATTTTCAAAATTTTATAATTTCATCATTTTCAACACATAACTCTAGAATATTTCACACCATCTTCTATAGAACAATATCATAATTCTCCACTTCCTTGATCTTCACATAGATTAATGGTTGTTACATAATTTATAAAATATATAATTTATCCCCTATTCTTATTATTTACCTGTCTATACTTTGAAAATCCATTAGTATTGACTCACTCTCAATCCTCATTATGGATAAGGAAGCATGATCATTCTTTCTAAATGGATCAACCTCTATGTTTTCTTTCCCAAATGTTGTAATTTATTGAGTAGTAATAGTATTTAATAACTCCAACACTCCTTTGGTGAATTTTCACTCCTTCTATGTGAATATATACTTTAATATTTTTTATCATTATATATATCTTAGTTTTCACCATATAGATAATTCTTCCATATCATTATTTAAAATATTAATGAAGATAGCTCAAAATCATCTGTCAGGTGATTTTTTCTCATGGACCATTATGTTATGAAAACCTTTTCATTTTTCATAAGTACAAACATCAAAACTTTATAAGAAAAATTATTATAAATCACAAACCCTTATACACTATAATATAATCTGAGAAAAGGTCTAGTGACTGGACTTCTTGTAAACACCTTGAAATTTTCATCATACTCATATATTTAGGTAACATGACTCCCTTATGGGTTAGCTTGGTTAGTGAATTTGGTAATCATGATATATTTCTCACCAAGCATCAATAGTATAAAGTAAATCTAAGAAAACTATATATATTTGTTAAAGTGGTTGGTATAGATCATTCTTCAATCACCACTATCATGGAAAGATCCTTCGTTATAACCTATATTATGATTAAATAACCTAATAATGATACTTTATATAGATATAATTCATACATTCTATGTTTGGAATAAAATTTCTGATTCTTTAAAATATACTGCACAATACTCAAATACCTATATTGTTCTTCCTTTCTATGGGAATATATGATAACATTTTATTTAAAGACTATAATATATTATTTGAGGTAATGTCAAAAGACATTATTCATAAAATCAATGAAAATGGAAAGGTAATTAGTAAGTTTGAAAGGAATATTTATGAATTCAAAGTGTCTATATATTTTATAGAAGGTTTTATTTTTTTTATCCTTATATTTCTCCCTTATTTTATGATATCATGATCGAATGTCCAACATTAAAATGTATTAAACCCCATGAAGTTCATAGAATAAATCATCAATATAGGGTATTTGATACTTGTTATTAATCATGATTTTATTAATTTTATGACAATAAATATCAAAGAGGATTGATCCATCACTATTTTTATCTAGGAGGACTAATTAACACCAAGTTGAATCATGTAGTAATATAAAAACATATCCATATTATCTTGAATATTATTCATTAATTATTCTTATTCAATATATTCCATTCTATATGAACACTTGAATATAGTAATAACACTAGGTATGCTTTCAATTGAAAACTCAAACCCATGATATGGGGAAATACTAAAAAATCATCAAAAATTTCACCATAATATTTTTTCTCAATTAGAATATCCTTAATATTGAGTTTCACCATAACCATTTTGGCTAAACAGATCTCCTTATTTGGTATCAAGAAACCCACAATGGATGTAACTTACATAGGTTTTTTATAGTAATATTTCCATTAATAAATTATCACAGTTTAATTGGGCATATTAAATATTATTTCTCCATCCTAATAATTAAATTGGAATATATATATAGAGAGAGAGAGAGAGAGAGTCAATTCACCATTAAAATTAAATCAAATTGGACCGAAGGGGTAATAAAAATATTTATCAAAAGAACATTCTCACAAAACTTGATCAAGGAATACTTGTATATTTGAGATATAATAATTACCCCACTAGATGTTTTCACTAATAATTCAATAACCATTTATTAGGTTAATTAAATATTAATATTTTAAAAATATCAATGTATGAATGACTTTGTAAAATAAGAATAAAAAAATATATTTGGAAATATTGAGTATATGATAAGTATAAATTTTGCCGCATAATTTTCATTGAAAACATAATCAATTATTATTTTATGGGCTTTCCATTTCTCCCTTATATTTTTAGTATGTAGATATTTATTATCCTAACAAACTATTAGGTTGGTTCATTGGTATGTGTAGTCCACAACCTTTTTATAATTAAATAATTTAGGAGTGGGTGCTTTATTAAGTTGATTATTCTATTCTTCTATTTTATTAGTTAACGTCTTCTTATCTTTTTAACATTCATGTTCTTGATGGACTTCTCTTCCACACTTGGGGGATTTTTTTATTCATTTGAGGAAACTACCCAAGTGATTATTCCCATATTTATTATATATAGGAAGTAAAATATTTTCCACAATTTGTGAAATATCAAAAAATATACATTTTACTCTTTATATCCCCAAAACTATCATAATTATTAGAATCATTGATTTGTATTTCTATCTTGATAACAGATTAAAGAAATTTCCTCCTGGATACTATGGTCCCTTACAGCTAATAAATTTTATTGAATTGTTTTTATTCCAATAAAGAAATAATTAATTTTTCTTTGAGGGTCATTGATTCAACGAATATTTTTCCTTGAACGTCGCATAAAGTGTTCATCATAGGAACTAACAGATTGATCCTTTTTTTAATTAATGTAAAGAGACGAGCAAAAATATTTGATAAAAAATATGTTCATAATTTTCTCTCATCACATAGTGTGAAATTATAAATATTTCTTTATGTTCTAAATTAGATTCTACCATTGATCAGTTTCACCATCTAAATGATAAATATCTAAAACACATATTAATGATTTAAAAACGAAATAATGGAAAATATCTTTTCTTTTATTCTAATATTGAGAGAGTTAGGTGAGCTTAACCATGATATTATTCCCTCCAAGTCTCATACTGTTAGATTTCTCATTGAGTATATCATTATAATTTATATCGCATGCATTGTTCACTCATTTTATCCTAGTTCCATCAATTTACTATAATAAAAAATATTATTGTGTATTAAACAATAATAACCAAATTAAATAATAAAATGATAATCAAAATCAATACTAAGATTCCTTTAACTTTGATATATTCATTTCAACTTATGACACATCAGTTTTGACATATAATAATTTTTTTAAAACCTTGGTTGATTTTAGATTTATTAAATTATTATTTATAACATGATACCAACTATAATGCCTAAAAAAATATTTAAATCCACAAGAATTTTTGTTTTATTTATGGAATGGTCTTGTTTAGTTATTATCCATTATTTTTTTCAGTTAAGTCATATTTTTTAAAAGGCTTGTGGAATTTTAAAAAGCATGTGAAATATTGAATGTGTGTTAGGTGAATATTTTTGGCCAAATGGATGATACCATAGGGTAGTGTAAGCTTCAGTGGTCCCTTATTTGTCCATGGTGTAAAATGACATAAAGGAAACATCATGGACAATCCAAGGTGATTGGTGAAAGACCCTCTAAATCATTGTTTATGTAGCCTCACTATAGTGAAGTAGAATCTGTGGTGAGGGTAAAATGACTATTAATTTACCATCATGTCAGAGTGGGATTTTTTTTTGAAGCCAAAAACATTATTACCATTGCGAGGCCATGGTGCATGTCTTTTCAGTATTGGGATTTTTATAATAGCATGATTAAATTATATTCTTCTGCTAATTTTTTCCAAAATAAATAGTAAATTTATTGGTTCTATTTATGTGGTATTTATGGAGGTTATTAATTGATTTTTAACCCTTATTAAACAAATGGATATCCTTATTTATTGCTTTATTCATTCTTAGTTTCTTTTGGTGAAAAATAGAAAACACATTTAAATGTTGAGTTTTTCAATCAATTAGCCTTTTTTCTTCATGTTTTAGGTCAATATTGTCTTCTCATTGACCAATCTAAGGCCTAGGCTCAACCTTATTTGTTAGAGCTTATGGTATTGGTTGATTTTCTGATGGCCTTCAGTGACTCTTCATGTTTGGCCTGATTTTACTCTATTTTTATTTTTCAATCATTGAATGATGTTTTTATGGATTATATGATTATACCTTGTGTAATATAGTGTGGTAATTTTAATTTTGTTGTATCAAAATCCTTCTTTAGGATCAGTGGTACTCTACGAAGTCTCCGTGGTGTTCTCTTGGGGACATCTCTTTTTTCAGTATTATATAGTAATGTTTTCTTCTTCCTTCGATCACGTTTTGATTATACCATTTTCAGTTGTCTTCATTTCGTATATCATTTTTTCTACCCCTTTTCTTGTTATTCTATTTTTCATTACCTAGAAACCATTTTATTTTATGTGAAACCAGTTTTAGGAGTCCTTGGAATGTGATATTAATCAATACAGTGTTTGAACCCGATTTAGGAGAGGAAACACTTTAAAAACATTGATGTTTCATTGAAAACATTGAGTTTGGAAGTTCCTTACCTTTTAAGGAAAATTTATACACTTTTTTTCTTTAGTTCATGATTTTTTTGCATGGATTTTTTTTCTTGATTTACAATAATTTTTTATGCGTGTGTGTGTGGTCTTCGCTCCGAATGGCCCGAAGGTATACTTTTTTAATTTTATTATAGACAATCCCCCTTTTAAGGGTTTAAGGGGAACTCGTACATGACCCGTAGGCCTAAGGCACAAGGCCCAACATGACCCGCAATACATGACCAGAAGGCTCAGAGGCATACCATACCCATTACATGACCTGGAGGCCCAGCCCATTAGAACTACCACCCCCCCCCCCCATCATCTTGCATCATTGATAATGTTATCTCCCCACCTTGCATTGATGATCAGCTAGAATTTCCCCATACAAAGATGAATGGTTCTTGGTCCCAATGGTGGCTGCCATACCCTCTCATTCTTTCAATCTGGTTAGCTCTGCATCTGGTGGCTACTACTTCTATTGCTCTGATCCTCTTCTTGGTCCTGTTTTATGTGTGGTCTTGATACTCATATATGGTATTTTCCCCATGATTATTGTTGTAGTTTCTTGATATCATCCTTGATATTGATCACATGTTGTCCTATTATTCAAACTATATACTCAAGATGTTCAATTATTCTTGTCTTATTATTATCTACTTTTTTGTTTATTATCATGCCATAAAAGTTTCATTTTTGGTGATGGTGAAAGTAAGAATATCGTGGTATGTTTATCATATAGAGAGGTGGGTTTCATAACATGTGGTGATGAAAAAGGTGAATCTATTCATGATATAGGATCATAGTAGTATTTTTTCCTAGATGGAACTCAATGCATTGATCATACTGAGGAATGTGTTAGAACTCAAAACCTTGTGAATACTATGTATCATGCCCACTTCATTCCATTGGGATTCTTAGTGACATATTGCTATCCTTATGGATAATTATTTATCTTTATATATATATATATTTATAATTATTACGTTATAGAGAAAAGAAGTATGGTTAGGTCTCAAAGTGTATTGGATAACACATGGGTGCACTATAAATGTTTTTTATGATTTCTTATAAAATTATTATTATCATGGAATAAACTTGTTTTATATGTAAACATATTTTAAGGATTCATTAGTAGTGTCTTACTGTGCTTCTTTACTCACACCATGCATGGACATATCAATGTGAATACAAACTCATGTATAGGGATTTGAGCAAGGGAAAGGGTCCAGTGGAATATGTTAGATACATGTAGCATGGATTTGGTAGTGGTATTGGGAAAGACTTAAAAAGACACCATGGTTGTATTTACTTATCTATGGAACTTTTACTCTGGTTTTTTCCCCCTTTACGAGCATGTTTATTTATCTATTATGTGAAATGTGTGAAATAGGAAATTATATTCTTATTAATTTTTTAATATATGTTTTTTGTATTTATTTATTATTAGTTTCAATGCAATGACATGATAATGAGGGTGTTGTCTACCCCTTAACGGTGCCAGGAACATCACTACTAGTTATCAGCCTCTTTCATAAGAGAGGGTGTACATGAGGTCTTGTGACTCTCCCGATTGGACCTAGTGGTTTGGGTAAGGGTGTTTCAAAATGGTATCAAAGAAAACATTTATTATTTTTTTTGACTAATCCAAAATTGGAAGAAAGGAGAGAGGATTTGTGGGATTTGTGTAGGTCAGTATGCATCTACCTACCCAGTACATGTATACCTCCAAGTTACCATTAAAAGGACTATTGTAACTATTTAATTGGGATTTTGGTGCTTTTTGTGAATCTTTATTTGGATTGTAGGTTCATATTAGGTATATATACCTATTTTTTTATTCATATTAGTTCATAAATTTAATTCTTTTGTGGTTTATTTATATATGATATGCCTAAATTCCTTAATTGTGTGATATATCAATTTTCTATGATATTGTGATATATCTATTATATATAATTAATTGAAAAAAATAAATCTATTATATTAGAATATATAAGTGTGTGACTTTGAATAATGTGTACGGATGGAGACCTTGGATAGTATTGGGAGGGTTTTACCATGGTTTATGGGTAAACACCTAGGATAACCTTGTGTGGTCCCATGAACTAGTTAATATTTATCCTAGTTACATTGGTCATATCTAAATGATTCCTTCATGTTTTTTTAATATTCCTACCTAAAGGAGACTGATGGTAACAACTACTAAAATTGGTTGATAAGCTCCCACTATGGAGGATTCCCCAATTCTGCCACCTTTTATGCAAGAGGGTTCACTAAAGAACTCTCTTGAGACTACTCTGGTGGTGTTAGTTGTAGGTCCACCTTAGCTGGGATTCCATAAGCTTGTATCTTACTAGGAAATATGGGAACCAATATCAATGGTTCAATACATTTGAAACTTTCAGATTTATTATCCACCAATTTTTTAAGGCCCTCGATGGTCATAGGTAACATAGAACGATATAGATATAGTAAATAGTTTCTTGGAACTCATTGAGACATATTACCAATTAAGGGTGATGTTTTAAGTTTTCATACTATATGGGCCTTCAGGAGGTGGTGGTGCATGTTGGGACAAGCTGTAAGATGTGAGGGTCTCACTTGGATGGATTTCAAGTGACTATTATTCATGTCTTCCCTGATCCACTAAATCCTGATCGAGCATAGGATTTCATGAAGATACTTTATATATCCATAATGGTATCTACATACTATAATAATTTCACCAAACTGCTATATTTTTAACTTCTCATTGATGAAAATGTTGCATATGAGTCTAGTAAGTTCTAGATCAATCTTCATCTTGACATCAGATTAAAGGATAGGGACTTCAACCTAAATACTTACCCAGAGGTTTTTCATAAGGCCTTTAATATTGAGATGGTTTTGGAGGAGGATATAACTGTTATAATTCTTCTACCCTTTAGTACTTGTTAGGTTTGTACTTTGACGGTTGGCATGAATGTCAGTTCTAGAAGCAAGAAGTTGAAGGCCAAATATGCAAAATCTGCTGGTAGCCTACTGGTGAACCAAATATATGGCTTCTTCATCCCCCTAAATAGAATTTTTATAGTGTTTCAACTATGTTATGGTCATACATTATTATAAGGTATGTAAAACACCGCAGACCAATTTTTGATGGTGTATAAAGTTAGATAATCTCCCGTAATTTTTCTCAAGAGCATAAAGAATTAGTATCCATATTGGTGGGGGATTGATTTGATCTATGAATCAGGTATCTATATAGATTCCTCAGAATTTGAATCGGATGGCTAATTCATCTCAGATACAAGATTATAATGCTGAGGTGGCCTAAGTATATGTGGTGGATCATTTCTTGAAAGATGGTTGTGATGGGTAGTCTACTATACAAGATATGGTCTTGACCACTTCTACTTTTTCTTCTACTTTTTTTATACCAGTAATTCCAATTTTTTTATCTCTACAAAATGTATTTATAGACTTGACATATCATCCAGGTTTACTTCTAAGTTACATTACATTGATGCATCATTGGTAATGAAATTGGACTTTCATTAGTGATGACCAGGTTGACTTATAGTCATTTCCAGTTATGGATATATATGGGACTTTATGATTTTGTAGATGATGATATTCAATGTGATTCTTATTATGGACTGGATGACTAGATTCTTAGCTTAAAATGGTTTTAATTATATATACATCTCATTTACATCATATAAGGGATATAAGATTATGATGACTGGTGAATTAGAGTTTTAAAAAAGTATAATTTCTTCACACTTAAGTCATCTTATTAAAATCACTAATAGAGGTGTTGACTTACTCATGTCAGGTGTGAAACCCATTTTGACACCCCTTTTCATATATATCCTTCTAAGATGAAGGATTTCAATGTATAGGTTAAAGACTTGGAGAATAAGGAATTTTTAAAAATTGAGTATTTCACTATGGTATGCACCTATCTTGTTCATCAATAATGAGTAAGGTAATTTTAAAAACTTCATATATTACGTAAAGATGAATCGGGTGATTTTAGGGAACATGTATCGTTTCCTTGGATCAAATATATATTTGATCAATTACGTATATCATGATAGGTCTCTAAGATATATCTTTAATTGGACGATCACTAGTTGTGGTTTAGAGAGGAGGAAATATTGAAGATTGTTTTTTTGATAAGGTTTAGTCTATTTTAGTAGTTGATGATGATATTCGGGCTAAATAATTTTTCAGTAGTGTTCATGGCCCTCGTGTACCTAATATTATACCTCTATTTACACTCATTCATTATGTATTTCATTTATGAAATCCTCATATACTCCCCAAATATATTGTTTCATCATAAATATCATGAGATAGTTCTGAGTACACTAAGATCACATTATATTTTTTCCAAGATATCGAAGTGTAACATCTCGATTCAAGTGGTAAAATTATTGGGGAAGGTTTTTTATGAAACAATTATATCTAGGGCCTTAGAAAAAGTGGAGGAAATTATCTCCTAGAAATGTCCTTAGAATATTCACAAGATCAAGGTCATTCTGTGTTTAATAGGATACAAATGAAATTTTATGAAGTAATTCAATCACTTATACCTATAAATATGAAAATAAAAAAGGAAGTGATGTTCCATTGGTTGGAATAGTGTGAAGAGTGTTTATTAATATAAGAAAAAGTTTGACAACAACTCCTATTTGGATACGTCTTGCTCTAAGGATTGGATATTCTATTAACTTTGATGTATCCTGAAAATTTTTGGGAGTAGTACAGATGTAGCAAGATTTGGTGGTAGATTATGGGTCACGTTAGTGGTTACCCTGTGAGGAATACTATCTTATTCATGACTGGATGTTGTCATCCATTTTGTATGCATTGAAGTTTAGATGACATTGTCTCATTAGTAAGATGTTTTTTTCTCTACACAAACAACAAGATCTTCCTCTATATCATCACACAGTAGAACCAAAACATAAATCTGAGGTTTTGGGTATATTATCTATAGAAATTAGATTTTGATATGGAATATGAACTAGGAAGAGAAAATTTCATTGTTGATGAGAATAGTTATAAGGCACATGTAACTCATAATCTTGGTGAATATGATTCAAATGAGTAGTGAAACTTGAGGATCTTATTGAATGATATATGGATGCATGTTTCCCAGGACTAGGGATTGATGACATGTGATCTATTGGTAGTCATGTCTTATTTAGTAGGCCAGGTAAACATTATATAAAAAACTATCCCAGAGTGTATTGTGACATTGGAAGAATTATTTAGAGGTGACCAATTACCCCGGTGGTCTTCCCTAGTGATGATGTGGTTCTTGTACATTCGATGATTGTAGTCTGTGATTCCATATGGGAGGATCTAACAATTAACTTCCACACCTATAAGTGGGCAGTTCATCTTGGAGTGATAGAGATGTTCCATGACATTTGATGGTAGTTTTCGGGGATCGGTATGAATAGGAATATTGCTTTTTTATTTATTTATTCCTTACCTTCTAGAGGATAAAGTTTTAGAACTAGAATCATGGAAGTATTCTATAAACACTTCTTCTCCCCAGGTGTAAGTGGGAGGAATTCATGATGGATTTAGTGATAGGGTTACCTAAGACCCTAAGAATTAATGATGTTGTTCGGATGATTATCGATCAACTAATGAAAGTTTATCACTTCTTACTGATCTATGAGATTCACTCAGTTGAAAATATGGGAAAGATGTTTATCCTTAATATTATATACTTTCATGGAGTTAAATTAAAAATTGTATCTAACAGAGACACATGTTTTACATTGTGATATTGGTAGAGATTTCAAAATGCCATTTGGACTCATCTGAGATTTAATATATAAGATCATCCTTAGAAAAACAGATAGTTGGAGTGGATGATTTTCATATTGGATGATATACCTTGAGGTTGATTTTTATACATTGAGTGATCCTAGGATGATCACCTAGAATTTTTGTCCACATAATAGAAGTTTAAAGGATTCAATTTAGAAGACACCTTATGGGGATCTTTATGGGGGTTCATGTTTTACATTGCTTTGTTGGCATGAGCATTGTGTAGACGTAGTTTTATTTCCAAGTTTGGTACAAGGTAACTCTAATATAGTGAAGATAATTTAAAAGAGGTTTATCATAGTTCAGAGTTGGAATAGGTCTTATGCCAACCGCAAAAGGAGACCTTTGCGTAGGTGACCAAATTTTTAAAGGTTGATTCATCAGTTATGACACCAATGCTTGAGGAAGAGATGGAAGTTATCATTGTCATTTTTTGGACACCTATTGATCATCGAGTGGGTCGGAATAGTGGCATTCCATATAGATATTTCTTCATGTTTCCAAGGTAAGCATGATGTGTTTCATATGTCTCATCTCTAAAGGTATAAACATGATTCCACACACGTCATCGACTATGAGGATTCTAAGATGGATAATGACACATTATACAAGGACTACCCCGGGTAGATTTTATACTAGAGTGATAACATTGTATTAGGGAGGATGGTACCACTTTTCTGGATCATATGGAAGCATGGAATGATCCATGAGGAGACATGGGAGTTGTAATTTGATGGTTAATCATGGTGGACTGATTTTTTTAAGTGGGACCACTAGATACACGTCTCAAGGATAATAAATCCATAGAGGGAGCGATTTTAAATCCTCAAAAATATTTTTTTCATGAATAAAAATGATTTATTCATTCATCTCATTTGATCTTTTGAGTTGATACATTTTTTGGAAAATGGATTGTGGCCTTTGGTAATATTTTGTTATCATAAATGTGGTTTTGGTGACTTTTTTTCGGAAAAAAGAAAACATCATATAATTCGGTAATCTACGGTGGTCCCAGGCTTAGTTCGGGTGTAAAACAAACTATGAGAAATGGAATTTGAAAAGTCATGTACAATCTATAGTGTTTGGTGAAAGTCCATTTCAATAATAATTTTGAAATCCTCAATATGGAACACCAAAAGTTGTGTTGTGGGTAGAATGACATATAATTAAGAAACATGTTGTAGTGGGCCTGTTATTTTTCTTAAACAAAAGAACACCTTAGCCACCACCAGGCTGTGGTGAAATCCATTTAAGAATAAATCTTTTTTAAATGGATGAATTTAAGGCCCTTTATCCTTTTATTTTTATAATAACTAAGATTAAATGCATGGGATTTAATTTTGGAGCCTATATTAATGTTATTAGTTTATTTCTAACCCTTACTCATCAAATATAAACCCTTCCTTAATGATTTATTCATTATCAAATGATTTTGGACAAACACGGATAACCACTGCAAATATTGAGTTTTTAATTAGTTAGCATTGGTTTCTTACTCAATTAAGTTGATTTATTCTTCTACTGGATTGATCTAAGGACACATATCATCATTTATTAATTTTTATTCTAGTTTTGGGTGATTTATTGATGTAATTTGGTGAGTCTCATTGTTTTATTGGATTTTACCCTCTTATTTTTGTATCATGGAATGATGTTGTTATGGATTATATAATGATTCCTTGTATACTATTGTTATTTAATTTAATTTTTGGTGTATTAATAACCTTTTTGATGGTTGGTGTCCTTATATATTGTCTCAGTGATGTTCTCATAGTTAATAATACTCTTGTCTTTATCTGATAGTGAGAGTTTCTTTTTCTTTCAACTGGGATTCGAATCTATTATTGTCAGTATTCTTCATTGGATACGTTTTTTTATCCAAATTTCCTTTTTCTCCCATGTTTCATGACCTATAAAAAAATTTATTTTATGTGAAATTGGTTCTACTAGTTCTTGGAAATTGGTCTTGTTCCTGTTGGTATAAAAACATTGTTTGTGAGATGACACCCTTAAAAAAGCATGATGTTGATCTTGAAAACCTTGAGTTAAAAAAATATTTACATTTTTAGGACCTTTTATTCTCTTTCTTCCTTGATTCAGGGTGTGTTGGAATGGATTGTTGTTTTTTATTGAAAATAATTTCATGTGGGAGTATGTAGTCATGATACACATATCTAGACTCTTTTCTACTTGTATTGTTATAGCACATTGATATCATGGTGGATGTTAATCACATGTTCCTCTGTGTTTTACACTATATTCTCATGATTGTGTGTTATTATTTTTCTTATTTTGATATACATTTCTATGTGTTTCTATGTCATTGTTGGTTTGTTCTTTTTATTTATGATAAGTGGACCATTGGTATATGTTTATCCCTTATAGGGGTGCGCGCATATTGTGTGGTGATGATGATGGTTAACCCATTCATGGGGAAGGATCATGATATCCTTGTGGCCTGAATGGAACTCACTTACATGAGGATACTGAGAAAAAATCTGGAACTCAATGCCCTTTGGATACTATGTAGTAATTCCACACTGTTCCTTGAATATTTTTAATGAATTATCCCTGGACTTGTGGAAAGATCTTGATCATTTCTGACATCGTAATCATCCTTCCGGCATGGAGATAAAGCAGGTGTAGCTGGTTCTTGTGTTATATTTTTTAGAACATGGGTTCTTAGGAAATGGTTATTTATGATCTCTTTCAAAATTATTTTTATAATTTCATACACATGGTTTATATGTGAACATTTGTTAAGGATGCATTGGTGGTTTCTTTATTGGTTTAATTACTCACACCCCATGTGGGTATCTTTTTATGAAAGTATACTTCATGTATAGAGACCTGATTAAGGGAAAGGGGACTATGAATGATAGTTGAGCTGCGGATAATGGACTTGGAGGTGTGGCCATGATAGAATCTAGAGGATATCATACTCTTATTTACTTATCTACAACACTTATACATTGGTTTTGATTTCCCCTTTGGGATTTATATTTTTTTTACATTATATGACATTTGTTCTATATAAAATTATATTCATTTAGTTTTTTCAATCTAGGATGTTTATATTTATTTATTTATTTCAATGAAATGATACGGATGGTATAGTCTCCCCACTAATGGAATTCATGCCCTATCTTCTTGTCAATAGCCTCTTAAGTACAGGGAGGAACGCATGAGGTCATATAAATTTATGAATCAGTCTTGATGGATTTGGTCATGAATTTTGAATATATATATATATATATATATTAAAATACTTCATTATCTATTATATACCAAAAATTAATCACACCCCCAAAAACACTAGGTTTAGTTTCTCTAATGATTAGCTTCATAAAAATATTATTTTACAATATCTCTTCAAAATCTCTCACAAATATTCACCAAACATGATACCCAAATAAAAATATAAAACATAAAACTATTATTGATTAATTAATGAATATAAATTTATGAAAAAGGTGGTCTTAATGTTTAAACGTATGAGATATAAATTAAAATAACAATATAGGCCTTAATAAAGATCATAAGTCCAAACAAGATGAATATGTGGGTATGAGAAAATAATCAAGGTATATGATCATAAAAAGGAAATCATGACAGTAAAATTTGAATCATAAACATGAATCATAACATATGAATTTGGTTATAACATAGGAAATGAGGAATCAGAATGTATCATGACATAGAAATGTGTCACATGAAAAAGCATAGATAATCATATATTATATTAATTCTTACTCCTAAGACCATCATCAAATAGTTGATTGACTTGTACCATAAAATTCTGAAATTGGATAACCTCCCTTGTACTATAAAAAAACATATCTTGAGATATAAATATTTACCCTATAATTGGAGGGATATATAATTCTTTTTCCACTCATCACATAATTATAAACTATATATTTTTTACCACATGAAAACATTAATAAATGCATCATTACATAATTAACCCAAGGGAATTAAATGGTTTCATTGAAATATTCACCATTAATAGAAATAAATCACTTGGATAATGAAAGTACAATATAATATTTTAAACATATCATTCATGAAACATGAGAAACATTAAATTATATTAAAATATACTAAAAATACTTTATAATAATCATAGAAAATCATTTTGCAAATCAGAAAAAATTTAATTTATATTTCAATATCTTTTTCAAATAAATAATTTATAAATCAATGGTATCCAAAATAATTAGAATGTGAAAATGAATTAGATTTAATAATAATGAAAACATTAAAGGAAATATTAATAATTAAAAAATGAGTAAAACGTTGGGATAGAATGAGTGAGTGAGAAAAAAAATAATGAAGATATAAAAAGATTATGTTCACAAGTTTTATTAAAATAAAATACCATTACCATTACCAAGACACCTTAAAAAATCTTATAAGTATATATAATTTCATTCTTTAAGAATTATAAATAATATGGACACGGAGGATAAATATTCCCAAGTGAAAATAAAATTTTAAGACAATTTGCATTTCTAATGTCATTTTAGATGAATTATGAATCCAATTGTAGTATAATTTTTAAAAGACCTATAAATACACAAACTAAATCTATTAGAAGAAAATAATGGGTTATTTAAATGTATAGTACATAAAAATTCTTCCAAATTAATCTTATGTATCATAAATCTCAGATAAGAAAAAATATTTGGAGAGAAACCCGTAGTTTTATTCCTAACTCCTAATAATGTGATTTGGCCCTATCTTTAAAAACCTATAAAAAATTAATAAATTATTTTATAAAATTATTCATCTTATATTACCTTATATAGTATTCTATTATAATATTTTTCATAAATATTAGTTAGTTATTTTTTATTTAATCATTGGTTTCTTGTGGTATTTAATTTTTTTATACTAGATTCAGTATGGTGAGGTTGAGCATCATTATTTAATAATAAGTTTATTGTTACCAAATCAGTAAAGGTAGTGTAAGAAAAATATCATAATGATTTTTAATTTTCAATTTCCATTTAATGTAAGCAACGAGCATAGTTTATATGAATGAAATTCATGACATACATGTTTCAGATATTTTTTCTCAAAAAATGAATTATTTTATAATGGTATTTCATTTTTTTCATGATTATAAAACCATATCAAAAAATAAATTTCTCTATTGTATTAAATATTACCATACAGTTGTTTTTATACACATACATGGTTTAAATTATGAATATATTATAGCATAATTCTTGTTGGTGGTTGAACTAACCCAAACATGAACATGTTATAATAATGAACGAGTAATAATATAATGTTTTTCCCTAATAATTTCATTTTTAAATAATAATGTTGATGTTAATATAACATAATTGGATTTGTGAATAATATTTAATATTATTTTTGAAGAATTTTTAATTTAAAGAGATGGATAAGAACTTGATATATTCATGAATTTTCTCCTTGAAACATGTTACTTCGTAATAAAGGATTTAAGCATCCTTATTGAGACTAGAAGCTACCAAAAATGGAAGGGGAATTTAGGATAAGTAATTTAGGTAGGTATTCTAGATAAAAAATAATATAATTTTTTTGTAGTGGATGTAGGATGGTTCGTTTATTGGTTAAAATGATGGATACTTTATTGAGAACATGAGTTTTTTAAGAGAAAAAACATGGAATCACGTGGGAGTTAAGTGAGTTAAGAAATGAAATTATGTTTATAATTATAGTATTTTTACCAAAAATAAATGAATAATATAATTTTTTAATATCAATTTTATTATTAAAAACCCATCTCATATCATTTTACCCTTTTTTACTTCATTTTACTTGATTTAATTATTTACCACTTTAAGTATTTTTAACCAAAATTACAATATTAACATAATTATCTAATTTTAATATGATGATTAATATTTTTTTCTTTATTTAATCAAATTCAAAACACTAAATATGAAAAAAATAACTTTTAAATGAATATATATATATATTCTAAAAATTATTTTAAAATTGGAAAAATTATAACATAAATATTATTCATCTTATTTCATATAAATTTCTCAAAATTACAAGGATTTAAATATATTTTTTATACATATAAACATTATTATTTTTTAAAATAATCATTGAGACATGATACATTTATTATTAAAAAATAAAAATTCAAAGCACATAAAATATTATTATAAAATTATTTTGAAAACAAATTAAATTATTTTATTCTTATTTAAAATAAATTAATAATAAATGTATGGATGATTGTTATTTATAAATATATATAAACAATTCATTTTATTAAATTCTACAATAAAAATATAATACACATAACATTTTATAAAAAATAAATAACACTTTAGAGAAATAATTTTTCTTAAATAAAAACAATTCCTCATGAATATTTGTATTTTGATTTATTTATAGTTCATTATTTATTTAATAGGTATAAAAAGATTATTAAAGATTTTGAATATATGATTTAAAATACATCCATTATTTTTTTTAAAAGATTATATTCTCATTATAACATTTTTAATATACACATCCATTATATGTTTTCCCAATGATTATATATATTTCAAGGAGTCATATAATAATAACAATACCCATTTTAACTTCTATATATAACCTTAAAAACTTCTACAAAATTTTATTTATCCTACATTATCATTTATTTCTCACAATTTATGTTAAATTTATATTTTTTTCTTTGTTATATAGTTATAATTAGTGGAATGATCTTTAAGGAAAACCATAAGGATGAAGATTTCATATTTGTGTTATTTTTAATTACTTATTGTTTCGTTACTCTTTTAATTTTAATAATGATGTTTTATATTTCATTCTCAGAATTTATAAGTAATTATCATATAATTTATTCTTTTATGTTAATAAAATAAAGAATTTTTTATTTATGTTTGGTGTTTTGTTTGAGATAAGAAATTATACATATTTAGTGAATAAAAACATGGGTATTAAAATGCTTAAAATAAGGAGAGAGAGAGACAGAGCACTCATCTATGAGAAATAATTCTTGTGGTTTTTAGAAACCAAATTAAAGTTTACCATGATGTTTTACATCTTGTATAAAGGATGGTTAGGGATATTATAAATTTTAAATCCATTAAACAAATAATTAATTATTTTCTTTGAGAAAATAATACTTTTATTTTCTAACCATGCAATGAGGGAATGACATTAACCCTTAATAATGGTCACTGTAGTTTTAACTTATGAAAAAAAAACCCCACGCAAACCTATTGTGGGATATGGAAAATGTATTTATTTATTTTCCTAGTGAATCATAGTGGATAACTAGGGTCATATCACTTGTAGAACCTTTTTAATTAATTACTCATTATTCCTAATTAACCAAATTATATACCAATGAAAACTATTTAAATATGGGGGTCGTGAATGTGGAATAAAAACATTAAAATAAATATGTAGATGCCAATAGAATGAATATAAATAGAATAAAGTTAGTGATAAAGGAAATCCTCCCTATTAAATTATCCATAGTGAACCTTCATTTCCTTATTATTATTATCATAATTACCTTATGAAAAAACATAATCATATTATTGAACATCCTATACTACCCAAATTATGAATATAAAAAGTTCCCATTATTTTCACTATAAATATACAAAATCAATCAAGGAATAATATTTCATAAAGTAGAAACTAAGCCTCATGTGGAAATTGGAGACACAATGATTCCTTACCCATAAAAGATACCCCTTATCCTAACTCTAAGAAATTAAGAAACATTAATATTGAAGCTGAAAATAATCGGGTTTGATACTAGATTCTCACCTAATTCCATATGTCAGTTACACATATTTATAAGAATAAGAAATTATAGAGAATAAAATTGGGAGAGAAATGAGAGAGATCAATAGAATATAAAAGAAACATAGAAAACTTTTATTAAAATATCTAATATAATTAATGAATAAAAAAGAAACAAAAATATAATAGAACATTGGTAAGATATTTAGTTTATTGATTGATCTCCTTAAAATTAATGAAAGTTATAAATTTATAATCAAGGGGTAGGGAGGATTTTCCTCTAATTTCCTACATTGAAAATTTTTCATATGGAGGCCCTACTAAGAGATAAATCATGAAAAAATGTATTCTTTAAAAGTATTCTTATATCCCTAGGATGTCGAACCAAAAAACATGAGATCCATTTTCCATGTGTGACAGAGTTATGATCATATTACTAAAGTAAATATTTTTTTCCTGTCACACTCTTCAAATTCTTATCTTCTCCTTTCCCATCCATTACTATCATAAAAAACGTCCAAAATAATGCACAACCATAGTCTAAGGAAATAATCCTCATCCTATTATCTTTTTAATGTATAATATTAGATCATTTTTAATATTTTTAGGATATATGGGACCATATATGAAATAATCTAGAATCATGCAATGATTTTTAGGCATGTATTATGAGATAATTTTGGGACTCCAATGATTTAATTCCATACATGGTCATGTTATATGATATGTATCCCAACAAAAATAAATTCCTAAAAACTTAAATTTCATAATTTTTACTACTTTTTAATAAAATCTATTTTAAATAAAAGAGAAAATAAAAACATTAATAATTTAAAAATGGATCATTTATGTTATTATTCTTAATTTACTACTAAAACCTAAAAATGTGACAATTTCCTACCAAAATAACACATTTGTGGGATTAAAAAGAATAAATCAAAGTAAAATTAATGAAAATCATGGCTTTGTTGATTCCCATAAACATAACCATTTCACTCCAAAGAAATTATCAAATATTAGAATCAAAATCCACATAAGAATAAGAAATGATATAATTTCAAATATCATTTCCAGAATTGAATTCCATCATATCACATATATGAAAACAAAAATTCATTTCAATTTCATCTCTCACATTTAAATTCATGGAACCTCAGAAAACCATCAATGGCCCAGTCACAACTTACCGCACATGGAATTTTGTTTCACTCTTCACTTAATAGAAATTAAATTTGGAGTTATGTTCTTAATTAGAAATTCATGTTTAACCATAGGCTTATTAAATTTTCATCTTTCCAAATCGTGATACGTGAAGTAAAATTTATAATCATGATTAATTTTCAAGGTGATTTGGTGGCTAATGGTTTCTAAGAGAAATCGTTTAAAAATGAATGGATCAAACTACAAGGTTAAACTCTCAAATAACATGCATTAAAATTCAAGTCAAAAAATTGGATAAATAATCACTCAATTCTGCAAACATAATATAAACCAAAAACCCTTAGACATGGTATATTGATAAAAATTAACGTTAAGGAATGATTTCATTATAATTATCCATTTTTTAGTTTTTTTTCTTTTTTATATTTTTTTATTTTTTACATTATATAAATATAAGATAATTGAATACAATTAATGGATGAAAATTAATACCCTTTATTTTTCATAGTTAAAGGTGTTAAAAAATTAAAAATAATGAAAAATGTAACCTCATTCCCATTTTCTTCATTTTCTTTTATATTATTTTTTTGTTTTGTTTGGAGAACTCGATGATAAGGTTTTGGTACAATGAATAATGGCTCATGCCAATTATTAAATTTTCGAGAATGTTTATACACACCTCACACCACCATAAAATAAATTTATTCACAATTAACATAAAGTAAAATCCCTTCCCACATGATCAAACTTGAAATATTCATGTAAAAATATTAACAACGTCAGTAGGTAATTAAATATTGGCTTAAATTATTTCTTAAACCTATAAGGAAATTAATATGTTCCAAGGGATAACAAGGGTATATGTTAAGGTGGGTATCAAGTTAAAATATTTCTATCTAATTTAATGCATAAATATCATTTAAAACAGTCTATAAACTATTAATATTTTAAAAAATAGAAAACAAAAAAAAAAATCATGAAGATCAAGGGTTCTGGAAAGCCAGTACTAGAAATTATTAAATTGAATGTAAACGTAAAACACTCAAGAATTAAAAGTGGGTTTACAAAGGTGGGTGTGTGACACTCCCAAGATACACACATTCACCATTGGTTCATCGTATTTTAGAGTCCTAAATGACCACATAGTACTCGTTTCCATGAATTCTCTCTTAAAAATGCATCTTCGACGGCATTTTCTTCCCTGTAGACATATAAAATAGTTAAATTGAGATAATTGGAATGATTGAGTCATATAATCCAATGAGGGAGTATTATTCATTGAAAATTAATGTTTCATGATTTATGGGAATTAATAGAGAGTTTAGAGTCCTATTTGATCCATATTAAGTTCCAATTATGTTAGATAGTTTACCTGATATCATAAATGAAGGCTCGTAACCCAACTTCATTTGAAATTACCTATCTAGTAAAGTGATGGAAGAAACCTTTGAAAAAGACATGATGAGTTCAGAAGACACAAATATCACATGAGGGCCTTGAAATTTTTATAGTGTTCTCCATCAATATTTACATTTATGCTTGAAGAGATAGGGGGGATCTTGGGAATATATTTCAACATTAGAGGCTTCCTGAGTCTACCCAGAATTCCTAGCAGTCTAAGAGGGTTGAGGTCCATGAATTTTTTGTTCATGGAACACACATGTACACTTGTATAATCATGTGTTTCTCTATTAATGGATAAATTACCTTCATGAATGGATGAAGATTGATTGTCAAACAATCAATCATTTCTTATTATCCAGACAGATGTGAAGACAGGTGCAGTTTCCAATAGAAGAAGTTCTTGAGAATTTTAAATAATTAGACTCTTATTAATTCAAACCATTAAATCATTCATCTACTTGTGGTAACAAATCCAAATGTTAAATAGGATGCCAACATATCTTTATAGGTAATGGGAAGGGGTAGAACCCATAAATAGGTGTTACATTATTTCCTCAGCCAAAAAATATATGTGACATTATAAGAAAATTTTCTACCCATCCCTCCTCAATTGATCAAGTGTGGGAAATTTATTCCACCAAATCATTCGAAGAATTATAATTCTTGATGTTTAAACAAAAGGTGCCTTGAAATTAAGCATCCATTTTTTTGTTTTGATAGATACATCACATTGTAAGATGTAGTATTCCTTTACATTAAAATGTCCATTTTTGTTGGATCGCTTAATCAATTTTTTCATCATCCATGAAATTGTAGTTCCTTATAATGAATTTTAGATCCCTGGTTAGACTTCTTATACATCTATAAAGATATAATTAATACACAAATTTTGAGGTGATAACCAAGTTAATAAGGAACACACTTCCAACTTGAGACACATCTTTACCCTTCCACCTAGACAATTGATTAGTGAATCAATGTCATATGCCTCCAAGATATTGAGTCTGAACCTTGGCCCAAAATAAGGGAACACCAAGATAATTAATGGAAAGGGAATCTACTTTCACTCTAAGAGTTCTACTGGAACTATTTTATTTACGAGAAAATATTTCATGTCTAAACACAAAAAATGATTTGTTCTAATTTATGGCCTAGCTAGTCACTTCCCCATTGTGAGCAAAGAATGATTTAATTTTCTTTGAGGATTTAACAAAAGGAGAAATGTCAACATCATACAATAAGTGTGATGGAATGAAATAAACCCTATCATATTTTATTTTCATGTAGAATACAATATGAGTAAATTAATTAAATAATGTTTTTTTTAGTCTTCATCAATGGAAACAGGATCCCTGAGAGTGTGTCTCCTTGTCTAACACCTCTAGTGAATTCAAACTAACCTCTCAAGAATCCATTATTTTATATGTATATAATTGAATAAATGATAACTATGCTAATTAGTGTGATAAAAACATTTTAAAATTCATACTTTTCAAGGAAATAAATTAGAAAACTCAATTTTAGAGTGTCAAAAGAGTTCTAGATGTCAATTTTGTGTGAAATGTTCCCTTGATTTTATTTCATTTTCATTATATTCCTACATTAGGATGAAGTGAATAAAAAATTTGGGATGCTCCTACCATGAAAAAATCCTAATTTATTTTGGGTGATATGAACCATAATCGTACCTCCCATTCTATTCATCGTGATTTTACTAATGAATTTATGGATAGTGTTTTGAAGATAACACATCATGATGACCTTAATTTCAACATAATTTCACTTCTTAGGTATCAAATAAATGAAATTTGAGTTGATACCATAAGTAATATATACCTAATTAATAATTCCCTAATTATTTTAGTCATTTTGTCCCGTAGAATATACTAAAAAATTGAAAATTTTATTGGTAAATTCATCTGAACCAGCAACACTCTCCATGTTGAGATAGAAGATGGATTCTTTGATTTACTTTTTAGAATGGTCCATGATAAGGGAAATATTTTTATGTTCCTCAATCCAAGGAGAAATATTTACAATCATTTTAATACAGTTTACCATCCCATAATTTGATTATATACCATTGAAATAATTCACCACCACAATTGATATTTCATATTCAGATGTGTGAAGAAATCCATTAAAACTAATGGCCTTTATCCCTACCCTTATTCTCTTTTCTTTGTGTATAGTATGAAAGTATTTCAAGTTCCATTCACCATCCTTAATCCATTTAACACTTAACTAATTTTGTTCCAACCTTTAATTGAGAATTAGAAGATCCTCGATCCTTGGAATAGATAGTATTTCATTTCTAGAGGGTCTATTTTGGTGATGATTTCTGATTTTCTAGGAGCCATATTTTCTCCAATAGCCTTTATCTTAAGTTCAATATTATAAAAATAGTTTCTTCTCTAATATCTTAAAATACTTTTGATGTTATTTAACTTTTTATCAAGAATATGAAGTGTAATTCCATGTTTTTCCATCCTCCGAGCCTCCTAAATAATCTCTCTGCATCCATAAATAACAATACACCCATTATTGAATCAAAATAGATGGGTACCAGAACTTATAATGTAATTGGATATCTCAAAAATGATAGCGTTATGATCTGAGTGATTATTAGGAATGGTGTGACCTGATACCCTATTATAAACCCTCAATTCATCCGTTTAAAAAATACATCTATCTCGTTTACTTTCCTACCTTTCATTCAAATTGTACCTACTCTAGGTTAATCCATCACCTATAATTGGAACTTTATTAATATCACATTATCAATGTAGGAGGGGATATCAATTAAAATTTCTCTCTTAAAATGATAACCAATTTTTTCTTCACTCTATAGGACACTACTGAATTCTCACATAATCATCAATTTATGATTTATATTTTCAAATATTTCCTTAGTCTCTTTTCATAACTTCCTTCTAATAATATATTATGTGGATTAATAGACAAAAGAGATAAAAATTATGCAGCCTTGGATGTTGAAATAGATAGAGATACATTGAGATTATTTGATACTTGAGAGTGTGTGAATTCTCTCATTCTTAAAAAATTTGGCTACTTATAAAAATACATCAAAGTGGTTTAGAATACAACACAGGATTGGGAAAATAATTTTCATTATTGTTTCATGGGAATGGATTTTGAAAATCATTTACACCCATAAAAATTATAGAAAATAAAATTTAAGGGAGAATTATAAACATAAAAAAATCTTTTTAAAATATAATTCCATAGAATGTTAAGGTAACTCTCTAAAAATAGATTCAAGTGTGAAATATGATAAATAATATTCATTGAATATCAATGTTACAAAATAATGAAAAATAAAAAGAAAGACACACAAAACTCAAGATGACACACTACACCTACTAGACATAAATTTAAATACCCCAAATTTCAACTCAATAAAATAAAAGGATAAGGGTAAAAAAAAATAAAGATAATAATAAATGAAATTTGGTTTATTTATGTGTTGAAACCATGATTTAATATCCAAATTTTTACAATATTAAACCTAAAATAATCTTGGAACAAAACATTAAAATAAAAAATAAAATAAATATAAATAGAGGAGAAATAAGGGTTATATAACATGGATTGGACCCCCCCCCCCCCAAGTTTTTTCTAGGTTTTTACTTCCCCTTGTCATGAAATTATAGTTGGTTATCCCTAATCTGAAGGTGGGTGGAGTTTATTTTGAGATGATATAATACATGTAGTTTCTTGCACTTTTCATCACATTCCCTTCCTTGTTGAGGACTCTGTGGGTTGATTAGGGTAGTTCCTCCCCATGTAAATTATATGTAGTTTTAAATGGGGGTGGAGTTAATAATGGACCATCCCCATTTTGTTTAGAAAAAAACATATTTGGAATATTATTCCACTTCTAGGGATTCATCATAATTTTCTGAATCAATTTATTGTTTTTTAAAAAAAGTATGAGAATATTTCCAACTAAATAAAATTAACACATGAATAATTAATATAAAAATATTCCCCTTTTAAGAAAGAATATTTAAATTTTGTTTCTTCATGTGAATTTATTTGTAATTCTATAATTGTTTCCTCTAAATATTAGTCAATTAGATAATGTAGATTTATGTGTTCCTCGTTAGGTGCATCATCTTCTTCTTTATCATCCTCCAAGTAATAAAAGTTATGGTAGAATCTAAAAAAGTTGAAAATAGTGAGTTTATTCTTAACATGGTTTCAATAATTAATGGATATTGATTTTTGGAAAGGATTGAATCCCTATATATTTTCATCATCTAAAGATTCTTCATTAGAAACTACATCTTAGAGGTGGGTTATAGTAAATGGAAGTAGGCAATCAGTCTCCTCTAAATTATCTTAAAATTAAAAAACATTACCAGTTTCTTATTCCAAGTATAGGGTATGATATAGTGGGGTAAATTCTTCTTTTTTAGAGATGGGATATCATTTTTTTGGTAACGTTACAAAATGTGATTCTAGGGGTTTTTCAATAATATTTTGATCTCCCACAAGTGCATCAGCATGCTTATATTCTTAATAGATCACCTCTTTTCATGTCTTAGAATTTGATGATAATAGTATCTCTTTAAGTATCTACTTCTTGATCTCTTTAGTTTCATTGACATAAAAAATGGGTATGGAAATATCGTTCATCACCGGTTTAGTTTTCACTATCTTTTGCTCCTGAGATACATGGATGTATTTAGATAGAAATTATATTTTTCTCTCTAGGTTATATATAACTTATATAAGTCCTTTCAACTACGAATATTCAAAATTTTATCTTCTTATAGGAATTATATCTGAGAGTAATTAGTTCATATATAATAATTTTAGTTTGAATACATCATTAAAAGGATTTATTTACAATTTTTATGTTAAAAAAATAGTTAAAAAATGTGAATAAAAATATTACATGAAATAATTCTTAGATCCCTATAAATTGTGCTAAGTTTTTATGAGAACCTATCACAATTAATGGAAAAAGAAATTATTTATTTTCATAAAGTAGAATAGTGGATGACTAGGGTCATCTCACTTGAGGAGTCTTTATGTCAAATCACCCACTACACATAATTCACCTAATTATCTACCTATGTTTTTTCAAGGATTGTAATATGAATATTGGTATTGTATCCAAAATGGATAGGTTGATTTTAGTTATTCGAACTATGAAATTCAACAACTGGACTAAACTTTTTCCTGATATTTATTCCTCCTTCATTATACGAGCTATCAAGTAAGACATCCCCTCTCACTCTCTCTCTTGGAAGACCACATTGGCTTTGGAGGTCTGCAAGGATTATTATAGCTAGATAAACATTTTTTTCTTATATCTATAGATACATTAATATAATTACTTACTAGTTGTCTAATTTACATGTTGGGTTGGGAGGATATAACTATAATTGGTCTATGCAAGAGTCAATTGTGGAACTGTTGTTCCCTAAAATGTGTAAAACTCCATCTTACAATTATTTATATAAACTTTTTGTCCATATATCCCCTCTATTAGGTGTCCTATTATTATTATTACTTATGAAAATAATGAAAATATGGGGGATAATAATATGGAATGAACAAAAAGTAAACATGTAGAATCAAACCAAATTAAAATTAAAATAATTAAGTTAGTGAATAATGAAATAATTCTCATAGAATTACCTAAAATGAACCTTCATTAGCCTATTATTAGTTTAATAATTACTTAATAAATACACTGTATATTATGTGTAAACAAACTATTCCACCTATATTTTAAATATATGGTGAACCCATCATTTTTACTATGCATCCAATTCCTCTATCAAGGGAAAATATTGTAGAAGTGACTAGCTAAACCTCTAGTGGAAAGAAGAGACCCTACAGTTCCTTTCCTACTAAAGATCACCCTCAACCCAACTCTAATAAATTATAAAACATGAAGACAGAATGTAAAATCAATTGGTTTGGGATCTTTATTTATCCTTGGGATATTCCTCAGGTTGGTTACTCATAATTATGAGTGTATGTGATCACAATAAAGAATAAAGAGGTGAGAAAACAAGAGGGATATGAAATATAAAGTAAATATAGAAAACCATTAACATAGGATATAGTTTAATTATAGAGAAAAAACAAAGAAATTAATATATATATATATATAATAACTTAAACTATATAATTAGTGTGACAAATGATCATATCCCAAGAAAATTAAGATATAATTTTATAACCAAAGGGTGGGGAAAATTTCCCTCCACTTTCCTACTTCAAAAGATTGCATTCGGTTGTCCTATTAAATAGAAGAATCATGGAATTTATTGTTCTTAAATGTTATTCTCTTATCTCTAGTAGGTTGACCAAAAAAGTATGGAAACTATTATCCTAGTGTGAAAGTATTTATGACTAGATTACTAAAGTAAGTATTTCAATCCTATAAGACTTGTTAATTTCTAATCATTCATTTTCCCAATAAATATTGGACAAGAAAATAAAAAAAATCATGTAAATCCATAGTTGAAGAAAGTAATCATAGGCCTCTTATATTACGTCACACAAATAGTCAGCTCATTTATTTTTACCATTTATGATATATAGGCTCATCTTTGAAAGTCTCCAAAACTGTGCACATATTTGGAGGCCTGAATTAGAAGCTACTTTTGATCTTCCATAGTTGGGATTCAATACTTGGTCCTTTTAAATGAGATATATCCCAAAAAACATATAATCATAAAAAATTCACAATTTTAATTATTGTAGAAATTTTTGGGATGAGATAACAAAGAAAATAAAAAATAATTAAGAATAAAAAATTAAGTTATTTTTTTAATTAAAATAAATTTAATACTAAATTATAAAAATGTTATTATTACCTATAAAATAACACATTTTTTGGATTAAAATATTCATTTAAAAGTATATTTTTTTAAAATATTAACTCTCTCAATGTCGTACCCAAAATTTTAATATTTTATGGGTAGAATAATTAAAAAATTATATAGTCTAAATATATATAGTAAAGGTATAATGAATGTCCTTGAAAAATTATCCTTGAAGTTTAAATCAATGAAATAAGGGTTTACAAATTTCCCTTCAGAAGCGATACCTTCTATTTTAACTCATACAAACGGGTTTATTATTTGGTTTACATCATATAGAGAGGATAATAACTGTAAATTTTAACATTGTCTAGTAAAGACAAAGGTACCTTATATTTTTAGGGCATATAGTAAGGAACATAACTATAGAGGGCTACCTGGGTTTGGTGTTGAGATGGGAAATTCTTAGAAAAATATCAAATTATTCACATTAGAAGATTAATTTTGATATGGTGTATAACATTCATGAAGATTGATTTGGTAGACTATAATATACAGGAAGGTTGTCTATTATGGTCAAAAGGGTCTAAGTAATAATAATCCAATTATTAAAAATCTTATGTTGTTCATAATGTATCATGCCTTTACAAATCTACATTTTAGATTTCAATATTATTATTGAGTTAAATAATTGAGTTAAGGATAACTTTTTAAAGACCTTGTTATTATTTTTTAGAATTTGGAAGAAATTTATGAATTTGGGAGCCTTCATGGGGATTAATACATCTTCAAAAAGTTTTCCTTTACATGGGGGGTTTATTGTAGGGATATATTTCATAAATAATAACTGTAAATTGGTTCTTAGTGGTAGAATCCTTTAAGGTTTATGTGTTTCAAAGCACTGTGAAGTAGTCCCTAGTGAATTTATAATTGGAAAAAGTTTTGATAATACTATATTCATATACTTATCATTTAGTTATAATTCAAAAACCACTTTCAAGATCTCATGTTTTTATTTAGGCCTATATGAATTCCGTATTCACTAAGAATCAGATTCTCTCTCACTTCAAGGAATGAACCTATTTTTTCATTCTAAAAATGGATGTTTTCTTCGATATTCATAGGCAGTGTGTGGTCATTATACAAGGGTGGACATTCATGCATGTTTTGGAATTTTATGGTTTGTAAAAGTTATCCCTTAGGAGCAAATTTTCATGAGGATAAATTTCTAAAAAAATATTATTTATCTTCATTACAATGTGTTATTTTGTGTTTTAGTCCATAATGCACTAATTAAAAATTGGGATAGGTAATTGATAAATAACAGTTTATTAGTTATTATATCAATATAAATGAATTAAAATATAATAAAAATATGCCTAATAAATTTATGGAGGTCAATGATGCGGTGATGATTGAAGAGAAATCAGGAAACCCATCATGTAATTTAAAATGGAGAGAAATTAATGAAGATGAGTATGATCATAAACCAATTTTTGAAAAAAAATTATTTATATTTTATAAGGATGATTATAAGATTGAATTAGAGATTAAAGATATATTTGATATGAATCACTCACCAGATCAAACTAGAAAGGAAAAGAAATGATTCGAAGCTGATGTATAAAATATTTTCGCTAATAAAATATCATCTACACAAACCCAGAGAATGAAAAATATTTATAAAAACTATTTTTATCTCAATTTTATCATATATAATTTATAAAGCTAGTGATTAATGATTTAATTTTAATCTAATTAATTAATATATATTTTTGGGAAAAATTAATTTATTTGAATGTGGAAAAATGGAATACTAACCCATAAAAAGAAGGAAAGTTTGGGGAAAAACTCTCAAACCTCAAAAACCCAAAGAAAAATAAAGAACCAAAACACTTCCTTGAACACATTACATATAGAAATAACCAACCAATGTGGGCCTCACAAACATAAATTATGATATGTATGAAATCCCATTCATCCGAATGTCAGTTTAACTCACAATTGGAAGAGGGGAAGAAAACATACCAAAACAACCTAAAAACCCAATAATATAAAAAAAGAAAATAAAAACATATTGTAAGTCATAAAAAATTTAATATTAATTTTTATCTCCATCCTTTGAAAATTCCATATGTGGGTAGACCATTTCACCCACTAAAAGCACAATGGTGTTAAGTTGTATATGATGCTTCTTATATAAACCATTTCCCATATTGGAATACTTGAAGAATAATCTTATAACATCATTCTGAAAATCCACCATTTAATCTTCAACCACATTATCCAAAGTAATAATCTATTATTATCTAGTGATATCATCATATTTCTATTTTATATCCTCTATGATTTTTTAAGCAGTCAAAGGGTTTATTATGTTTTGAATATTTCTCAAATGGACTTTATAAAATTAATCTCTAGATGAATTAAATTGGTTGTCATTATGCATGTATGAGGATACCTCAAATACTGCCATATCCCTAATACCAATGTCATCGTCAACCTTAGTCTCATAAACACACTAAGTGAGAGTTGTTATTTTTACACAATTGAACTCCTTTGATTATCTTAAAATATATTACATATTATTGTTATGATATTATCAATATCCCATTATATAGAGTAATAATTTATTAATCCTTTTAGTGTTTTTGGTAATCTAGGAAAACCAACTACCTCCAAAAGTGGAACCTTAGGCATAACTCCCAAATATTTGAATTAAACAGTGAAATAATTTATATATCTAAAGTTAGTAATTTTTTCATGTTCATCCACTTTAACTGGAGGCTTAGAATAATTTATATTGGAATATTATATCACTACCACACCATATTATTGACAAAAAGGGTTTTATGTAATCCTTGTAGTGAATATCCCAAGGAAAAGAAGACCTATCAGCATCTTAACTTTCATCCGACAATACAAGGGAAACCTGCCCATTAAAAACTAGATTCTAATCACAGATGGATCTTCAAGAATGGAAAAAAATATCATCTGATAAATATCACATAAAATCCTATAATAGTGAATCTATTGAAACTTCTTAACCATTCCCACCACTTGAGAACCAAACAAAAAACTTTTCTTCTTTTATTTTTTAACTATAGTCATTATATGTTATTACACTATAAAAACTCTACTATCATATTATAATTTTTAAAGTTCAAGTAACGAAACCAATAAATGAGTCATATCCCCCAACTATTTTACTCTCATAAATACTAAATAGTTTTTTAGTGCACAAAATATTCTCTATTTTTGATCCTCGCATCAAAAGGTCTTGTATCTATATCATCGGTTGAAGATTTATTCCTTTTTTTAAAACGATTTATTTTCCTTAAAATTTATAGGAAATACACTAACCAAAAATTAATTAAAACAAAATATGTATTTAAATTGAAATTCATATTTAACCTCAAACTACATGAATTTTGGAAGTGACTGAGATAAATCAACTTCCACAAATATATGGTCTGGAAATATAAATTCATCTATAGTTTTAACAGCCTGAAATTTTGAATAAATCTTGTTTCCTAATTTCATGTGTTATTTTATTTTATTTTTATACTCAACAAAAATGTTTTATTTGATAAACATGATTATAATTAAAATGAGACCATTGGGTTCTGACTGTTATATGACCATCGGTCAATATAACCGCTTTGAACAAAATGTTTTGATTATTGTCTATAAATACAAGTAATCTTGGTTAATTATTATAGAAAGAAGATTTTATGGCCTCACCTAGTAGTCTTGGACCGATCGAAGCCCATCTAACAGAACTTGGGAAGGAGGTAGCACCATTGGGCTTTGCTCTGGACCAAACCCAAGCTGAACTTCATCATGTGAAGCTAGAACGGAATCGCCTTCGCGAGAAGTTCAAACTGATAGAAATTATTACTCGGGAAATGTTGGCCGAACCTCCCCCGGACTCTCTCACCTTAGCACACCTTACACTTAGGTCCTATACTGGTGTGATAAGGGGATATGTAAGGAGACCGTAACTGCCTTGTGTAATACTTTGTTTCAAATAAAAATTGGGATTTCTTCTTATGATGAAGTTTATAAATTTTCAAATGACCGGATAAATATAGTATGCATATTTTTGATGAATTTTAGAAAAAGGATATTTTAAAAATGTTTATGTAAACCTTAAATAATTAAAAATTTGTAATGATTTTCAAAAAATGGTCTTCTACAATTATGTTCAGTACAAAATTTGGAGTCTAATAAGATCAACTTGATTTTTGATGAATAGTAAATTATGAATAGTGATTTTATGATTAGGATTAGTAATATGACCAAATGGATTAGTAATCTCACTTAAAGAAAGTTTTAAAATAATCTAGGCACCTTGATTAAGTAATGTGATTCAATAAAATGGTTAAATAACGGTTTCATAAATTATTATTCAAGTATTAGTTTTTCAGGTGAATAGTGTTTTTTTAATTAAAAATTAAATTAAAAATATTTAGAAAATTATTTTTATAAAATGGATTTCATTTTTGAACTCAGAGCACCGATATTATGTTATGGTAATTTTTGTGGTTTTTTCTGAAAAAATGAATTTTTGGTGAATAGTGTATTTATTTAAAAAATAAATTAAAAATATTTTTAAAATTATTTTTATAAAATGGAGTTCAGTTTTGAAATCATAGAATTGATATTTGTTTAAGGTGAAATTTTGGGATCTTTCTGAGAAAGTTGAATTTTCAGTGAATAGTGAAAATACAGTTTTAGGGTTTCGGTATATTTAATGACATCATAACTGTGTCATGATGATTTCATGAGTTTTTTTAAGGGTTGGGTGGCCAAGGGTGATGAATTATTGTGTGGGGGTCCCCATGTGGCCTAACTCTATGGGAAGTACCATGGGAGGGCCCCAGCTTTTGAGAAAACCACTTTTGAGGTGTCCCTTGGCCATTAATGCCTTGTCCCCTCACTTTCCCTATAAATACCAAGCCCTCCTCTCATCCATTCGACTCCCCACTCTTTCCCAACGAATTTCTGGTCTCATTACCTCCCAAGGAGTCCTCCCAAGGTGCCCCCAAGCCCTCAAGGTCCCATCCTTTGAGTTTTAAGAGTTACATTTTAAGGTAAGGGATCTGACCTCTCTCTTTTATTTCAAGTAACCTATTTTATGTCATTCCTTTTATGCTCCATGTTCTTATGTTGTAGGATGTTCTTCTATACTCCTATTAATTCCCTTTTCATGTTCATATAATGAGAGATCCCCTCTTACTCTCATTATTTCGTTTTATGAAGTTTTAAGTGGCGTCGTTAGGCTGCCGAAAGTTTTGTAACGGATTCTTTCTCCCTTCTCATTTTTCATGATCTATTTTCATGTAAAGTATTTCAATTTCATTTTTATTATGTTGGGGTATGATCTCTAAATTTATAATACTGATCTTTTATGATCATATGATGAGAGACCCCATTTTATCTATTCAATTCAGTATTTTTAAGTTTAAGTGGCGCCGTTAGGCTGCCGAATTTTTATGTGGTTCTTCACCCTTCTCGTTTTGAAGTTCTACTTTCATGTCAATTCTTTCATGTTACTTTTTTATTATGTTGGGGTATGATATCTAAATTTATCATACTGATATTTTATGATCATATGATGAGAGACCCCATTTGATCTCTTCAATTCAGTATTTTGAAGTTTTAAGTGGCGTCGTTAGGCTGCCGAATTTTTAAGTGGTTCTTCACCCTTCTCATTTTGAAGTTCAACTTTCATGTCAATTCTTTCAAGTTACTTTTTGTTATTTTGGGGTATTATCTCTATATCAATCATACTGGAGTCTTATGTTCATATGATGAGATACCCCATTTGATCTCTTCAATTCAGTATTTTGAAGTTTTAAGTGGCGTCGTTAGGCTGCCGAATTTTTTAGGGGATTCTTTCACCCTTCTCATTCTTTTCAAAGTACTACTTTCATAACAAGTCTTTCAAGTTCCTTTTTAATTATGTTGTGGAATTATCTCTATATCTATCATACTGAACTCTTATGTTCACATGATGAGAGACCCTATTTTATCTTTTCAAATCATTTTTGTTGATGTTTAAGTAACGCTGTTAGGCTGCTGAACTTTCATAAGAGAAATCTAGTTTTTGTCTTCCTTCCATGTTTTTCATTTCAAATGGTATGTCCTTGAAATTTCATTACCATGATCATGTATCCTTCTTATTATGTCCATATACTGTTTTATGGGTCATTTATGAATGTTTGACCCATTTTCCCTCTCTTTTTAATGTCTTCTAAAACCTCGTAACATAGCTGTTATGCTGCAGAATTTCCGTCTCAAAATTTCTCTCTCTTTTTCTAAAGTTCTTTTATATTATTAAGTGAATACTCAAAGATCTTTCTTCTAAATGGGTATTCACATATATACCAAAATGTTATATTTTAAATTCTGGGATTTACATACATGAGACCCACCTTCCTTTTCTGTGTGTTTTAAAGTGACGTAAAGATCATGTCTTTAAAGCAGTTTTTAAAACGTTGTGATTATGAAATGAAACCCATTTATTTTATGCTATATGGGTTATTTATGAAATTTTTGATGATGATATATGTGGCTCACATGATAATAAAGGAAAATTTAAGGGTGCGCCCTGATAGCGCTCCAATGCATTGGGTAATGATGTAACCACTAGAGATTACAATTTTCACGATACCTTGGTGAATAACCTTGGTAATTTTCAAATGACACCTTGGGGATGGACCTTGGTGATATATTCATGATTGTCTATGTTAAATTATGTATCCAAATATTCATGTTATGAAAATGTTATTTTTATTATGATATGCCTCATGATTTCATTCTCATGCCTTAAAGTTATTTTCATGACTTTATTGAAGTATCTCAAGTTCACATGTAAAATGTTTCTCTTGTTTTCCTTACTGGGCCTTCTTCTCACCCTTTCCTTTGATGTATGTCCCCAGGTTCTGAGATGCAGTAATGAACCTAGGATGAACATAAGGATAAGCCTTTCAAGTGTTTAAGAAGAATGTTTTTTTGTTGTTTCATGTTTTAAGTTCCTGGTTTCCAAGACACTAAACCTTAAAGATCCTCGATTTTGTAAAACGTAATGAATGTTTATGTGATAAAAAGGCGGGATGCTATAGTTGGTATCTAAGGATGGTTTAGTTATTTGTGGAAATTAGGATATGAAAACTTTAGGAAGAAGCCTATAGAAAAGTTAAAATAATGGAAATCTTCCTGGTATTTTGGTGAGTATTGAGTAAGGGGTTTCCAAGAAAATACATCCCTGTCTGGATACGAGCAGGTAGAGGTGGCTCTGGCACAGATGTACATATGGGTAAAACCCAAAAACACCGCTTTGAGCTAGACTCGAACGGGAACTAGTACACGACAATGGGCCTTACTGCACTCTTGGTTACGAAACTCCCGGGGGATATGCTTTGGTAAATTCATAAGCTTAGTATGAACCATTGTTAAAGGAATAAAGATAAAATAAAATAAAGATTCATATAAGAATATATGATCATGGATAACCTAGATGGGAACCTAGGGGATCACATGTTAGGGTATACTTTTCAACTACAAGTTATCCTTATATGCTTTAAGTTTCTTTTCATGATTATTGGCTAAGTATTTAAGCCCCTAATTATAGTTCTTTTCTTATTTAATGGAGGGAAATGGAAGAACATGTCTCAACAACCAATGTGATAAGAAATGCTACGATTGTCGTATTAATATGATAGAGATGATTAGGGGATTAAAATATGATTTTTATTTTGGAATACGTTCACTATTTTGGGGACCCTATATGATCGAGGTAAATAGATTACAACGGTATTTTCATTGAGGAGTAAGGTTGACTTATATTTGAAGAATCTATGAATTTAAGATGGACTTATAGTAATTTAGGTTACTTATGGGAATGATTAACCTATCTTGGGTTAAATATGATTAGGTTAGTTACTTTTTTTATAAGATGTTAGGAGTGGTTGATGTTGTTTGGAGATGAACAATGAAGTTTATTTTGGAAGACTATGTTATCAAATCCTTCTTGTATTTGGCTTTCAATCTTAGTTTGGTTTATTTTGAGGAATTTTAAGGACCGTTATTTATGGAATGGACTATGATGAAATTTGGGTAGTACCATGGAACTTTGAAGATTTAGAAGTAGTTTCCATTCCTATGGGATTATTTCTTTTTGAAGAGTTGTTTTACCTTACCCTTTCGGTTTTTGGGATAATGTTTAAAGATGAAAGAAATATATAGTAAATCTTTTGTGGATTATGAGATTCTCTAGAAGATGATTCTTGTGTTTTGATGAGACCAAGTAGTTTTAGTTTAGAGAAAAGATTAGTTTTGGGTAGAAACTTATTAAAGGATGAAACTCTACATGAAGGTAGATATATTTCCTTATGTTTTTGTTCTATGTTGTTAATGAATTCCTCAAAGTAATGAAGAGGAATGTAAAAAAACGTTGTTGGTTTACGTTTCCTACTAGGTAATCAAAGACCGCTTGCACAAATCATAATTTTGGTATTTTCTGGTGGTTAACTTCCTCCTAATCATGTTTTCTATCACTCTCCTTTAGGACATGACCCTTTGTTTTCTCCTCCATGTCCATGTTTCCTACATGGAATCCTAGTATGAGTAAAATCGGGTGGCCTTTGTACTTCCTTTTCTTTCATTTAAAGTAATGGTGTCACAGACTCTTTTTCCGATGTGGGACTTTCAATAAAATTTCAAAACCCAATTTTTAAAATTGCGAGGACGCAATTTCTTAAGGGGGGAAGATTGTAACAGCCCGAAATTTTGAATAAATCTTGTTTCCTAATTTCATGTGTTATTTTATTTTATTTTTATACTCAACAAAAATGTTTTATTTGATAAACATGATTATAATTAAAATGAGACCATTGGGTTCTGACTGTTATATGACCATTGGTCAATATAACCGCTTTGAACAAAATGTTTTGATTATTGTCTCTAAATACAAGTAATCTTGGTTAATTATTATAGAAAGAAGATTTGATGGCCTCACCTAGTAGTCTTGGACCGATCGAAGCCCATCTAACAGAACTTGGGAAGGAAGTAGCACCATTGGGCTTTGCTCTGGACCAAACCCAAGCCGAACTTCATCATGTGAAGCTAGAACAGAATCGCCTTCGTGAGAAGTTCAAACTGATAGAAATTATTACTCGGGAAATGTTGGTCGAACCTCCCCCGGACTCTCTCACCTTAGCACACCTTACACTTAGGTCCTATGTTGGTGTGATAAGGGGCTATGTAAGGAGACCGTAACTGCCTTTTGTAATACTTTGTTTTAAATAAAAATTGGGATTTCTTCTTATGATGAAGTTTATGAATTTTCAAATGACCGGATAAATATAGTATGCATATTTTTGATGAATTTTAGAAAAAGGATATTTTAAAAATGTTTATGTAAACCTTAAATAATTAAAAATGTTTAATGATTTTCAAAAAATGGTCTTCTACAATTATGTTCAGTACAAAATTTGGAGTCTAAAAAGATCAACTTGATTTTTGATGAATAGTAAATTATGAATAGTGATTTTATGATTAGGATTAGTAATATGACCAAATGCATTAGTAATCTCACATAAAGAAAGTTTTAAAATAATCTAGGAACCTTGATTAAGTAATGTGATTCAATAAAATGGTTAAATAACGGTTTCATAAATTATTATTCAAGTATTAGTTTTTCAGGTGAATAGTGTTTTTTTAAATTAAAAATTAAATTAAAAATATTTAGAAAATTATTTCTATAAAATGGATTTCATTTTTGAACTCAGAGCACCGATATTATGTTATGGTAATTTTTGTGGTTTTTTCTGAAAAAATGAATTTTCGGTGAATAGTGTATTTATTTAAAAAATAAATTAAAAATATTAAGAAAATTATTTTTATAAAATGGAGTTCATTTTTGAAAGCAGAGCATTGATATTTGATTAAGGTGAAATTTTGGGATCTTTCTGAGAAAGTTGAATTTTCGGTGAATAATGAAAATACAGTTTTAGGGTTTCGGTATATTTAATGACATCATAACTGTGTCATGATGATGTCATGAGTTTCTTTAAGGGTTGGCCGACCAAGGTTGATGAATTATTGTGTGGGGGTCCCATGTGGCCTAACTTTATGGGAAGTACCATGGGAGGGCCCCAACTTTTGAGAAAACCACTTTTGAGGTGTCCCTTGGCCATTAATGCCTTGTCCCCTCACTTTCCCTATAAATACCAAGCCCTCCTCTCATCCATTAGACTCCCCACTCTTTCCCAACGAATTTCTGGTCTCATTACCTCCCAAGGAGTCCTCCCAAGGTGCCCCCAAGCCCTCAAGGTCCCATCCTTTGAGGTTTAAGAGTTCCATTTTAAGGTAAGGGATCTGACCTCTCTCTTTTATTTCAAGTAACCTCTTTTATGTCATTCCTTTTATGCTCCATGTTCTTATGTTGTAGTATGTTATTCTATACTCCTCTTACTTCCCTTTTCATTTTCATATAATGAGAGATCCCCTCTTACTCTCATTATTTCGTTTTATGAAGTTTTAAGTGGCGTCGTTAGGCTGTCGAAAGTTTTGTAACGGATTCTTTCTCCCTTCTCATTTTTCATGATCTATTTTCATGTAAAGTATTTCAATTTCATTTTTATTATGTTGAGGTATGATCTCTAAATTTATCATACTGATATTTTATGATCATATGATGAGAGACCCCATTTTATCTCTTCAATTCAGTATTTTTAAGTTTTAAGTGGCGCCGTTAGGCTGCCGAATTTTTATGTGGTTCTTCACCCTTCTCGTTTTGAAGTTCTACTTTCATGTCAATTCTTTCATGTTACTTTTTTATTATGTTGGGGTATGATATCTAAATTTATCATACTCATCTTTTATGATCATATGATGAGAGACCCCATTTTATCTCTTCAATTCAGTATTTTGATGTTTTAAGTGGCGTCGTTAGGCTGCCGAATTTTTAAGTGGTTCTTCACCCTTCTCATTTTGAAGTTCAACTTTCATGTCAATTCATTCAAGTTACTTTTTGTTATTTTGGGTTATGATCTCAATATCTATCATAATGGAGTCTTATGTTCATATGATTAGATACCCCATTTGATCTGTTCAATTCAGTATTTTGATGTTTTAAGTGGCGCCGTTAGGCTGCCGAATTTTTTAGGGGATTCTTTCACCCTTCTCATTCTTTTCAAAGTACTACTTTCATAACAAGTCTTTCAAGTTCCTTTTTAATTATGTTGTGGAATTATATCTATATATATCATACTGAACTCTTATGTTCACATGATGATATACCCTATTTTATATTTCCAAATCATTTTTGTTGATGTTTAAGTAACACCGTTAGGCTGGCGAACTTTCATAAGAGAAATCTAGTTTTTGTCTTCCTTCCATGTTTTTCATTTAAAATGGTATGTCCTTGAAATTTCATTATCATTATCATGTATCCTTCTTATTCTGTCAATCTACTGTTTTATGGGACATTTATGAATTTTTGACCCATTTTCCCTCTCTTTTTAATGTCTTCTAAAACATCGTAACATAGCTGTTATGATGCAGAATTTCCGTCTCAAAATGTCTCTCTCTTTTTCTAAAGTTCTTTTATATTATTAAGTGAATACTCAAAGCTCTTTCTTCTAAAGGGGTATTCACATATATACCAAAATGTTCTATTTTAAATTCTGGGATTTACATACATGAGACCCACCATCCTTTTCTGTGGGTTTTAAAGTGACTTAAAGATCATGTCTTTAGAGCAATTTTTAAAACGTTGTGATTATGAAATGAAACCCATTTATTTTATGCTATATGGGTTATTTATGAAATGTTTTATGATGATATATGTGGCTCACATGATAATAAAGGCAAATTTAAGGGTGCTCCCTGATAGCGCTCCAATGCATTGGGTAATGATGTAACCACTAGAGATTACAATTTTCACGACTGGTGAATAACCTTGGTAATTTTCAAATGACACCTTGGGGATGGACCTTGGTGATATGTTCATGATTGTCTATGTTAAATTATGTAGCCACATATTCATGTTATGAAAATGTTATTTTTATTATGATATGCCTCATGATTTCATTCTCATGCCTTAAAGTTCTTTTCATGACTTTATTGAAGTATCTCAAGCTCACATGTAAAATGTTTCTCTTGTTTTCCTTAATGGTCCTTCTGCTCACCCTTTCCTTTGATGTATGTCCCCAGGTTATGAGATGCAGTAATGAACCTAGGATGAACATAAGGAGAATCCTTTCAAGTGTTTAAGAAGAATGATTTTTTTGTTGTTTCATGTTTTAAGTTCCTGGTTTCCAAGACACTAAACCTTAAAGATCCTCGATTTTGTAAAATTTAATGAATGTTTATGTGATAAAAAGGCAGGATACTATAATGGTGTTATTCAAATCCAAAAATTGGATGTTTCCAATTGAATTTTTTAAAAGATGAATATTCACACAATTACAAAAAACTAAAGGGTGATTGGGGAGTTGAATCTAAAAATAAATCAATTGTGACTCTTTCCCCTCAGTAATATCCAAGGTACAACAAAACAAATGATATTTTCCATAATCAAGTGAACATTGTGATCTCCCCCAAGATAAGAAAAAATATTCCCTTTTAGAAATGTGAATAATGATTAGGTGGGGACTAAGAAAGGTGGTTATTTATTTTTATAGTAATATACACTCATCATTAACATGTATATTGAAATAATTAATTTAATTTTATTGTTTATTGGGCATACCAACTAGATTGATGTTTTGGAGTAGTAGTCATAGTGAACTAAGATGACTGTAGGTTGATCACCGATAGATCCTCATTCCACTTTAAAATTTTTAGAGTTATATGGATCTCTAGAATAAAAGTAAGAGAACACAACTGGGTAAAAAATATAAAGCAAGGAAAATAACACATTGTTGGTACTAGTTCTCTTGTTGAAGCTCACTCTCCCTCGGTAGAATAAGGTAAGTGGGATGAAGCCTCTCTAGAAATCCATCGGTAACCAGTAATGCTCAAACCCGAAAGGACACATACAAAGATTCCTAAGAATATGTTTCTTTCTAAGAATGAATATATTGATAAAAATAAATTAAAAACATAATGTAGAATGAAAAGTGACCAAATTAATTCATTTTAATTAATTGGATCTTTATGAAATATAAATCCTCATGTTTTTACGGTCACAGAAATTTCAAGAGGAATTTGAATTTTTACAATTAGTGGTTGGCTTGATTTAAGAACCAGAAAAAAAAGAATTTTTGAGAGTTTAAACAACTTTAAATAGATGTTTTATAAAATGATTGATGATTTTAAGAAAACTTTATATCTCATATGAATATTGGGATAGGACGAGTGTTTACAGTAGAAGAGTCATTGGCTAGTCAGTGAACATTTTTGGGGAAAATTAAATCCCCATTAAAGTGTAATATGTGTATCCTCCTTTCTTTTCCTCTTATTTTCTAGTATTGTAGAACCTCCCTCCTAGACTCATATTCTTATAACACTATGGTTATTGATTATTTTAGAGAATTTTCATATCTGATCAATGTATGGGTTCCCCTTCATCAATTTGTTCATATTACTATCTTCTTAATTTTAATTCACTGATGTTTTGATTTAGGGATTTTTTATGATTTATTTGGAGAATGGTGAAATAATTTAAATCCATCACAACATTTCTAAATCCTATATAGGTGATGTAAAATAATGAAATCCTTAGTACTTGTTCATCATATCTACAATAGTATGTCATAATGTAGTTTTATTTTAGTATTTGTATTTAATTAAAAATCAATTAATGGTGGAATGTGTTTTAAAGCATAGAATGTTTTTACTAGATTGTTATTGGGGGTATCTCTTAGTCCTCCCATGGAATATTGAATTTGTTTTTTATGTGAAGTGGTTATATGGTTAATTTTTAATGAATATACTCAATTTTAATCAAATTGTTTAACCAATAATTATTAATGAAATTAATTATTCTGAACATCCTGACAAGATTTAGGAGCTCGGTTGGTAAAATGAGCTAGAAAAAATCATGTAAGGACTTTTGAGATATTTAGAAAAGAATATTATTCTCATAAATAATCATAATGTGATGAATTTACATAGGCGTTCATGCATACACACTATATGGTATATGCATGTGATCATATAAATTATGGAATGTGGTCTCGACGCCTAAGGGAAATCAAACATTGAATTAAAATATTTTTTTATTAAGTAAATTAAATTAAAAATTCTTAATTAATTAATTTTTAAATATAAATAAATAAAATTTATAGGGGTGTATTGTACAAGGTGTCATGGTCAGATTAACACCCCTCTACACCTACTGGTTTCTTTAACCACTAATTGATGAAGGCTTAAATACTTAACTCATGGTTCTTTATGAGACTAGGATCCCATGAGAAATTTTTATCCAAGGTGGATATACTTTATTATATAGGTAACAGATTGAGTAACTATAATGACCTTATGAGACCTTGAGGACTGATTTGGGATATATTTTATCTATTGAGTGCTTCTAACATGTGATACCCTTTATAGTCAGTGAGTTCATTTTATATTCATGTTGATATCATGGGACGTAGTATTCCTCGAGAATTGAGGGTTAACCCAAGACCTAGATCAAGACTGAGGACCCATGTGAGGGTGAATATTTTATACTATAACACTCCAATATTTTACAATATGTCTCCTTTTAAATTTAACTTCTTTGATAGCTTACATTGTACATAATGCGGAGCTTAAACAAAACTATAATATACTACTAATATTATTATTTAAAATCTTTTTATCTCTTAGCCATTAAATTGGTGGTAATGAATTTTATTAAATATATTATCAAGATATATCATTGAATTCATTTTTTACTAATTAATTATAAATAAATATAAAATCCAATTTGATATAAAGAAAATATTTCATAAAAACTATTATTATATTCCAAAGGTGTTTTATCCTAAAAAATAAATTAATTACTATATGGGAATGATGTTAATTAAATTTATATATAATATATTTTATATAATGTTTAGAATTCATCCTATATGTCTTCTAGTCATGATATAAAAATAAATCCAATTTTTACTCAGAACTAACTATATTTTTATAAATGAATTTTTGTCGCCTTTTGATGGAACACATATTTCATATATATTTTTTTACACACCAATAAATTATATTTTAAAAAATAAACTTTTTTAGAAATAAAATTTTTTAAATTTACTTTTGTTGAATTTTTTTAATTTCTCAAAGTTTCATGTTATGATGAATAGTTAAAAATACTAAATTTTAGTTGAAAACAATTTTCTCTTTAAAATAATTCATAGTGTTAAGTTATATTTTTTTATTGGTTTTAAAGTATAATTATATCAATTTTATATAATTTAATCCAAATTAATTCATTAGAATCAATTTTATATTGATTTTTTATGTAAAAACATTTCAATATTTTGAACATTTCAACTTTAAAAAATCATTTTCTCACCCCATCATTGAGATTAATTTTAAATTAATTTTATGCACTTTGTGATTTCAATTTTTAAAAATGGAATTTATTTTTTTAATTAGAATGAAAAATTTAGGAAATATTTTTCTTTTATTTTCCTCTAATATGAATAGTAACTTTAGTAATTTTAATTACCACGTTTAAGGGTAAATCATGTAATTAAGGGTTAAAATAAAATAACAAATATTAAAAAAATTACCCTAACACTTGTTTTAATATTAATGGATGTGTTATTTGGGTCTAAAAAAATACTTGGTAATATTTTTTTGATAACTTTGAGCTACTTGGATGACTTTAAGCCATTTGTAGTATTTAATTTGAAAGAAAAGTCAAAGATGTGAGAATTTTGATTTTAAAAAGATTAACATTTCAATATGAGGTTAACTAGGAGATATATTAGAATATAAATATTATTTATAAATGTAAAATTTTTATGTTAATCCTGGAAATTCATTTATAATTATTAGGAAATAAAAAATTAACTTAGAGGATTGCATAATGATGATGTATTAATTTTTTAATTAATGGAAATATAAAATTGAAGATATTAAAAATATTAAAATAAATATAATTTGACATAATTAATACTATAAAATAATTTTATACATACCATTTAAATGTTATTAGTGTGTTAAAATGGTTTTTTAGAATATATCTGGTTTTTATGATAGTTTTATAAAAATTAAGTAATGAATGGTATAAAATTTTATTTTAATGTTATGTTAAAATAATTTATAATTTATTAAATTATATAAAATTTATAAAAATATAAAAATTATCCAACAGATTTTAATAGAATTTAAAATACCATAACTTATCCATTATACTAATTTTTTAATTCTATAGTAATTATATTAACCTTGGGAGTAAAAATGAATGTTGTCATGGTAAGAGTTAAAGAGATTGAATAAGGGTTAAAGAAAAAATATAAGGATAATAATTTGATTTAAAGTTGTCTAAAAATTATTTTTTGAGTCTATTTAAACCCATAATCATATTATCTATTAACTAAATTATTTTGAAGACATTTAGAAATTAATATTAATTTGTATTAATTTAATTTGTTTAATGTCCCCAAAAGTACCCCTCCCATCAAATATAAAAGGGAACTTACTCCCTCACTTCCTTACACCACATTAAGAGTTATATATTAACCAAAATCTACCCATTTCTCTTAAAAATATCCATATTCATGTTATGGAGGTCCTTTTATTCAAATAATACTAACTCTAGATCCCTTAAGAAGTGATCCAAATGAAGTCCACCAAAGAATATGTAATCCTTTTACAAAATTGTCCAAGTTCATTTCTTCTTATTCTTACTATTTATGTCTTGTTTCTATAATAAAGTAATAAATATAGTATCATATAAATTCTGAGATTTTATAATGATTATGGTACAACCATATTCTAACTTTTATTCATCCTATGAAAAACAAGATCAGCACACATGTGTACGTATGACTTACTGTATCCACATCATCATGTAATTTTTTTTCATAACTGATAAATATGGATGGGTACAATGATGGATATAGTGTATATAAATAATAAATAAAACATGATATTGATTTTTAAAAAATTAATATAACTTACACTTCCTTACCCTTTCTCTATTAAGGAAATTATAATATGACTCATGCGTACGTACGTCCTATCATCTACACGACGTGATGTGATTCGTTTTCCATAACAAATATTCAAGAATGGATATAAAAATGTATTTAATTCTTTAATATGATATTTATATAATTAATATAATTTTGAATATGTTATATATATATCCTATTCAAAACAAAAAAGACATTCATGACAAAACATGCATAGGAAAATGAAGCAGTTAACGCCCAAAACAACGAAAATAATTAAATATAATCAACAAAAGGGTGATAAAATAATATAAGAATATGATATATGATATAATAAATGTTAATATTTTTCTTTTATAATTTTATAGCATGATTAAAACCATTATACCCGATGTTAAATAACATTTGACTAAAGAAAGCGTAACGTAATGGAATTCATCTCAATATCCTTTCATTGAGGCCTAGTTTGATGTTATTAACCCACCTTCTTTTATGAGGTGTATATAAATACTCTTTTTCAAATCATGTAATTAATTTATTAATTAAAATTTTATTTAATGTTTTTAAAAAATTTATTCGTTCATGGGGCATGTGATTTAAATGTTCAAAGTGGAATGGGACACCAAGAATATTTAATGATATAATTATCAAATATTTTTCTCTATATCAATAATCATGATATTTTTTTACATATTTATTTATATGGATATTAAAGTATTATAAAATAAATTTTATTAGTAATTTTAATTTCATAAAAAATAAAAAGAAATATTTTTATGTGTTTTATATGGAATGTTTTGATAAAAGACAAAAGGTTTGTTTTATTCTTAACATACATGGTGACAACGATTGTCTCGCTGTCATGACTATTATTTAATTTCTAGATTACATTTTAATGTTATATTTTTTCATAAATTAAAAAACAAATTTAATTATTTTTGGTATATTTGGGATTTAAAATTATTATTAAAATAAAAGAGTATTTTTTATAAAAAATTCATTTTCATATGGTTTTAATAAGAATTTTTCCTCACTAATTTTTCATATATTTTATTATAGTATTTTTAGCTATGTAAAAAACCTTTTTTGAATCTTGTGGTTAATTGATTTTGATCTCTATTGATATCATCAACCATAATATATTGAATGTATTATGATTAATTTGACTGTCGATGTACTATTTTGATACCATTATTTGTTTATGGTTAAACTATTTACATTTTGTATAATAATTTTTAATATGAAGGTTTATGTTATTTATGTTTCGCCCTTTTCATATGAGAAATGAATTGTGTTTAATATGTGATGGGTGGGGCCTGATATATCGCCTTGATGCATCCATAATTCCCAGGATACAAACTACATTGGGTATTGGTTGAGGCCTAACTCATTTATGTATGGTGTCTAGGATGAAGCCTTGCCCGAATGGCCCAAAGGCCTTCTTTTTTATTGATTTTTGATAAAACCCCTTTCATAGGGTGAGGGGAAACCCTCATAAGGCCCGTAGGCTCAGAGATTGCATGGCCTGTAGGCTTAGGAGATTACATGACCTGAAGGTCTTAAGGAATTCAATCAGACTATCTACAAGAAATTTCCCATCCCCGACATCTGCATCATGATAGTAGCTCTCCACCTTTTCATGGATGTTGGGCTAGGCTTCCCTTGTAAGAACAGCATGGTCTCGATGGAATAGTCATTCCACCTCATTCTGAAATCCATTTAGCTATACTTTGGTGAGTGCACCTGCTCTGAATCCTCTTCTAGGGCTTCTCTTTTTTTGTAGAGTCTTTATTAGGCAACAAAATGGGTCCTGAAGGTCTTGAGGACTCCAAGCCCAAACTGAGGGCCCAAGGTGAATAGTTCCAACTACTACAGTACAAAACAGTAACTACTACAGTGCCTGTTATAGTACCCGCACAGTGTACAGTTCTGCTATTGTACTTTCACTGTGTACAATTATGCTATATGTATATGATGTTTGACATTATGAATTTCATCATTATGATATCATTTATTGATATTTATTAAACTAATATAATATAAATGGTTAAGTTTACTAGATCATGTAATTATTTAAATGGCATGGGTTTTAGTTATTTATCATGCCATATTTTTTATTTTACATTTACTCATGGCTTTCATTGTACGCTTACCTTTACTCAAAATTTCATATCACCACTTTCATATGATTCATTTTTCCCTTGTATTATGAGAAGTATATATTGACAGATATATAAGGTCACAAAAAGGGGAAGTAGTAGCAGAATTAATGAAATTATTTATATATTTTATGTTTTAAAATGTTTTGTGAATTTCAACTACGTATCTAGTTCACGAAGAATACTAATTTATTTGGTCCATTGAAATACGATAACGTGTATCTTATGCCAATGTAATAATGTTAGACACCAACTCTGGGCTTTTAGGGTCTGGGTTTTTATAGTTGGTATCAGATAATATTTAGTATAAACCTTGGGAACTAGATTTAGGAAAACAAATATTGTATAATATAACCCTATGAAGAACTTATATGATAAGTATAAGTATAGGATATCATCTTATATATTTGTTAATACCATAGATAACTTTAGTTAAACCTATAGACTTGTAGATTGAGAATAATATATCCTAGTTTATAAATTCTATAAATTATTCTTCAAGACTATATCAAATTAGTTAGTTTTTATCACATTTTTCATTGGGTTTTGGTTAATGATTAGAATCCATAAGGTTATACAAGTAATGGTTATACTTTTGATGATGAAGAGATTAAAAAATAATAATGAAAGGAAAGAGGTATTGAGGAATAAGATTATAAATTGTAGTGAATGGTTTAAGAATGAAGTAGAATGATTTGCGTTCTTGTTTATTTGGATTCAAGAATTATTACATCAATAGGGCTCTAGTTATAAGAATAATGATATATATATATGGATTGTACAACAGTACTTATTATTTAAAGATTTGGAATCATTAATATTTTATTTAGGGTTTTAAATGTGATCAAATATATATTATGTGACAATAAGAGCTACTTTTTGTTTTTTGGATAATCTAATGTTATGTTGATTTTCTAAATTTAGTGACCTTATAATGTTTTGGTTTTTGAATCTAGACAGATGTATTTTGGGTGACGTGTATGGTTGGAATGGATTATGTCTAGAATTGTATATCATTGTTTGAGGTAAAAGTGTGATTTTTTGATACTATGAGAAAACCTTTTTGGTTTATGTATACATTTAGAGTATGAAGAAATTACTTGAGGACATTATTATTTATTAAAATTTATTTAGTCATTATCAATTCATCATGAACATTCATTTCCAGGTGTAAGGGATGAAGTGAAAATATATGAAATAACAACCAAAGGATGAGATTATTTTTTTGACATTTAAAGAAAACAATTAAGTGATTATATGTATAGTAAAAAAATACTTCGACTCTAGGAAAATTATTTTAGAACAAATACTTTATCTATTTACTTTTCTTACTAATAAATCAACGACCTTTTAACAAATCATAGAATTTATTGTTTTGTGATTGTTAACTTTCAAATGACATGTTATCTATCACTCTCCATTAGAACTTGATAGTTAGATTTCATTTATATGTCTAGGTTTTCACTTATCACTAATGTTATCCTATTCAAAAGCCTATTTTTCTGGTGACCATCACATTTCCCTTTACCTCTTGTTGAGGGGATATTTTATTAACCCCATTTCCGATGTTAGATTCCCAAAAAGTAATTTTCAAGTATCAACCTTTAATTTTAAAATTAAATTTCAAATTGTGAGGGTGCAATTTATTGAAGGAGGGTAAAATATAACACCCCAATATTTAATTATATGTCTCTTTTTAAGTTTAAGTTCTTTAATAGCATACATTTTACATAACACTGAACATAAATGAAATCGTTGTATACTATTAATATTATTATTTAAATTTAAATTATCTATTAACCCTTAAAATGGTGGTTATGAATATGATTAACTATGTTATTATAATATATTATTGAATTAATTGGTTACCAATTATTTATAAATAAATATAAAAACCAATTTAATATAAAGTAAATGTTTTTATAAAAACTGTTATTATGCTCCAAATGTGTTTTATCCTAATTAATTAATTAATTACTACTATTGAATGATATTAATTAACTTTATATATAATATACAAAATATAATTTTTAACATTCATCCAATTTCTTTTCTATACGTGATAGAAAAATAAATACAATATTTATACATAAAAAGCTATTTTTTATAAAGGTTGTATTTTCGTCTTTCGATAGAGTGCTTGTTTTAAATATAATTTTTGACACTTTAATAAATTATAAGTGAAAAAATAAAATTATTCATTGAAATTATAATATTTAAATTTAATTTGGTTTAATTTTTTTTCTAATAAGTTTTATGTTTTCATGAATAGTGGAAAATACTGAATTTTAAATGAAAAAAGTTTTTTCTTCTAAATAAATTATAGGGTTAAGTTATATTTTTGATTGGTTTTAATGTATAATTAAAAAAATTATATAATATAATATAATTTTGATCATTATAATCAATTTCATATTGAATTTTGATATAAAAATATTTCAAACTTTTGAACGTTTTCACTTTAAAAACTTGTTTTCTCACCACGTCTACAAGATTAATTTTAGATTAATTTTAGCCATTTTTGTGATTTTAATTTTGAAAAAATGAATTAATATTTTGAAAAATACAGCCTAAAATTATTAAATATGTCTATTTTATTTTTTGAAAATATTAATAGTAACTTTAATAATTTTAATTACAATGGTTAAGCATAAATCGGGTATATAAGGGTAAAAATAAAATTACAAATACTATAAAATTACCATAAAAATTATCCTAATTTAATAGGATGAGTTATTTTTTACCAAAATAAAACTTGGAAATGTATTTTGTGCTCTTGGATCCACTTGGAAGACCTTAATCCATTTATAGTATATTATGTTAAAGAAAAGTCAAAGATGCCATACTTTTGTTTTTAACAAGTTAAATATTTTAATTTGGGGTTATATAAGGGACATATTCAACTTGAAATAGTATTTGGAAATATAAAATGATTATTTTAATCATGGCTATTTATTTTTCATTTTTATGAAATAAAAAAATTAACTTAAAGGCCTTCACAAGGATGATGGAATATTTGTTTAATTAATTTAAATATAAAATAAATGATATTAAAAAAATTGAAATAAATATAATTTGAGATAATTAATGTCATAAAATAATTTTATAGATACATATTACTATTTAGTGATGTTTTAAAGGAGTTTTTTCAAAAATATCATGTTGTTAGGATATTTTTTAAAAATACAAGTAATGAATAGTATCAAAATTGACATTTATGTTATATTAAAATAAATAATATTTTATTAAATAATATAAAACTCATAAAATATGGATTTTGGAAAAATTATTTGGAAAAGGTTTTGAATTTAATAAATGATCCATTTATGCATATTTTTTTCATTTTATAGAAACTATTTTTACCCTTAAGGAGTAAAAACACATATTGTCATGGTATGATTTAAAGGGATTAAATAAGGGTTAATGCCAAAAGATAAGGGTCATAAAGAAACATGAAGTTGTATAAAAATTATTGGTTGAGAGGACTTAAACCCATAATCATATTAATTTATAAATAACTCACATTTCAACCAATATTAAATTAAATATTATTTATATTAATTTAATAGTTTTACAATCTCCAAAAGTGTCCCTCACCTATATTATAAAATGGAACCTCATATCTCGCTTCATTACATCACATTAAGCCTTATATATTGACCTAACCAAACCAATTTCTCTTTAAAATACTTATAAAATATTTGTAAGTAATTTTCTTCCAAAAACACCTACTCTAGATCCCTTAAGAAGAGATCTAAAGGAAGTCCACTGAAGAAGCGATAGTTGTTTTACACATTAAAGTTCATTTATTATTCTACATATTATTCATATGTTGTGTCAATAAAAAATTAACAAATCTAGTATTATCTATATGATTATATTTTATTTTTATTATGGTACAACCATATTCCACTTTTTCTATACTACAAAAAATGACAGTACTGTGTATGCGTGCGTATAGCTTACCGTTTCCAAACTGTGGTGTAATTTTTTTTCATAACCACTTTATATGGATGGGTATAATGATAGATAAAATTCATATAAATAATAAATATTATATTATATTTATTCAATAAAAATTAATATATCATACACTTTCCTACCCTTTCTCTAGTAAGGGACTGATATTGTCTCTCGTGTGTACATACTGCCTACTATCTCCACAATGCGGTGTAATTAATTTTCCATATCCACCATTCAAGAATGGAACTAAAAATGTATTTAATGATTAAATATGATATTTATAACATTAATATAGTTATGGATATATTGTATCTATATCATATTCAAAATAACAAAGACATTTATGACAAAACATGCATAGGAAAATATAGTAATTGACACCTAAAACAAGGATAATAACAAAATATTATAAAAAATGGTGATAAAATAATATAAAAAGACCACATATGAAATAATAAATATGAATAATGTTTTATTATAAGTTAACAACATGTTTAAAACAATTATATTAGAGGTTAAATAACTTTCAACTAAAGGGTGAATAAGGTAAAGGACTTCATCTCATTCTCCTTTCATTTAGGCATAGTTTGATGTCACAAAAACACCTTATTTTATGATGTGTTTATATATTACCACTGATTTATATTGTAATTAATTTATTTGTTATCAGGTAATGTTTTTTAAAATTTTATTCTTTCATGGGGCTTATGATTTAAATGTTCAAATGTGTAAGGGACACCATGAATGTTTAAAGATTTAATTATCAAATATTTTTCTCCATGTCAATATGCTTGATATTATTTGAAATATTTATTTATATAAATATAAATGAATTATAAATAAAATTTTATGCCTAATTTTAATTTCATTCTAATTTTTTCAAAAGGAATATTTTTATGTCTTTATATGGAATATTTTGACAAAATATAAAAGGAATGTTTTATTTTCAACATACACAGCAACAACGGTTGTCTCACCCTCATGCCTATTATTTAATTTCTAGATTCCTTTTGAAATAATACATATTTTATTAAATGAAAAAACCTCCTCCATTATTTTTGGTATATTTGTTATTGAAAATTATTATTAGAATAAAAGTTTATTTTTATATGAAAGTGATTTTCATATGGGTATAACCAGCATTCTTCCTCGATAATTTTGAAATTATTTTATTAAATTATTTTCATATATGTCAACACCATTTGTTTATTATTACGATTAATTATGTTTAATATATTTTTATACAATCTACTATATTTTATTGAATGGTTTATGACCTGTTTGACTATGGATCTGCTATTTTGATACCATTCTGGGTTTTTGGTTAAATTTTTCGCATTTCATAAGCCAGTTTTTAATATGAATGTTTATATTGTATTTATTTAACCCTTTTAATATGATTAACTCATTAGATGTAGTAAGATATATTTGGGGGCCACTATATCACCACAATTCCTCTATATTTGTCATGAGACAAACTGGTTTGGGTAGTTGAGGCCTTACCTATTTATGTAGGGTATCTTAAACAAAGCTATGATAGTATGTTTATGATGTCTGGGATTATGAATTCCATCATTATAAAATCATATATTGATATTCCATTTATTATTTGACTAGTATAATATATATGGGAAATATTCCTAGCTCATTTGATTATTAAAATGGAATGTGTTTCGATTATTTACCTTTCCATATTTTTATGTGATATTTACGCATAGTTTTCATTGTACGCTTACCCTTAATGAGCATTTGAGCTCACCCATTTAATATTTTTAATTATTACCTATTATTACATGAATTATTTTATGAATAATATTAATTTTTACACATATAATGAATAACCAAAGACTCGATGAAATTTTTTGTTTATTTTTTGTTTTAAAATATTATGGAAATTTCAAGTATATATCTAGTTTTTCAAAAATACTGAATAATTCAATCCTTTTGTGTGTGATCACTTTTATATTATTCCAATGTAATATATTAAGGAACCAAATATTGGATTCTATGTTCTAGGTATTTAAAAATACTATGACCTAGGGGGCACCAGGGGTTTCCCTAATGATTGACCAAACCTAAGCTCGTGTATATGGACTAAATAGAGATGGTAGTGGGAATCACAATTGAACCCACACTGATCATGTGAGCTTTTGGGGATATATAAGGTGATTATGGGTTTATGTTTTTTACCAAACCTTATCATTTCATTATTCTTTGTCTATTTATTTTGATGTAGATTTTATGGCAAGACATTTTTCATGGGGTCTGAATTATGGGGATAACGTAATGATGGGATAGTGGATTTCAAGAGATGTTTTGGGACCTATGAGATACATTTTTGAGACATTTTAGATGTGAATACATCATCAAGGATTCTGGATGTGTATCTTGGGATCAGACTATTGATCCTTGTAAATAATTCCTCAAACATGGGTTGAAAGCTTGAGTCTATATATGATGTCCTAGACACCATGATCCCCTAGGATTCCTAGCATTTCTAGGATCCATCCATTAAATCTTAGGGATTGTGATCACTTTTATTATGATGATGATATACCTAGGTCATCCCCTATATTTTTCTAGTTAATATTGATGATATTACTTTATATTTTTTAGTATTCATAGGATTCCACTGATCTAGTTTTTTGGCATACTGACTTGGGGAATGATTTAATATAGTGATTTCTCGATATTCCTAAGAATTTTTTGTAAGCCATTATTTATACAAGGAGTTTGTAGAGATATCCATGATTCTTAGGATCTAGTCCTTGAGTTATTCATGAGTAGTATTTGGTTTCTTCATCTAAATAAATAGGTATTTCTAAGTTATAACTAAGGATATGGTATATTTAAGGTTGAAAAATATCATGATATGATCAAAGACACCCTAGCACTGGCCAAAGAAGGTACAGTCCACCGAAAAAGTATTTTTTTGGTACCTATGTTTTAATGGTCTGAATGATTTTCTCTGAGATATTATAGAATCAGTTTGAAGTAGGTATGGTTGATTTATTATATTTATTATCCAGAATATTATTTATTTATTTTCTGAAATTCACATGAATATATCTCTAAGTTGGTATGGTACCAAATTAGTGGTTCCCTTCTATGTTTTATACTCACGCCATTATCTGGCCCCCTTGAACATGAGTACCAAAGAAGCTCTCACTTTGTTATTATAGGCATGAGTTGGGAAGATTCCAGAGATAGCATGCTTGAGCGAGATAGCTAAGATGAGTTTGTTGATTAGGATGAGGTGAGACTTAGTTTAGACATGGACCAAGATTCTTTATTTAATTTTTTAATTCGGTTTGTATATATAATAGTCCTTGTGGGAAGTCAGTGTATGATTGGTATGATTTTTTTGGGACTTTACTTCATTCCATTTATTTATAATATTGTTTATGTATATTAATTTAGTTTATTGTGAATTATAATATTTAGATATTTATTTTTCTATATAAACTTTGATATAGGGGGTATATCCTCTCTATGGTAACTCCTTGTAGCCCAACTGCTAATTAGAAGCCTATAGAATTTGGGAGGCACACCTGAGGCTTTGTGACAGTTTGTTCTGGTTACTATTTATAGAGAGAGTCGGTTCAAGATGTCACAAAGTTATATCAAATATATTTTTATTCCTTGCCTTACTATTTTGGTATCTGGTAGACATGAGGCATAGGTTTTTCTAAGATCTTTTTATGGAACCCAGACCGGTGTATTACGTACAACGTTTTTGATGGAATTCAAAGTTATTGTGTGTATTGGATTGATTATCTTTGGTTGTTATTTTATGGTTATTTATTATTATCACTTATCATTATGGACATGATGTTTGAGATTTTTTATTTACAGTCTATAGACATTGTATCTTATATTTTTGGAATGAATCCTCTTATGGGTTTTGGATCTTGGACTGTAGAGTAAATAAATGTCTCAAGCATCATATTAGGCACATAAAATTATAATGATATAATCCTGGTAGTGTAAACATAATTACTGATGATTGAGGCTCAACAGTTGAAAGTATTATTAACTTCTCATATGAGGTTCTCCCATATAAGTACATGGTTTAATTTTACTCAACTAATCCAATTTGTATTTTAATATCTTTCCTATCGAGGGAATTATAGTTATTTTGTTAATATAATCAATGGAAATGATAGAGATGATCTAAGACCATGGTGTGGGATGTGGGAGGCCCAGGTATATCATTTAAGTTATGTTATTTAAAGTTCTAGTAACAAATTATATAGTATTGGTCCATATATCTTTGAGTGGTACTCAACTTAATTGATCGAGTAACTATGTTTCAATTTGAATGGGTCATATAGGATGTTGTTATTGGTTATGAAATCAATGATTGGTGAGACAGGATTATACAAGGATAGTCTCGTGTGGTGATGTACATAGAGAAACAGTTCCCCTATGGGAGGACAGTTTGGCAAGGGGTTCCAAATTATATTTTATGAGACCCTTGAGTATGTGGTTTTACATATGAGAATTCATGTGATATTGAGACATGTGTAGTGATAAATCTCCCATTAGTTATAACCCTTAGTGAGCCCTAGTTGTGGGGCTGGAAGTGAGAACATAGTGACACTTGAGATATGACTAGGGATTTAGTGATTCGGTGAAAAATATGATTGAGTGTGACCCATGAGAGGGTTTGATACATGTGTTTCCTTTAGAGGTTGTGATCAAGGTCATATCATCTTGTTAATATTTATTAAAAAATCACCCATTTAGTATTTTATGTATATATGTTAATGCCTTTTTTCGTAGATATAAAACACCTTGAGTGCTTTGGTATCGATTTTGGATTTGAAGGATATGAATGTTCGGGTACCTAGTGATATGAATTTCATTGAGGTTTACACAAATTAATTATTTAATACATACTAAAAACTAGAGAATTAGTGATAAATATTATTAATTCCATGGAAAAGTCATAATTTGTGTGTATGTGACCAAAAAAAGAAAAAAACAACAAAATAAGAGTGAAAAAAATAGAAAATAAATAACAAGGTAAAATTGAATTGATTCAAGGGGAACATTATTAGAGAAAGAGTCATAGATTATATAAATTTAGGTTCATCAGATTGTCTTGAACTTTTAAAAATATATACTCCTATTATAATAAAATTAATTCAATTATTCATTTCTGGAGAAAATGTGTAGATTCATTGAGCTGTCACGTTAGTGAATTTTAAGAGTTGTTTTAACCTTCCTTAGTTTTGATCTATTGATCTTAAAATAATATTAACACAATTCATTATAGAGAAGATATGAATTAACGTTTTCCAATTTTCATTACATCATTGAATGATAAAAGGTGAAATGAAATCACTACACTTGCACATTGGTTCTTGAGTAGTGCAAAGTGATTCTCATAATCAAACAGAAATGATCAACAAACATAAAAAATTCCCAACACAAAATTATAACTAAAAGTAAAATGGATATATGGATAATAGGTACATTCTATACCGATTCCCTTAGTCAAATTATATTCTCATGATTAGGGGAAAATGAAAAGAACCAGAATAAGGATTTGAATAAATGTCTCTTGAGAGATTCCTCCCTCCTTTAGCTCTCACTCTGGATATAATTCCCACTCCTAGATTGGGTTTATCCTCCCTATTATCTATGTCCCCATATGTATAATGTATGATCATTGATTGTATTCTCATTGATTGGATGGATCTTGAATGGTTCCATATCTCCTACAATGATTGTCTTTATCCTCCCACGTTAACATAAAAATTATACATCCATATACTATCTCACACACTCGTGGTCACTACTAGGTATCTTATCCCCCAGTTCCATGTGGCATGCCTTTACTATTTAACTTCCTTAAAGGATATTCGAGCATCATTCCTCTAAGAAATTTCAATAGAAAATTGTTCCCTTTATTCCCATGATTGGATTCCTCTATAAAAATTATAGTGAACTCCAGAAGGGTCTAGTGTTCCTTGATTATCATTGATTTGATGATGGAACCAAAGCATTCATTTTCACCAAGTCCTTCCACCATAGAATACCTATGCATAAAAAACATTAAATAATTAAAATATTAATATTATAATAATTATATTATTATAAATATTTAATGAAATATATAAAAAATGTAAAAATATCAACTAATAACAATATTACTTATTATTAAATAAATATAACTATATATATACTTATTATTATATATATGTACATTTATAATTATATATATATATATATATTAATTTTATTATTTTATAAATATATTAAAATAAAAATGGGGTGGGGATCTTCCTCAGAAAGGAGTAGGGGTGTCGGCATTCGGTTGTTCTCAATAGTTGTTGGGATCTTAAATAAGGGATGAGGGGAGATCAGCTTCAGTGGGGGTAGTGGATTTGGTTCATTGAAGATGAGCTCAAGTGGAGCGAAGGTGACATTGGAGTTTGGATGGGGTTGCAGCTTTAGAATCACGGTATGTATGGGTTCAATTTATTTAGATTTGTAGAAATTAATATTTTGGGGTTGTAAATCTTGAAACTAGTTTTGATCGTGGTGGTAAGATCAATGGGGGATGGATTTCCTCAATGGTGTATGTTAGATCATCAAAATGGTGGTTCTGATTTATGGTTGTGGGAAACATGATCAAAAGGGATGGCTTCGAAATGGTGGAACAGGGTTAATAGTAGATGGTGGGTGAGTTGATGAGAGGGTGGAGGCAGCCATATACTCAGGATGCAACGGATACTTGTAGTATATATGCAGTGTCGTGGTGGATCTGGACTGTGTATGGAATGATGGATTGATGTTGGTAGTGTATGTAGGAATGGTAGATGTGGTGAGGCTTGTGGTGGATAGGGGTTTACAAGTAGATTAATCAACCGGTGGTAGTGGTGGTGGATTATGACAGTGGAAACTCTATTATTTGTAGTGCTAGATCCTCTACTTTAGTGTTAGATGAAGTTTGGTGGATGTAGATGAGCAATGGTAATAGAATTATGCTACCATTTGGGTGTGGTAGTGGTATATGGAATACTGTTAGATGTTGATCTACAGATGAAAGTTTGCTGAGCCAAAAAAATGTAATTGATTAATATTAAATAGAGTTAAATTATTTATTTTCAAAATATAACAAGTATAAAATAATGAATTAAGTGATTTAATTTAAAAATTAAAAACATAAGAAAATTTAAATTAATTAATAAATAGTTAAAATAAAAAAAATCAGCAAAATAAAAAAGACAAATTAAAAAAATTAAGATTTATTAGTTTTAAACTGAATTAAAAAAAAGATTAATAGAATAAGAGAATGAATTAAAAAATGAAATTATTATTCTAAAAACAAAAAATGAAACAATTATAATAATTTAAATGAAAAATAACTAAAATTAGAAAAAGTGAAAGGGAATAAAAAACTAAAGTTAATATAAAAAATTATTCAAGTTTGAATTCTTCAATTGAACCAAAAAAAACAATAATATGTATAGTTTAACAAAAAATCACAACTTTAATAATTAAATACAAAATTAAAAATAGTTGTAAATTATTAAAGTAAAAAATAATATTTTGATATTAAAAATAAAATTAAAGATAATAAATTATTTGGAAAAAGGTAATGAATAAATACCACATCAAACCCTCCCACACTTAATCTATTGCACTCCTAATAAATTCAATGCATTGTATTTATTTATAAAGGCTAATGTAAGAAATGACATCCTGCCTACATTCAAGATGAATCCAAATATAAGGAGATAAAAAATATCTCCACTTCTTGAAAAATCATGCCTACTTTGTGAATGTTTTCATCCTCATTATTTCAATTCAAAATGGGTTCCAGTACTAGAAGTGAAACATGTTAGATATACATAGAACTCAAATTTTAAAAAGATACACTATTAATTATAACTCACTACTAGGTTACATAAATCAAAGGTCCATGACATTCACTTCATTGATAAAACTCCAATGATTTTTATTAAATTCAATTGTACCCTTGTTCATTTGGGTTTAAAATTCCCCTCACCTAAATGAGCTCATTTTTTACAAATCCCTTTTTTCTCTTTTTTCCCAGACATATTACTTATGTATATAACTATTCAAATAACTTATTGAATTAGAGAATAAATTTTATTTAAAGACATAAATTCACCTAGTTCCCTTGTCTCATATCTTCACCACGTGATCTATTTTTACTCAAGATTCATTGTAATTATATGATTATTATATGAGTTGGATACCTTAAGTGTTTGTTCAAAAAGAGAATCCACTATAGGTTCAAGTTCAAATTTCTAGTTTTCTAAAGTTAATATCAAAATTACACAAAGATAACTCTCATCATACTCCCTTTACTAGTACATAGTGTTAACTTCTAACAAAATAGTGGGGCATAAACACACAAAAAATCATGTAATTCTTTCAATTTTAGACACGTTGAAACCCCTAAATCTAGAATACGATTGTCACCTAAGCCAGATGCAATGGTTTTTTTGGTTTTTCATTTTTTATTCCTTTTACAAATAAACATAGTTGAAACGTTTTTGGGAGAAAATTTGAAGCCATTTAAGGGTTTTGATGGTTTATAATTAAGGACAATCTATCCCAATTAAGACCCCTCCCCCATACATAAAAACAATGTCCCCATTTCTTAATCCCAGAGTGGGGTAAATAATTAAATAGTTTTATTGGAATAGAAATGAAAATAAAAACCTAGATTGTTTTCTTTTAAGGGGTATCAGGAAAGGCTCAAAAATTAGTTTTTCACATAATAATCAAACACAAAAAATGGCAAATATAAAAAATCATACCAACTGAAAACTTCTTAGTTATCCAACATAAAAAAGAAATTTATAAATTTTTTATACAATTGGTTTTTTCATTAATTATTTTAAATGGAGAATAATAATTGAGAATTTCATTACAAAAAAAGAGGAAAAATGAATGCTAATGGTGACATGTAAGAGTAACAAAAATACAGTAGGATAAAAATCATTTTTGAAATAAATTTAACACTGTGGATTTTAATTAGCTCACAACATGACTAAAAATAGGTTAAAAGAATTAAAATTGTTCCTCCCAAGATATGTAGAATAGCTTCTCAATATTTTATAGAAAATTTTTTACGTCTCTTTAAACAAATGAAAATTTCATCCATTTGAAAATTTGAAACTCTTACAAGATGAACTAATTAACAAGAAAATTTATAATTTAAAGAAGTATTTAAAAATGAATAATGATTGGGTTGAGGGAAGTTTTATCGAGTTTTCTCTAACTGGTATATTATATTATCATTGATGTTCCAAATGATTCTTCCACTGGTAAAATTTAATAAAATCCACAAAGACCACCAACCACAGCCCATTTTCACCTTAATTTAACTTGTAACCAACATTATCAAACAACATCCATCAAATAAGAGACATATAATCCAATAGAAACTACTATAACTTCTGTTCATCAACTCATATAGACACAAACAACTGATTGAGGAGAACTAATTCAAATAGAAATTAAAAGATAAAAATAAGAAAATCATGGGTTGACTATCATGTAGTGTTAATTTTATAGTCCCTTACTAAAATTCAATCCCTAAAATCTTCATAGTTTTTCATTCAATGGGAATGAATTATTAATGGATTTCACATCATATTGTCTAAGTAATAAATACTTGTACCTCTCGAGAAATCTCCATCTTCAAGAGAAATCAAAATTCTCCAAAAATATTCCAATACAGAAGTTGGTAAAATGTTTTCTAGCTTGGCATGACCTCTAAAACCAACTATTAAGAACTTAAAAAGTTAAACAATAGTCTATAATAATAATCTACTTGATAAAAAATTCTCCCCTAGATTCCCCCACACTTATACGATTGAGAAAACTTAGAAATAGAAGAAAATACAGCTACACAATCCCTATCTATTCAAGTAAATATTCCTAAAATGGCTTGTATATTGGAGAGAAGTGAAGGGACCCATTTGGAATATTAAAATTCAAAATCCAAAAGATATTTCCTAGGGTCTAAAAAAGACTCCAATGATATGAACCTTTCATTTTCTAGTTGGAATTAATCACAAAAAACAAACAAATCAATATGTAAGAAGTGTTCATAAAAATATACTTCCTCATAATGATAATTGTCATGTTTTCCAAAGGACTTCAATAAGAACACACCCAATACTTAGGAACATTGAATCATTAAACCTAAAAAAGGTAAATTTCATAAATAGTTTCATAAATCTTAGAAAAATGTTTTGAATCAAACTCCATAATGGGTTCCAGAGAATGAATATCTTCATCAACAGATGGGTGTGGGGAAAGAAGACCATCCTGAGTAAAACTTACAATGGGTTGGGGAATCCTTATCTTCAGGACCAATAAGGGTAAATAACCATAATCAAATATATATTCTATTTTGAAACATTTAATATTATCAATATCAAACAGGTCATAGCTTATATCATGTTTGGGTTTTTTTAAAACCAAAATCTCATCCACATTATCTGTAGCTTGAAGGTTATGTTTTTATTTGGACACGTCTATAATAGCACCTAAAATAGTAAGTAATAGTCTTCATATGATTATTGGGTCCTTTTCATAATAATTATATATCAAGAATTAAAAAATACATGGGAATTGATAGTTTTTCCTACACTAACCTATAAGTCATCCCCCTTCCATAGAGATGAGTGAGTGACATATAAGCTAGTTGAAGAGAAAAGGTAGTGTTTAAAAAATTTATAAGGCTCGGATTTTGAATAAGGAGTAAGTTTTCAATTTAATTCTTACTCCAAAATCATGAAAATAATTCATTTTTACACTTCCACTTATTTAGAATAGATTAAAAATTTAGCCCGGGTCATATTTTGGTGGTAGATTTCTCAAAATAACAACACTACATTTATTATTTAGATTAATTATATCCAACTTCTTCCAAACATTTTTGTTATCCAAAACCCTCTTATTGAATTTAGCATATGATGTAATTTTATCTTGGGCTTCTATATATTTCATTTTGATGCTAAAAGATCAAATCATTTTCAGAAATCTAAAGTATCCATGTCCATCACTCTTTTTTACTCTTTCATGAAATAGAATAGGATGGTCATAATATTTTAAAAAAGGATGGTTACCCACATTCTGCTCAAAATAAAATCTATTCTTCTATTCTTTAATCAATTCCCACGTTATTTTCCTCATCTATTTGGATTTTTCAGGTCTGGGTTCAACCTTCTATTCATTTTGGACCAAGATTTATAGATTTCCTGATTGGGTGTTTTCCAGGTTTTCATTCTCAGATTTTTCTTTTTCAGCATTTTTAACATCCCTGGGTAGTTCCTTTACTTTTTATTGAGTTTGATGACAATTTTTAGTGGGGGGATCCATCACGTTCTTTATTTTATTAGGAACTATAGTGTTTTTCAGCTTTCCCTTGTCTCTACCATTTATATCTCAACCATTTTCACTCATTTTAAGTTTTAAAATATGAAACCTAGTGTATGTATCTTTCCTTAGTGAACCAACCTCGCTAAACACCAGCTATAACATCCCTTTTAATTACCCTTGAGAATTATATGACCTAGACACATCTTGGCTTTGGAAAAACTATTTGGGATATGGGTGGTAATTTGAGGTAGTGGGCTCTTTAATTACACCTTTCTCATTCCAGGACATGTTAGGGTGAATTTTTATCCACTATTTTATTGGTTTAAAAATACATCATTTTCCCCTTGATTCCTAGATCTATAAACAATGAACTGTGCATTCTCTTTGGGTAGAACAGATATTTCAATGTTAGGGAAACATCTTTGAGTATAAACAATCATCCCATAGTGATATAACTCCTCCCTAATAAAAATTTTGTCAATAAGATAATCTTGGGTGTTTATTTTGGATACATAAATGACTCCATTTCATGTGAACTTTTATGGGGAATTTTTGTTAATTTTATAAAATAAGTGTCTAACTCATCAATAATTAAACTAGAGAAGTTATTCCCATAAGATTTATCAACTAAATTCTTATTGAAAGTGGTAATATAATTATAAAAATTATCCATGAGAATATGGGGAGATAATTAATGTTTGGGAATCTACCTAAAAATACTCTTAAATATATCAAATGATTTATGAACCTACTCTCCCTCATCATAGAAAAACCTTGTTATCATAGATTTACCCTCAATGGTGGTGTTCTAGGGGTAAAATTTGGATACAAATGCATTGAATTTCTCATCCTACGTTTCAAAATTTTCTTCATCCAAATTCTAGAACCATGTATTATACCTCCCCTTAAGTAATAATATAAACATTATAAACCTCAAATCCTCCTTACTCGGATCTTTTAGAGGCAGTTGTTGGATGGAACCATAAAAATCCCTGAAAAACACTAAAGACTCCTCTGATGGAAGACCATAGAATGAGGGAATTTGAGAGAGATCTGATTATTTGATCTCATAGATCCTAGACATAGAAGACAAGATAATTCAATATGGACTACTTGACATAGTTATAAGTTGGAAATCCCTAATTCTAGGTCTCATAGGGAAAGAAACTAAAGGTTTTGAAACTTTCATATTTTTATTTTCAACTCTTCATAAATCAATGTTTTCTAGATTTTCAATTTCTTTTTTCTTTTTTTTAAGAAAATATAGTTACTAATGTCAGAAATTGGAGTTTCAAGATCTGAATTAGATGTTTGTGTGTGCATCATGATTTAGCAGAAACATATTTGAAAATTATTTTTGAAGAGTTTTTATGTTGATAATTTGATGTATAAATTTTTTTGTTGGTCTCACTTTCCTTTTGTAGAAATGGTACCAAAATGTAATACAGATTTCATTGAGGTTCACACAAATTAGTTATTTAAAATTTAATAAAAAAATATTGCAATGGTGAGAAAAATTATTATTATCATAGAGAAGGATTAATTTATATGTGTGTGACCAAAATAAGAAAAATGGCAAAATAAAATTGAACTCAAATAAAAAGAAGAAAGAAAGGTAAAATGTAAGTGATGTGTCACGACCCATCCTTGAGGCCCATGCCATGACTACCCCAAGCCCATCTTCCAAAGGCCAGGGGCTGGATACTAGCACCAAAGTTGTAAATCCCTATGGTGTGGAGGCATTGTCTTTATAAAAGTAAACAAACACAATAGGAAGTAAACTCTAAGTAAAATTGAATACAAAAGAGTGTGCTGGAAAGTAAATATGCCAGTATACAAACCCAACTGAACAACAAGTACAAGTAGAAAGGGACAAATAGATGAAAGTAAAGAGAATCTCCTGGATCGTCCTCTGGGGATTCCTACCTGAAGGGTAGGTACATATGGGCACCTCAACACTCACGTCCATCAGTATCCTCTATGTGCCGACTCGTCATACGGTACACCTCCAGGTACTGTCCAGTCATGGTTCTCTCGGCCTGCATCACCGTTGTTCTTTGCATGTATCTAACACAACAAGCTGTGGTCATGGCCCTTGAAGGGGTGAGTATAATGATACTCAGTAGGGACACCGAGACCCAAATGGTCTCACAATATCCACTAAGGATAAACAAAAGAAGAAAGATATAATAACGAAGAATCAACCAACCCTACTTAGGTATATTCCCATACATATACCTAAGTTACCAATCTCGGTCCGGCTCCAACTCTCGATCCTAAGAACAACCAATTCCACAAAGTAAGTAAAGTCAATCACCATGATGATAATGGTTGAAATACATTACTCAGCTCACACAGGTATGCCACAATATAAGAGAGATTATATGATCAGATGTAACCACTAGATCATCTAAGTTGTCGGACCCACACAGGATATAGTCCTACTAAGCCGTCAGACCCACACAGGATACAGGACCGGAAATCTCATCAAAGATGTTGGACCCACACAGGATACTGTCCAGCTAAGACTTCGGACCGACATAGGATACCGGACCGGCTGTGATTCTTCTGACCTGTCAGACCCACACAGGATACAGTCCAATTATTCCGTCGAACCCACACAGGATTCCAGTACAGAAGTCTGAACTGTCAAACCCACACAGGATTCTGATATATTTTTCATCTTCATCTAACCCATGAAGTATTCTAGTACAGTAGTCATCGCTGTCGAACCCACACATGATTCTGTTAAAAAGTCGATGCAGTCGCAGCCAGCTCTAGGGTTCCCGCATACAGCACACTCGATTCCAGGAGAGTCCTCTCTTCGGGAAAATAGGTTGATACATCAAATATCATGACATCCTAAGATTATGTATCCTAAAGTTCCATCTCGCCAAAAGAAACCTAACGCAACAGACGGCGTGTCAATCGGACGCCCGGTCTGATAGTTATTGTCTTTTCCATTCCAAGGGCCCGGTTGGATTTACCATCGATCCAAACCCGTCCATTTTCCAAAGTCATCCAAAACTCACTTAGAGTATCACAAAAGGACCGCTTCAACGCAAGGGTCCAAGTGCCGTAGACGACGCGTCATTCGGACGCGCGTTCTTAAAGATATCCATGTTTAGGCGAAACGAGCCCGGCCCGTCAAGCCCAGTGGGCTAGCGGGTCGGCCTGTCTTGGCTCGATGGGTCCGACCCAGATGGGGATCCGCCCGACCCGGTTTGGCGGGTCCAACATGGATGGGGGGTCAGCCCAGCCCGGTGGGGTGCAGCCCACCCGCGGACCCAGCCAGCAGAGCGGGCCAGTCCGGTTCACCCAGCGGCGCCGCCTCTCCCTGCCCGTCCGGCTGAAGCCAGCCGGTTTTATCCGTAATGAGTGGCCCACACAGCAGGGTGTTGTCCTCCCATGCGGAACCAAGTGGCGCTGTAGTTTCTTCAACCCGGCCGGTAAGCGGCCGGCCGGTTCGCCCGCTGAGAGGCCCGCAACCACGGGGGACGGTCTTCTCCGCACCGCGGCACCAAGCTGTGTCTCGATCCTCCATCCCGGGCGGCAGCCGGCCGGTCAGTTCTTTAGCATGAGTGGCCTGCAGTTGCGGTTCGCGGCTTTCCTCCACGTTGCTAGCACGCGTCCACCACCTCTGGTCGTTGCCTCTTCTTCCGACACCACCTCCATCGCCAATACAAACAAGGATCAACAGAGGGTTGTCAGTCCGTGTTTGTTGGCATGCGCCCTCTGCGTTAGGTGATAAAAAAAGGCCATTGTCAAATTAAGAATTCAACAAGATCAAGGGTATAATTTTATTAATTTAAAATTATACAAAACCCCCTACCTCGATTCAATGTTCATCCACTGATGACGGCATCAATTTGTTGACGTCGAGGTGCGTCCGAGGAGTAAGCATCGGTGTTCGCAGGTGGCGTCTTCTCCCTTAACGTGGAGGAAGACAAAGGATGATGGTGTTTTCATGGGCATCGCCTCACGTTCTTGCCCTGGTTAAAGAAGTGGAGAGAACTTTCTTCGTCGAGAGGAAGATGTCGTTCTTCATTGAAGATGTTATTCATGGAGAGAAACACTTTCCTTCTAATTCTCCAGAGCCTCTCCAGCAGAATATTTGCCAACGCAAATAAAATAAAAGGATTCCCAATATAATAATGCTGTGCATTTCAAATCAATTCAAAATAACCAATTAATTTATAGAGCTTAATTAATTAAATTGATGATGTTGTCACATTAATTAGGGAAGGTGGGAGGTGGAGTGTTTAACCCTCATCAATGGGGGGTTACAAGGGTTCCAAGGGGGTGTTGAAGAGTTCATGTTCGTGTGGGCCCCACAACACATTATCCTCCCATGGGAGGTTATGTGGGGGGGTGGGCCCACTCCCAACTTCCCTTTGGTGAATTTAACCACCACCTAAAAATTATGTCACACATAATTTTTAATTTAATAACAAACCCCATAAATTAAATTCTCCTCCCGATAAAACGAAACTGTGGTAAAGGTCCCCTTAAGCGAATATTGATGTTGCAAGTTCATCGGTGTCCTCGGATTTCAATTTCAAGCACCAGTTTGAAAGATAGAAAAACCTGATCGTACATTTACTGAACGTACCCGAACAAAACATCAAAAATTGATTCTAGGCACACCGGGACTCAGAATCAGGCGTCGTTATAAACTATAGACTCATAAAATTACAATTAATTTGAAGAAAAAAAATTATTTGAAATTTCCATGTCTTTACATTACCCCCACCTCAGGGATTTACATCCCCGTAAAGCTACAACACACACTAGGGAAACAAATGAGAGTACTGAGAACAATTCTGAGCATCCCACTCCCATGTGATATCCTGGAGGTTCCCGTGCTTCCAGTGAACGTGCACCATAGGAATCGACCATCCACGTAGGACCCGCTCTTGTCGATACTGAATCTCCACTGGAACCTCCGTGAAAGTCGCATCGTCATCGACGTCCAGATCCCTATGGTCGATTATGTGGGATGGGTCATGCACGTATCTCCTCAACTGAGATACGTTGAAGAAGTCATGAACTTGGTGAAACTAAGGTGGAAGGTCTAGGTAGTAAGCCACCTCACCTACTCTTCTGAGGACCTACAAAGGTTTGATGAAATGTAGAGATAACTTGACGCCTCGGCCAAATCTCTATAGACCTCATCGAGGTGAGACCCATAGGAAGACGTGGTCGCCATCCTAGAACTCCAGTGGTCTTCGTAACCTATCAGCATAGGACTTCTATCTACTCTGTGCAGTCATCATCTTCTCTTGGATGATCTGCACCTTCTTCGTCGTAGCTTTCACCATCTTTGGTCCTACAAGTGCTGACTCCCCTAGGTTAGTCCAACATAGAGGTGATCTGCAAGGTCAGACGTACCGTGCCTCTTAAGGTGTCATCCCAATGGTGGAGTGGTAACTGTTGTTGTACGGAAACTCCACCAAGGGTAAGTGATCCTCCCAGCTGCGACCAAATTCTAGGACACATGCGCGGAGCATTTCCTCAAGATTCTGAATGGTCCTCTCAGTCTGACCATCCGTCTGAGGATGGAAGGCGGTGCTCAAGCAAAGCTATGTCCCAAAAGCCTCCTGTAACCCCTTCCATAGCCAGGAATTGAAACGAGTATCTCGATATGAGATGATAGTCGATGGACCACCATGAAGTCATACGATATTCTGAATGTACAGGCGTCCCAAGCTCTCTACTAAGCCCTGCTCTCTGATCGGTAGGAAGTGGGCCAACTTGGTGAGTCGGTCAACAATCACCCAAATAGAGTCGTGTCCTCTGGATGTATGTGGAATCCCCATCACGAAATCAATGGATATCCCATCCCACTTCCACTATGAGACCTCTAAGGGTTGTACCAAGTCGGCTGGTACCTGGTGCTACACCTTCACCTACTGACAAGTGAGGCACCGTGAAACAAACTCTCCTACCACCTTCTTCATACCCGGCCACCAGTGCTGTCATCTGAGGTCCTAATACATTTTCTCCACTCCTGGATGTACCTCTAGAGGGGAAGAGTGAAAATCCCACAACACCTCCTCCTGTAGTGAAATTGGAACTATGGTACGTCCTCTGAAGAGGATGATGTGCTCCCCACCTTCTGAAAATCCATTAGGTGCCTTCCTTGAGGATATATGATCATGTCGCATCTCACAATAAATGTTTCCACGTTATGCCTCTTTGACTCGTTTAAGTAGTGGAGGAGTGACTATGAGAGACTATAGAAAGGATGCTCCATCTCTATCCACAAAAGATATCTGCAATGCAGCCAGCTGCTCTGTCGCCTCTCCTAGAAGCTGAATGTCTGATATCCTACTGAGAGAATCTACTAAAATGTTCCCCTTCATAGGAGTATATACTATCTTGAAGTCATAGTCCTGAAGTAACTCAAGCGAACTCCATTGTCTTAGGTTCATGTCCTTCTGCAAGAAGTTATACCTGAGACTATGGTTTTCAAAGTAGACTGTAAAATGCTTCCCATCAGATAGTGCTGCCACATATTCAAGGCAAAGACCAATACTGATAACTCTATGTCATGGGTAGTGTAGTTCTGCTCGTGTTTTCTCAACTATCATGAACCAATCGTGATCACTGCTAGCTTTTGAATCAGGACACACCCGAGTCCGGTCCCTGATGCGTCGTAGTAAACTACTCACCCTACGCCCTCCTCCAGTAGCCTAAAGATGGGCGCACTGGTCAACCTCTACCTCAGCTTCTGAATGATATGCTGGCATCTATCTGACCACACGAAGGGTTTCCCCTTCTTCGTCAATGCCGAAAGGTGTGGTATAGCCTTGGAAAAGTATGGCACAAATCTCCAAAAGTATCCAGCCAGTCTCAGAAAACTTTGAACCTCTGTCACAATCCTGGGTGGCACCCATGCAAGTACTTCCTCGATCTTTGCTAGATCCACTGCAACTACAGCCCCCCGAGATGACATGTCCCAAGAAGTCAACCTCTCGAATCCAGAACTAGCACTTTGAGAGTTTACCATAATGCTGGTTCCCTCGGAGTGTATCCAGTATTACCAGCAGATGGTAGGCGTGGTCCTCCTCAGTAGTCAAGTAAATCAGTATGTCGTCGATGAAGACTACAACAAAGCGATCAAGGTAAGGCTAGAAGATCCTATTCATGAGACTCATGAACACTTCTGGAGCCTTGGTTACGCCGAAGGGCATAACCAAGAAATCATAGTGGCCATACCGACACCTGAAGATCGTCTTCTGCACATCCTCATCTCAAACTCTAAGCTAGTGATAGCTTGACCTGAAGTCTATCTTCAATAACCATCGTGTTCTCTTGTGCTGATCGAAGAGGTCATAAGTCCCCATGAGTGGGTACTTGTTCTTCATGGTCACCTAATTCAGGTGACAGTAGTTGAAAAAAAGTCGAAAGCTCCCATCTTCCTTCTTGGTGAACAATATCGGAGATTCCCAGGGTGAAACACTGGGTCGGATAAATCCCTTCCCCTAAAAGTCCTCCAGCTGTACCCGCATCTCACGAAGCTCGGTAGGAGCCATCTGATATGCTGGAGTAGATATCGATGTTGTCCCGAGGTACTGGTCAATGTAGAAGTCTACCATTCTGCGAGGAGGTAGTTTTGGAACATCTTCAGGAAAAACATTCGTGTACTGATCCACCACAATAAGAAAACTCAGTCTCACCACATCAACCGCTCCAAGGATGAGACTAGCCAACTGATTCGTCATCAACTGCCCCCTCCTCTGCGTAAGTCCATCCTGCACTGAAAAGTCTCCCTTCTCACCAGTGAAGGAGAACATGCTCCCATCAGTGTGGAAACACTGCACTTTGCACCTAATACAGTCAATCTGAGCAAGAACTATGGATAACCAGTCCATACCCAAGATGATGTCGTAAGGCCTCGACGTCACTACAAGAAGATCCAAGCTGAAGCTCTCACCTCCTAGAGTAAGCTCACACTGTCGGAACCAGTGCGTAATCGTCGAGTCTGCTCCCGTAGAAGTCTATATCCATAAGGATTGAGCCAATGGATCAGTCAAAATCTATGAGCTCCAAACGAGGGTAGCGGCAATGAAAGAATGATTCACACTTGTGTCTATAAGTACTGCAACAAGGGTTCCGTAGACATAGATAGTACATAAAATCATCTCAGGCGCACTGTGGTCGTAGGACACGACTGCTTGGAGCTGAGCCCACCTCTGTCCGCCAGCTCCCTGTTGTCAGGTTGGACCTCCTGGTAGTGGTGGTGTTGGAGCCTTGAAATGTCGTCCACCACCCGCTACTCGGCCAACTCCTCTGCCACGTCCTCCTGCTCCCAGAGGACCACCACGGTCGAACCTCTGCCTCTACCTAGGAGGTCCTTCTACTGTCTGGTACTCATCTTTATGATTGGTCGGGCAGTCACGAGCCATGTGGCCATGCCCGCCACATGCATAGAACTGCCTACTCCTCGTATAGATGACTATGTCTCGTGTGCCCCCGCACAACCGAACCTATATCCTGGGATCGCCCACCTGAGGTCTTGGTCCACTTGGACCTCTGCGACATTTGTCTACTGCAAGTTGTAGAAGATTCCACTATGTGTCTCCCTGTGGTGGGTCTCGCTACTGGTGACTACTCAGCGAGAAATCTCTCCACTGGAAGGGATCGCTCTAGCAGCCCCACATGCGTCAGGATGCTGAGGTGAATTGTCAAAGCCCCGATCTCATTCCTGTGTCCCTACTCGAAGGTATAGGTCCTGAAGAATGTGTTATGTACCATATCTGTGGAGTAGCGTGAGAGGTATGTGAACCTCACTGAGTACTGAGATACTGTCATGCTGCCCTGTTGTAGATGAAGTAACTCCTGAATCTTCACCGCACGAAGGGTGGCTAGAAGAAACTCCACCCAGAACAGGATCTCGAAGACTTCCCAGAGTAGTGATGCCTCGTCATGCACTTGGAGCATCAGCCTCCCCCATCTACCTACTGATTCATGCAGGAGGCTCGCAGAAATGATCACCATAAGTTCAGCTGGTGTCCCTACCAATTTGAAGACTCTCACGACAGCCTCTAGCCAATCCTCAGCTACCTGTGGCTTCGTCTCTCCCCGAAACGTGGGTGTCCACTGTTGCTAGAACTTGTGCAACGTACCCAGGCAGTGTGCACTCTTTGCTACTAAGGCTGGTGGTATTGGTGGCCCAGCGGGTAGTGGTACCGCTGGTGCCTCCGCTGTGATGGGGCCCTGCAATGAGGCCTCGTCGCTTGGTGGGCTACTATCTTGTACGTAACATGGAACCCTAGCTGGTTGCCTTCGAGGGGCCATCCTAAAAATAAATAGGTGTGACATGGTCAAAACAATATACCTGGTTAGCTGACACAAAGTAATCACAAAGAAAACTTTTTCAAAGGAAACACACACACAATCAGTGTTTTCGTGTACTCAGTCGGAGATCAGAAGTCAGAGTCCTAGTGTATGGATACATCGGTCGCCGCAACAACACCAGTTTCCCTAAGCTGATAACCACACCCAAAACACATAACACTATTACTGTTAAAAGAAACAGATCGTATGTTCTGTGGTAGAACCGACTCCTCTAACACCAATTTGTCAACACCCTTCCTCGGGGCCCATGCCGTGACTACCCCAAGCCCGCCTTCCAAATGCCAGGGGATGGAGACTAGCACCAAAGGAATAAATCCCTAATATGGGAAGGCATTGCCTTTATAAAATTAAACAAACACAATAGATTATGCAATAGGAAGTAAACACTATGAAAAAACTGAATACAAAATAGTGTGCTGGAAAGTAAATGTGATAGTATACAAACCCAACTGAACAACAAGTACAAGAAGAAAGGGATAAATAGTAGAAATAAAGAGCAACTCTTGGATCGTCTTTTGGGGATTCCTACCTGAAGGGTAGGTACAGATGGGCACCTCATCACTCACATCTGTCAGTCTCCTCCATGTGCCTACTCGTCGTAAGGTCCACCTCCGGGTACCGTCCAGTCGTGGCGCTCTCGGCCTCTGTCAGCGCTGTTCGTCATCTGCATCCAACATAACAAGGTGCAGGCATTATCCGTGTAGGGGTGAGTATAATGATACTCAGTGGGGACCCTGAGATCCTCAAGGTCTCACAATATCCACTAAGGATAAAAAAATAAGAAAGATACAATCACGAAGCATCAACCAAACCTACTTAGGTATATGCCCATACATATACCTAAGTTACCAATCTCATTCCGGCTCTAACTTTCGAGAACAAGCACAACCTATTCCAAAAAGGAAGTAAATTCAATCATAACGATGATAATGGTTGAAAGACATGACTCATCTCGCATAGTTTTTCCATAATAGAAGAGAGATTAGATGATCAGATGTAGCCACTGGATCATCTAAGCTGTTGAATCCTCACAGGATACATTCTAGCTAAGCCGTCAGACCCACATAGGATACAGGACTGGATATCTCATCAAATTTGTTGGACCCACAGGGGATAAAATCCATTTAAGCCATTGGACCCACATAGGATACAGGCCCGGCTATGATTCATCTGAGATGTCGGACCCACACAGGTTACGGTCCAGCTATTCCGTCGAATCCACATAGGATTCAGGTACCGAAGACAGAACTGTCAAACCCACTCAGGATTCAGGTATAGTTGTCTTCTTCGTCAAACCCATGGAGGATCCAAGTATAGTAATCATCGTTGTCAAACCCACACATGATTCTGGTACAGAAGTCGATGCAGACGCAGCCAACTCTAGGGTTCCCGCACACAACACACTCGATTCTAGGAGGGTATGCTCCTCGAGAAAAGGGGTCAATACATAAACTATCACGAAGTCCTGATTTGATGTATCCTAAATTTCGGTCTCGTCAAAAGAAACCCAACGCGACAGACAGCGCATCAATCAGACGCTCAGTCATAGAGTTATTGGTTTTTCCGTTCCAGGGGCCCAGTTGGATTTACACTCGATCCAAACCCGTCCGTTTTCCTAAGTCTTCCAAAACTCAATTAGATTATCTCAAAAAGACCGCCTCGTCTCAAGGGTCCCAGTACCGCATACGGCGAGTCGTTCGGACGCCCGGTCTTGAAGATATCTACGTTTAAGCGAAATGGGCCCGGCTCGTCAAGCTCAATGGGCTGGCGGGTCGGCCCGTCCTGGCTCGGTGGGTCCAACTCGGCTGGGGGTCGGCCCAGGCTAGTTTGGTAGGTCCGACCCGGCTGGGGTTTGGCCCAACTTGGTGTGGTGAGTCCCACCAGCGGACCCAGCCCGCAGAGCGGGCCGGTCCGGTTCCCCCGGCGGTGTCGAGCGGCGTCGTCTCTCCCAGCCCGGCCGGCCGAAGCGAGCCGGTTTTTTCCGGCACGATTGGTCCACATAGCGGGCTGATGTCCTCCCACATGGCGTCGTGGCTTCTTCAACCCATCTAGCAGGTGGCCGGCCGATTCTCCCGTCGAGCGGCCCGCAACCGCGGGTCGCGGTCTTCTCTGTATTGTGGCGCCAAGCGGCGCCACAGTCATCCATCTCGGCCCACGGATGTGGGCCGCATCTCCTCCGCGTGGCACCTGTGGGTGTTGCGGTCGACCAGCCCGGACGGAAATAGCTGGATGGTTCTTCAGCCCAAACGGCTTGTGGTTTCGGTCCGCAGTTGTCCTCCACCCGGCCGGCGCACAGCCGCCACCTCTGGTCGACGTCGCCTCTTCAGACACCGAATTCGTTTCCAATAAAAAGAAGGATCAATGGAGGGTTGTCGGTCCGTGTTTGTTTGGCCCATGCCCTCTGCGTTAGGCGATAACAAAAGACCATAGTCGAACTAAGCATTCAACAAGATCATGGGTAAAATTTTATTCATTTAAAATTATACAAAACCCCCTACATCAATTCAAAGTTCATCTGATGACGGTGGTATCGATTTGTTGACGACGGGGTACGTCCGAGGAGGAAGTGTCATTTTTCGCAGGCGGCATCTTCTCCCTTGACATGGAGGAAGGGGAAGGAAGATGGAATTCTTCATGGGCATCGCCTCACGTTCTTTCCCCAGTTGAAGAAGTGGAGAGAAAGTTCTTCGTCGAGAGGAAGATTTCGTTCTTCGTTGAAGATGTTTTTCATGGAGAGAAACACTTTCCTTCTAATTCTCCAGAGCCTCTCCAATAGAATATTTTCCAATACAAATAAAATAAAAGGCTTCACAAGATAATAATGCCATGAATTTCAAATCAATTAAAAATAACCAACTAATTGGGGGAGATTAATTAATTAAATTGATGGTGTTGGCACATTAATGAGAAAAGGTGGGAGGTGGAGAGTTTAACACTCATCAATGGGGAGTTCCATGGGTTTCAAGGGGGATTTGAAGAGTTTATGTTCATGTGGTCCCCACAACACATTATCCTCCCATGGGAGGTTCTATGGGGGGTGGCCCACTCCCAACTTCCCTTTGGTGGATTTAACCACCACCTAAAAATTATGTCACACATAATTTTTAATTTAATAACAAATCCCAGAAATTAACTTCACCTCCCGATAAAACACAACTATAGTAATGGTCCCCTTAAGTGAATACTGACATTGTGAGTTCATCAGTATCCTCAGATTTCAATTCTGAGCACCGGTTCCAAAGATAGAAAAACCGGCATGTATGTTTACTGAACGTACCCTAACAAAACATCAGAAATTGATTCTGGGCACATCGGGTCTCGGAATCAGGTGCCGTCAAAAACTGCGGACTTGTAAAATTCCAAAAAATTTAAGAAAAAAATTTTCCTGAAATTTACGGGTCTTTACATGATGAAGGGGGAACAAGCTCATTTAAAGAAATAAAAAATATGTGAATTTAGGTTCCTTAGTCTATTTTGAACTGATAAAAATATATTATCCTATTTTACTAAAATTAACCCATTTATTCAATTCCAAAGAAAATGTGGACATTCATTGAGATTTCACTTCGGTGGATTTAAATAGTTTTCTAAAACTTATTTAGTTTTTAGGCTATGATCTTAACTTAATAATTAGTCCATTCATTATGGATAAGTGATTCCTTAACCTTTTCCAATTTTTAGTACTTTAGTCATTGATCTAAAGTGAAATGAAATCACAGCCCTCACCTGCCAATTTTTTAACAGAGAAAATGATCCTTATAATCAAACAAAATAGATCATTGAACTTAAAAATAAACTAGAAAAAGTGTCAATAAAATTAAAATGGATAAAAATATAATTAACACATCTCAACCTGATTCCCTTATCAAATTAGCTACTCATTTTTGGGAAAACATAAATGAAAATAACTAGAAGGCGGGTATGAAGAAGTATCTTTAACAAGATTGATCTTGTCATCCATATCCCACACTAGATCTGATTTATACTCCCAACTTTGTTGTCTCCTCTATATTCTATGTGTCCCCATGTGAATGACTGATGATCATAGACTGAATGGTTTCATGTTTCCTACAATGATGGTTTGCTTACTCTCCCTTTAACATAAATACTATGAATGCCTCTTCCATATTTTATACTCATGGTCATTATTAGGTATCTTCTCCCCTAGTTCCATGAGGCATGTCTTCACTATTTATCTTCCTCAAAGGTGATTCAATCATCGCTCCACTAACAAATTTAAATAGAACATCATGCCATTTCCTTCCACGAACAAATTCCTCTACAATAATTCCAAAGAACTCCATAAGGTTCTATTATTCCTTGACTTGTGTTTATTAGGTATGGAACCAAAGAATTTGGGTGCATTGAGGCATTCCACCAAGGAATACCTACTCAAAAAAACACAAAATAATTAAAATATAAAATTTTTTATAATTATATAATTATAATAATTTAATTAAATATATAAAACAAATATATAAATATAAACTAATTATAATGTTACTAATTATTAAATAAATATAAATATATATACACTTACTATTGTATATATGTTTACATTTATAAATATATATTGTATTATATAAATATATGAAAATAAAATAGGGTTGGGTGTTCTTCTTTAGCAAGGATGAGGGGGCCTCGGTCTTCAGTGGTTCTCAATAATAGTTAGGATCTTCAATAGAGGGTGAGGGGAGCCCTGATTTAGTGGGGATGGTAGCTTTAGGTCACCAATGATGAGATCAAGAAGTACAGTAGTATTTGAGGGTTTTAGATGACGGTGTGGATTGAGCATCGCAGTGGGTATGGGTTTGATTTCCTTAAATCTAGATAAATTAGTAATTTGTGGTTTTAGATAGTGAGGCTACTTTTGTTCATATTGGTATGATCAGTGGTGGATAGATTTCCTCAATAGTGTATAGAAGCTCGGTGAGATAGTCGTTTTAGTTAATCACGGTGGGAAATGAGTTCAACAGGGATGGCACAACCATGGTATAATGGGAATAAAAGTAAATAGTAGGTGATTCAAGAGGGGTGGGGTATTGGTAGATTCAGGATGTAGGGTATGTTGACGGTATATTTGTAGTTTCGGAATGGATCAAGTGTGGGGCTGTAATTTTGGATTGATACCAACGGTGGATTCAAGAATTGTAGATGTGGAGAGGCCAGTGGTGGATTGTGGGAGAACAATTAGATTAATGCACCAATGGAAGTGTTGGTGGATTGCGGATTTGGAATCTCTATTTTAGTTCTGGTGGAGGATCCAATGTTTTTCCAGTAGATGTAGGCTGGCGGAAGCAGAAGAGCAATGGTATCTGAATTGTTCTACTGTTAGGGAGTGGTATGGGTAAATGTAAGACTGGTAGATGTTGATCTACTGGTGGATGTCTATTGAGCTAAAAAATAAATTTACTATTTTATTATTAAATAGAGTTAAATTATTTAATTTAAAATTAGAAAAATAATAAAAGAATTAATTAACCTAATTAAACTAAAATAATAAAAACACCAAAAAATTTATATTAATTACAAAAATAGTGAAAATAAATAAATTAGTTGAAACAATAAAGTTTTATTAACAAGAAATAGAAATAAATAGACAGTTAATGTAATAAGAGTCCAAAATAAAAAATTGGAATTATTATTTTCAGAAATGAAATAATGAAATAATTAAACTAATTTATATGAACAATAAATAAATAAAAAAAATTACACCGGAATAAAAATGAAAGTTAATAAAAAAATTAATTATTAAACATTAAATTATTCAAAATAACTAAAATAAACAATAAAATTCACAGTTTAAAAAAAAATTAATAATTAAATACACAATTTACAATATTTGAATACTATTCAATTAAAAACCAATATTATGATATTAAAAATATAATTGAAGATAATAATTGATGTGGTAAAAATTAATGAATAAAACCCACATCACCAAGCCCTATTGACTTTGGAAGTGTTTTAATATATGATGAGAGTGTGGGTAGATCCATATGGTTCAAAGTGTAGTCATGGATTCTAAGTGGGAGGTTTTCTTAACCAGATGACATTCCATGTTGCACGGTCAGGTAGTTTTGATGATATAAAACCAATAGATTCACGAGTTGGGTTTTCATAGTTAGTCACCGTAAAGATATAAAACCCTTGGGTTTTGATTAGATCAAGGTAGTGTGCACTCATAAGCACGATGCCTAATGAAACATGGATCAGTGACCTCCTTGAGTCGGCCAAGGGTCAATGTATGTTTGATGATGTGCTTGCGGGCAAGGTGACACTGAGCGTTGGATGAAATAAAGAAAGTTCCTCCATAGGGAATGCTTTTTTAGAAAGTGATTATGTATGATGATATGATCAATAAGCGGTTTAGGATGGTGATGATGGGATGGAATGAGTGTGGCTCAAGAGGACCTCCACACATTTTCTTATCGGTAAACCTAATGTGGTTATGCTAAAGGATTGATATAATAGATTTTATACATTGGAGAGTATACCATTGACTACTGAAGGTATAGACCCTCATCATTGAATGGATATCAAAAAATTTCATGTAATCCATTCTTAGAACCATGAATGACTTTGGAATAGTGTTTCATATAATCGTTTGAGTATGAATGGGTCTAGACCTATTTAGTCATCACATGAAAAGATAGAAAGAGTGAGGTCTATGATGATTGAAATTTTCACCTAATAAATCATTGATATGGACACTCCTACGGTGGGGAGAATCCTTCTGGTTAAGGGTGGTGCAACGCAATGATATTATAGTAATGATTTTTTGAGATGGTCTGGAAGATGTCACAAGTATAAATTAGATGCTAACGGCCAGATGCATGATTGAAATTTAATTGGATATGGAATCAGGTGAGGTCTGATTGTAGGATTTGAGATATTTTTAGTCTAGAAAAAACCTAATATGTTGGATCGGTAATATATCAGTTCTAATGGATAGTGTGGCATGGGTTCATTTGGAAGATTATCAAATCATCGATATCTCATCGGGGTTTGATTACAGATGCCAAAGCGGGCATTTGAATTATCATGAGATAACTTCGAGAGTTGAGGTATCAAGGTTGAGTAATATTTAAACACATTGATGGAGGTAGCCGAGAATCTATGATTGGTCAGACATAGGGGGTCTAGCTAGAAGTTTTACAAGAAATTGGATTTGGTAATCCCAAAACTATATCAAACATGTGGTTTTAGATATGATGGGTATATTTGAGATTATCCAATAATTTTTTGGGAAAATCTAGGATGATTTTGATATTATTTGATGAGGAAGGATCTTCCATTAATTTTTTAATTTGGGGATAAAGAGGGGCACCAGAATTAGATCGGTGGTTTCACATTTTTTTAGGCATGGTGGGCGGTATATACATCAATCGCATTGATATAATGAAAGTATTGAATTAAAATGTAAATTTTTAATGGGAGGAAATGAAAAAGCATTATAATTGGAAACTATGTGATAAGATCTATGGTGGGGAAACCCATTGGCCAAATGGAGAAGTGGGTGATGACATGATTGAGTTTTGGAGTGGACGGGTTTGTGAAAGTATTGTATTAGTGTTTTAGTTATGATTATGGGTGATTTCTTGTGGTTCAGTGTCTTAATCACTATAAATTGAAGGTTTCTCCTTCGGATCATGATTAATGTTTTGGGGTGGTAATTGACTAGTTTGGTATGAATGGATGACCTATCTAGTTTGGGATATATGGTTGTAAAACCATTAAGTCTTTTGGGGGATAATATGTTTTTTGGTGGTGAGTTTGTAAAGCCTCCTATCTATATGGGTGTGGAAATTTGATGAGGAATTTAAATTTTTCTAGTTATTAATCAGTTCATATCTGGGACTAGGATTCGAAAATTTAGTTCTTAGAGTTTTAACACCATTATAAAGGCATTTTAGACATGGTTAGAGGCTCAATAGACATCTCAGGGGAATGTAGGAGCCTTATAAAGGGTCGAGTGGCTATTGCATCTAAATATACAGTAGAACATTCGGTTAGCTAGTAGGAACCACTAGATCACCAGATATGTATGTCAGTAGAATTAGAACATTTTAAAGTTTTTGGATTTATGTATTTTTTATTATTTCCCTAGAGAGTTTTGATATCATCTGAATCCTTTGAAACTTCCATTCATCCTAATTAAGGGACATCCTTTAATAATGTTCATCGGTCTCCCTTCATTATTTCATAAAAGGTATTCCACACCATGTCTTTATTTATGTTTTTTTTATTCAATTAATGAATGAATTAGTTCTGGTTCTTTGGAGTTTGGATCAGATTGTTATGTTTTGTTTGTCTTGGGCATATCGTGGATGGTGGACTTTGTTTCTTGTGCGTTGCAATAATTTGGTATGTTTTCTATGAGTATACTCATTTTTTAAATAGTTTAATTAATTATAGTTTATGTAATTTATTAAATTGTGATTCTTTGTTGGAATTATGAGATGGATTATTTATGAAATCCTAGACCAGTCATGGATGAACCTCTATGGGACTTGGAAAAGTTTTCATCTCCTAGAAATAAGTGGAAAATAAGGAATTAAGGTAGGTTGTATCACTTAAACACCCTATTTTTTATGTTTGTGGTCATATGAATTTTAAAATATGACCTACCCACCTTAGGGTGATAAAAATATTAAGTAAAATCTATATTAATTAAGTTAATTAAATTCTAAATTTTAAATGTATTAAATTATTTTAATATAATTAAATGAAATTACTAGGGTTAGACTATACATGGTGTCCAAGACTATTGGAGTCTCTTTAAAAACTAGATAGTTTCCTCGGAAATTGATGGATAATTGTTTAAATAGTTAATTTATGGTTCCTTATGAGGCATGGATCTCATAAGACATGTTTAACTTGGGTGGATAGACCTTAATTAATGGGTGATAGGTTGGGTGAGAGTATTGATCATGTGAAACCTTGAGAACTAAGTGGATCTCTATACCATCTCTTGAGTGTTTGAAATGTGATATAATCAATGTATTTGTTGAGGCCATGCTATATTGACAGTGATTCTGTGGGATGTATTATTCCCCAAGAATCAAGATTTCACCCAAGTCTTGGATCCAGATTTAGGACCCTTGTGAGGGTACCTCTCCTATATTATAACCTAGGAGAGCCAAGTGGGTTCGCCAATGAATAATAAACCTTAAGAGTCTATGTACATCCTAAGTATAGATATTATTGATTTTCACCTTAGAAACCTCAGGGATAATTTGATCCCACATGGTTATAAGGTTTGGTGGTGTGTTTGGGCAATCTTCTACCCCTTATCTTATGTTTGTGCTTCACTTGGTTATTTTGATGATGTTATGAAACCCATACATACTTTACTGAACTTGGCATATGGGACTAATGTGATGAATGTATATTGGATATTCCGGTGTATTTTTGAAGATCTAGCTTTTGGATTGATGAGATATAGTTGTGAGAAAGATTGGATATTGTGATGTTTTCATGGATGCTCAGTGTCTATCCTATGATCCATATTTGGTTCCATGTGAAGAATACCTATGATTTTTTAACTCAACCTCGAGTCTGTATGGGACGACATGGATTCCACCTACCCCTATGATTCCTAGACATTCTAGGATGTAGACATTAAGGATTAAGGATTATGTTCACTATTATTTCAATGACGATATTCCCTAGTCAGGACTAGGATCTAGCCTATTGATCCAGATCACATTACTTGATCTTGATCTAGATTCCCCAGATTCCTTGGATTTTTTCATTAGGAATGGTTAATTGGGAGTGATTTGATTCCGTGATTTATTAGATGATTGAGAATTATCCCTGATCTATTATTTAAACATGGAGTTCAAAGGGATTCCCAATACACCAAGTATATAGTTGTCGATACATTAATGATGACTAGTTATCCATTTAATCCTAGGAATGTGAGATTCATGGGTTATACACTAGGTTCTATTATTTTTATGGTTGTCATGATATCATGGTGTTCTTAGACGCACTATGAAAATAAACTAAGAAGGTATGGTCAATTGGGGTTATAGACATAATGATTGAAAAGGGTATATTTATGGTACATGGGTTGGCACGATCCACAAAACATTCTTAGAGACATCTAAAATCTAGATGAAGCATTTGTGGTTTATTTATTTTATTTATTATTAAGCTGTTTATTTATTTATTTTGAGCATTTCACCTGAAAATATTTCCCAATTTACCAGTTGTTATGATACCACATTGGTGGTTCCCTGGTGAGTTTAGTACTCACACCATGTTCGAGACACCATTTTTAACACCCCAAGCTTCCATGGTACGTTTCCCTTTGAATAATGCAATAGCTTGCGTTATACGCAACTTCGAGATTCTAACACATCATGACAAATCAAACTAGAAGTTATGAATAGTAATACCCACTTTTTAAAATTAAAAAAAATTATCTTTTAAAATGGAATTCATTTTTTGATTCTGAATATCGAAGTTAGCTTACGGTGAATTTTTTGTATTTTTTTGAAAACTTCAATTTTTGATGAATAGTGAAAAACACTAAATTATAGTTTAAAACTGAATTTTTATTTAAATAATTATTTATTTTATTTAAATTTATTTTAGATCAAAATATATTCATAATATCTATATAAGTTCAATGTAATTCATTGGAATGAGTTTATAATAATTTTAGATATATAAAAATTTTATTGAACTTTTTAACGTCTTTTACCCACCTCCTAGGAGCATTTGCAAATTTACATAAAACTTATTTTTACCACTTCTGTGAGTTAAAAATCAAAAATAAGAGAGACACACTTGATATCAGTTAGAAAAATTTGTTTTAATAAGATAAAAATATTTTTTGGTGAATAGTAACTTTTTACTTTTATTTACCACAGTTAAAAGTAAATAGGTTATTTAAGGGTAAAAATGATATTATTATTATCCTAAAAAATGTACTAATTCTATTGGATAAGTTTAATTAGACAAAAAACAACCTTAGTAAAAAAATATGATCCTTTAGGTCCAATTGGATTAGATTATTACATTTATTATTATTTAATTCAAAGAATAGTTAAAAGTGTCAAATTCAATGTTTAATAACTAAAACATTTTTAATATAGGGTTACACATAAGATAAATTCATTTATAAATATTCATTGAAAATATAAATAAAATTCCTAAATAATGGTATTTTATTTATATTTTTCAACATTAAATAACTTAATTTGTTTATGACATAATGATGATGTAGTAATTACCGTATTAATGAATGATTAAAATAATTGATATTGTAAACATACAAATGAATGTAATTTGATACTTTTTATGAATTTCAGTTATTTTGAAGGCTAATATGAAATATTAGGGTTGGTTATATGAATTTATTTTGAATTAATATTGTTGTTATGAATTTAGAAAAAACACAATACAAAATAGTGTCAAATTTGACATAAAATAGTTTTTAAAACAAATATTATATTATTAATTGATATTCTATTCCTAAAAATCTAAGGCTCATAAAAAAGGCTTATATAATAATATTTGTATCATTAATTAACCACTTGGGTTTCGTTTGGAAGTATATAGTATGTTTATTAACCATATAATATAAAAATACAAAGAGACATGGTAAATGTCAAACTATTTATCTAAGAGTTAAATCTAAACGATAAGGTTAATATAGTGCCCAAAACTATCTAAAACCTGTTAGTTTACTGGTTTTGAGATCCATCCCCGCCTTGTACTTTAAATAATTCATTTTGGATCCATTATAAACAGAAAATTATTTTATTATAAAATAATATTTCTAGCTTTTCCTAAGGTGCTCTCACCCCTCTTATAAAAGGGCACTCCCCCTTCTCTCTAATTCACACATTAAAAGCCATTTTTCTCAGCCACCCCCTGACCAAATACCCTCTCAACTGTCCTCCCTTCGTCCTAGAGGAATTACTTTATTCATAAATCCATCCTAAGAAGCCCTTTTGATCAAATCAAAAGGAGGAATCGGAAGAAGAGGTAAATATTTAATCACCTCTTTCAAGTTCCCTTCTTCTTCCACTACCTCTTTCTTTGTTTTTTCCATTATAAAATAATAAATACAGTATATTATATATACTTTGATGTTATTATAAATATGGTATAACCAAATTCATTATTCTATCCATCCTTTGAATGACATGTCACCATACGTGTGTACGTACGGCTTACCATCTTCACGTAGTGGTGTAGTTGTTATTCAATACATTATTTTTTGGATGGGAAAAATATTGATGGATAATTGATGTAAATAATGAATATAACATGATAATGATATTGTATATATGATATAACATCCAATTATCTATAATTTTAAAATCAAAATAATGATATTTTCGCTCGTGCATACGTACGGATTATCGTCTCCACAAACGCGATGAGATTCATTCCTCGTCGTATCCATTCATGAATAATTTTCATTTGATTAATAAAAATAATTTTTAAAGAAATAATATCATTCTGAGTATAAATAAGATACATCATATCCATAACAATCATTACTTACGTAACAAAGCATATAAATGAAAAAGAATCAGTTAACACCCAAAACGACGATAATACTAAAATATTATTTACAAAGAAATATTAAAAGATCATATATGATATCATATTAATGTATATGATTATTGTATAATTTAATAAAAATTATTTCACCATTATGCAAGAGTTTAAACTACCCTCAACTAAGGAAATGTACAAGGTAAGGGTTAATTTCACAATCTCTTCATTATCTGAGGCTGTTTATATGTAATTATCTGCTAAGACCTCTTTATCATCCACATCCATGTTTCTTAAAAATGTATTTCAAAACATTATAATTATTTTATAGACTATTAATTAAACTCATTTATACCCTTTTTTGTGTTTTATAAAATGTTTATATAGGAATATTTCCATCATTTTCTAAACAAGGTACTTTAGGACCTTTTTGAAAAAATTTAGGTAAGAATGTTTTTTTAACTTATACGGCGGGTGAGGCTATTTTCCGCTGTTATAACATCATAGAAGCTTCCCTTAAAAGATTATAAGAATATTTTTAAATATAAATGTTTTCTTTTATAATTACATGACTTTTCAATGATTTCAAAATAGAAATATATATTTCTCTAAAAAGGTTTTGACTTCATCTATGTCAACATCCTTTAATGGATTTTATGTTTTTTTAAAGATTGATTTATTATGATACAAAACATCCATATTTTATTGAAGGTTTTGTGATATTTTTGACTATGTATGTGTTATTTCATACCATTCAGGGTTTATGGATAAAGAATTGACATTTTGTATGCTAGTTTTAATACAAATGTTTGTGTTATGTTTAAACCATATAATATGAGGAATGCATTGGACTTAGTAAGTGACGGGTGGAGCCTGCTATAGCTCCTCGATGCATTGGTAGGTCTCATGAGACAAACTATTTTCTTAGAACAAGGCCTTGACAAAATCTTATTTGTAATATTGGCATAATGCCTTGACTATGTGGTTATAAAAGTTTGGCATTATGGATTCCATCATTATGAAAGTGGATATTGATATTTCATGTGATTATTTGACTAGTAGAATATCCATGTGAATAAGTAAATGACATTATTTGATTTTATCTTTTCTATATTATTCTGAATTTTAAGTTTTAAAGGATTTTGTTTTAGTCTTATACATTTGCTTAAAACTTTATGATTATTTATGAAATTTTCCACTATATTGTAATCCTTAATGAGCATCTGATCTCACCCCTTTCTATGTTTTGTTTTTACCAGGATAGGAAGAAGTATATTATGACTGACCTGTAGGGATAGTCTATGGGATCTAATTTATGTCCATGGAAACAATGTTGTTGTATTTTTTCATTTTATTATGTAATGTAAACCTTATGAATGTATCTAGTACTTCCAAGTCTACTAAAATAATCGGTATTTTGAGACTTGATCTTTTGTGATCATGCCAATGATATGTAATAATGCACCGACTCTGGGTAACTGGGTTCAGGGCATTACACCACTAAACATGGGTACCAAAGAATATATCAGTTAGTTATTTTAATAACACCTTGGGAAGAGGCCCAAGATAGAATGCTTGTATTAGGTGAGGCTCAGTGTAGTTGTGGAGCCAATATCTTTACTTCATTTCTTATTCTGGTTAGTATATATAACCAAGTAATTGGTTTGTTAGTTTATATTTGGTATCTTTGTTCGGGGATTAGATTTATTTTATTTATTAATATTATTTTTATATTTATTAATTTCATATTCCATCTATTGTGATGGATGATATTTATTTATTTATTCTTTATAGACTATTATGATATAGGGAGTATAGACTCCCCATAGTACATCTTTAAACCCTCATTTGTTGTCAATGGACTCTAGAATTTGGGAAGTTGAGCCTGAGGTCATGGGAGGGTACAATCCAATTACTATTTATAGAGATATCTGGGTCAAGATGTTAGAATAATAAAATTTATAGACATGGAAATATGATTTGAAATAGGGTTTAGTTTGTTTTCCAATGATATTCCCAAATTAATGGTATTGATCTGGATGAAACATTTACATGAGTTGAAAGTATTGAATCAATTTATATATTCTTTATGGAGGTATTCCAAATTAGATTTAAAATATATCAAATAGATACTAAAAAATAATTCATTGGTTGTTTTATTATGTATGAAGTATATATTGAACAAATAAATAGTTTCTAACTTGATAAATATGACTAAAAAAGTGCACTTCAATTAAAGAAGGTTTTATCACTATTATAAAATGAGATATTTTGAGCATTTATTAATGGTGGATTTATATAACTACCATGAATTATATAAAATAAAATATCTATTGAATTATTTGTAAGGGATTACATAAAACTATGTCTTAATAATTTTTAGGAGTGGTTTCTAATTAAACTAGGACAAAAAAAAATTAAGTGGTGATTACTAAAAAAAATCCACCAATAAATCAATAATTTCATCCACCACATCCCCATCATCCCCCCCTTGATTTGAGTTTGATTATTCCACCCTCCCCTTGATCCCATAGCCCGACCCCCCCCCCCCCTCAATGATTCACATCCCTCCCCTCGATCTACAACCTATCTCATAATGGCACCCTCCCCTACCATCAATCCCATCCCCAATACATGATTTCACCCTCTCTTCCCCTTGATCCCTTACCTAGAGCATAGATTTTTTTCATGGTTTCATAGCTATTTTTGACTATTTTTTTATATATTAATATAATCAATTCATTATGTCATGATATGATCTTCATATTCTGGTTATATATTCCTAAATATAAAAATTATATTCTCATGATGTTGATTATATTTATAAACATCATAATATCAAGTTATATATATATATATTTAATGATAATTTCTTATAAGCTTGTATTGATGTATTATACCACTTTCAATTTCTCATGTACAATTTTAACTACTTCTATATTCATTCACTGATTGTTTTAGTCATATTTAACACAATATATATTTGGAATCATATTTAGATATGTTCATCATTTTTGTATTTTCCCATGGAATTAATTAAAATAAAAAATAACCTAATGGGATCCTTATTTTATATATTTTGGTTTTTTATTTTTTTTATATTTCAAATATATAGTTGAATAAAAAATTGTAGTGTTATTTTTTTCACCTATTATTTGACATTGTTCATTGTCTATGTGAAAGAGAACATATATCATGAGAAATATTATGGAATAAAATTATTTTTCTTAATTTATTAATTTTTTTAATTAATAACCAAATAAAAATGAGTGATTATATGTTCACAATTGGATTAATTTGTTTTGGAAAACAATATTCATTTATGAAAAATATTAATTAAAGAAACAAAAAAATGTATATAGTTAAAGTAATTGTAAAATAAGTTTATAAAAAAAATATATTGTTTATATTAATAACACATAAATTTATATATATCATGTTTATATATAGGAAATATACATGTAAGAAATCATTATATATACACACACATATAACATATACATATATAATTTCATAAAATATATATAAACATAATATATATATATATATATTATTTTTTATTTATATATAAAACATATGTATACATACTTAGAAAATATATATCCTCATAAGATATATATATATATATATAATATAAGTGTTAAGTTATATTTTTATTAAGTATTTGATTACAAAATAACACTTATAAACGTTTTTTGGATGATTAGTGTTCATCTAATCTCATTATATTTTCATTTCAATATTTTTAGTTATCCCACAACATACTATTATATACTATTTTTCATATTAAATATTCATCAATACAACAAAAAATTTAAATTAAATAGTTTCCAAACAAATAGTTAAAGAAAAAAACAAAAAAGGGAAAAACCAAAATAGATGTGAATTTATGATTCACTTAAATAATAAGATATTATTTTATAAAAAAATATAGTTTTTTTGATACGATGTGTTATTTTTTTCAATATGTTATGGAATATATTTATATCATAAAATATGAAATCATAATATCAATTGATTATAATTATATTGTATTTCATGATTTTTTTTCAATCAAATTTTACAATTACAAATATTTTTTTGATATTAATTTTTTTATTCCATAAATCTTATGTTTATTTTTTTTAATATTCAATTTAACTAATAAGAGTAATTTTTTTATACATAAATCTACCGATAGAATACATATGGATAAATTATTTATTAATTTACACAAAAATAAACCTGAATTTCTTAAGGGATTAGAGGAATTTTTATATTTTTCAATTGAAAATTGATTCATTAATTGAAGAATAAAATTCCCATATCCTAATTTTAATTTCAAAGGGTTTTTAAAAATACATGAATTTTATGGGAAAAATACATTGAAACAATTTTTTTCTTGATATGTGAGATATATTTGTTAAGGGAAACTATACATTGTAGAAATTTTGAAGTGTGGAAATCATCATAAATAACAACCTACAACCTTGATAATGAATAATAAAATTTAATACCTTATTAAAAATGTTTTCTGCACTATAAATAATTATGAATATTACAACCTATCAATGGAGTCTCTTTATGGGTTTCTATAGATTAATATAGGATAGAAGGTAACAGGTAAATCAAGTGATGTTTATGATTTAATGTATAATGGAAATCAGGAGTTGTATGAAATATGTATCAAATATACAAAATGGTAATTTATAAAAAACAATTGTACCATATATAGTGATTATATGGAATGAAAGATAAATAAATCTCAATAATATTGGTGTTATTTCATGACAAATTTTTTCAAGCTAAGTTCCCTCAAAAATTTTATGAGATGAATAAATTTTTTACAAACCCATACTCAATTACACAAAGATACAAGCATGTCCCAATGATAGTATGTTATATCAAGTAAAAGATTTAGAAAGGGAAGAGTGTAAAAGAAATTATACATTTAGATGGAAATTGGGGAATTGTGATGGAAGACTATATTACTAAAAATAATAGAAATAAAATTTCAATGAAGTTTTTATGTTACTATCCATTAAAATAAAAATTTCAAAGATTGTCATGTCTTCTAAAATTGAAGAAATAATGAAGTGACGTGTTATAAAAAACAAAAATGAAGGGTTTATACAACATCTATTAGATTTAAAATCATGGATATAATTTATTTATTTATATCCAAAATTAATTTTGGATCCTAGAAAAGTTTATGTGGTATCATCTATTGATGGATTTAATCTATTCATGTCTATAAGTATAACTTATATCATATGAATATTTATTTTTATCCTTTACAATATACCTATATGGATGTTTATGCCATAAAATTATTTCAATATTCTAATGTTCATTCCAGGAAATAAAAATTCTTGATAAGAAATTGATGATTGTCATCATAATTTTATACAATAATTGTAATAATTTTAGGGAAATTGGTCAGATACATATGATTCAATGCAAACAAAAATTTTGGTAATGTTTATTTCTATAATAGGGATTATTATAGATTTTACTATATTATAAAACATGTCTAGTTAGTACACTCATCCAAGTTAGGCATGTCTTGTTTCTAACTTTGACATTGAGAAAATAAAATCTCCATATTGTGGAAAGTGGTGTTTCACTTTTCCTTATTGATTCTTGGATTCATTTCATAGATATCAGTTTAATAATTCATGATTAGAAAGATAAAAACATTTTATTCCACAACCAAAATTTTTATTAGGTTTATAAATTATTTCTAAATTATCAACAATTGATTCACACTTTGTGGAATTTTATTAGTTACACATTTCACGAAAAAGAGTTTAAATATAATAAAATAAATTTGTACCAAAAAATGGAGGAAATAAAGTATTTTTTTTAAATAACTTATTGTGAATTTTAAGTGTTACATTATAAGCTTTATGTTATACACATTAAAAACAATGTATGTGAAAATTTGGTTGTTTAAATATTTAATGAATCAGTAAAGTAGAAAAGGCCATGTTAGTTCCTGTAAGGACATTAAAAAAATGAATATAATGTGTGAACTGTGGTAAAATAAAAATTAAAACTATAATTTGATAGTTTCTTTCTTGGGAAATCAAAAAAAATGAAGTCCATTGTATAAAGAATAAGTTTAATGTACATAATGAATATTCAACTAACATCTCTACATTTTTAACCTGAAATGTCATAAGTTACATGGACTCAATATCCATGACTCACATATTTTATGGATCTATTTAAAACTTTAGAATTGAATTAATTCTGACCAAATAAAATAAAATTAGTTATAATTGAGTTTTTCACACTATTCAAATAGATTTTTGTGAAAAAATTAAACTCCATTGTGCTTGAAAATTTTTAGAAGTAATTTTAATGAATCTTTTTCACTTAGAGATAATATTTACCCCATCGATTTTCTTTATGATGGTTCATATAACTGTGAATTTGACCAAGGAAGTTATTTTTTGAAGGACCATACATTATTGATGGATATATCCTATAATGATCTATTTTCATATTAAATATGTATGATTATTATATTAAAATTTTAAAAATCATTACATATGTCTTGTATTCTGCCATTTTACTTTTTCATTAGGTATGTAGTTCATTTTTAGTCTTTTATGAGAAATAATGCAAAACCAGGAGGCTATATTACTAAAGTTTATATGGTAGAAGAGTTTCTAACCATTTTTTCATGGTATTTAGATAATATTGATACCTAATTAAATATAGTTGGATTTTTTTTATAATATTTTAAAAAAATTATTTTCTAACAATAAAACAATAAATGTTCTACTGTAAGTTCATTATGTTGCAAAAATAAAATTACTTTAATTGACACAAATGGAGATAATACAAGTATATAGATATGTGATAATAAATATTTATATTCTATATCCTTTCATTGAAAAATTAAAGATGAAAACAAATATATTATTTTAAGTTCTAATATTAAATAAGAAGAAGATAACAAAATCCATTAACAAAGACATTAATGATTTATTTTCAGTTTAGGTAAGATCATAATAAATTTCACATCAATAATATGTTGATATAATTATCTTATGTTTTTAATAATATTTTATATTTATACATGTAGATCATGAATATTGATATTCAAGTTATAGCGATAGTTGATTTAAATAATTTTTCTTGAAGTTCTTTGTATTATTATAGTGGATTTGATACTTACAATAATAATGGAATTACGTTTATTACATTTTTTTTTGAAAATAGTTGGAAAACAAAAAATAGTGGTATATTCACAAAATTTTCATACTTGTGATACTATAGAAAGTTGATTGAAATTTTCAAATTAATTTAACATGGAAAATTTTCTATTGTATTATTCAAATTCAAGTGGTATGAAATTTATAAGGGAATAAATACTAATTTGTTACAATTTTATTATGTTAACATATCACATTTTGTTGACATTAGTGAGTCTTAATAACATTATCCATCTATTTTTGGATTCAGAAGATAAAATGTTATATGATATGGAAGATAGAGTTAATCAATGGTGGAGTGTTATATTCCACATCAAACTGAGATATTTTTATGATATGGGTGACGGAGTAAAATATTTTTTTTATGAAATTAAACTCCATCAAAAATAAGATATTGATCTATCTTTCCACGGTGATATTGAAACAATTGGTCTTATAAGGTATGGAGAAGATAATGAAATCAATTTAATGGTAGAGTATGAAAAAATATAGTCCATGATGAATTAAATGATCATATATTCATTCCTCATTTAAATCATCACTTATTTTTTTATTTATAATACATGAATTCTATTAATATATGTACAATATTTTCAGAAAGATTTCTTATTTTGTATAGTAAATCATGTTATATCTTGTTTTATATTCTTATTTGATTTAAGAATATGAGAGAAAAATGTTTTAAAATATAATTTTATCTTCTACATATCATATGAAAACAGATGACCCAAATAATATGCTCCCACCTACATCAAGCATGCTCCATACTTTTATTATTCTCCATTTTATATCATTTGATTTCATCTATTATACTCCAATGTTAATAAACCTTTCTCCCTACTTCTAGTGCATCACCTTCTGGTCCAGGTATGTCTAGGGGATTAGATGGATCAGTTTAAGAGAAGTCATTGACTAAGAATATGGTACTATTGTTACCATCATAAGTGTACTAAAGGGTGAATATTATTTGTATATAATTTTTATTGTGAAAAAATAACTTATTGAATATATATATAATAATTTTTGAATATATTAATTTAATAGATTCAGATAGTAATAGGTTAGAAACAAACATGAATATTCTTTATGTGTATAAGATTGTAAATTTTAAATTAATTTTTTCATTTGACATGTTTAGGGTGCCTATAGATGATGTTAGTGGCTTTATGGGACGATCTTTCGCCAGTTATCATGTGAGATGATATCTTTTCCCAACACATATAATGACAAGAGTCGTATTTTGATAAATTAGAAGAATTAATTTTTGATAATTGAAAGTAAGTAAAAAATTAATATTTATAGTTTTTTATCTATTAATCCTATCAAATATAAATATGCATAATTTTGTATAGTTTTTTATTTTTTAATGATATTTTTTTAATTATATTCTGTATTCTATATCTAATTAAAACTATTTTATATTTAAATTTAATTTATTATTGATAGAATATGCACTAGAGGTTGGTAATCAAGAAAAACAATTAGGAGCATGGGTCATCTAGGGGTATAAATCCCGATATAGGGGACTATTATTGATGTTGGATTCCTTTTTTTCAAGTGCTTTATTTGTAATAAAAAATTATATATGTTTCTTGTGTATCATCTTCTAACTTAAAAAATATATTGAATGTGTAAAAAATATTGTTATATAATGTATGAAAATTTTTTCTTTTATTTTTTATATCTATTTGACTATGAAATTATAAAATTTTATGCCCTATGGATATATTTTAATTTTATATTACAATTGGCATCACATTCAGAAGGTATTTAATAGATACTAGTTTTTTATAAGTAGTATCCTTTTAAACTGCCACTAATTAAATAAACCATCACTATATAATTATAGGTTATTTTAATTTTCCCTACTCACTAAGAATCAATTTCTATAAGTTTCTAAACTAGAACTAATAAATTAGGATTGATTATAACTGTTAATAAATTAGTCATAAAAAATTAAATAACCCATCATTAATTTGTTAGGGGTGGTTATAAATACCGCTCTATTATACAAAATTATTCATAAAAATGTATTTTCATTTGATTTAAAATTTCACAACCTCCTATAATCAATTATATTTAATGGTTTTATAAGGTTTCTTCTAATTCATGGGAAACTTGAAAAAACATAGATATTTTAGAGCCTCTATGAATCAATGGATGGTAGCTAAAATCACTATGTATTTGAAAAAAAAAATCATTAATAATATCTATTTTTTATAGTTTATCTGGGTTTAAGATAGCATAATGAGATTTGCATTCAAAAATGAGGATTATTTAAAGAAGGAAAAATTTATGGGAGGTGGTATTGATCGCATTATGGGTGTAAAGAGTGTAAAGAAATAATAATTTATAGTGATTATTTATATTGAACATATAATATTTGATGGATGTAATGTGTAACCATGAAAATAATTTTAAATGTTAATGATATTAGAGTTTAAAATTTCAATGGTTGAAGAAATCACATACTTTTGTATGTTTCAAGTAAATCAATAAGGTGAGTTTATGTCTAAATTAATTTATTCTAATGATATATTAAATAAACTTTCAATGTATAATAGTAATAAAATTTAGACTCCCATTATTGTTGGAACTAAACATAGGAAGAATGAGAATTTAAAATCGTTAGGTCCAACATTGTTTTAGAGATTAATTAAAATCCCTTTTACTTACTGATAACCCAATTTGATATATTATATGAAACATGCTTTCCAGATTAGTTTTAAACAATTGAAAAGTAATAAAATATCTTGTATATGTTGAAAATAAATAATTATGTTTAAATAAGTATTGATTATGGATTATTATTATATACCAGGCACGTCTAGTGAGAATAAAATATTTTATCCATTTATTAAAGATAAAATAAAATATACCAGAAAGAGATGGGTGGGGTCAAATAAAGGAACCTTCCCTCATATATAAAGAAAAATATTTGTATATAATAATTATAAATGTCATTTATATATTCATAATCTTCAGTAGCTTCCCAATAATGTTGATATTTACCTTGATTGAAGATCTTTCCATCTTTGACACCTTATAAAGAGATCTAGTGGACACAGCTTGTAGTAGGTTAGAATAATCCTTGTGTGCCCTTAGCTTTGAAGGAGCATGTTTTAATCCCTTACTGTTAGTTACCTTTGTCTTTCCATATATAATTTCATTCTTAAAAGATGCATGACCACCATTTTAGTATTCCTTTATCGGGTAATTGGCATCCACACCTTCATCAAAACATATTTTTACCCACATCTCATATTTCCTAAGGGATAACATTCATTATTTCTTTAGAGGAAATCAACCTAATATTGATTATAAGTTTTATTGAATACATCATACTATATGGTTTGAGGAGTACAAGACACTAGCTGCATGCATCCTTTCCCAAAATGAGATTGTGCAGAGATAACCTCTGGAACATTCAGATTAGTCGGAACATAGTCAACAATTTCCATAACCTGATCCATGCTTTCATCATCCAGTTTAAGAATTGACGCATCCACCTAAAAATTCTTATCCAAGATAGGATTCCTACCTATCTAATACACCATCCTACCAAAATTTAAGTTGGGACCTGATATTATCACTGAGGATGAGGCCTTTGCCTTCAAACTATCATCCAAAACCTCAGAAATATGTTTCTTTTCAAATAAATGTCTGCTAAAAACATGATATGTGGTATTCTTCACCTTTAATTTCATCCCACAAAACGTCTCATGGTTCCATTTTGTAAGGAAAAAAGGATAAAAGCAGATTTTTATGACATGTATCTTTAACATGACCAATTTTTTGATAGTCTAAACAAAAAAGATGAAGTATTTCATATTCCACCTTAAGAGGTATGTAATCGTCCAATTCTAGAAGCACTATATTTTTAATCAATAACATTCTTAAGTTATCTTCCACCATGGCCCTATAAAATTTCATGAAATTGGATACCTCAGTGGCTCTATCCATTTTAATTAGAATACCAACAGTGTAGGAGATATCCAAAAGAATCTTAGGATGCCAAAGAATCCAGGTAAGACTAATAATTTTAATCCAAACATGTACCTAAGTATTTTTTAATTCAAATTGATTAAATTAAAAATATCATTCTTGAATTCAAATCATACCTAGATTTAAAGAAATTGATATGATCCCTATTCCTTGTGCTTCAGTTCCTCTGATGGGAAAATGATATGGAAAAAACCCCTACCCATGGTTATATATATCCAATATGAATAATTTCAAAGATAGGGTATTTTTTGAACCAAAAAATAAACATTCAAAAAATATCCACCCTTAGGATAAACAATCCTAGAAATAATTGAGAACTTTTAAATCTTAAATCTGTCAACTATTTCCTCCTTATTATCTTCCACATGAGAAGTATCACCCTTCTTCACAATACAGTCTATAATTACATCCTTCAAACATGTAAAATTTCTTCAGTTGGGATCCCTTTAAGAATACACAAAACTTAATTTTTTCACATCAAAATTCAAGTTGGCAGAACGCGCCATCATCGCTACTAGCGTGTTATTAACTCAATGAATCTGACCAGCCTCATCTGCCAAAGACAAATGAGCATTATAACGGGAATACAAAGGATGTTTCACTAATTCTTTATCCCATTGAGATCCATGTTATTTCAATTCTAATCTCAACATAGGGTATCTGATCTTTTTAGTCACTACTATCAACCCCATCGTGGAATGCCAAGATTCATCCTCAATGGTCACCTCAGACAGCCCCGATGTGGGACTCCGGTATATATTCAAGACACTTCCGACTGTAGATCTACACAAGCTGATCCTCATTGCAACATCTTTAGATCCATGATCATCAATGTCAGCTAGCATTATAAGGTGACCAGATCTAGAAATCTATATCGTAAAGACCACCCAAGGTCCATGTATACCCATGTCATCCAATCAACATTCATCTATATCGTATGACACACTGACCACCTCCCCTCCTCACAAGGCATCTCTGTCTCGAGTTCTTGGTGGAGGATTCCCCCTATAAATCAGCTTTAACACAAAGAAATGTGGAATCAACATGGAGGAAGAAACAGTAACCAATATATTCCATATATTATTATATAACATAGGGAAAAAACAAAAACTTTTTTACATATAGATATATTAATTGGGATGAAGAAATGTTGGATAGAAAATATAAAAGTGGAGGGGATTTCTATATTGGAAACAATTACATTTGATGGTTGATCAAGAAAAAAGATAGTAATTATATATGTATAGTTAAGGTACAGTACATTTTAGCAACAATAATATTTTTTCAACTGATTTCGATGATGAAAAAATTAGAGGTTCTTGGTGAATAAGTGATGTTAGATATGGTTATCTTATGTGAAAAAAGAGAAATATTGGTCATATGAAAATTCTTGTACAAAATTCTGGTATAAAATATATATAGATTTAATATCACTTGATTTAAAAAAATGTATAGAAATTACTTTTCAAGGTGGATCATATTATAAAAAATAAGAAAGTGGAATATATTTTTACAAAACTACTAGCTACACTATATTTTGAGAAGCATCAGTTTAATATTTGAGTTAAACCAACTCCCTAAACATAAGTATGTTTGGAACATACCCTTTCCCAATATGTTATATATTAAAAATATGTTTTCTTATGTTTCTAAATTTAAGTATATTCACTATGGACTTACTATTAAAGTGTAATAAAAAGGATATATATGAACACAAATGGAAGAGAATTAAATTAAGTAGAGATAAAATATAGGGAAAGATTTTTTATAATAATTTCATGTTAATGACCATGATAAAAAGTGGTAAATTTAGGTATTGTGAAAAAAAGTGGTCATCATTTATGGGGAGTGATGACAAGATTTTTATTATATAATGAAGTATATTGATTTTTTAAAAGTAACAAGTGGTATACTTTGGAATATTTCACCTCATTTTTGTTTAATAAATTGGTCATGACTCACGGAGGATTTGTGTTTATTGAAAATATTACCTTAGTAATTTAGAGGCCAGGAAGGGATATGGATGAAAATCATGAAGGAATTTAGAATAAAGAATTTTTAATAAACCTAAAGGTTTATATTTTTTGAACCTAATAAAAATGAGGTATAATATTTGAATTATAATTTTTTTGAATTTTCTAAAAATTAATGGCTTACTAATGATATCTTGTATTGATGGAGTATATTATAATTAGAAGGACTGGGCTTGGATATTGTATGTAGTTTAAATAAATTTTTTATAAAGACATTTCAAAACAATATATCATGGTGATAGTTTCAAAAGTTATGGTTTGATTGTGTAAAAACTTAAAAAGGATTACACATTCTATCTAGAAAGTATTAAGAAGTTTTATTTTAGTTAATTGAATCAATCCATCATGGGTGGAAATAATTTTTTAATCGTGGTCTTTTTTATGGATAGTTTGTGAGAGCACACTAAATGAAATGAGATTATGATTTCATGGTTGTATTAAAAGTGGATGATAGTTACTGTTGATCAAATTTTTGAAATATTTTTTAGAATATTATATATTGGGTAATATAATTTTACGCAGAACATTTTTTCTTAAATTCACTAAATATAGTGGGGATCTAAGAATAATCATGATGTGTTTAACTATCATTTTAATGGAAAATGGATTTAGAAAAAATATAGACTCATGATTTTACCTAAAGTAAAGTACTCAACAAATTTATTGTGAAAACCACATAGTGGTCACCCAAATAAATTTTTGGTTGAATTTATGTGAAAAATATCAAGATATAGAATCTATTGAAAAATAAAGAGAAGGATATGTCCCATGAAATAGATATTATAGTAAACTTATTGGCTAGGGGAAAATTATCTGTGGTATATAAATAACATTTCATGGTTTTGGTGATATTGAAAAAAAATCAATATTCATATATTGTGAAAATTTGGATATATATTGAAGATATTTATAAGATATAATTTAATTTTTACTGAAATTTTTTACTACCATTGAATGTGTATGACTCTAAAAAAATAGCATACATAATATATTAACCTATCTTATCTAAATTATATGGTACTGAATAATAAATTTGGATGGATTAAATGATATGAATTGTGTGACACATATAAAGAGGTTCCTAAATAAAAAAAATTATATAATTATAAAAATAACATTTAGAAACATCTTCTAAATTAAATATATAAAAACACAAAGAAATGAATAAATTTTTCATGGTAACACTAATTTAAATAGAAACACCATATATGGTTTGTTTTATTTGTTATAATTTACCATTCTATTATAACGTCATATGTTCCAATTAATCTTGAAATCCTTTTCTAAAAACAATTAGTGGAGATATAATAATATAAAGTAATCCTTTATATTGGTAGAGAGACAATCCTAAACTCATAATCACTTAATATTTTATTTTTTATTATATAGTGCAATAAAAATCATCATGTATATGCTCCTTTGATATAGACCATTGGGTTAAGAGACTATAATTATCATTCTCATGTTAGTTTTCTTTCATTACGTGTTTTATAATATTACTTTGTATGTTAAACAAATTCAATGTTTCTCTTAAAAAGGGACATGATCCAATTACGGATATTCATTGATGAAAAGTTAAACTATAATTTACTCTCAACCTCAAGGTGTGTGGAACCATTGTGTAAATGGATCCCTATGGATACATTATACCTTGGTTTATAGATAAAAATTACATCATGGTGGGATCATTTCATATATCCAAAAACAACCCAACAAATACAAAATTAGACAATAATATCCAAAGAAAGGGGCTCAATTAGATTTTATAAAAAAAGACATATAAATTCAAAAAGAATTAAATAATTAAAATAATAATGAATGAATGAAAAAAAAAATAGAATAGAAAATAAAAAACAACTAATCCATAATAAGATTAATTATTATAACTTTTCTCCTAAGAAAAGATGACAATTTAATGAAGTTATTGTGCAGTCACTCTCAAATTATTTTTTTCATTCTTAGCTACAACACAATTCTTGACCTTGGTCATTCTCACAAGTAGGTAAAACTTTTAATTAAAATATTATATATTTTTTAATGATATAGATTAACAAAATAAAATAGTACATCAAAAAAGGGGTGTTTGGTGAATTATTATAGATTTTAGATAAAAATACATAAGAAGATGATGAAAATCTTGAGATTTTTTTGAGAATGTGTAATTGATCTAATACAAAACTTACATTGTTTTTTAAACCTTGTAATTTCATTTATTTTTTCCCTCATAATATGGTGACACACATATCACATGAATATTAACATTAAAACTAATAAAATGGATGGTTTTACTTAAACGTGACTCAAATAAAATTATTCTATTACTATGATAAACTATTAAATTTGACTATATTACATTGTTGGTTATATATTATGAAATTATTAAATTCCTAAAAAAATTAAATGCATAAGATTAAACAATATTTTATAATCATTCACTTATTTTTTTGACAATAAAAATCATGCTCAAATGATTCTCACTTAACATACCTCAGTTGTTAGGTGTTCAAAGTTTGACATGCTTGACAAAAGGAACAAAACTCAAATTACATAACATAAATGTTATTCCCCTAGACAGGATCACTCTAAAAAATAATCGGATGGGGTCTATCTATAGCCTCATATGTGTCTCCTTATATTCCATTGGTTTATGACTAGCGGCATGATTCTAAGGGGATACGATATGGAGACTATAAAATCTGGTTAGAGTAGTAATTAGAGAATAAATAATCGAATACATATAAACAAATCCAAGTAAACATCATAGATAAAATAAGTAAAGTGTTAAGAAAGAACCTAATCATCATAATTCCATAAAAATGAGTGCTCCATGTATAACATACTAGATCTCCCATGGGAGGATCATACCCAATAAGTAATAAAAGAACAATATAAAACTAAGTCTAAAAGATCACCCCAACTAGTCATAAGTCTAGTCTGTTCTCATCTTCCATCATCCAACCTATGAAGTCTACAATCAAGAATAGGGTCTTTCCCAAATAGAGTTCTATAACCAAATATCATATGCTTGGGTACCCAAGTGTCCTGACATCTCAAGCTAGGTGTTAGTAGAACTTAGTAGGCCACCCCAAAAAATGTCCTCAAATATAATGAGTCTGATAAACAAGTTCATGTCAGGTGTTAAAAAAAGAAAGCTAAAATAAATAAATAAATAACCAACACTAATATCCAGGATCCATAGTGATGCCTATGGTCAGAACATACCTTCTTCAACTAGTATTATGGTGTCTCTAAAAACATCATGAGGACCAACCTCTATGATAAAACACACATAATCTAGGTGCTCATCCTATTACTTCCCATCATCATGAAATATAAAAAAATCTAATCACTCATATCAACATTCCCATGGAATCTGAGTGCTCATCTCATCATTCTAAAAATTCAATAATTGTCAAGGATTCCAAGACCTCATCCTTACATTACCAACTATCATGCATCATATGCAATCTAGGAACTCCTCCTAGAATTCTCAAGCATCCAGTGTCACGTGGAATCTAGGCACTCATCCTGACATTCCCCAGTATCAAGAATCATAAGGAATCCAGGTGCTCATCCCAGCATTCCATGAATCAAGTGTCACATGAAATCCATTAACTCATCTTGATATTCTCAAGAATCTATAATAATATCTCTTTTATAATCCGATAATCTCATCTTGGAGTTTTCAATTATTCAAACTCAGGTATCATATAGAATCCAAAGATCTCATCACTGCATTACCAAACTTTAAGAATCAGTTTATTCCATTAATTATATAACCATTCATTATATTTATTTTTCATTTATCATAAGGCTAAGTCAAGGTAATTTCAATCATTCTCAAATCATGAAACCCCCATTTAAATTTATAATAATATGGGACATCAAGAATCACATACATTTAAATTCATCAATTACCCTTTACAATGTTGAACTCATTTCACATTTAATCATTTTCTAAATATATATATAACATACACTTCAATTCACAAGCCACCAATTTCCATCACATCTTCCATTATCCATTTCATAACCCATGGTTTACCATTTTACCATATTGTTATATATTCATTTTATCATACTTTTTATTTTATAATAATATTTTTCACACTGAGGAATGTTCATCAAACCAATTATTTGACTAATTTTCCCAATTCTAGATCATTATACCTTATGGAAATATAAATGGTCAAATTCTAGGCTAGGCCCTTCAATTTGAATCACCCTAATTTCTTAATGTTTTTTCAATCCTTCCAATCCATCTATAATATAAATGATTGTGAAATACCATTTCATAATCCTTGATTTAAATCATAATTCCCCATTAAAAATGTTAAACATATTAGATATTGATTAACATCATGTTAAAATAAGGTTAATGTTTTAATAGGGTTCGTACTTTCAATATTACCCAATTATGTTTTATAAAACATGGACTTCCCTTACATTGAGAAATTAAAGGTCAATCTATTACTAAGTCACACCACTGGGGTCACCTATTTTTGATGCTTAAGAATTTGTAATGGAATTTAACTTAAGAAAACTATGACTTAAAACATTTAATTAATTTTATGGGAATTTCTAAGACAACTTGTGAGACCACAAAAACACACACTTAGAAAAAAATGAAATACAATGGAAATTGGGGACAATGAACCTTATCCTTAGAATTACCCACACATCCAGTATTGGCCTTTAGTTTTTCCTAAACTAGAAGAAAATTATGAATCAAAAAAATATTTGAAAATAAGGAATATTATAAAAAAATATGATAGATCTTGGTTGAGAGTGAGGTAAAAAATAATAAAAGGTAATAGAGTCATAGCCTTCCATGTATCTCAAAAATTCATCCTACATAAGACAAAATAAACTCGGGGTGGTAATATCCATCATATAAGAGATGGAGAATAAGGATATGTGCATGGTCACTACTGGGTATAAATATGGGAGAAAAGGAAGGGGGTATGGGTTATAAAATCATATGCAAAAAAGGGGTGAATCCCAATTATTTTGGGGTGAGTTGTTTGAATACATCATTTTCTTAACCATGTATTGTATATGTAGTCATCAATATCTCAAAACACCCAAACTCATATGTTGGGTCTGCACAGTTTAATCATATAGATACAACTATTTGAATCGGCTATATAACACTTTACAATAATTTGAACAATTTTTCTGAGATGTGAGTAAAATTTACCCCAAGTATTAGATCCAAGACACCTTGAACTGTTTCCAATAAAACTCTCAGGGTTTCCCTCAAATCATGCACTAGCCATGATAGACAATCATTACCTATAAAAACTAACTAAAAACTTCCCCACACTCATGGTGCTACATTGTTTATCCCAAATTTTGCATCTTAAATGAAAAAACTAAAAATACTTATAAAACAAAAACAGAATCTCTTGTGATTTAATTATGAAACAATTCCACCTCCGATGCCTCAAACCGTACCCAAAAATATGCCTTTAATATGTTCCAACTCTTTTATTCTTGATACAAAACCTGATTCTTGAAATTAACCATCCACAAAACCCCAAAATTCAAAAACAACATAAATTACTAACTTGATAATGGATAGGGTTTTAAAACCTCTTTACCTTAATACATCTCATCCCTGATAAGTTTCATCAACCATTTAACCACAAAATCTGGCCTATACATGTTACCAAACTAGAACCATCTTTTCGTGTATTACTCTAAAGAGTTGAATGAGCTTCTCCATCATAATCTCAAATAAATTTTGTTCAATTCACTAAAACGCAAGACACCACTTATATTTTATTAATGAAGCACCAAAATGGTTCTCCACATCACCCATCTAATCCATGTACCAAAAGATTAATTTAACCAACCTATGGTGATCCCCATCACATGGATCTACTAAATGGGACAATTATGATCCATGGTTCTCCCACTGTAGTAATTTTCTAACAAACCCCCACTCCAAACTCTAAAGATTTTCCTGATGCATTTCCACCCAACTATATCCAACTAAAAACAAAACCACTGATTGGAACTCCATTGGATTACTCTCCTTAGAACCCTTAGTCATACCCACTGATATGTTATTAAATTTCCAGATCATAATGTATTATCGTTTGAGTAATCCTAAAGAATGTTCAAGTGTAAACAGAATAGTCTAATCTCAATTACTAGTGTCATAAAAAACTACCATCATTCCTGAGAACTGATGCACCACTAAATGCCTATTTCTACCTCAAGTTTGATTCCAACACATAGACCTTTAACTAATATAACATCATAGATCCAAATTTGGTATTCTCCATTAGAAAAAATTGAACTCAAATCACCTATACATAAGGCTCCCATTGTAATATCAACTATCTATAGAATGGTATCACTACACCCACATTCTTATCCATAGAGAACTACATGCTCGCGGTCGTTTCAATACTCACCACCATAGGGGTAACCCCATAATTACCCCATTAAAGCAAAACTAAATCTCCATGATCCATATTATATTTATTACTTCATGGAGTGACAATATGTGACCATTATACTTATACCTAAGAGAGATAAAAAATCCCCAAAAACCACATTTTTTTATTTTTCCATGAGATATTATCTATAGTATTCATCGAACTTCATTTAAACTGAGGGACACACACTTAACCAGCTAGTGGTGTACTCCCCATCTTATAACTTCCCTTATCTCTCATCAAACACAACCTAAAGTGTTTTTATCATCAAAACACCTGTGTTGCTACTCTAAATCCATGTCTATTCCCCAAATTAATCCATCATAAGGTTTATTCTCAAATCGACCATGCCACCACACATCAACCAGTCCATGTTCTCTTTATCATAGAAAAAACATCACCGACCTTATCTAAAGACTCAGTTCACCATGACCATAGGCCTTTCATTGAACACATATCAGTCCCCCACCCATGCATATGGTTTCTTACTCATTGAGAATCATGATGTATGCTTCATTACCATCCAAACCATAAGCTTGTGGCGCAGTGCAGCCCAAAACATTATCATATCTAAGATTCCTCAAAATCACAGTGGTTTCATGTTCTCATGGAACTAGAATATAAGGGTTGGACTCAAACCCCAATGAGTCACATTTCATCAAAACTCATCAAAATTTCTTAATATACTATACATACCTCTCACATGTTCCAGTCTCACTAATAAAAGAAAATCTGAGACACATTTCAAAACCAAATCATATCACCATGAACAAACCATTTACATGACCACCCATAAACCATGCATCATTTTGAAAACTGTAGCATATAACCATGCTCTACTTTCCCTAAATTTGACAACTTTAGGTTACCATCAACCATATCATTATAAATTGTGCTAGTAATCCATAAGGATAGAAATTTAAATTATATATCCCTATTAAAATTAGTCTCGATAAAAAAACAAATTATGGAATATACATTCCCTTCATAAAAACAATTAAAGGATACAAAAAACAAATGGAAACCAGACCCTAAACTTTATCAAACTATCTCACCAGCATCCACTAGACACTAAAAACACCATCCTTACACCAATCTCAAACATGAGTATTTAACCATGATTCTTTTCTCAAGATCATATATGTTCCCAAGAAAATGTATCTCTCAATTTTACCTTGACTTTAACCAATAAAAAACTTACTAAAATATGGAAACACCTCAAAACACAAGGCTTCTCTCTGGACACAATCTTTATAGACATTATGAACTTTAGATAATGGGATACACCACTATCCTTAACTCATTATCAATAGGAATTAACATATCATCATCCAAGTAAGGACTCTTAAACATGTTCATATCTAATCTTTCACACCCACTATCTGTTTAAGAACAAATGGAAAGGTTTACAGATGATCATTCCACATCACAAACTCAAGGCCACAACTCAAACCAAAGTAACACCATGCAATACATTTACTATTTGATACATTTCACATCAATAAAGGTCTCACTAACTAAGATATCTTTACATCCCCACTTCCATTCCCAAGCTTAGGACTTTCATATTATGGACTACACATCACATCACTAGGACAACACATATTTTAGGAACTCTCAACAGCCCCACCCACCCATACACGGGGTCAAACCTAAGACACTCGTAATAAGAAATTAAGAATATATAGGATTTAGACTTTAAGTATTTACATTATTTCACATTTTTTGAAAAAAATCAAGAATTTATCTAGTATCAGGTTTGAGGTCTATGTTTAATAAAATTCCTTTCACTAGTTATATGGTAAACCACCTTATATGTTGTTTGTTGGAACTTTATTTAACCAAAAGATTCACTTTAATAACTTATATACTTACTCATATTTAACAAGAAGTCACATTAAGATTTAGTAAAGAAGAGTTACACTATATACATTAATGGTAAAACACCATATAAATTAATGCAAACACTTTAAACACCTACCCCCACTAAATAATGTAAGACCATAGGTATATAAAAATAACTAGAAGACATAAGTCACAAATATATTGAATACTATTAATATATAAATCATAATAAAAAAATGAAATAAAAAACATTTGTTCCAAGATTGATCAAGAAACAAATACAACCACTTTTCATATTAAACAAGATTAAAAATAATATAAATAAATAACACCACACCCAAGTGAACTACCCATGGTGGAAATTAATCCAATGTAAAAATGAAAAGAAATAATAATACTTTCAATCCTTAAAAACATGTATTTTCACCTATATGTGGGTTTGAAAATCCATAGAATGAGCTCATTATCGAGCTTTAACGACATCTTATTACCTAGTATAACCTTCCAAAATAGTAAGAGAAAACAAATTAACCTTTAATACTAATTTGTAACTTACCCATTATAGATCACTCTAAATAATAACCAGACCAGGTCACTGCATATCCTTATGCATTCCTCCTTGTATGATAGAGGCTACCGACTAGAAGCGAGGGTCTAAGTGGATATTGAGGGGAGTTTATAACCTCTATACAGAGTATCAATAGCTGTAGAAATAATATAAAGAATATAAATTATGCCAATGAACAATGTATATAATACATGGAAATTTCCAATAAATAATCCAATCATCACAATGATAAAATAAATGAATTTTCCATACATACTATATCAAATACATTATGGGAAGATCATACACAACAAGTACTAAAAGAACAAAATAAATAAAAGTCTAAAAGATTATCCCTAATTGGTCTTGAGTAAAACCCAGTTCTATCTCCAATAATCTTACCTATGAATCATATCTTGAGCATATGTCCTTTCCCCAGTATAGTCCAACAACCAAGAAACATCTTCTCGAGTACCATGTTCCATGGTGGTCTAAGCATTCTATGTGTACAAACCAACATGCCACCAACAACAAAATCCCAAAACATGACCAGTATGATAAACAAGTTCATTCAATGTGATCTAAATAAATAGTGGAATAAAAAATAAATAAATAAACAACACTAATGGTCGGGATCCATGGTGACACCTAGGGCCATCTCTTGCCTTCTTTATCGAGTTTCAGGGTGTCTCTGAGAACATTTTGATGATTGCGCCTCTATAAGTAACCACAAAAAATCCATGATCTCATACTATAATTCCATTATAATCATGAAATATCATACAGAATCTATGTTTTTATCCCAATATTCCCATTGAATTCGAGGTCACATACTAATATTCATAATCATCAATAAATCCCTCGGATTCGAGGTTCTATTCCAAGTATTACCAAGTGTCAAGTATCATATAGAATCTAGGAACTCATCTTGAAATTCTAATGCAAAAAAAGAAGCATACAGAATTTTAGTTCTAATCCTAGTATTCCCAGTATCAAGAATCATACAGAATCAAGAATCACATTAAGAAATTATAAGCATCAAGTGTTAGAAGGAATATAAGAACTCATACTAACACCCCCAAGCATCAAGAATCATATCTCATATGCAATCCAAGTATACCATCCAAAAATTCCCCAGTTACGAGAACTTGTGTATCATATAGAATTTAAGGATCTAATAACAGCATTCCTAAAATTTAAATATCAATTTATAAATTGAATTTTGTATCCATTTATTCTATTTAGTTTTTATTTGGCCCAATTCCAATTCAAGGTATTTTTAATCATGATCCAAAACATGAAAAACTCATTTAAATTTAAAATAATAATGGATATCATAAATCCCATACATTTCAATTAATCACTTACCCTTCTCTATGTTGAACCCAATTCACATTTAAACATTTTTTAACTCTATTTATAATTTACAATTTAATTAAAAATCACCAATTTATTTCATATATTCCATTATCCATTTCACAATCCACAGTTCACCATATTATCATATTATTATCAATACATGTCTTCATCCTTTTTATGACACATGAGACTTTTACAAGATTTTTCATGCCAAGGAATGTTTTTCAAAATAATTACCTAACTCAATTTCTAAATTATAGATCACTATACATTATGGGAAAGTCAAGTGATGAATCCTATGTTATGACATTCCCTTAGAATCACACAACATTTATTAAGGATTCATTTAAACATCTAGTATATTAAAAATATTAATGATTGTGAAATTATATTTCATAATCTTCAATTTAATTCATAATTCCCCATTAAAACCTTTCAAATATATTATATATTTATTTATAACAAGACAAATCAAGTTTAAAGTTTGAAATAGGGTCGTTTCTTTAAAAATGTCCACTATGTTTTTAAAAAACCAAGGTCATCCTTGCGTTCTCAAATTACAAGGTCAATCAATTACAAAGGAACTCAACACGGTTTACCTATTAATAATGTCCAAACATGTGTCAGGTATTTTAATTAAGGAATATGATAGCGGAAAATATTTAATTAATTTTATGGTCATCTCTTGGAAAATCAGTGAGAATACCAATACCCATAGTTAGAAAATCATGAAAGACTATAGATAAAATTTGCGGACCATTTGTCTTAGACTTAGAAGATGCAACACATTAGGTATTGAACTTCGGTTTAGAATCATTTATAACAAAATGAAGAAGAAAAAAATCCTATAAATAGACCATATTAGATAAAAGTGGTGATTTCTTTATTAAAACTAATATAAACAAAGAAGAAAATATAATGGCTTTATAGCCTTAACTCTAGATCTCCAAAAAATATAGCAGAATTTTAAATAATTAAGGGATGGTGGAGATCCATCGTAGAAGGGATGGAGGAGAAGGGGGAATTTGTATGGGGTTTTGGTCAAAATGGGGCAGAACATAAGGATTTTGGGGTTATAAAATCATTTGGTAGAAAGTGTAAAATATCACTTTTAAGGGAGGAATGGTTTGGATATTTGGTTTTCTAAACTATGCCCCAACTATGTGTTCAATGCTACCGTAAAAACACACCACAAAAAGTTGTTCTGCACTATTTACCAATTGTTCTCTAACTTTGTGAATCAACTATAGACCCCTCTATAACAATCACATGGTTTGTTATCACCCATGTGCAGACCATGTCTCAAGTCTCAGATCCATGAAACTTCATATAGTTTCCTTTGAAACCAACATGGATTCCCTCAAACTAGGTTCCAGTCATTCCATAAAACCATTACCTATATAAAATGATCAAAAAAGTGCCCCATGCTCAGGGTATTTTATGGTTCCTTAGAAACTATTCACACGAAACAGTGCATCATGAACATAAAAATCCAAAAAACATCAAAAACATAACCTGAAGATCTTGAGAATTATTAGATAACTAAATACACATATAAAGACTCAAACCATACCCAAAAACATTCCTTTAATACATTCTAACTCTCATATTATTTATCCAAATCTCGATTATTGAAAGAAACCATCCATCAAACTCAAAAATAAAAAAAATCAGGAAATATTTAACTGAGGAAGGGGTGGTGGTTTACAATAAAAATTCAGAAAAAAAATTAATTATTTTTTTAAAATAAAAAACATAATTTCATTATATTTGATCAGTTACAAATAAAATAGTCCAAAAAAGGAGAACAAAACATTATGGAAATGGATACGAGCCACTTATATCTTACTCTCAAGTTATTGAGATATATACACACTATAAAAATAAGTGAAATAAAAATTATATATTGGATAGACAACAGGTTTAGAAATGGTTTGAATAATGTAAAAATAATATTTCCCAAATATTTAAATCTCAATTTCCCTGAATTATTGACACATGTACCACAAAAAAGTCTCATGTACTTTGATAGGAAAAATTAATGAGTTTTTGTACAATGTTTTTGTTGAAAGAAAAATAGAGACCATGTTTCTTAAAAATATCATAGAGATAAAAATATAATAATATAGCATGAATATTCCTAATAAATTTTCAACAAGAAATAATGGAGTATCTTGCTTAATAAGGATATATGGATGATTTAAACAAAAATTTCTAATAAAATGTCTATTTTTCATCTAAATTTAACCCCTAATTAATCTAAAATAAGGTTAATTTATCAATTTTTGATGATTTTATCAATCTAGATTTAATTTGTGTGATTGTTTAAATGTTTATTTTTATTTATTTGTTATAAATTTTTAAATTAGTCAAAATCTATGAAATATTATCTAGAAATATTTAATTTTATTATTTAAAGGGTTGTTGATTTTGATTTTTAATTATTTAAATAATATCTTCAAATAAATTGTTTATATATTAAATTTATTTTTTTGAAATTTATGTAAATTCATTTAATTTATTCTTTTTCTTAATCTATAAAAGACATTCAATTTTTATTTTTAATTGTTTTAAATTTTCAGTACTAAATCTGGACAATGTTTACAAAAACTAAATATCACCATTTTGTGCAAGTGGAAATCAGGAAAATTTCTCAATATAACTCACCTTAAAATTAATTGATCATAAGTGGGACTAAGCTATTATTCTTCTCATGGTCATTGAACCTACCACAAGACCACAGTGAAAAATTGACAATGCCTAGCTATTGTGAGAACAAAACCCCAACTGACCATTCCTTCAACCTGCCACAAGAAGTCCACAAGTTTTCACATGGTGGTCTAAGGTACTACATGAAGTAAATATACGAACCATTGGGGTATATCAAATCAACCTCATGAAATTCACCATCCTATTGGGTATCACCTAAGCTACTGTAAAAGTAAGAAGTAATTGCAATAATTGTACCTCATAGTCACTCATTAAACTGGTCATAAGAAGAACGTGAGTTTCTAAACCATTGAAAATCAACCTATGATGTCCCTCTCATTGAAACCAACCATAAGAACACTCTTAAGATATAATTTGTCCCCTAAGTTGACTATAAGAGGTGTGGTCGGCTGCAAGTTGAGAATCCAGCCTATCATGCCTCCCATTCTTCTCTAGTGGAGATCCTCAGGATTAAAACTGAGTTGAAATAAGATGTTGAGACAAAAATTAAATACCCAAAAAAATTACATTCCATTATTTCTAGAATTAATGTTTTATCCTGATCTAATACATACATCATCTTTCATGTGAGGCTTGCACATATTATTCCCCCTACACCACGATGTACAGAAGTGATTTCACTCTGATTCTTTTAGAATGTGTAAATATCTATATAATGGGAGAGTAATGTTTTAAGAATAATATTTTAGATATATAGTCACCTGGTGAAATATAGACCCTCTAAATTTACACATAAAGATAATAAAAAAAGAAGAATTTGGCCATGTATTTTGAGAAACATATAATAATACTATAATCATGAGAGTTGGAAGAGAAATGTGTGCTTACCAAATGGATGACTCTTTGAAGCGCACAAAGAACCTTAAATATTCCAACTATAAATTGGGAACTATTAACCGAGGATATGATTGATTCTATGACTACTCGATCGAGGGATGAGGAGTAGTTTGATATCACTCTAGTTTTATTTTAATTCTATTTTAATTCTCGAGTTATAACACACTAATCCATTAGTGTTTGAGCCAAGGGGATTATAATATCCCGTATTTATGAATTCAATATTTTATTGACAATTATCTTCTATTAATCACTCTTTAATTGTTTAATTGTGTTTAATTTTAGGATATATACTTTTTCTATAAACGTTTCTTCCTTTCTTCCAGGTTTTCACACACGGTCCACCTGGAGATTTTAGTGATTATTATATCCCTCTGATTAAGACAAAATAAGTAGGGGTAGGTAGTCAATTGATGTTCCATTTTACTAGAGATAGAATACACTACAAAAAACTAGAATTTAGTGATGTTTCTCTAATAATAATATTCATAATACAATGCTAATTTTAAATTTATGAAGGCAATATGGAAAACATAGCTAATTAGGCCACGTTTTCAGGAAAACATCACTAATTTTTTCATATTTGACAGAAAACGTCACTAAATTTAAAATTAACCACATTTTTAAAACTGGATAAATTATTGACCTTTTTAAAACTATTTTAAAACCACATTAGTTATATATATGTTTGATTCTATTAATTTACACACACATATATATAATTTTATTATTATATTAATATATATAAATTTATATTTATATTCAAATATATTAACACATGTTTAAATATCATTAAATATATATATATAAACACATAGGTGTATATATATATAGCCCTCAAGGTGAAACTAAATGGTAGCCGCCTCTGTGGGTCTTAGAGAGGTCTCGATTTTGAGCTTCGTAGAGTTCTTCGTTGTATTTTTGTGTTGCATGTTTTATTGGTAATGTAACTCATTTTTCCACATCGATGTAAATATAAATTTAGAAATATATAAATATATACACACACGCACACAAATATATATATATATATTTATTTATTTATTTATATGAAAATATTAATATATAAAAACACATATATTTTAAACTTATCTATCCTTGTAAGAACGTGTGCATATTTTAGAGATATTTTTACTAGGGTTTTAAAACATGCCTAAATATAATTTTATATATTTATAATTCTATTAATTTAAAAAAATCTAAATATTTATATTTATATTTCTGATTATACATATATATACGTACACACACACACACATATATATATATATATATAAACACACACATATATATATATATATAAACATATATATATATATATATAAACCCATATGAACTCACGTAAATATAAATAAACATACATATAAAAATTTATGTAATCATTTATAAACACGCACACACACACACACACAAACACACATATATATATATATAAACACACATTCATATATATAAACATATATAAATACACATACAAACACATATATAAACATATATATAAACACATATAAACACACACACACACATAGACACACACACACACACATATATGCATAAAAATATACTTAAAAACATATATATAATATCTTATATGTATTAATATAGGATATTATATTGTTATAAACAAAAAATGGTTTGGTTAGTTGGTATTTGGTCTCTTTTCTCAGTGGATCATGTTAAAAATGAGTGAGGAAATAAAACAATGCATCAAAAAATTGAAAAGAACTCATCAAGAAGTAAAAAAATAGAAAAATTTCATCTGACATGGGTGGAAATGTGTGAATAGGTGGAGAAATTTAAAAAATAGATAAATAAAAAAATATATTAATTTCCAGAAAAAACTTTTAAACACATTTATCAAAAACCTTGGTAAATTAGGATTTATTTACCTATGTTTTTTAGAAACATTGGTAAATGAATTTAAAACATTTTAAGACATAACTAATGTAAAAAATCATTAATTTACATTTTTTAGTGATAAAGGAGATAAATTGGATAATGATTTAACTATTATGAGAGAAATTGCTTAGGTTATTTGGTAGTTCGTATTGTTTCTAGGTGACAGGTCGCTAGCTCAACCTTCTATGGTGTCAAGATGATCTATCCAATAGGAAGGGGGTACATGTGGATCATGTTAATATTCTCATATTAAAAATATCTCGTGAAAAGGTAAAAAATAAAAACAAACATGATATAGTGTGGAGGGGAAATGTGGGAATGGGTGGAGCAATTAAAAAAATAGTAAACAAAAAATGTTATTAATTTAAAAAATTCAATTAATGAGATTTATCTACAACCTAGATAAATGAGGTTTCATTCACCAACATTTTTCAAAAACAATGGTAAATGAATTAGATACATTTTAAAACTTATATAATATAGAAAAACAATGCTAATTTATATTTTTTATAGTGACAAAGGAGAAAAATGGAATAATGATCTAACAATTGAGAAGGGGGATATCTGATGTTAGTTCTCTAACCTTTTAATTGATTCCAAAACCAAATAAATTACATATAATTGAACCATTCACTTTTGTCAAACCTCATAACTATAAAAAATAAAATAATACACCAAAAACATTCCTCTAGGAAAAAAATATAAGTTTACTACTACTTAATTTATTTAGGTTCAAAATATTGTTTTTTTCCTGACCCATGGTTGATCATTCATTAACATGGAACCATTTATAGGGAGACAAATGTTTAGGTTTTAATTTTGTTTAAAAATAATTTTAACACATGACTAGATTTTCCATATCTGTGTTTTTATTTTGAGTTAATCCTTTTTTTATCTAGGCCATTTATCTATCTCATAGCATTCCCGTGTGTTTTTTGTGAAAAATAGATAATTCGAGCTTGATAGTGTGTGGTGCATGTTTGGTGAACAATTAAGGGACATCGTGCACCAATCCCCATGAAACTGTGAAACCAAATTTCATTTTGGATAGTGTAAACTGCAAGGTTGGAAGACAATTTATAAAACCATGTAGGATAATCTTGTAGCCTATCCCTCTTAGGAAGTGAGGGGAATATGGTAACTAAACGGTTTGGAAAACCATGTGGGAAAACCTTGCAGCCTTTCTAGGTCATTAAAAATTAAGAAATTACTTTTATATCCACATTTAATTTAACCCTAATTCTCATCCCATCCTCCTAATTTGGGATTTAATCCATGGTATCTACATCTAAGCTTCATTGGTTCCTTTGATCTTCATTTCATGGGTGGTTTTGACCCTTTGTATTCTAGAAAACACAAAGTAAGTATATTTCCTCTTAATTCCTCTTTTTTTAGGGTTTCCTCCCATATTTATTAGTTTATATTTTCTATCATGGTGTATAACCTAAAGAGTGTTTGATCTTGTGCTATTGGGGTAAATATGAATGATTAATTTTTAATCTTGCCTTGTTAGGGTCTTGTATTGGTGTGGTTTTGGTTTGGCATCATTTTATAGAAGTTTACAAGTGTGAGGTACGTGGTTCCATGCTTTTTCATTATTATATAATTTATATATGCTTAGTTTGTTGTTTAAGTATGTTATATGGATTTCTTATGTGCTGAGAAATATATTTTTGAAGGATTTTGAAATTTTTATGGGATGAAATTAATTTTCTAAAGGAATATAGTTGTGTTTTTATGTTTACCTCATTTTTTTGTTTTGTAAAAATGTTATATAAATTTTATTAATGGTGTGAATGTATATTCAAAGGCACTTGAGGGGATAATGTGATAAAAACTAATTTTTCATTAGGAATTGATTTTTTTGAATGTTTTCAAGATTTTTGTGTACATTTAATGTGATTTTTTTAATTGTGACAATGATGGTAAGTAGGTTTTAAAAATGAATTTGGTTTATGTAATGATTTGAAAGGGTCTTGGCCAATGGAAATTGTTGGATTACTGGTATTTGTTTCTTGTAATATTTCCAAATGGAATTTATAAAATATGTAAGTGATGATTTCCCTGTGTTCTTATGATTCTTGGCTTGTAAATGTGAAAGTGCTTATTTATGTGATATGTGTAATGGGATTTGAGTACAAATGGAATCTTGGGTATCTAGGTGGATGAACTAAAACAATTATGGAAGATGATGTAGAAGTGGTCGAGGCTGGGATACATCTTTCGAAATTAACAATTGTAGTACTAACAAAACATGGGTTATGATCATAGACCAATAGACCTTGGGATGTGTTACCCTCTTCTGGATCATGCACCAGACTTCTATTTTGGAGACCATTAGGCATGGGGATAAGTTTCCCTCTAATGAAAGGTGCATGAGGATTTTGTTGGTAGATTAGTGGAGGATTTTGACCACTGAAGTATGATGTTTATAGAGTCCAACTAGTACTAGTAACCTATAGGGATTTTCCCATGGTAGTCACTTGTGACATGATGCTTATGAGAAATGGTTCTAGTAATCATTATACGGTATGCCTTGTACATCTATTTATTTCAAGAATTTTTATTTGTGAAAAGGGGTTTTCTTTAAAAATTTATTTCTTGAGAAATTTTTCCTTAAATTTTTCCTTAGAAGTGTTTAAATGTTTTAAAGTAAATGTTCTTGTTGGTTGGTATTATAATGTTATAGCATGGAATCTTCCCTTTTGGGTGACCTCCTAATGGGATTTGACAAACACCCTACATACACCATTTGGTGTATGTAGACTTTGTTATGTATAACCCAGGTAAATGCAAGATATATCATGGTGATGGTGGATCTTGTTTATATAGTTCCACTTTCTCCAGGTGTTGGTGGTGGTGTCTTGAAGGTGATAACTCTCATGATGCATGGTGGTCCTTAATAGGATAGTCTATTTGTTCCCCTTTTGTTGTATCACTTTTGGTCGTTGGTTAAAGTTTAAACATTGAATCTGAAAATTATTGTAAATTTTTTTTTATAGTTAATAATTAATTTTTTTTATATTTTTGGTTGTTAGTGCTTATCTAAATGGGTGAAATCATTCCCAATGAAAATTATTTATACACATTCACTAGTTGACAGCCTATAGGGATTGGTAATTCCCTTCAGGACATGTCGCGGACCGGTTCGATTGTCATGTTGTATGGAATCCCATGTTCATTTGTGAAAAAATGGTATCAGAGTATTTCATGCTCTTTTTGGGTCAAGTTATTTTGGATGAGTCTAGATTGAATGAAGAAAGGATTTTTTTAGTCTTGAGGTTTGGGTTGTGAGTACGGTACCTAGCTAGCACACCTTGTGTCAAGACTCGAGTCGCAATGGGATATTGGGATTCGATTTTATTTATCCCCCAGATGAGACGTACATGTTGCAGAGTATATATGGACAATTTGTGTGGGGATGGAGTGGTTTGGTTGGATTGTTATTGTAATAGATTTTGTTTGTTCTGATTCATGGAATTGTTTAATATTTTTTATTACTAAATTTTTTTAGAATGGTGTATTTATGGGTTTTTATTGTTTTTGTTTCATGTTTAGAAAGATACATCCCTAGAGACCATCTATATAGCCATGGGAAGAGGCCAGATAGAGTTTTCCAACACCAATTGATCATAGGATAGTGGAATATAAAGTTTGGTACGTCTAGGAATTGAGAAATGGAGAGGACTCTGGCCTTTCTTAGTTTAAGGATGTTGGACTATGTCTTGGGAAGGAAAAGGCCTATGAGTTCCCCAAGAACAAGCCACCTTCTTTCTGAGGGAGCACAAAACATCAAGAAGTAGAGGAGTATATTGAAAATATACAGAGTATTTTTGGGTTCCTTGATACTTTGGAGGCGGTTAGAGTGAAATGTGATTAGTTAATTTTTGAAGGTACCGGTCAGAAGTGATGGGACTCAGTGGTGCAAGCTGGGAAGCCCGAGTAGATGATTTTGAATAATTTTAAAGATATCTTCAATGAGAAGTATTGTCCTAATATTCTATCCTTTTCCAGGTCTTGGGAGTTTTTTTAACACAACCAGGGGTATCGAACTATGATGGAGTATACTAACTGATTTGTAGAGTTAATCTATTACATTCTCAAGATCAATTCTAATGAACAGATAGAGGCTCAAAATTTCAAGATGGGGTTACTTATATAAATCTATTCTTAGGACATCTTGTCAATATGAAGACTTACCCTAAGGTGTTTGACTATGCTATGATGGTGGAAATTGACTATGGATGAATTTATGGTTTCTCAAGATAAACATCAGCAATATGAAGTGTTAGTTTATCTGGGAAGAATAGGATGTGTGATGAGTTGGAGAAGAAGGGAGGTAGTGGTCTAGGCCATCCTTCCCTGATATCTTCATCTATCACTTCCAACACTAGGTCAGTCATGTACCATCAATGTAGGAATGCTGGACACATGTGACCTGTTGGCTCATCTCCACCCAAACCTTTTCACTTGTGTGAGATTATGAGGCCCTTGAAATGATTTTTCAAAGTGGAATGCCCATACTAGAGTGGTGTAGGATTTGTGGCTTCCAAAGGGATAAAAACCAAGATAGAACCATCTAGGATAGCGGGTTTTTGGTTTGAAGGTTGTGGAGGAAAGGTTGAATCATAATCTAGTAAGATTCAGTCCATCATAGGTCCACAAACTAGTGGTCATTATCAGGGTCAGACTGAGACAAGGGAGTATCATGTGGTGGATCGATCTCTAGTGGAAATAGATGCAGGACATGTAATAGTTCAAGGTATTATTCTTATTGAATAATCTTTAGCTATTTTCCTTTTTTTATATTGGAGATTCTATTTCTTTTATTTAAGCCCACATTTTTTATGTGTTAATGTTACCAACTGATCTTATGTTGTACACTGTGGAGTTGGTAATGCTCCTTGGTAAGAAGTAAGAGTGGGGCTTCAGATGTCTGTCTTGCACACTCAGTGTATCAGGGGATTTTTGGGGGTGGTATTTTATAGTTTCTAAGATGTACCAATTTTACATAATCCCTATTATAGATTGGATATATCGTTTTTTGGAACACATTAATTGTTATAAGTAGTGATTAAGTTTTGGGGCTCATAATGGAAGTACCCATGTTTTTTGAGGTGACTGGGATCTTGGATTAGGACGTTTTAGACCACCACTTATAGAGTTGGGAAATATCATTTTTCAAATCCTTTCTATCTTGTAGGAGGATGATGATAGTTCTCCTGGGGTTGGATTTCCACTTATGTTGGATGAGTTCCAATAGGTTTTTCCATAATATTATTAGGTTTTCTGCCAGAGCGGGGTGTGTATTTTTCTATTGATTTTGTTTCAGGAACAAAGATGATATCTTTTCCCTCATATTGTTTGGACCCCATCGATTTTGGGGGAATTAAAGTTAAATCTATATTATTTAAAATCCAAAGTATTAATTCACCCAAGTATCTCACCTTGGGCACCCTTATTCTGTTTAAAAAAAGGTTGATGGGTCTCTTCAGTTGTGCATTGATTACTGGAAGCAAAATACAATGACAATTAGGAACATGTATCATTTTCCCTATATTGATGACATTTTTATCATATTAAGTTGGAAATTTGGTTCTCTAATATTGATTTGTGTTTCAGGTATCACAAAGTCAGTGTCGGAGAGGCAGATGTTCTGAAAATGGCTTTCCAAAGAAGGTACGTCCATTTCGAGTAATTGGTCATGTCTTTTGGGTTGAAAAATGATCCAATGGTCTTAATGGAACTTATTAATATGGTGTTCCATTATTATATCAATTATTTCATCATGGTATTCATGGATGGTATCTATGTCTATTTCACAATCAATGATGATCATGAGTGGGTTTTGAGAATTGTGTTAGTAACTCTTCGGGATCATCACCTATATGCGATGTTTTCTAAGTGAACCTTCTAGATTAAGGAGGTGAAGTTTTGGGCCATGTTATCTCAGAAAAAAAGGCTTTTGGTGGACCATGATAAGATCAGTGCAGTGATATCATGGGAGTAGTAGAATAATTTTTTGGAGATCAAATGATTTTTGGGCCTAAAATTGTATTATAGGCAAAAAAATTTAGATTTATCTCAGCTTTGTATGTTCATTACAACAATAACCTTTAAGGGGTGAAGTTTCATTGGATCCCCAAGTATCATGAATACTTTTAGGATCTTAAGTGACAGTTGACCATGGCTCCAATTTTGATCTTTCCAGAATCTGGAAAGGGATACAAGGTCTATTATAATGCCTGATATATGGGTCTTGGGTGTGTGCTGATGTAGGATGACCACATGGTGAATTATGGTTCATGAAAACTCTGAACGCCAGAAAATAATTAACTAACCATGACCTGGAGGTAAAATTATTGATTCGTACCATGAATATGTGGCGCCATTCTCTTTTTTGGGAGAAATTTTTGGTTTATTCTAATCATAGGAGTCAAACATACATTTTTACTTAAAATGATCTAAATTTGAGGCAACATTTTGTGTTGAGTATGTTTAGGGGTTCAATATTGATATCATGTATACCCTAGGAAAATGTAATGTTTTGGAAGATGCTTTGAGAAGGAAAGTTTTAACACATATATTGAAAAGGTACAGTGATGACTGGACTTTTAGGAGGCTCATTTCTCATATGCACTTGGAGACCAAGGATCATAGTGGATGTACATTCTTGTCCAGTGTGTATCTAACACCTTAAATTATAGATTTGATTGAGCAAGAGAAGTATGGGGATGATATGTGCTAGTTTTATATATAGTACCTTCTTGGTGGGGAGATTCCATGTGAATGGTTGTTATCCCATTAGAGAGTTTTGTGCTTCTAGGATCACTTCGTGGTTCTGTTATAAATGAGGAAGGTGGTGATGGAGGATACCCCCAGTATTAGTGGTCTATTCATACCTATGATATCAAAATATACTCTTATGTCAATCAACAGTTCTACTATCTAGGTATGAGGTAGGATCTAGCTGACTTTTTATTGTGGTGTTATACATGTCAAAAGGTTAAAGAAAAGCACCCGAGGCCCTCTGGTTTTCTTTAGCTGCTACCCATCCCAACCTAGAAGTTGGAAAATATTTCCATGGCCTTTATTGTAGGCTTTACTCATACACCCTGGGGGAGGAAATACATTTGTGTATCGATTGATTGTCAAAAAAATCATCACATTTCATTCCAATCAGGGATTCATCAAAGTTGGATGAGTTGGGTGAGTTATATGTTCAAGAGGTTGTGAGGATTCATGGTGTGCCTTCAGAAATTGTTTTTAACAAGGACCCCATTTTACCTCATGATTTTTAGAAGGCATTCAAAAGATGATGGGTTCATAGATCCAGTTTAGCATGGAATACCATCCTCAAACAGATGTTCGGATGGAGTGGGAAAATCATATTTTTGAAGACATTATTCGAAAATGTGTCTAGGATTTTGGGGGCTTCGTGGGATAGGTATTTGGTACTATTTTATTTTTCATATAAAAATTATTTATGAATCATATATTTTAATGTACCCTTTTGAGGTTCTTTATGGTCATACATGTCGGTCCCCTTTGTGTTGAGATGAGGTTGGTTTGACATTGTTATTGGGATAGAGCCATGTGTAAGATATTTATGATAAATTCTTGCCAATCAGGGAGTGGTAATTGAAATCTCAGAGTCTCCATAAGTTTTATGTTGATCACTGGAACCAAGATTAAGAGTTTTTTTTGGGTGAACAGGTGTTTCTAAAATTGGCACCTCGCTTGGTTCATCGTCGTCTAGGTAAGCCATTGAAGCTGACATCAAGGTATGTCAGACCTTTTGAGTTTACCGAGTGGACTGGTAATGTGGCATACAAGTTAGATGTTCCCTCTTAGTTTATTTCAATTCATTATGTGTTCCATTTATCTCAGTAGAAAAATTATATTCTAGATCCATCCCATATACTAGAATGGGAAGAGTTGGATTTGGAGCCTGATTTTTCAGTGTTTGAGCAGCTAGTGCAGATTGTAGATTCCCATGAGAAAGTAATTCATGGGAAGTCTATTCCATTGGTCTGGGTTATTTGAAAACATGTTAATGATTTGCATGATACTTGGGAGTGGAATTCTTGGGTTAAATAGGAGTATACGTTTTTTCTCTAATTATGACTTGGAGTGACTTTCTAGGGATGTAATGTCTTCATGGTGGAGAGAAATGTCACATATATATTTTTATTTTAGGTAATCCCTTTGTTTATTTTCATTTTGCATATATATCATATTTTCCCAATTTTTCTTTGGATAAATATGGAGAATTTTATCTTGATAGTGTGTGTATCATGGTTAGGGGAAATTGTGAGCCCTTCACCTGGAAACTGTGCAGCCAAATTTCATTTTGGACAGTGGAGACCATATGCTTAGAGTATGGTTTGTAAAACTGTGTGGGTTGACCATGTGGCATTTCCCTCTTAGACAGCGAGTGGTGTATGGTTGTCGCACATTTTTTTAAAAAAATTATCCTATCTAGGTCATTAAAAATTAATAAATTACCCTTCTACCCTAATTGAATTTAACATTATTTCCCCTCCCATCTACCCCATTCAGAATTTTCAATCATGGTAACTCTCTACAAGCTTCTTAGATCCATTGATCATTATTACTAAGGTGTTTTTTACCCTGGTTATTCAAGAAAATACCAGTTAGTTCAATTTCCTTTTGATTCCTCATTTTTTTTGGGTTGTTTCCCCCTGTATCTTGATTTTCTACATTCCAGTGTGGTGTATGACCTAATTTGTGTTTGATCCTCTGTTGTTGGGGAAAATATGGATGATTTATATTCAATATTTCATTTTTTTGGGTCTTTTGGTGGTGCAGTTGTGATTTCATCTCATTTTATTGAATTTTTTGAGTGTGGGGTAGGTGGTTCCATGTTTTTACAACATTATAAGATTTTGATATGATTTTATAGTTTTTTTATTAGAATTCATGGATTTCTTTTGGGGTGTGAAACAATTATTGGAAGGATTTTGAAATTTGTATGTGATGAAATGAATTTTTGCAAAGAAATTTTTTTGAGATTTTATGTGTGTCCCGTTGTTGGGTTTCTTACAAATGTTATATGAATAGTGTTAAAGGTGAGAAATGTATTTTAAAATTCACTTTATGTGAGAATGTGTTGAAAATCAGTTTTTAAAGAGGAATGTATTTTATTCATGTTGGATACCTTATTTAGATCTTTTAATGTAATTTTTGAGTTGTGAAAATTATGGGAACCATGTTTTAAAATTGAATTTTGTTTATGTGAGGATTTGAAAGGGTCCTGGCCCATGGAAATGGTTGGATTACTTGTATATTTTTATTGTAATATTTAGAAATGGATTTTTTAAAATATGTAAGTGGTGATTTCATTGTGTCCTTGTGATGCTTGGAAAGTAAATGTGAAAGTGTTGATTTATGTGATATATGGAATGGGATTTGAGAACAAATGAAATCTTGGGTATCTAGGTGGGTGAACTATAACTAGTATTTTAGATGATTCAGAAGTGGCCGACGCCCGGATTCATCTAGTAGGATTGACAATTGGAAACTAACTAAACATGTGATATGATCAGAGATAATTGAACATTGGTATGCATTCCTCTATAGTGGATCATGAATGAGAACTCTCTCTTAGAGACCATTATACCTTGGGATATGTTCCCCTCTAATGTCTTGTGAACAAGTATTTTGGTGGTATTTTAGTATAGGATTTTGATCACCGAGGTACGAGGTTTCTAGAGTCCTGCTAGTTCTAGTTACCTATAGAAATTTTTCCAAGGTTCTCACTTATTACATGATGCTTATGTGATATGGAACAATCCATCAGGTTTGGTAGGCCTTACACATCAATTTATTTCAAATAATATTATTTTTGGAAAACAGTTTTCTTTAAAAGGGGTTTTCTTAAGAATGTTTTCCTTAAATGTTTTCTTAGAAATGTTTCAAATTTTTTAAAAGAAATTTTAATGTTGAATTGTCTTCTAATGTTATATAATATAATATTTTCTTTTAGTTTCCATCCTACTATTATTTGGATCACACCTTTTATACACCTTTTTGTGTATCTAGACTTTGTTTTGTATGAACCAGGTAAAGGCAAGGTGTACCATGTTAACTGTGGATCTGGTTGATATAGTTCTACTCCTTATAGGTGTCGGCGGTGGAGGATTGAAAGAGATGAATCTCTTGTGTCATGGAGGTCCTTTTTAGGATAGTCTTTTTTTCCACTTTTTTGTAGCTTTTTGGTTGTTGGTTAAGGTGTACAATTTGAATCTGAAAATTTTTGTACCATGTGTGGTTATAGTTATTCATTATAGTGTAATTTATTTATTTTTTTGTCTTTCATGCTTATATAAATGGGTGAAATCATTCCCAGAACATATTTTTCATATCCAGACACTAAAATTTAGCTTTGGGGGATTAAAAATTCCCTTTGGTCCATGCCACATGCCCAGCCACGTGTCGGGTTGGATGGCATCCTAGCTTGGTTCGTGACAAGATCTAGTTTATCTCAAACCATTGGTTTTGATCAAGAGATTGAATGAACTATACATTCAAGAATAGGAAATTCAAGAATCATTGAATAAGTTATGATATATTTCATCATAATTCCATTTACTAACTCTCTCCCCCCCGTCTTCTTTTTCTTTAATATTAACCCTAGGAAGTGGAATCATGGAATAAAATCTAACTCAATTTAATATAACCTTAAAATAACTTTACATTACAAATTTTAAAAATGATAACTGGATAACAATCAAATAATAAACATGATTGTGGTGTTAAAATGGAATGATTAATTTACTATATAAATTACATGGTTATTCAAGAGAAGATACCATATGAAATTTGACATCATTTAGATAAGTCTGTAATATCTTGAGGTCTTGAAGAGTCATTGAGCCTCAAATTAGATAAAAGGCCTTCCCCTTTCTCTCTATAAGGACTTTCCAAGGAGTGTCTCTACAGCCTCTATCTTGGAGACTTCACCGCCTGGGATGATAATAAAAATTCATTCCTCAAACAATAATTGTTTTCCTCAAGTAATTCCCATCTAAGGAAAGAAATATTAAGAATCAATCAAGAAAGTAGACAACCCATCTATAAATTTTAGGAAATATTTTAGTGGATGAATACCTCCTTTCCAAATAAACCTTATAAAGACCATTATTTATTAGTATTCACTTACCAAGGTTTGATAGAAAAAGACTGGAACTTACTAGTTGACTCCTCTAGAGGATCACTAAGAGACAAGTCACCTACTTAATTCAAATAACTGATGGATATTATCTACTGAAACTCCAAACAATTTGGTGTAAGAACTACCAAAAAATTATTTCATGAGGTAAAAATTTCCAAATCACCTATGATTTAAAATAAAATTGAATAAATGATATCTCTTGTAAAAAAAACTTGTTGTGAATAATGTTCAGGAAGAAACAGTTACTACCTCCTCTTGTGTTTACCAACTCTATCGCTCCTTGAATCACTACATCGATGGTTTCCCATAAGTACAAGAGATATGTAATTCCAGGTACCAAATATCATACCAATATAAACCATAAAAAAATCCTGAATTTAGAGACTATTTTAACACTATATTTCTATATCATGACTAATAGGAAAAATCCCCCATTCCATCACGGTTTTATAGCATTTATTTCTTTCAACGCCCTTCCAAAGAGTTAACTCTCAACCCTATATAAGCTACCAAAAATGGAAATCTCAAAATCTATCAATGAAGTAATTAATAAAAAACTTTTCTAGTTAAAACTACTCATAAAATAACTCTCAACACCCATGGATTAGCATTGAATGGTCAAAAGGATAGTACATCTAGGTCATATCTACCATTAATGAATTGAAAATTCAATTTTCAGGTAAACTTCACACTTAGTAAATTTATAACCATAAAGGGAATGTCAGTTTCATTTCATTAAGAAGTTTGAATGAGTTTGGAAACAATAAATAACCCCTCTCTCAACCTGACATTTTAAATATATTTCCCTATAAAATTTATTAATATCTCCCTATGAATGATCCTTGAAAATAAGTACCAATAGAGACACCCCATTGATGAAAGTTATTTCAAAGGACAATGATGGAAGATTCACATTAATCCCAACCTCCCATCCCTTCTAAAGAAAATATATCCATGAAAAATAATAAAGAGACAATACAAAAATAGATCTTAGATATATTTAAATTAGTTGAGATAAAAATCCCCTTAATAGAATCCACCTTCTGTATCCTAAGGTATGAAAAAATTAACAAATACATGTGCACTGGGAGGAGGCAATTTCAAGGACACAAAAATTAAATTTATGTAGAAATATATCTTTACTTATTACCCCACAAATATTTAGGAAATTCCAATTTCCAGGAACATTATAATCCCTTCAACTATAGGATAAATCACTTTTTCAAATGCATTGTTTTATTTGGGAGAATATATTAATGTAATTCCATCAGTGGTTTATTCTTATCTAAAAATATGAGATCTGAAACCCACCTGAGTATTTATATAACATTCTAACTAAATCACTAACAATATAGTTGGATTTTTATAGGATATTCAAGTAATTTTTAATGTATTTTATTTCCTTGATGTCCTCTACATTTTGAACATGAAGGATGAAAGAGGTAAAGTTCACTACCTTGTCATCATATGTATGAGATTTATTATGAATGAAAAATCTTTAATAAATTTTAATGAGGGAACACTTTATATGACTTTTGGAGATAATGAAGTAAACTTTAATATTCATGATTCAATGAAATATCTCCATGGGAATAAATATATATCTACATTGATCTATTTTTAATTAACTTGTTATCTGAAATAATAAATTGAAATTTCTGGTGACATAATTCAATTAGAAGAATATTAGGAAAAAAAATTCTCTAATGAAACTTTTTTTAAAATCAATTAAATATAGAAACTATTAGTTTTGTCAGTGAAAGTTATTTTTATAAATGTCATTTTGATAATTTACCCCAAATATTTACTAAAACTTGTGATTGACATGTGAAATTTGCAGGCATAGATAAAACTAATTCGAAGACACCATTAGAAAACCCCCTTGAATAAGAATTTAAGATACTATAATCCAACATAAAATATGTCTATTTAATGAATAATGGGAAACTTCCAGATATAATTTAAAATATTTTAAATCCCAATCAGTTACACCAACTTCTAAGAATTTAGAAATAGAGAATTAGGTCAATAGGATGGACAATAAGAGACATTTTAGGTATTATCCCTACCACCTGTATTGTAACGTCCTCGACCCGGAATCCACTAAACTGGTGCTCCGGGCTAGGTGGTTACATTACCTTAGCGTGCCTCCTCGTACGCTAACGTTTTCTGACTAGTAACGGGGGTCTATGTGTTCATGTGGGGAGACTATACCACCTTTTTATTAGAGTAAGCCACAAAAAAAATAAACCAATAGCAGAAAAAATAATCACCAACAAGGAACTTGTATAACAACCATTTCCATCAATAAAATATGTCATGTCATACTAAAAGTGAAAAAGTGAACAAAGGCCCCAAATGAGGACAACAGCCAAAATCCCCAAAATGGTCCCAACTCCATGTCTGGATCCTCCACCAAGTGCTACCCATGTCCACTCAACTATATATCAAGGACTCTTTCCCTTCTTATGATCTGCAAACATGAAGTCTACTCAGGTACCCAACGGCAGCCCGAGAAGGGTGTGAGTACAACTCAGTAGGCCACCACCAACAATGTCTACAAAACATCCAGTATGAACAGGTAGTGCATGAAAAAGGAATATGAATGATAATTGCCATGTAGTTAATTAAGGTTCCATTAAAAAGTTTAGATCCAAGACAATTATACTTCCATTACCATTCATTACACACCTGTTATCACCATTTACTATTTTATCACGGTTAAATGGGTTAATCACATACACTATGTTACATGGGTCTAAGGACAATAATTACATGTAATAGGGTAAACATATTGTTATCCTATCTCACTAGGACTAACCCCTCATAGAAACCATAACCTCACCTTGAAGCCTCAGTCTGGTTGGATGCAACCATTAGGAGAATAGGCCCTCATTCCCCTTTCCTAACTCGTGCATTTAGAGTGGAGATTAGAACCTCAGTCTTCACTCGACCCATGGGTGTAGATCCTTAAGTCATACCCCACTCTACGAATCCATGTGCACATGCTTATATATAAGTAACCATCAACCATCAAAATAATTTCCCTTCGGCAAACACTATTCACAACAACCCACATGGGAATCCACATCATGCCTTAACCCATTAACACATTACCATTTCACGCCATTCAACCATTCACCCAATTCGCATGTGTTATGCCTATCTCACTAAGCATTTAACATTAAACCCATAATCTCTCCCATTATTTTCTTTAATCAGTTTAAACATTAACGCATTTAACTTGTTCATCATTCCCATGAATCAACCATTTAACCCATTCCACTTTAACCCTTAGGTTATTACCATGTCTAGGTGCATCACCTAACCTCTATTCCAAGTTCAACCAATCATTCCAACACATTTATCAAGGGCTCTACAGTTCATTACGACAAAGTCAATTGTTTATTATTAATCCCTAAATCCGGGAAATGCTGGCATATCCCATGGATGTCCCCAATTAGGTCAAGTCTATCCCAACACATCCCATGGGGATCGTGAGGCTTCCCTTTTTCCATTTCAAACACCATTATTACCAAACATGCCATGGTTATTCCGAAACATAACCAAAGGAAGGCAAGAACACAACTAAACATGCCAAAATTCTCAAATAACTATGGAATATCACTTGTAGACCACCTACCTCGAAACCACGGTTGAAAACACTCTCAATCGAGTCCTTAGACCTCAATCTGACCAACATATGGAGCATCAACCTAAAACTCACCCGAAAGTTAGGGCTTTAGAGCTTCAAAACAAGAGGGATAGAAGATGGAAACTTTAAACCAAAAAGAGAAGCAGGGATGGAATTAGCCTTACCCGGAACTTCAATCTGCATCCAACGGTATGAAAAACTCCTTATAATCGAAGGAGAACCACCCTTGGGAATCTTGGGTTGCCCAAGTTCATCGCTAGGGTTGAGAGGGGATGAAATGAAGAAAATCCTGAGTTTTGTTTTAAAAGCCCGGATTGGAAAACTTGTAATTTTTCACAACATTAAGTGGTCTCACGGTTTGTCCGCACGGTTTGGCAAACCATGCGCAAACCATGTGCATGCCACTGCCTGAAGGGGGAGGGGTCGCACGATTTAGCCGCACGGTTTGGAAAATGGTGTGCAAACCCTGCGCATGCTTATGTCTGGAGAAGGAAGGGTCACACGGTTTTTCATAGGAAGGTCGTACGGTTTACCTGGTCGTGTGCAGGTCGTGCGCCCTATCCTGTCTTGACCAAATTTCCTTTCTTCCATGCCTCGAGCCCTCGGAACACCCCCAAGGCCTCGCACACTTTCAGGAAACAATTAAAAGCCCAAAAACAAAGGTTTCAACCCGAAACACAATAAAAACATACCTTTCCAAAAAAACCGGGATATTACAATCTCCCCACCTTAAAACGGCTCATCCTCGAGCCGAGTTCCCAAGCCTCATTGCTCCACCGAAGACAAGAGTTCGGGCCACTGATCCCGCATATCCAATTATCGCTCCCAAGTTTCTTTTTGACTTTCCCATGCTTCCATAGTACTCACACTAATGGAACAACCTTGCCTCGCAAGAACTTTTCACTACGGTCCACCACACGAACTGGATGCTCCTCAAAGGATGCATCAGCCTCAAGCTCCAGATCCTCAACATCAACCACGTGAGATGGGTTAGGGTGATATCTCCAAAGACGCGACACATGAAACACGTCATGCATCCCACCATACCACTGTGGAAGATCCACTCAGTATGCCACTGGTTCGATCATCTCAACAATCTCAAAAGGTCCCGCATACCTGGGAGCCAACTTACCCTGCTTTCGTATCCGATGGTGAACCAACCTTGGCGACACCCAAAGGAAAACTTTATCACCCACCCCAAACTCAAGAGGTCTACGCCCTTGATTTGAATACGACTTTTTCCTACTCTGAGCCATAGCCATCCGCTTCCTGATCAACTCAACTCTCCCTGAAGACCCCTGCATGAGACTTGGCCCCAACAGTTCGGATTCACCAGTCTCTAGCCAACACAACGGAGATCTACATGGCCTCCCGTAGAGTGCCTGAAATGGTGCCATCTGAATCGTATCCTGAAAATTGTTGTTGTAGGAAAACTCAACTAATTAAAGGTTTATCTCTCAATAACCACCAAAGTCCAAGACACAAGCTCTTAACTTGTATTCCAACACTTGGATCGTACGCTCTGACTGCCCGTCCGTCTACAGGTGGAAATCCGTACTCAAAAACACCTGCGTACCAAGCGCCTTCTGCAACCCTTTCCAGAAACATGATGTGAAACGAGGATCTCGGTCCGAAACTATGGTCCGCAGAACCCCATGTAACCACACTATTTCCCGAACATACAGCTCACCCAACTGGTCGACTGTATGGGTCTCCTGAATTGGTAAGAAATGAGCCACTTTCGTTAACTGATCCACAACCAACCATATTGCATAATTCTTCTGTGGAGTCCCCAGAAGACCCACAACAAAATCCATAGTCACGTCATCCCAATTCCATTCCGGAATGGGAAATGGATGCAACAAACCACCTGGGTGTTGATGCTCAGCTTTCACCTGCTGATAGGTAAGGCATGATGCCACAAAGCCCACAACTTCCTTCTTCATCCCAGGCCACCAAAACTTCCTTCGGATATCATGGTACATCTTGGTCAAAACAGGATGCACTACCCACTTTGATTCATGTAACTCACACATCAACTCTTCTCGCACACACTTTGGCACAACCACACGATCACGAACAAAAACAACTCTGTCCACACTGACAGCCCAACCAGAAGGTAGCTCCCCACCTTTAAGATTTTCCTTCATGGTCAAACACTCAGGATCATCAGGCTGACCTTCCTTAACCCGAATTAAAAGAATCGACTCCATCGTTAAGGAAGAAAGAGTGACTTTACCATTCTCCTCCTGCACCTCCAGGTGCATCTCTGCAAACAAAGACATCACCTTCCACTCAGTACTGAATTCCTAAACCACCTAATTCTGATCCTTTTTGCTCAGATCATCAGATACAATGTTTCCCTTTCTTAGAGTGTACACCAACTCAAAGTCAAAATACTGGAGATATTTAACTCATCTTCACTACTGAAGATTCAGATGCCACAGTGAGAAGATATACCTTAAACTCTTATGGTCAGTAAACACGGTAAATCATTCCCCCAACAGATAGTGCCTCCAACACTTCAAGGCGTACACTACAGCATCCAAATCAAGGTCATGAGTGGGATAATTCCACTCATGGGGTCTCAACTTCCTTGACCTGTAATCCCCCACCATCTCATCTTTCATCAACATAGCCCCAAGTCCGACTCCGGATGCATCGCAAAAGATGATGTACTTCTTTCCCGGCTCAGGTAAATCAAGATAGGTGTGGTCCTCAGCCGCTTCGTGAACTCTTGGAAGGCATTATCACAAGCCTCAGACCATTCGAACCTGATTCCTTTCTTGGTCAAGCCTGAGAGTGGTGCTGCCAAGTGAGAGAAATCCAGAATTAACCTTAGGTAATACCCGGCCAAACCCATAAAACATTAAACTTCCGAAACACACTTGGGCTGCTCCAAAGATACAACTGCCTGCACTTTCTCTAGATTCACTATCACACCTTCCTCCGAGATGATGTGACCCAGAAAATGTACCTTACCTATCTGGAATAGACACTTGGATAGCTTGGCATATAGCCAGTGCTCTCTTAGCATACCTAAGATGATGTCAAGATGTTGGGCATGATCGTCGTGAGATTTCGAGTACACTAAGATATCATCAACAAAGACAACCACAAACTGATCTAGATAGGGATGAAAGATCTGGTTCATAAAATCCATGAACACCATTGGTGTATTGGTCAAGCTGAAAGGCATTACCACAAACTCAGACAACCTATACTTACTCCAGAAAGCTGTATGTGGTATGTCAGAAGATGTCAACCTCAACTGGTGATAACCCAACCTCAGATCAATCTTATAAAACATCGATGCACAACTCAACAGATTAAACGGGTCATAAATTCTTAGAAGAGGGTACCGGTTTTTCCCCATCATCTTATTAAACTTTTGATAGTTAACACACAGACTTAACGACCCATCAACCTTCTTTAAAAAAGCACAGGAGATCCCCAAGGAGACGTACTAGGATGGATAAACCCCTTATGATCCAACTCCTCAAGCTGAACCTTCAGTTCCTGGAGTTCTGCCGGTTCCATTCGGTATGGAAGAATAGAAATTGGCTCCACTTCCGGCAGAAACTCGATCATGAACCCAACATCCCTCTCAGGGGGAAACCCTGAGAAATCCTTAGGAAACACGTCCAGAAACCGATCCACCACAGGAGGAAAATTAGTTTGTTCCCCTCCCTCATCATCATTAAGCATGAGACATTCCACTTGAGCTGTGATTCCACTCATATGTTGACAAAACGGACCCACACGCCCTACTCAAATATCACATTCTCCACAGTGGCATAAGTGTCACCCTCAAGCAACCTGAACGATACTATGCGACAGTAACAGTATATGTGTGCTCGATACAACACCAACCAATCCATTCCCAGGATTAGGTCAAACCCTGACATCTCGAGAATGAACAAGTCGCACAGAAAACGATACCCACCAACTTCCATGGCACACACCTTGCACTGCTTGATATCCTCAACCCGCACCCCCAACGGAGTGTCAATTGACATCACCCCACATACCCCCTCCTCAAGTAAACCCAGCGCTACCACAAGTTTAGAAGATATAAAAGAGTGTGTGGCAACAGTTTCAAACAACGCAATAGAAAAAATAGAATCTACAAGGATCGTACCTCGAACAGTCGATGGTCCAGCCTCGCCATCACAAGGTGAAAACTGAGCTACCTGAAGCTGACTTGCCCCTCTACCCTAGGCTCCAGCCTGAACGCCCTTCACTACACTGCCCTGCTGGTGTGAGTGATCCTTCCATGGTTCCACGCCCACCACCCCTACCAGTATGGTCGGTGGAGCTCCAACTGCTTTCCTGATACGAGGAAACTGATCCCCTTCTCGTATTTGGTGCATGCCTTCTACCATCATACTCACCCACCTACTGAGGTCTCCTACAGAACTTCTGCACATGTCCCATCCGGCCACACGAAAAGCACTCAACTGTAGGTCGAGGACACTGAACACACATTTGCCCCGACCTACCGTACTGATAGAAGAACACATGTTTTCCACTCTGAGAGGATGACCCTCTCTTCCAACCACTTTGCACACTTCCTCCATGTTGTGATCTCTCATGTCGTTGCTCCCAACCTTCGGTAGCTGCACCGCTCGTCTGACCCACTGGCAGCACAATCCCACTACTCAAAGCTCACTTCAGGTTTCCTTCTGAGATCAGTGACTGATATACTACATCTGTGAACCTCTTCAAGTGGAAGATGTTTACTTGAGACCTCATCACATGTCTTAGCCCATCATGGAAATTCCTTGCTACTGCTGCCTCATCCCCTGCTAACACTGGTACAAAGCGTCTCAAATTAGTGAAGCGACTAGCATAGTCCATCACCGATAGTGATCCCTGAGTCACGCTCATAAACTCTACAGTCCACTCCTGCCTCAAGGTATCTGGGTAGAAATTCTCTAGAAACATTGCCTAAAACACCTTCCACGACATTCCCTCATTCTTCTCGATCTTAGCCTGAATTTCCCACTAACACCTTTCCTGTCCGCACAACATATAAGCGGCTAGCTTCACTCGCTTTTTTACAGGGGTCTCTAGATGACCCAGTATCGTCAAGACAGACTCTAAAAAGAACTCCGCTGCCTCTGGCCCACCTTATCCGGTGAAATTCAAAGGGTGTTGTATCTGTAACTCCCTTTTCAGCTCAAACATACTCAGTGCAACCCGCCCTAGTTCCCGATCCATCATCTGCATAAGGCGAGTCAAGTTCTCTTAGAACTGGTCTTCTCTACCTTCATTGATCGCCACATTTTTTTCTCCTTTACTAGAGGAGTGTTCTTAGCCACACCCTCCCATTTCTCAACTGGTAACCGACATCGTGGTGGCATTTCTCTATAATTCCAAGCACGAGATTTAGCACGCATACCATAAACTTTCATGAATCCATAAAAATCTCTTTACTAGCTACAACAATCCATTTCATATACTAACCCAACATCATTTTCCAACTTGTTTCAAAGACAATTACTCCATTAAACATCATTTACCCACTTGTTTTATTTCATTCTTCTCATTATTTCTTGGTTTCATGAAATGCATGATGCACCCTACTTTCCTGCCTCACACACCCACCCCGTGCATGTGTATAACACAATGCATGTCACCTATCTCCCTAGGTTCCTACAATGAATCATGAATGAAAATCCTCATGTTGTTAAGCCCACAATACAAACATCATAAAACAATCACATCAAACCAGATGTGCATCACCCAAAGGTGAAATATCATCAACTGTAACATCACACAATCAAGAACATCATTTCCCACACATGGTGACTTGGGTTTTCCCCCGTACATGGTTTAGCTACTCCCAAGCACGAGCTCATTACCAAGGCCTGACACGTCTTAACCCTTGGCTACCAATCCCAAATAACAAGACCTCAGAGAAGGAGAAGAAAGACCTCCTCTAATACCACTTTGTAATGTCCCCGACCCGTAAGCCACTAAACCCGTGCTCCGAGCCGGGTGGTTACATGACCTTAAGCGTGTCTCCTCGTATGCCAAAGGTTGTCGACTAGTAGTAGGGGTCTATGTGGTCAAGTGGGGAGACTATACCCCCTTTTTATCAGAGTAAGCCACAATAGAAATAACCCAATATCGGAAACAATAATCAACAAAAAGGAATATGTATAACAACCATTTCCATCAATAAAATCTGTCATGTCATACTACAAGTGCAAAAGTGAACAAAGGCCCCAAATGAGGACAATAGCCAAAATCCCCAAAATGGTCCTGACACCATGTCTGGAACCTCCACCAAGTGCTACCCATTTCAACTCAACTATCTAGCAAGGACCCTTTCCCTTCTCCTGACCTGCAAACATGAAGTCTGCTTGGGTACCCAACGGCGGCCCGAGCAGGGTGTGAGTACAACTCAGTAGGCCACCACAAACAGTGTCTACAAAACATATAGTATGAATAGGTAGAGCATGAAAAAGGAATATGAATGATAATTTCCACATAGTTAATTAAGATTCCATTAACAGGTTTAGATCCAAGCCAATTCCACTTCCATTACCATTTATTACACACCCCTTATCACCATTTACTATTTCATCACAGTTAAATGGGTTAATCACATACACTATGTTACGTGGTTCTAAGGCCAACAATCACATGAAAGAGGGTAAACACATCGTTATCCTATCTCGCTAGGATTAACCCCTCATAGAAACAATAACCTAACCCCGAAGCCTTAGTCTGGGTGGATGCAACCGTTAAGAGAATAGACCCTCATTCCCCTTTCCTAACTCGTGCATTTAGGGTGGAGATTAGAACCTCAGACTTCACTTGAACCGTGGGCGTAGATCCTCAAGTCATACCCCACTCTAAGAATCCATGTGAACATGCTTATATATAAGTAACCATCAACCATCCAAATCATTGCCCTTCGGCAAACACTATTCACCACAACCCACATGGGAATCCACATCATTCCTTAACCCATTAACACATTACCATTTCACCTCATTTAACCATTCACCCAATTCCCATGTGTTATTCCTATCTCACTAAGCATTTAACATTAAACCCATAATCTATTCCATTACGGTCTTTAATCAGTTTACACATTAACCCATTTAACTCATTCATCATTCCCATGAATCAACCATTTAACCCATTCCACTTTAACCCATAGGCTATTACCAAGTCTAGGTGAATCCCCTAACATCTACTCCAAGTTTAACCAATCATGCCAACACATTTATCAAGGTCTCTACAATTCATTACAAAAAAGTCACTTGTTTAATATCAATCCCTAAATCCGTGAAATGTCGGCACATCCCATGGATGGCCCCAATTAGGTCAAGTCTATCCCAACACATCCCACGGGGATCATGTGGGTTCCCATTTCCCATTTCAAACACAATTATCACCAAACATGCCAAGGTTATTCTGAAACATAACCAAAGGAAAGCAAGAACACAACTAAACATGCACAAATACCCAAATAACTATGGGATATCACTTGTAGACCACCTACTTTGAAACCACGGTTGAACGCACTCTCAATCGAGTCATTATACCTCGATCCGACCAAAATTTGGAGCTTCAACCTAAAACTCACCCTAAATTTAGGGCTTTAGATGTTTGGAACGAGAGGGAGAGAAGATGCAAACCCTAAACCAAAAATAGAAGCAATGATGGAATTAGCCTAACCCGGAGTTTCGATCCGCATCCAACGACACCAAAAATGCCTTAGAATCAAAGGAGAACCACCCTTGGGAAGCTTGGTTCGGCCATGTTTATTACTAGGGATGAGAGGGGATGAAATGAGGAAAATACCGATTTGGGGTTTAAAATCCCGGAGTGGCAAACTTGTAATTTTTCCCAACTTTAAGTTGCTGCATGGTTTGTCCGCATGGTTTGGAAAACCGTGTGCAAACCGTGCACATTCCACTACCTGGAGGGGGAGGGGTATCATGATTTAGCCTCAAAATTTGGAAAACCATGCGCAAACTGCGCGCATGTTTCTTTCCGGAGGAGGAATGATCACACGGTTTAGCCTGGGCAGGCTGCACGGTTTACCTGGCTATGCGCAGGCCGTGCGCCCTGTCCTGTCTTGCCCAAATTTCTTTTCTTCTGTGTCCCGAGCCCCCAGAACACCCCCAAGGCCTCTCACACTTTCAGGAAATATTTCAAATCCCGAAAAACAAAGGGTTCAACCCAAAACACAATAAAAACCTACCTCTCCAAAAACTGGGATCTTACAAATAGATATTTGTTTTGAAAGATAATTAAAACCTATAAGAAAAACCAAAAGGTGGCTCAACCCATCCCTTGAAAAAAAATTAAAAAAGGAATTGGAAATACTTTTAGGATCTAGATTCATATAACCAATCTCAAACTCTTAATGGGTAAGTCCAGTTCAAATTGTCCTAATTAAAACTAGATACACAATTGTACAAAAATGAGAACAATTAGTTACTACCTACAAGAATTTAAAATAGTTGGAAAGTTTACATCGACAAAAAAAATGATCAATGTTACCCAAAATGATGAACTTAATATTCTCTTTGTAGAATAAATATTATAATGGATATCATGAAAGGGTCACTACTATTTTGTTAATGGTTTTTTGGGTATTTTCTGGTTCTAATAGCTTTCAAGTCTAGGAAATGGCCACATTCACATGTCCCTTTGATATTTTTACTTATAAAATTATTCCCTTTATTCATTGTAATTCCCTAGGTACCTTTCAATGATGTATGGATGTACCTTTTTAGATTTTGTTGATAGATCATTGGAGGTATTCTTTAATGATTTTATTGTGTATGGACTATGTTTTGAAGCCTTTGTTGAGTGTCTACAAAAAGTTAGAAAAAATCATTAATAAAACGTGGTTTTAAATTTTGAAAAATAAACTTTCATGATGGAGAAAGGAAATATTTTAGTACACATATTTTCTAAGGATGGGATTTATGTAGACAAGGTTAAAATTGATGTAATATTTACCCTTCCTTACCCCACCACTATGAGATATAACCATTCCTTTTTAGGGCATGCTAGATTTCATAGAATATTTATTAGGGAGTATAGAAATATTTCTCTTCCCCTAACTAACCAAATATAAAGGGATAAAAAAAATTTATTTGATGATTCATATAGGATAGATTTTGATAATCTTACAGAAATCCTTATCACACCCACCATAATCTTCCCGTCCCCAACTAGAATTAAACCATTAAGATACTTGTGATGCCTCTAACAAATAATTTGGGGTTGTGTTGTCCCATTAAGTTAATGGTAAACTTAAATTTATATCCTATATTTCAAGTAACATTAAAATAGTATAAATAAATTATATTACAATAAAGAATTATTTTTTCCCATTATTTTATCTTTATTAAAATTATAGTCTTATCTATTAAGAGGAAAGGTAACTATTTATTATTATCCTATATCACTGAGGTATCTGATAAATAAAGTCAATCCAAAACTAAAACTAGTGTAGTAGATAATGATTCTATAAGAGTTTGACTTAGATATAAAGGAAAAAAGAGTATCTAAATATAGTGATAGATCACCTGAGTAGTTTACCTCACACTAATGAGGTAGAACCACCAACTAAAATATAGTTGGATGACTCCTTACCTGGTGAGTAATGGTATAAATCCAACCAAGTATCCTGGTATACTAATATTGTCAATTTTTAAGTTGAATTAAATATACCCTCCATATTTACTAATAATCAATTTTTAAATTAAAATCCAAGTCAAAGAATTGTGTTTTGGAAGGTCCATATTTATGTAATTTATGTAATGACAAAGTAATTAGAAGGTTTATCCCTATAGAATAAATTATATGTTTGCTTATATTTTTTCATACACTTTTATGTGGAGTCTAGTTTGGACATCAAATAACTACTAGGACAGTGTTAGAAGATGGTTATTCCCTCAATTTTTAAAGATTCACTTGATTTTTATAAATCATGACCCAAATACCAACTTATTGTTGGAGTTTCCAAAATACATTAAATTCCCCAAAAAATTAATTTTTTTTAAATGTTTATTGTTCAGGGATTAAATTTTAGGAGTTCATTTTTGGCCTCGTTTTATCCATATATCATATAAACAGTGAACTATATTTCAAACTGGATAAAAAAAGTAACCATAACTGATTATTCTAAGGTTATTATTGAATTTATAAAATAAAATATTTTTATTAGATTTGGAGTACCTTGAGAAATAGTCAATCACCAAGGCACGTACTTATTTAATAAGAACATATAATCCATAATGAAGAATTTTGGAGGAATTATAGGAACTCAACTTCATACCTCCGATGAAAAAATGGGTAAGTAGAGGTTTCCAACAAATAGACTAAGACGATTCAAGAGAAGAAATTACAAATCACAAGAAAATACTAGATTAAGAAGCTTTAGGATTCATTATGGGCATACAGAACTACCTAAAATACCCTTTATGTATGTACCCTTGTGTAATATTGTATAAAAAGCATTATCACATTCTTATTTAGTTGAAACACGTAGATTATTGTGTCATGAAGAAGGTAGACCTATAATTTTTAAAATTGAAATATATTTGGAAATTATAAATGATGGAACAAGTGGAACTGAGAAAGGAAGCTTATAATAATTCACTATTGTATAAGGAGAAGTCCAAATCTATCAAACAATATATTATCCAGAAAAAAAATCTTTGATATTGGAGATGAAGCATATTTTTTCACCTCAAATATGAATCTCGTTCTTGGTAAAACTTCATTCCAAGTATACTATCTTATAAATAGTAACTAATAATTTACCATTTGGTGTATTTGAGATCAAATTATAATATAAAATTCACCCCTTAAAGGTGAATTCTAATATCCCCCTACTTTGGTTTAGTAAAACTCAGGTTTTCTCTTTGAATTATTTTATTTAAAATCATTTAAACCTATAAAAACCTAAGAAAAAGTAAAAAAATGTATTTATATTAGAAAAAACTAGTTTGTATATTTCCCTCCATTAGTATAGATATGTTTTATTTTAAGTCTATTTTTATTGGAAAAAATCATTCTGGAATTAATTTGAATTGCATCTAAGATAAGGGTGGGGTAGAGGGATAGTAACTTTTGATGCAAATACTCTTTCTACTTTTACTTGGTTTTTTCTAGGTGTATTTGACATTAAATAAAATAAATACAAGAGATCCCCAATATATTTTTATGGATATTTATTGGTTTATTCATTTTTTTTATTTTTAGAGTGTTAATAAATAGGTAAATAGGATCTAAATATTGTCTTTCCTTGTAAAAATTGCAATCAAAAATGGAGGGATTTCATTGGTTTTAAAAAAATATAATTAAATGTATTATGAGTGATTTTTCTCACTATTCTCATGAAAAAGTTATTTTATTAATAGTAAAAGGAGTGTGCATGAAAATATATTTCTATAATTTAAATTAAAACATGAGGATACTATAATTTCTTCCTAAATTCAAGGTAACTTGGAATTTGGGAAAAATAAAACCTAAGGAATCCATCTTAGAAGAAATTTATATACATCCTTTGAAACTAGAGTAAAATGGGAAATTGGGATCCCATAATAAACTTATGAAAAAGGGATAAATGGAAGTTCCATTTTTTAAAAATTTAATTCCATATAAATATAACGAACTCACTCATAGAACTAAAATTTTTGATTTAATTAAAGTGAAGAATAGAATAAAAATATTAAAGGGAGGAAAGATAAATCAAATGGAGGATGGATTTTTTATTTTCTTCTTCATTTTTATGTGTACTTAAGTCTAGGTAGGATAATATCTTATAATAAATTGAATTCATTGTATTTTCCAGGTGTTTAATAAACTAAGTGTGATGGGTGATTTCAACCATATTTTTCGATAACATTTCTATTCTTCATAGAAAATAACCCCGTAACTAATCTATATCATGGGTAATTTACTAATTTTTTTTAATCAAGTGTATCTATAATTAAAATTTGAAATGAAATAAATTTTTTTTAGTGATTTATTCAAAAAAAATTAAATTAATTAAAATTTATGAATTAATATTTATAAATAATGAATTTTAATAGTTAAGGGGATGTGTACTTTTAATTTTAACTGTTTAAATAATATCTAGAACTAAATGGTTTATGTATTGAATTTTTTTTTAGAATATATGGAAATTTATTTTATTCAATTTTTTAGCAGTAATTGATAAAAGGAAATATATATTGATTTTTATTTTTTTTATTTTTCTAAACTTATTCTTGAAATATCCTATAGTCAATTTATTTTTCCATTTTCTGTAGATGGAAATATAGAAAAAAATACTTAATCTACTGCTACTACATGTTAAAATCAGTCAACCACAAGTTGGATCAAGCTACCATGCCTCTCATAGTCAGTAAACCTACTGCAAGAGCGAAGTGAAGGATCGCCCATGAAAATAATCCATGAAAACAAAACACCAAGTGGCCATGAAATCAACCAACCATAATTTGTCCACAATTTGGTGCATAATATCCCAACATATGGTATACTGTAAATCCAATCCACCTCATAGTATCTCAAATATACCACGTGAAGTTCACCAACCTAGTGTGCATCCCCCAAGCTATATAAATGTTAAGAAGTAATCACATTAAGGAAACCTCATAAACATATCCAACTAACCACAATAAGGAAAAAAGTTGTCACACCATTGAAACTCAACCTACCATAGCCCTCTCAATGCAACCTACCATAATAACACTCTCAAGATACCTTGTGTAACGACCCAAACTTTTTGAATGATAATTTTTTCATGAAAATGTGTGTTATATTATTACACAAAAAAACTGTATCTCATTCATAGTTAATTAAGTATATTTTAATGTAACTATCTGGTTTCAACTATTATATGACAATTGGTCAATTATAACCCTTTTTTCAATATGAAAATTGGAAATTATACTCATAACATTATGATTATTTTTTATAAATAGAAATGATAATGGTTATTTAATGTAGAATCATGAGTCGATGGCCTCAACCAGTTGAATTGGGTTGTACGAAACTTATTTTTCATATCTTGGGAGGGAATTAGTGTCACTGGGATTCTCTTTGGACCAATCCCAATTGGAGCTTCATCATGTTAATCTTGAACAAAATCTGATATGGTAGAAGTTCAAGTTAGTAGAGATTACCACTCGGGTGATGTTATCCAAGTCGCCCCAGGAGTTCATCACCATCGCACACCTTACCATTGGGTCATATGTGGGTGTTTTAAGGGGTTATGTTTAAAGGCCCTAGTTACTTAAAATTTAATCCCTTTATTGAAATAAAATGTTTATTTCATCATTTTTGTTGTAAGAATTATTTTGCTTAAAAATTGGGATAGACTTAGATAAATTGATTTTTATGGTAACAATTGTACCATTAATAAAGATATAAATTGTCTTATTAAAATACTAAATTATTAATAATGTTTATTAAAATGAAATAGCATTATAAAAAAACTTATTTTTTTATCAAAAATGATAACATAATTTTATTTCTTTCAAGTGAAAAATAATTTACTAAACATGTTGCTATGCATTTTTTGTCTACTATTATTTATAATAATTAAGTATTTTTATTGTTAAATATTAAATTTATCATATTTATAGAATTATTATGATAAAATAAATTTCATTTTTTAATTCAGAAGTTTGATATTAGGTTACAATGAATATTAAAATATTTAGTATTAAATATTTTGTTTTACAGTGAATAGTAAAAAATACAGTTTTGAGTTTTTAGTATGTTTAATGAATACTTTAGTGATGTAATAATGATTTAATAATTTTATTCAAATATTGAGGAATAAAATATGACATTAGGTGTCCCATGTAGCTAATACCATGGGAAAATATCGTGGTCAATCCCGTGGTTTTTCAAATAACATTAATGAGGTTTCTCTTAAATTAATAAAACATCCCTCTATTTTTCTAAAAATAACACGCATTACGTTATATTATTTATTTATAAAATAATACCCCTTAAATCTCTAAGATTATTACCTCCCAATGTTTCCCCAAGACCCCAAGTTCTTGATCATCAAATTTTAGGATTCACTCTTCAATGAAAGGGAATTCTTGAGTTCACTTTTCCTTTCAAGTTCACTTTTATGTGGCATATCTTTCAAATTTTCATACCATGTACTTATTTACATTTCATTATATCCCTATAATATATTATGAGTCTTTTATGAATGGGTAACCATTGTCTTATATATTTTTAATGTTTTATAAAATAATTTTTCATACCTGTTATGCTGTAGAATTTTGGTCTCAACATCTCAATCTTTTTCTCAAGAAATTCTTTTATTTTCTTTATGTGGATACCCAAAAATATTCCATTTCAAGGGTTATTTAGAAATATTTAAAAATAATTTATTTTTTTCTGTAATTTACATTTATAAAATCATCATTCCCTTTTTGTGGGTTTTAAATGAAAGAAAGATCTTGTTTTTAAGAAGTTTTTAAAACGTCATGATTTTGGTATGAAACCCATTTATTTTTTCTATATGGGTTATTTATAAATTTTTTTATTATGATCTATGTTTATCACACTAAAATAGATACATATTAATGGTGAACCCTGATAGTTCTCCAATGCATTTGGTAAAGAATATCATCTCTAGAGATGCCAAGTTATATGATACCTTGGTGAATAACCTTGGTGATTTTTATGACACCTTGGGAATGGACCATGGTGATATGCTTATAAATGTCTAAATTAAATATCTTAGCCACATTTGAAAGTAATTATTCATGTTATTTTATTAATGATATGTCTCATGTTCTATGTTTTATTCCATATTTATATTCTTCGTGTTCTTATTAATATTTATCAAGATCCCTTGTAAATTGTTTCACTTGTTTTACCTTACTGGGCCTTTTGCTCACCCTTTCCATTGATGTATGTCCCCAAGTTATGAGATGAAATAAATTTACTTAGGATAAACATTTAATAATACTTTCATGTGGAATATAATAATGTTTTATGTTTTCATGTATTATGTGCCTTTTTCAAGGAAAATAAGCCTTAAAAGATTCTATGTTTGTACATTATATGTAAAGTTGTCTAATAAAAAGGTGGGATGCTATATTTAGAATCAAATGAAGGTTTAGTTATTTTTGAAAATTATGATTTTAAAACATTAGGAATAACCCTATTTGAAATTTTAAATATTGGAAAACTTCATGTTATTTTGGTGAAATATTAAGATAGTGGTTTCCAAAGAAACAAGTCCCTATCTAGATATAAACAAGTGGATGTGGCTCTGGCACATATGTATCTAGGGGTAAAATCCAAAAACAAAAATTTGATCTAGACTCAAATTGTAACTGGTTCATGACAATGATCCTTTCTGCACTCCTGATTAGACACTCCTGGAAGACATGTTTGGTTAATCAAAATATTTTTATGAACCATTATTAAGGATTTGTATTAAACATAGTTGTTGTTAGAGAAAAAGATATTTAATAATGATGTTTTAAGAAATAAAATTACTTTATAATTATAATATTATTAAATGAAACATGTTTCTCAATATGTTTCTATTCTTTTAAAAAATGGTGAGAAATTGGACGAACTGTGAAAATGGTGAGTGCAATGGACTATGCACTTACAGATAGAAGCTAGAATGGAAACCTTTGTAATAATGATGAATCTACTAACTCGTGTTAAGATAAATAACTTGAATTAAGTTGAGATAATAGTTTCACCTTAAAGGGAACAACTTTTCTTTGAGTCCTTAATGCATTAAAGACCCCCAAAATTTAGTGGATCTGTTGACCGATTGATTTATTATTAGTATATAAGATCAATAGAAAAGATCTTTTCTATACTTCATTATTCAGAAAAAGAGAAATCCACTCTAGCTATGTACTATTTATTGGGATAAAATGATTAGTGGTGGGCACTAATTAAAAACATTAGGCCAAGAGGGGATATTCAAGATTTGGAGTGGGAAGATTTTAGTGTAATATTCTTTAATAAGTATTTCCCTCATTCAATGAGAACAAAAATGGAGAAGAAATTCCTCAAGCTGAAGCTAAAGGATAATGAATCTTTTAGAATCTATGATATGAACTTTACAATACATTCCCATTACACCTCTAGTTTTTTCATGAATCTTAATGGGAAGTTTGATATATTCTTCGATGGACTAAGACCTCATCTACGGAAGAATTATCCAACCTAGAATATGAAAGCTATGAAGAAATTGTATGGAATGCTATAAAGGTCAAACTAGAGTTCATTGAGATATAGTGGTCTCACAAATTTAGTGAAAAGAAAAGATCAATGAATCAAAGATTGGGTGATCTTTGATTGGAGAAGATAAGGAAAGCAAGTGAAACTTTCCTTGTGCAATGAATGTGGGAAGAAACATTCAGGGAATTGATTTTTTATGATTGGTAAATGCTACAAGTATGGAAGATATGGTCATATTACTCAAAAATATCATAGTGAGGTGAAGTATCAACTTCTCAGCACTAAAAAAAGGGTATATGGTGTTGGCCCTGCCTGAAGTCCAGTGCCTTAAGTGTGGATAGCTAGGTCACTTTACCAATCACCTTCCAAATCTGAGGGTAGTGGAGGGTAATCACCATCAACCTCAGAATAGGACAATGTAGTATTTTCATGCTTTTTATATCATTACAAATTAAGTTGAATCTCCAAACAATATAGTGGTAGGTATTCTTGTTGTTCTCTAAAAGATAGAATGTACTTTATTTGATTCTATTTCAACAAATTCCTTTATTTCCTCAAAATTTACAAAGAATTTAGAATCAACTCATAAATTGCTAAAATTAGATTTATTAATCAAGGCTCCTAGTGGGATTATCCAATAATAAAAAGTGTTTAGAAACTCTAGTATTTACTTTTTTGAGCATAATATCATCATAATTATAGTATTTATTCTCATGATGGAGTTCGACATTATACTTTGGATAGACTGGTTCTCAAATTTTAATACTAAAATCAACTACAAAATCAAGTAAATCTCAATATTCTTGAACGGAAAACCTATGTTTGTTTTAAAATGGGAGATATCTCAACATAAACTTTTTCTAGAAGAACCACCCATAGCCTTATATATGAAGTTGATCAGTAAAGATGGAGAATGAAATGAATGTATACATATAGATAATGTCCCGGTTATTTAGGGATACATTGATGTATTTCCTGAAGAGTTACATGGACCTCCATAGAAAGAGAGGTAGAGTTATCCATTGAACTCATTCATAGTTCAAGGCTGATTTTAAAAACCCCATATAGAATGGTGAATTTGGAGTTGGAGGAATTAAAAAAGAAACTCCAAGATCTTTTGGAGAAGGGGTTTATCCATCCAAAAGTGTATCCTTGGAGAGCACATGTTCTCTTTTTCAAGAAGAAGGATGGATTGATGTGGTTATGAATTACTTATAGATAAATGAATAGGATCATAGTGAAGAACAATTACCCTCTTCCAATAATTGATTATTTATTTGAACAGCTTTGTGGGGATCAGTTCTTCTCCCAGATTGATCTTTGATCTGGTTATCATCAATTGAGGGTAATAAAATAATTCATTGCAAATACCTTCTTTCTATTAAGATATGGTCCTTTTTAGTTTATTGTTATTCCCTTCGACTTGACTACTGCTCTTTCTATTTTTAATGGATTTGATGAATATATTCTTTAAGAAATTCCTTGATAACTCTGTGGTAGTTTTTATTGATGATATTCTAATATATTCCAAAATTTGGGAGGAGCATGAATATCATGTAAGTGTTATATTGAAAATGATAAGGAAGGAAAATTTATTTGGAAAGTTTATCAAGTGTGAGTTTTGGTTACAACAAGTTTCCTTCTTGGGGCACATTATAACTAGTGAGGGAATCTTAGTTGAACCTATAAAGAAAATGTTTTTGGAGGAGTGGCCTCATCCTATAATAGTAACTGAGATTCATAGTTTCCTTGGTTTAGCAGGATATTATAGGAGGTTTTTGAAAAATATTTCATGAATTTCTAATCCACTAATCATGTTAACTCGAAAAGGGGTCAAGTTCATCTGGAAGAGGAGTGTGAATAAATTTTCCAAGAGTTGAAGAATTGATTGATTACTGCTCCCAAGATAACTCTACCTTATATCAGATAAGGATTTGATGTTTTTAGTGATGCATCTCTAAAAGGGCTTGGGTGTGTTCTCAAGAAAAATTACAAAGTGATTGATTATGCATATCGACAGTTGAAATATCTTAAAAAGAACTATCCTACGCTTAACCTGGAGCTAGTTGGGATTGTTTTCTACTTTTCATATATGAAGGCACTATATTTATGTGGAGAAACATGATATATAGACATACCATCACGGTTTGAAGTAAATTTTCACAAAAAAATGAATTGAACATGAGACATAGAAAACGGTTGGAACTTCTTAAAGACTATGATTGTTCAATTCATTTTCATCCTATAAGAGAAAACAAAGTCACTAATGTATTAAGTAGGAAAGACCATGTTGTGTTAAAGATGATGAGGATTCAAAGAGACCCTTTGATCAAATACCTATTAAAACTAGACATGCTAATTGTAATAGAAAAGATATCACCAACCCTATCGCAAATTATTTATCAACCTTCATTACTATATAAGATTGAGAAATCTCAAAGAGATGATCCCTTATTAAAGAAGAAGATAGAGGTAGTAAAAAATGGGAAGTTTCCTGAGTTAAAAGTTGTTTAAGAATTTGTATTGAAGTTTAGTAAAATGATTTGTGTTCCATCAATTCTGGAAATAAAGAAGGAGCTCAATGATGAATCTCATAGATCTAAATTCTCTATACATCTTAAAAGCACTAAAATTTATAGGGATCTTAATGATAATTATTGGTGGGATAACATGAAAAGGTACAATGTTGACTACACTAAAAGGTTCCTCATGTGTCAATAAGTTAAGGTAGAGAGACAACTTCATAAAGAGGTATTACAACCACTACCCATACTAACATGGAATTGGGACAATATCACTATTTACTTTGTCACTGGTCTCCGGATAACTTCCATAGGAAATAATGTGATATGGGTTATAGTAGACTGTCTAACCAAGACTGCCCATTTTATATCCATTTGGGAAGATTTATCTCTTGACCAACATGCCAAGATTTACATGAATCAAGTGGTGAGGCTGTGTGGGGTATCACTTTCTATTTTATATGATTGTGATCCAAGGTTCCCATCCAAATTCTGGAGAAGTCTTCATCATGCTCTGAGTACCCAATTGTAATTCAATATGTCATATCTTCCACAAATGGATGTCCAATATAAAAGGACTATTAAAACACTTGATGAAATTCTAAAAACATAATCAATGAAATTTAAAGGTGGATGGAATCACAATCTCCCATTAGTTCAGTTATCATTCAAAAACAGCTTCCATTCGAATATTAAAATGGATCCCTATGAAGCACTATAAGGGAAGTGAATTAGAACTCTTATATGTTGGGATGGAGGTGGGTAGAGAAATATTTTTGGGCCTGATATTATTAAAGAGGTGATAGAAATGGTTTATTCCATCCAATAACACATTAAGGCTGCTCAGAGCCAGCAAAAGAGTTGTGCTGGTAACCGTTGAAGGGACTTAGAGTTTAATGTTGGAGGCAATTTCTTCCTTAAAATTTCACCATGGAAGAGAGTCATATGATTTTTTAAGAAAGGGAAGCTTATCCCCAAGTACATTGGACCCTATGAAATCCTTGATCGCATAGAAGTAGTGGCCTATTGGCTAGAACATAAACCAAATATAACTCAAATTCGTGATGTCTTTCACATATCTCTCTTGAGGAAGTATCTAACTAACCCTTTATATGTTATAAATCTTGAGGTGGTAAAACTAGAACATGATCTCTCTTATGAGGATCATCCAGTGAAGTTCATAGACCCTTGGGATAGGGTTTTATGCAACAAAAATACCCACCACCTCGAAGGGTTATGGAGGAACCACATGCATGAAGAAAAAATGTGGGAACCATATGTGACAATGAGGCAGAAGTACCCCCACCTTTTCTCAACTAAGGGAATGAGATGAAATTTTGGAGAATAAATTTCTTAAGGGGGGTAGAATGTAACAATCCGAACTTTTTGATTGACAAATGTTTCATGAAACTGTGTGTTATATTATTACACAACAATACTATATCTGATTAATAATAAAGTAAGTATATTTTAATGTAACCATCGGGTTTCGACCGTTATATGATTGTTGGTCAATTATAAATATTGGTCAATAAGAGCATTGTAAACTATACTCATAACTTTATGATTATCATTTATAAATAGAAATGATAATGGCTAATTAATACAGAATGAAAAGTCGGTGGCCTCAACCAGTAGAATTCGGTCGTACAAAGACCATTTTTCAGAACTTGGGAAGGAAGTAGCATCATTGGGCTTCACTCTGGACCAAGCCCAAGCCGATATTCAAGAAGTACATATTTAACTAAATCGCATATGTGAGAAGTTCAAGTTAGTGGAGATTACCAGTTAGGAAAGTTTATCTGAGTTGCCCCAAGAGCCCATCATCATCACAAACCATACACATAGTTCGTATGCATGTGTTGTTAGGGGTTATGTGTCAAAGTCCTAGTTACATAAAATGTAATCCCTTTGTTTAAATAAAATTTTCATTTCATTATTTTTGGTTTTAAGAATTGTTTTACGTAAAAATTGATATAGAATTTGATAAATTGATTTTTCGGGTAAAAACTGTACTTTTAAAAAACATATAAATTTTCATATTAAAATAATTATTTATTAATAATGTGTATTATAATAAAATAGTGTTATAAAAACACTCATTTTAAATTCAAAATGGTAAAATAATTTTATTTTTTCAAGTGTCGAAAATTTTACTATGCATGTTACTATGCATTTTCTGTCAGCTAATATTTTTAATAATTAATTATTTTTATAGTTAAATGTTAAATTTATAGTATTTATAGAATTATTATGATAAAATAATTATCAATTTTAAATTTAGTGGGTTGATATTAAGTTATGGTGAATTTATGAGTTTTTTATAAAATATTTTGTTTTTCAGTGAATAGTAAAAAAATACTGTTTTGAGTTTTTTTATATGTTAAATGACATCATTAGTGATGTAATAATGATTTCATAATTCGATTATACTCTTGAGGAAAAATTATGATTTTAGGTATCCCAAGTTTCCAGTACCATGGGAAAATACCATGGGCAAGCTCGTGGTTTTTCAAATACCACTAATGAGGTGTCCTCAGAAATTAATAAAAAAAACTCCCTCCCGTTTTATAAAAATACCACCCATTACATAAATTCCATTAATTAAAAAATAATACCACTTGAATATATGATATTATTTCTTCCCATGGAGTCCCCTCCAAGGTTTCCTCCAATCCCCATGTTTCTAATCTTTTAGTTTTAAGAGTCACTCTTCAACGTAAGGGAATTCTCAACTTCTCTTTTCCTTTCAAGTTCTGTTTTATGTGGTATGTCTTTCAAATTTCCTTACCATGTTTTTATTTACAATTTATTATGTACCTATACTGTATTATTATCCTTTTATGATTTTTTTATCCTTTTCCCATCTATTTTTAATTTTTTATAAAACCATGTTTCATACCCATTAGGCTGCATAATTTTTGTCTTAAAATATCTCTCTTTATCTTAAGAAATTATTTTATTTTCTTTATTTTAATTCCCAAAACTATTAAATTTATAGGGTAATTCAAAAATATATAAAAATTCTTTATATTATTCTATAATTTACATACATAAAACCCTCATTCCCTCTCTATGGGTTATAAATGACATAAGGATCTTGTTTTAAAGCACTTTATAAAACACCATGATTTTGGTATAAAATGAAATTATTTTATTCTCTATGGGTTATTTATGAAATGATTTATTTTGATATTTGTGGATAACCTAAAAATAAATACATGTTATATTTTATCTTTGATCTTTGTCCAATTCATTGGGTAAAGAATTTCATCTCTATAGATGACAAGTTTTATGATACCTTGGTGAATAACCTTGGTAATTTGTATAACACCTTGTGGATGGAACATAGTGATATGCTTATGAATGTCTAAATTAGATATTGTATCCACATTTAAAAGTTATGATTCATTTTATTTTATTTATTATATACCTCTTTTTTTATTTTTCTTTCCATATTGATATTCTTCAAGTTTGTATTAATATTTCTCAAGATCACTAGTAAATTGTATTACATGTTTTCCCTTACTGGGAATTTTTCCCACCCTTTAAATTGATGTATGTACCTAGCATATGAGATGAAATAGATGTACTTAGGATAAACCTTTAAGGAGACTTTCATGTGTAATAGAAGAATTTTATAAGTTTTCATATATTATGTACCTTTTTCCAAGATACTAAGTCTTAAAATATCCTTTTTTTTTGTTAATTCTTTGTAAAGTTATGTAAGAAAAAGGTGGGATGACATACCTTACATCCAATTAATCAATCATAAGATTCATGGTCAACAACAATATGATAATATAATCTAACACACCTCCCATTATTCATCAGTGAATTTACTCATAAGAAAAATCAAGATGGACAATGCTCGAAGAGCTCATATCCATAAATGTAGGATTGAAACTATGAAACTGACACTAACTAAAATCCCAAGTTGGTTGAAGGTGAGTTAAGGTCAACTCATGATTTGTACCAAATGAACCATGAAACAAGATGAAGCAATTAAATAATTTAGGACCTTTTTTCACTAAAGAAGAGTAATTTGACATCATATTGGTTGACTCAATATGATCAACAATATTGGAAGGATATTTTCTCATATCCCCCTAAGTTTAATTGTATGAAGCAAAAATTTTTTTCAAAGCTTGATGATTTCATGTCTAATGAATTTTATTAAAATTTTCCAATCAAGATTTAAAGAGACTGATGTCACTGATTGAATAATGAGGGGATATATCATGTTTGATGAGGTTATGGAAAGGTCTACTATAATAAAATGGTTGAGGATGGAGATAAAACTTATCAAGGAACAAGAACATGGCGTTTGAAAAATCTAGTAGGACACACAATCTCCCATGAATATAATATTATCCAACTTTGGATCGAGTGTATAAACCTATATCTAGGTTTTTTAAATTTTTTGAGATTTTTATAAAATAGGTTTGGGTTAGATAAGATGAGGTTGGACTCAAAGATACCCTTTTCTTTGGATGTGAGTATGTAGGGAGGTGTGCACCACCTTCTTGACTAATTTCTGCTAAGTAATGGAATATTTTTAGACTTTAATAGATATATGATACAAATTTTTATTTTTGAGGGTAAAGATACTGAACTGAACTGAACCAATTGAACGACCACATAATAAATAAACATGAAACCACACCTCCTCAATCTCATCTACTGATCACACGGGCACTAGATGATCAATCATGAATAAGTATTGGACTGCCAATCTTGATCAAAACTAGGAAGATGGATCCATATGGGTTTAATCAAAATCTATATCTAATATAATAAATAAATATGTATCATAGTCGAGTTCAGGAAAAAAATCAATGTATAAAATCTCACCCGAGTGGATTGATCAAAACTTAATGATGTTAATTATAAAGATCATTGAGACAAAAGAGATGATTTAGTGATTTCATTCCATTGGGTTTAGCTAAGTCTGATCAATTATTTTAGGATAAAGTGAATGAAATTTAATCTAGATGAATGTAAAGGGAAACGCATGTTCACAACATGGAGTGTAATCGAAACAAAAGAGATCGAGCTCATCCAATTGAAAATAAATCCAATTTGAAGAAGTTTAACTGGGAATATAAAGAACTAATGTGCATAAAGAATTAACCCAACATAAATGATCTTGAATAGTTTTTTTACTAGTTGTAGTATGTCTGATTATAAGGGTTATTTGAAGATGCTGGGGTCCTTAGTTAATTCCAATCCACCAGTTTCAAGTTATGGTTTTAGTGCACAATGGGTTTTATAGATTTTTTCTGAGTGAAGCTTCAATTATTAGTGATGTATTGAATTTATATCATTGTTACATCATGATTTATCCTAATAACCTTGATTGTCAAATATAACTTTAGTGGGTTGATCTTAATTGAGACAAGGATCAATTGAAAATGATCAAGTCTTTCCTGGATTATGATTCACCATAAATAATCTCTATAATTGGGATTAATTGAAAATATAATTGGGGTTTGGGTTCATATTTAGATATTAATACAAAACCATGACCTAATATTAAAGAAGGAATATTTATACAGAGTCTGTGTAAATTATGACTTGATTACACCTTATGAATAAAGATGGTACTGAGAAGCTAAGAAAGATGATCTAGCTAATCTATTATTAATGTTAATTAAAGGTTGTCACAAAATAATTCAATGTTTCTGATTGTCATGCTTGTTACCAATTATCAATGCTGGGGTTTGATGGATGTTGATAGTTAGACTAAGGAATAAAAATTTATAGTAGGTTACATAAGTTTCATATAATCAATGAGGTGTTTCATCAAGGTACTCATAATCTCCCTCAAATCATATAATGGTCATATTTATAAAGAGACACAAATATAAACCAGACATGAGAAGTCAGTGAAAAATAGTCCCAATATTTAATCTCAATATTTTTTCTAGGCCATACCTACTAGAATTGAATTCCAATCTCAATCTAGAACATGCATCCTTTTTAGAAAATTATTCCACATTTAATTTCTACTACACTATAAAGAACCAAATCACTACTACTCTAATTATTATAGAATGAGAAAGGATCCCTATCATGGTAGGGGAATGTTTTAACAAAATTATTTTCAAGATTTTATCATCGGATGAAATCCAAAACCTCTATATTCACACATTGTGAAAATAAATGGAGAGGAAGAAAGAACTTGAATTTCAGGAATGTCTTGGAAATACTAGAATCATTTGAAATATAACAGTTATTTTTGTTTCTCATGTGGATATATATTTGAAGCCTGAAAAGAACATATGACCACCTTACTATAAATGGGTAACTAGTCTCTAAGTAGAGGGTGAAGCTTCTATGACTACTTGTTTGAGATCTAATTTGTTGGTGAATTTATTTCATACTTTATTTTGATTATACTATAATTATATAGTGATTGTGCACTAAGAAATTAGTGGTTGATACATGGATATTCCCCATTCCCCTATTGATGAATTCAATATTTGAATTATAATTATCTTTTATGCATATCTATGTAATTTTTTATCTATGTTTAATATTAGGATATTTTTTTTTGTTTTATTCACATGAATTATACTTCATTTCTCCCTAGTTTTCACACAAAGTCCACCTCAAGCTTCGTAAATGATGTGATATTAAGTTTTCTGATAAACCCGCAGTGATTGGAGTTATTCAATTACTAGGCTAGGTGATATTAGATATTATAGTGATTTTTGAATCTATATGATTAATTTAAAATAAATAAGGGTGTGTATTTGGTTGAGGTTTTTCTTGACTAATAGAAAATATGAGAGAAATGTAATAATGATTTAATGGGTAAGGAGGGGGATATTTGAGGTTAGTCCACTAATATATAAAATTATTCCAAAATAAAATAAATTTAATCCAATAAAACTCACTCACTACTTTCACACCTCAAACCCATAAAATAAAATATAAAATAAATTACAAAAACACTTCCCTCTCTGGTAAAAACCCAAGTGTACTACTGCTACATTTATTTAGATTCAAAATATTGATTTTTGATAGCCCATTCATCACTCATCCTTACTTATCTAACTAAAGATTATAAGAGCTCCATGATATTTGCATATCTGTTATATTTTATTTGTTCTATATGGTAATGAATTTAAGGTGATTTAATTTCTCAGGGGTAAACTAAAGAAGATGAGAAATATATTAAAACTGAACATAAAATTAAATAATTTATCATCTATGTTTGATCTATTATTTTGGTTTCTTAAATATAGTCCTTGATAAAAGATATCAACCATGATTAATTGAATATTAAGTGTCTCCTTGAAGGGTATAAAAATTATGAATGTTTTTGAGAACCTACCAAGAAAATAATCACATGAAAAACATGAACATAAAAATGTAAATTTATATAATTTAGAGGTCTGATTTCTAAATATTTAAACTCACCAATTTTTTATATTATTTTAACTTATGTGTTGAGATGGGTACATGATTTCAAGTCACTAAAATTATCATGGTAATATATTCATCAATTGAAATAAATTTGATTAGTCTAATAATTTTTTTCACCTCCATAGGAAATAAATTTCATCTCATATTAAATTCTAGTTAATTATTGATATATTTGTTATCTACATCAAAGCCTGTTTTCTACATTGGTCATTGGTCAGGTAGTCTTTTAGAGGAATAATTAATGGACCATTCCCGTAAGTTAATTAATATCATCCTTTCTCATGTTTTTTATATTTATTTTCAATAAAGGGTATTTAGAAGAAAATATAGAATATATATTAACAGGAATTCTTTATCATTCGTATTAACAAGAAATACAAAGGGGGAGATTAGTGAACCCACGTTATGTTATGTTTCATTTTTTATCAATAAAGGTAGTTTTTTTATGTCAATATGTATTATAGATGCAAAGATTAGAAGATTCATGGATTACCCAATCAAGTTAATAAAAATCTTGAGTTCCCAATAATGGTTTATTTATATGTTTTGGGTTTTAAATTTTTATATTAAGATTAGATAAATACTGTGAAGCTTGGAAGTTAGTATCTTTCAGTGTTTATATGGAAAATTAAGATGTGTGGTGAGTGGATAACACTATTTATGAGTGACATAATAAGAAATTTTCTTGAATTTTATTTTCATATTCTATCTCAAGAAGATTTAATTATTTATATAAGTTATGTTTCCATTGGTTATCATTTGAGATCCATTAACTTGGAAAATATCTCATTCTTATTAATTTAAATATGTTCTAGTGGATAATAGTTACATGGATTTTGGTTATTTAAGAATATTATATCACTTTGAAGAAGTTTTAAATATATATTAAGAGTTCTATCCTTGATAATATCAATTATAAAGGAATAGTGGTGTCTTACAATATATTGATGATATTGTAAAAATAATTGAAGTTATTGAGGTAGTGACACATCATTTAAATATTATAAGGAATATTCATATACATAAATTGCTTTGGAACTATCAATGATATTAATTAGATTTAGATTAATGTTTTTTCAAAGTGATTTGATGTTTTTAAGAATAAATGAATAAGTTTTTGGGTTGAGTTAATGCCATTAAAGAATAGTCTGGGAAATATAAATTGCATAATTTATGAAATCAGTCTATAAGATTAATATATAAAATATTTTCATTGAATTTAATTTTTTTATGGGACTAGATATTTTTGGGATGCATAATATTTTGATGGAATATAAAATATTGTACTAAGTTTAGCCACTGAAAAATGAAAAATTTAATGGATTATTGTTGAAAAATTTAATAATTATTTTCCATAGGTCAAATGGATTAGGAAAAGATATTAATATATTATATAATATTATAAGATTCATAATAAAATTATCTTAAATAAAAAAAAATTATTCACTCCAAAATTTGAAAATAAATTTCATATTATGATATTTAATAAAATTTTAGAGAATGAGTAACATAATTCTGAGTTCTCTATGAAATTTTGTGAAGTCCGAGGTACATAACATATTAATATGGTACATAAGATATTTTATTTCTAAAGGTTTCAAAATGTGGAAAAAACAAAATGACAGAGTGACACATAATATATTTATTATATTACATGTGTTTTATCTACTGAAAAATGTGATTCTGTTGGAATTTTTTAGATAAACATAAAAAATTTTGAAGGATATTTAATTATGAAAATGTTATGTTATTTCTTAAAGATTAAATATAAATATTGAATATTTTAATCATTATTCAAGGAATGGAACTAAATTATAGTGATTGAGGAAGATGAATAACACACAGAGAAAGCAACACATCATAGAGAGAAGAACCACAATGTAAAGTTGTCTAAGGATAAGATATGTCCCTAGAAGGATTTACCATTGGAATGGAAGTCATGTCATGAATAATTCACCACATAATAGAATATGATGAAGTAAGAGAGCTTGGTAAAGATTTATGCCCCATAAAAAGGATCCACACCCGTAAATATAATTTTTCATGATTCTCATACAAATATGGATTTGTTAAGATTCAAGTATTCTAATGATTTTATAAATAGAGATAACAACATTATAGTTTCTATATATCATGTGGGAGTTTTTTTACAATCCTTTAGGAGGATTTAAGGAAATAAGAATGGGTATTCATGATATTTAGTTGGGAATTTCTATGATTAATTTAAATAAGAAAAAATATCATAAAAGTATAATATTTAAAAGTGATGATAATTATATAAATAATAATTAGGAACTTAGAATATATATATTCTGAGGATAAGAAAGAAAAAGAGGAGAACTTGATACAATATTCTTAAATATCATCTGAGTATTGAAGGGGGGAAATCTTACAATGTTATTATCTAAACAAATCTTATTTTTTGATGAAAATTTAGAGATCCATTATTACTTCGAAATATATTATACATGTGCATTAAATTAAAAGGAGAAAAAAAGTTTTTCTTACTTTTTTCATATTGTCTTATAAGATGAAGAAGAAATAAAGAACTTGTCACATTATATTATTATATCATAAGTTATGGAGGAAATTGAATGTATTCTTCAATATTTTCACACTTTTTGGAAGGATATTGAACCTATACAATCTAGGTGGTACTTGAGATTAAATATTGATATTAGATCATGTAGGTTCTAGCCTAATTTGGTAATTTTGATAGAAATTCCTAGTTGCTACTGAGCATGAATATAAAATCAGTTCTTTTTATTATACCTTTTTATTTTTAGGAATATGTGTCCAAATATAATCCCTTGACCAAGGTATTTCTTAATAATAAAATAATACATATGTTTGAGTGGTATAACAATCATTCTACACTGGTGACATAATCTATTTTCATGAGATTTTGATCTATGTAAGAGCCATAGAGTGTGGTTCTAGCCATTAAAACACTAATTATGGGGTAAAATTCCTCCCAATTTCCATAAATATATATTGATTACTTCATATCCTCACAAGATACATAGTGGAACCAATATTTACTATTTTGGGTCTCTTCATGGATACCATCAACCTTAATCCTTGTGTATTGTCCCTTACTCATTCAAAAAATTTATTCCAATATCCCGACATTTGGATTTTACCATTTCACTTTACCTTGGTGTGGATACCTCATTCATGTTAGTTCTTCACCCTTCTCTCATGAGGACACCCTTCCAGTTTATTACATCTTTCCCATGTGTATGAGTCATATCTATGTGGATATATCCCTTAATAACTATGTGTGACCTGATTCATGTTCTTACATAGTTTTTAGTGATTCCCATAGGCTTTAACATAAGTCTATCTAAAAATTTTATCAACTCTTATTCCCCTATCTATCCTAGTTTATGGGCCCTTACTCATTCAAATCTGGATTTCTACAACATCCTTACACTAGGAGGAAAAAATAACCCACTTTATTCCCCTTTATGTGAACCAAGTTGATTAAGATACCTCTTAAATAAACTATATCTTTCCTGATATCTATTCTTAATAGGATTCATAGTCACTCCCTAATCTCCCTGCCACATCCATAATGTACATGTTCATTATATTTCTCATTACATCTTAGTACTAATACTCGACAACTTTCATTGAGTCTAGAATTATTTTCCCCCTCATCAAGATTCACCATTTAAGTATTTTATCCATATGTATGATCTATATTATATTATTTACCTTATAAGTAATATATATCCCTTGATTCATATTATCACAAAATATGTTGTGACATCGGGAACACTTTTCTTGGACCAAGCCACAAATTCCATTCTCATCAAATCCCCCATCAAGTATATGGATTTCGTCATTCACGTAAAGCATTTTTACATTACACTATACACATGGATAATATATATTTTATTCTAAGAAGTGTTTATAGCTTTATTCCTATAATTATAGGATATATAGGGACGTTTAAACCATATGTCGCACACCCAACCACACATCTTCGATCACCCTCACTCTAATTTCATGTCTTGTAATGATAAAACCGTATTTGATCCCAAATAGGAATGTTCAAATTACCTTTCGAATATTATATTCCCATATATTATATTGTGTACCATATGTATATGAAACACCACAAATCGTCAATGGATAATGGTAATGAGTATATCGAATCCTGAATGACCCATCTATTTTATGTTAGTGAATCTCTTATATACTCACCAAGCTAATAATAATCCAAGAGGATAATTTTCATCCTGAAGGAGATAATTAACTAACCTCATATGCACTCAATTTCATATCAGTGGAAAAAATATTAAAATTAGTTCAATGATTTTCCTCTTCATGCTTATCTCATTTCATTATTTCCCAATTAAAAAAGATCAAGTTACGATTAACATTGTTCCCATACCTTGATAAAAGGGGTTTAAATGCTTCTAAATCTTGAAACACCCATTTATATTTTCATGTTTCCTCATTATTCTAATCACTATAAACATAAACTTAATACACCCATCCTTAAGACAATATATACTAGTATTGGTAGATCCATTCATGTCAGGTTTATCTTGAACTTATTACAATGTAGATTATCTCATATTTTGGTCAAAGTCGTATAACCTTAAACTTCAGCCTTATGTTGGTCAACATTTTTTGGCCTTAAACATCATCCCTTATTAGTCTAAATTTCAAGACCTTAAATTAATGATGGAAAGAGACATGGTACTCATAGATTGAAAACACACAAATTGAATCCTGGTTAAAATTCAAGTTTTTTATAACTATTCATTCACTTTGCATAGCCTAAGAAAACAATTGAGTGTTTGAAAGAGAAAATCTCAAAACTATTATCCATTTAAAAACATATTAAAGGTGACTTGAGAAAAATCAAAGTTCATGTATTATAATTTATTCCCTCTCATGGATTATGAAAGATTTTGGGAAAATGAAAATACATAAATATTTTAGGGGGTATTAATTATCTCTATAAAATTTTAATACATTATTATTAAATATTTGGATCCATGGAAAATCTAGTGCACCATTTTTTTGTCACACATATTTTGGTTCAAATCCTCATAGAAAATGTACCAAGATTTAATTACAGGGTATTTGAGCCCCCTTGAGAATTGAATCATCCATCTATAAACCTTTAATGATACCAATCAAGTTGATTCATTCACTCCATCATATTTGAATAGACTAATAGTTAATTTGGTAATGGAAAATGTGTCACACATGTAGATCACCCATGTTAATCCAATAGTACATGTTCAAGAGGAAATCCCAATTTTCATCCTTTAATCAAATTGATTAACCTCTTCTTATGGTGATAGTATATTTATGTTGTATCCATCTTTATTATATTCATAAAATTGTACATTCCATAAGGATGGCCAACTGATTAAAAAATTTATAATTGGCTTAAGAAATATAATATTTTTATTTTTTAAACTCATATCCACTTAATGTTTATGTGGATTCAATTACTATGATGTTGTTTCTCTTTTCTATTCTAATAAGGTAGTCAAATTTTTAATTTGGGGAAAAAGAAATTCTAGGAAACAATAAATTGTTTGGAAACAATATTCATTCATTGAATTTCAACTATAAAAGGGAATAAACATCCACAATCCTTGAATGTATTCCATATTATTTATCAAAGTAAGAAAAGAGGTGAAATATTTAAAAGGATATTATAATAAATGTTTTATCAACTCTTGGATTTGGGTAGGTGATTTATAAAATAAAAAAAATTCCTAAGAATTTAATAAAATTACATAGAATATGTATCCTCCTTATCAAGGATTTGTATATCTCAAATAAAATAATTCTCTCCAATATTATCAATATCTTTAACAAGACTCTCATTTCCCATAACTCTTCTTCAATGTTCATTCAATGTTTTTGAAGGTAGATTTTCATAGCTACCCCTTAACTGGTCAATTTTCACTACTAAACCATAATAATTTTATACCTCAGTGTATAATTAATTTACAAGGTGCTAATATCTATAGGAGAAACTATAGCCTAAGATCTTATTAGATCCATTTGAATCCTCTCTTCCTACTCCTTCTCATTGACCATTTTCATTATGGTGGAATAGATTTATTTGTATATGAATATAAGGGTAATTAACATGTGTTGAAACTTGTGAAATTTATGGAATAGTTATCCATGGGGTCTCAAGGATTACCTACCAAACATCCTACCACTCCATTTATATCATAGACCACTAAAGTGTGAGGAACCCTGAGTTTGGCCAAGAACCCACTAGAGATTCTGGAATATGAGTTATCATTGTGTAACCAAATTTTAACATGATATCAAGATATTATATGTTATTTTATCTCTTAAAAGATTAAAAAATTGGGGTGGTAATATTTTATGTGTCCATTACATGTTTATTAGTGGTTTAAACATAGCAAATCATAATGCATCGATCAACATGTATAAATATAGGAGAAAAGAAATGTCAGTGTTTACCCAACTTTTAGGTATGTCAATAACTCATGTTTCCTCTTATTTTTCAAACATTATGATATGAATATTCAACATAATACTTAAAAATTCTCCAAATGACTTTCTAATCTATGTAAGGGATATGATTTTATTCATTTCCACTAATTAATCAATTGAAATGACTGAAACATTTTACCTGGGAAATTTTCCTTCAATATCCCCAGCCAATACCCTGAGAAAACATAGTAGGTCTACTTTAGACACTAAACCATGAGTTGTATAAGGGTAAAATCATATGGTAATAATATTCATATCATTTTTATCAAGGATAATTCTAGGAATGTCCCAAAAAAGAGTTGTACAAAAATGGAATATAAGTTAATATATTATATGAATAAGCGATTAAAGATTCAATGATACCAGGGTTTATGTTCCTCAAGATATTCATTAAATTATATAAATTCCTAGAAATATATCAAACAATTTGGGATGGTCATACCCATAATCTCACTCACACATTATTCCATCTCCATGGGCCTTAAAATTACCCCAATTTCTATTATCAAAATATAGTTAGAATCATATTAATAAATAATAAGTAAAATTCAATGATTTAATCAAAATATTGACCTCTCTATTTCTAAATGTTTTAGGTGGAACCAATATCGATGTTGGTTGTACCACATGAAATTCCCCAGATGAATCTCATGCACTTTCACAACTATAATCTCACTCACACATTATTTCATCTCCTTAGTGTATTAAGAATACCTTTTCAGTGTCTTCACCTCATCCATCCTCTATAAGAAAAAAATATTTGAGAACATTAGAGTTATTATGGAATTAAATATATTATTCTTATAGAATCACTAGTATACATATTAAGGATTGAGTAATCAGTAAACTCTTCTACAACTAGTAGTTTTATCACCCCTTCAATGTTTTCACTTTTTAACATTTATTATACATGTATTCTAATAGGGACCCTACAATCATTTTATTGAACCATAATATATAAATCTTTAATATATAGTTCAATATCTAAAAAAGGATTTTCAAGGATAATTTTAATACGATATGTTCAGTTTATTATCTATGGGATTTAAATTCCACCTTTCAGTGCAACCCATTGGTCCTCATCTTTATCACCAACCATCCAGCAACTCCAAAAATAAAAGGCTTCCATATATAAATAATTTGTAGATATGGTATGAGCCTCACCAAAAATAATATTCTTTATACTCCTTCACATTTAAATTTTTTCTTAGAATTCGGGCTTTACACATTAAATCATTTCGCCACCTCTATCTTGATCACCTCACCTCACTGACATGTTTTATCAATTATTCAATTGTGAGCTATAGAGAATCTTATGATCAAGTTTTCATTATGATTTGTGATTATTTAGTGATGGTTTTTTTATTTCAAAACTTCCTAGGGGCCCATTTCCATTTCTTTTTTACTAGGTTCTCACTCGTTGTAGGGACCTTTTGGGATAGTATTTATTAGGGATAGGAATAAATACACGCATGATCAATCTCCAACTCTAGAATGATGATGAAATATGAGGTGATAAATATAATTTTAGTAGGGGTAGTCTCATATATCATCATTACACATAATTTAATTGCAACCATTGGGTGTTTTTCCATACTTAAATATTATTTTCTCACTAACACTTACCATTGAAGACAATGAAACAAACATGAAAACTTATGTAGTGTATAGGATTCAAAAATATGTCTTGAAATATTCATGCTAACAAGATTTCATACCTTAAATCCAATATGTTTGAAATTTTCTTATACCTCACATGGTCTTCATCCATAACTATCTGTGTGGGGACTTCCTTATAAGGAATGCATTTAAACTTTTATAACTTCATATGGGTCTTGATACCCTAATAATACTTATTTAAATAGAAATAGATTTATAACACTAATTAGATGATTGGATTAAAACCAGACCCTAGTATCCCAACTATGATGTTGTGTTCAAATATCTTGAAGTACATTTCTACTCACTACCATAGTACCTAGAATGAACCTGATATACATAATCGATACTTTTTTATATGTGTGTAACAATCATTGATATGTCATTTCCATCACTAGAATCACTAAGATAGTATGTACTTGGAGTCCCCCTTTTTATTATGGGGAATTTCATGGGGATATATAAAGTTTTACCCTTACTATGCTATACTAAAGAAGATCTTTATCAAAATTTTAAAGATAATGTATTTCCATGAATGGGGATAATTCCCTATAGATTTTAGGACTTCTCTCAATATTTCATGATCCAATTGGGGTGTTAATGTGGAATTACCCCAAATATACTTTATGGTAAATAAATCATCATACATTACCTCAAGGATTATCATGATAGATATCTTGTACATGTCCCACTAACCTATGTCAACCTCTTTGTGTGATAAATGGAAGGTGTTGATCTGGGGACTCCAGGGACTCAATAACTCAATAATGAAGTCCAAATTCTTGTACAAATAAATTTGAGATACCCAAAATGTCTTATATATTTCACCCTATTTCAACTCATCATTGAATATGGTTCATGTCAATCGAACCCAATACACCCACATCCATTTCGGGTTAAACCCATCCCTTCTGTGTAGATCCCAGCCATTATTCCATTCTTAAAGTTGATCAAAGACCAATTGATGTAATAAGGATGTATAAAAATGCTTCTTAGGATCTCTATCATACTAAAGATTTTATGGATCTGACTTTGTGTTCAATAAAAGGTCTGATTTTTTATTAAATCCCTCCTTGGTGTGTCCTCCCATTGATGATATGTCTATAGCCTTCAAATACATGCAGCGAATGGACCAATATCCTAAAATTATTTTTTATCCAAGGAATCCCCAAATCAGTAATAATATCAAGAACATTCAAGGGTAGGTAGCACGAAAATCGATATATCTAGTGATGTTCTGGGAATATTTGTGCAAGAGCTGAAAAGTGCAGTTTAAACTGTTGGTCCAATCCATGCTCAACATCCTTAATCAACTGGTTAATGTGTGAAGTGGATTGTGTGTCAAGAACTTTGTTTAGAGATATGGACATCTCCTTATAATGACAATTTTACAAAAGTAATAGTTAAATAGATTAAATATTGAGGATAGAAAAGGTATATAGGAGAAAGGACTTAAAATGGGACATTAAATTAGACAAAGAAAAATTTAAAAAAGAAAAAAAATTATCCTAACTCATATCATGCAAAATATAGTGTTACCAATCATTTACACTGAGGATATCATTCCCAGTATTCCACACTCAATCACTTTCACTCATTTATGTATATCTATATTCTCAACCTTAACAACCCATTCACAGTTAATCCATACCCTACTACTCACGCCTAGCCACCCATTCATAGTACTAAGTAATGGAGTGCCTAAAATTATATGTACTAAGTGATAGACTTATTAAAAAATAGATTTCCTCTATTACATTATTTTCCTAGGTCATTAGTATGAGTTGAAAATGTTTTCCCTTATTATTTATAAAAGGCATATGAGTAGGGTGTGTAACAACATCTAGACTTGTGCACGTGGGTGCCTCTTCTCCCTAGTTGTATGATCCTATAAAAACTCATGAACCAAGTCATGATGAACATATAATTTGATAATATTCATGTTTATTAGATCTAATTTTGTTGAGGGAACATTTTTTGGTGATCCAATTTTGTTAAAGTATGAACATCATGAAGTCTATATAATATTTCAATATTTTAAGAGGAATGAAGAGTAATATGTCACCACTACCTTGTACATTTTTCATTGGTGCCCAATATCATGATGTTTCTATTAGTGTCATGTTGAGTACCACATCCACCATTTCCCCATTATTTAACTTATCTAATTTCTCCACACTCTATGCCTTGTCAACCCTCGGTTAAATTTAATCATGTTCCACCTCCTGACCACATTGTGTGCCCCTAATCAAAGTAAATGGTCACCCAATGTGGTTATCTAGACACACAACCCCATTTCCTATATATTGACCCTAACCTCTCATCTTGGATAAGAGAAATCCTGGAAACTTATGAATGCCTGAATAACATGCCTAGGCCATCCAAGATTCCCCTTTAGTTGATTTATGAATTTAAAATATGGGGAAAGGAATATAAATAAAGGTTATATGTGTCCCTTAATGATTAAATTTATTGTAAGATACCACTTTGATCTGGTTATCACCAAAATTAGGGTAAACTAACCTACTCAATTGGTTTTCTCAGTCCATCAAGGTAAAATATAGATGTACCTAATTTTATATAAAGGGAATAAACTAGATTACACTTAAAGGATCTATATCCAGTTCTCAGGGGTTTTATAGGAGTTCCTCTTTACCTAAGCTACAATTTGGTGTGAAATTCAACCTTAGAGACCCTCTCAATATGGTTCCCAAGTGTTAACTATTAGATTAGTTCCTTATTAACCTAATTTAGAACCCATTCACTCAATCCTCCCAATTGGATACCCATTCACACACCCCATCAATATGGGTTCCCATTCACCTAGGTCCCAATTGTGTGTCACACCATGTTCCCCATACTCACCCAACCAAAAATACACTTGGTAATTATATTCTGTTAGGTCCCATATTTATGCTAAAATAATTTCTCAAAATACCTTTATAACAGTCTTTATCCAAAAATAATCTGATACTAAGACCTGTTTTTATATACCTCCTCTAAATCCACCAAAAATAAATAAATTAGTCATTGTTTGCATTAGTATACTTAATATTGATCATGAATTAGACAGATAATGGGAGTTGGGAATACTATAATACTTTTCCCCTCGTTTTCCTATGTAATTTTTAAGATCATATGGATAAATTTAACTATTTATTCCATTGATTATGTGGGAACTCTATTTTTGAGGATTAGTGAAAGCTTATCTAGTCCAATAATATCAGCTCACCTCAATTTTTTATTCTGATTCTGTCCACCTAGTTTTTGGTTGACTCTTTAATTAGCCTCCCTTGTCCAATAAATGAGCCATGAATGTGAATGGAATTACAACCTATAACCCAGTGTAAGCCTCACAAATATCCTTTATCTTTCTGTTATACTCATATATAAGTTCCAATCCAAACCAATGTTGTGTCCCTTTCATCTAATAGTCCATTCTGACTGAATTTAAAATGATCAAAATCAATAATTATTGCATAACCTTAAAAAGTAAACCATTGGTCAAAATTTCATAACCTTAAAATGAACATCATTGGTTCTAGTTTCATGACGTTAAAGGACACATCATTGGTATTAGATACACAACATTATAAGGAAATTCTTTATTCATGGATGTATAACCTTAAAATACACCAAAATGGTCCATGTAATGTTGCCTTAAAAGGTACAACGTGTATCATAGAATGGAACCAAAATATATGGGTTCTAATTCCCTTTACAATGATACATGGTAATCCCCTCTCATGGGACAAATCCTGACTCCACAGCACCAATTTCCTTTCTAGATGGCGAAAAATTCCAAAGTACCCAGTTTTTCTATAAACCATAGTATAATCAACCCCTTAGGCGAAACATGGAGAACCTATCATATATATAGATGGAGAACCTATTATACACAAATATATTAAGTAATATATACAGAATTGATTGATTACTTTCATGATGATGGTAACTGGTATTGTACCATGATGTATTTCATGGATACATATTAAATATATAAGAGAGTTTTGAACTAGTCAATAAGACCATCATGGTATGATCCACCACCCATCCTCTCATCGTCAATATAAAATTTGAAGCATCATGAGCTAGTTTGATTAACTGACTTCCATTGTAAATTAGGTCTAAATCCAAACATAAACTCGAGGTGCTAACATGTGAGGGAAGACATGGGATTTTGAAAATTCATTAATCTATGATTTTTGAAAAAAAAACTAAACATTATCTAAAAAAAGATTTATGGTTATATTGGGTATGTATAGAAATATGGTGGCAGAATATAAATTAGAAAAAACTAGGTCATTAATATAGTAGGGATAATTTTAAGGTTATAATTCAATTGTTTTTCTATGTTTGGGGAGCTATTATGGTTTTACCATGTATTTTTGGTTGTCAAACCCTAAAATATTTATCAGCATGTTTTTTTATAAAATGTGAAACTTAAGTATAGTGAGTTCTTAATAATAGAATTTGCTGTATTGTTGATTTGGAAAAGTAAGGGATATTGGATGAGAGAATGGTCTAGAATTTTGGGATAAAAAGAATTATATCAAGGGGATTATAGTGACCCATGTTATAATTCTATTAATTCTGTTTTATTTTTTCATTTCAATAGAAATTTTAAATAGTGGAAAAATATTATTTTTTATTTATTAATTTATATCAAATAATTGATTTTTTTTTATGTTTTAGGATTTTAAAACTAAGTATTTATTTATAATGAGAAGAATAGAAATATGAGAGCTATAATTTGAGGATTTAGTACACGTTAAATTCTATGTAGGTCTTTATAAGTTGACATTGGGTAATTGATAACTTATAATTGGGTATCCGATGATAAAACCAATAGGATAATGCTTATTAGTTTTTTGATGGATAGTGTATGAGGGGTCCACCCTAGTCTATCATGTTTCATTTTTTAAAAATGGAAGTGGAAAATAAACATGCATAAAGAGATAAACTCTTTTCTCTCTTTCCCCATACATAATTCCCACTCAACCCATAGAGTTTCATGGTGTTTAAGCTTGATAAATTGAGTTATGTTTCATTTTCTTTGTTACTATTTTCTTGTTTCCGACTTTTATTCTAATTTTATTTCGTTTATTTAGGGATGTATTTCACCAATGTTTGGTGGGTCCATTTTAGATTAAAGGGGTTTCACATGTCTTAGATAAATTAGGCTAAGGATGATTTTGTTTCTTTATTATTCATTATTTTTATGGAGTGTGGTTATTTTGTGGACAACCATAGGTATATCATTAATTTTAATTACAGATTTATCCGTGAGAAAATAAATTAATCATTATAATGATTTAATTATAGATATTATTTTTAAGGATTAATTTTTTATGGAAATTATTTTAATATTGTTAAGAAGTTTTTTGATGATTTATAGATTTGGAGGGTATTTTATAAGGATTTTCTTGGTTGGTGGGCATAACACTTTATGACTCTTTAATTTTGGGATGTATATAATTTGCCTATAAAGATATTTTAAAAACTTTAATAAATTTATCAAGTTAGAAATGGTAATTATAAAGGGAAACATTATTTGATTATTTATAAAGAAATTTAATGTATTTTTTCATGGAATTAATATATGATTTTTATAAGTTTTCATCGTTGATTGATTTTTTTATATAATAATATATTGTAATATAAACTGTAGTTGTTGGTACAACTTGAGATAGATGAAATTGTTTAACCTAGTTCATTGACTAAGACAATTTAATATTAATTATTTATAGTACTACTTATAACTAGTTTAGTGGTGGCCATGATTCAATTGACATGGAAGGACTCTTGCAAGTTTGGGAGTGACCTAAATAGATAGAAATTAATCTCAAAAAATAATGTGATAGTGGTGATGTAGTGATGAAAGAAAATTATATTGGTTATGATAAAGTAGTGATCATTTGAGGGAAAGGATAAAAATAAACAAAAAATAACATATCAAAAGGAATTCAAGGAATAATCGATGGATAAGACATGAGAATGAAATTGTCCTGTTTTTTAAACGAATTCCTTCATTAATGAAAAAATAATAATTTTTAAAAAATTAAATGATAATAACCAACTATGAATTATGATCAACTCGAGAGTGATTGATTTCTAATTTTTCTTACTATAGAATTTATCCATTCACCAGTGATGATCAAGTTAGCACCAGAATCAAATTTAATTGATTCTGGTGCATAACTCTCATGATTTATTCAATTTTCAGATAAATATCATAATATTAATAAATTAAATGAATTTAAATTAGGATCATTCATCATATAACATGATGTTTTCTTTTATGAAAAATAGGTTATAAATTTAAATATTGAGAGAAGTGACCAACAAAAAATCCTTTTGGTTGAAGTAAATATATTACCAAACAATATAATTCCCCATAAAACATATAGTTGATGATCATGTTCGATTCAAAAATAATTAATAATTTCATTAAAATTCAATCCATGAAAAATCAAAGACATAAGAAGTGGAGAGAAAAGAATCTTTTATTTAGACAGTATATCCCCATCCTATCCGGATTTCTCCAATCAGTTCTACACTATATCCCCCGAACACTAGTCTCATGAAATATTATTCAATCCTCTAATGGAATCCTTTTTTCATAAATATCCTATTAATAATAGACTTCATACTAGTATCCACCTTTGTATCATAGCCATGGATTCAAAAAAAAACTCTCTAGATTCTATATAGAACCTTCACTATAAAACATCTCCATCGTCAATGACATGTTCGAAGCCTCCCTAAATGATTGTACACATCTATACATGGGAATGTCTCTAATCCTTTAATAATGTCTACAATATTCTAACTTCAAGATCCACTTATCATCATATAAATTTTAATTTTATAATTTATATCTCCATAACTGAATTAAATTATCATGTGATCGGCATGTCATTAGTTCATATTTCCATAATAAAACAATAACATTGATTTTGTCTTTTATGATCAGTCTTTTATCATAACCAGTATTCAAAGAAAATTCCAGGTTCCCAAAGAACCAGTAACCTTATTTTTATCTCTAAAATATATTTTTCTAAATTCACTCATAAAATCAAATAATACGGTTCATACTTCACAAAAACTGCATCAACATTCATCTTTATGATTCTACATCACATTTACCATTAAATAAATCCTTGTAACTACTTGAGTATAGAAACCACTAAAACTATAGATGAAAACATTCAATATTCATCAGTGTGCCTCTCATATTCATTTATCAGTGATAGGAATGAAATTATTACATGATAATAATTAGTACTTAGTAGCAATATTAAATCTCAAACTCAACTGAATCAATCATCTTCTTCCACTACGGATTCTTGAAAAAACCCCCATTCCTTACTTAGATCAATTTGGACCACTAAGGTGGGTTTTCTTCTTCAATGAACCATATCGAGTGACCCTATCTCATCAACAGTGAACAAGGAATCATTTTCAACCTAAACTAACCTAGATATCATGCAGTTTCATTCATAGACTCCAACAACTTTAATGTTCCTTGAGTGAAGTCCATACAATGTTGTGTGTGGAGGTTCCTAGCCCAATTGAAATTCAACCACTTAGTATATGGAAAGATCAATCTCACAAATTAGTTCATTAAAAAATCATTGTACATTCAATAATGTTCATATAGTTAAATATATTTGACATAATGAAGTCCCCACCATCTCTAAACCTATAAAAAAGATCTTAAATCATCGATTTGTTCTTAAAAATAAATCTACTCATCAATAGTTGGGTAAATCATCTTACCAAATCATAAACCTAAACACCCCCATAAAATTAAGTTTTCCTACATTGAGCTGAAATAATACAATTTTTATTTATTGACTAGTTGGAGAAACACCACAAATGAGCACTTGATCTTGTACTTCCAAGTTCATGTCTGCATCAACTCCATTCGGGGCATTGGAAACATATGAGATCAGTTGATCCATCATTTTCTTATATCCTTATCTATCCACTTAAAATAAACAAATACTAGAGCCAAACTTGATATCAATTGGGATTCATCAAATTTTTTCTATCTTAACAATTTGAATCTAATATTTTTATTTCAATCCTCAAAGAAAGATTCAATATAAGTGAGTATTAAATATCTTAATTTAATTCACCTTCATCAACATGATTTACCTCAACCTAAATGATCCCTACATATTCTTCATAAGATTCCAAATTTTTTTTTTGAAAATATTTTAAACTAGTTTTCCCTCCCATCGAGCTCAATTTTTTCTCAAAAAAATCTTTGTTGTAGCTTCCATAACTCAGTAGATATTCTTATTAAAAAAATCTGTATGGGTCTCCATCCATCCAACTTAGTATTCCTCTTAGTTAGGTATTGGAATCTCACAGTTTATCAGAAACAATATTAGGTTAAAATTTTTATTTTAATCTTTACATTAAATTTAGAATATAGGTACACATAAATGGTGACAGAAAATTTCCATGAAAGAGGAAGTCCCCACACAGAAGTAGGTGTGTTGTCTCCTTGAAGATTTAATCTTTTCACAGAAGATTATCCATAAAAATAATATGCTTTGTATTGTTGATTGAGGATTGGTGTTTTTTAATTGGTATAGAAGTGAGTAATGCATTTAATAATTCTATTTATCATCATGTAAAAAGGCTCTCATTGAAGAAGGCCATTTATTCTCACAAAATTTAGGTTGTCTACTCATAGAAGTAATTTCCTGAAATATCCTTCACTATATTTAAGATTGTTTTTATCAAGATACATTATTAATAGACGTAGATCCTAAAAAATAGATTTTAAAATTAAGTGATAAAAAAAATTTTGAATTCAAAATAACATCTTCCATATATTATTTAGTTATTAAAATTTAATGTGAAAAATCTCTATAAAAAAAATTCATACTAAAAAAATTGATATAATTAATTCAAGAAAACCAAAATAATAAAAATTATTTATAAAAAAAATCCTCATCAAATCATAAAAACATTTCTCTTAAATGAATATAAAATCAATACAACAATATTTGATCAATTTATAACCAAAAAACACTCATTTTTCTAAAGATAATCAAGTAATTTTATTTACAACCCTGAATTGTTGGAAATAATATACTAGTAACTAAAAACGAACTTTCATCCTTTAAACTACAAGAAATACTCAAAATAGATTTGGTCAAATTAAATAAAAATATGCCTTATATAATTACCCCACACTTAGAAATTTTCTTGTTCTCAGACAATCCATATTTTTACTTTGTACATAGAAAGAAATATTTACAAATTGGATCGCGAAGAATCACGATAAGAAATTTATTTATATAGAAATGATATTTTTAAATGGGATATGATTTTCAATGTGTTTATTTTAATCAAATCCATCCTATATTCAAAAATACCTACAATAAATGAGGAAAACATGTATTCATCTACCATTCAAAATTTCTGGCCTCCTTTATGAAAATAAATCACTACCTTACATCAACACAAGTTCAAGTTCCAGTTTTATGAGTGTAGAAAGATTATATTTAAGTGGAATTAAAACCTTAACAAGAGAAACCTTAAATTATTACCCTCATCAAGGTTCCAAAATCATAAGATACATTTTTTACTTCATTCATTCAACTCAAAAAATATTATTATATTCCAATTTTCCATTCTTCATATAGGTTAAATATTCCACTCAACTTAATGAACACATTTTTAGAAAATTTGATAATTTATTTTGTTTTCTTTTTTTAATCTAGGAATTTTATAAGGACCTTTTGTAAGTACAAGTGTCTTTTTTTAGTGTTTAATGTCTCATAGAATTACTATTTTGACAAATCTTCCATTTTACTCAAGTTTTAAAGGACTTATATGATTGTCTTTTGATTTGGATCCCTGATGTATTTTTTACAAAAATGTTGGGTCCTGTAGGTTGAAGTCCAATTATCTTGTTTCCTCATCTATGAATTTAAAATCTATTAGTATCAATCTTATCACAATACCTTACCTAATTATTAAACAAAATTTCATAAAAATAGTGGATAACATCACTCAACAATCATAGAAGTACATGAATTTCAAACTAAATGTCAACCTCAGTAACCAGAATACCATTAGGAAGGATGTGATTTTAAATATCTTTATAGCATAAAGGCCCTCAGTTTTTGAAATATTTTGAACAAATTTGAAAAAAAAAATATTCATTTATATATATATATAAAACATTGATTCGAAACTAATAATAGTGAAATAATCCTCTCCTCCACACTTAAAACCCAAAATTATTTCCATTATTGTATACTAAGGTTATAGATTCATTTCAAAAATAGTTTTTTTAGGATATATTTTCTATTCGATAATTAAGAGTATTATAGAAGGGGTTCAAGAATGCAAAAAACATTTTTCCTCATCTACCATAAATAAAACAATATAATTACATAACATTTTATTTTATTAAAAGACATAAGAATTTATATTTTGGATATAAATATAACATGTTAAATAGTATGGTGAAACATCAATATTAGAATCCAAAGGAACTTTTTTAGTGTTATCCATGATTAAAGTTATATTTAAATTTTTTTTGCAACACTATAGATACTATAAAGATAATTACACATTTCAAGATAATAGGATTCACTTATTTCAATAAAAATAGGTAAATTTAACCATACTTGATTCCCAAAACAATTGAGTAAAATAATTAAATGATCGGTTTAGATTACTAGTTCACTAAATTGTAATCTTTTAATATTGTAGTTGTTAAAAATTTCTTCTACTTTAAATCCATGAGAAGACAATGTGATTAATTTATTCAACTACCTACAGAATTCAAACAGATTAAAATTAATATAAACAACATGAAATTTCAAAGTGAATAGAAAAAAAGTTTAAGATTATCAAAATTTCATCTAGAAAGTTACAGGATATAGATCCTTCTTACAGTTTCTCCAACACTTGGGTGAACTTCTAGTTGCTTCAAAAAATAGATGGTCTTAGATATAAATTATAATTTCTTTCACGGGATCAGTGCATAAAATTATGGATTTTTATTATTAAACAAAATAAAAATGAAAAAAGAAGAACTGAACCATGTGTTAGTTCTTGTAAAACACTAAAGTTAAATTCATCTATCATAAATAGTGATGGATTAGATTTAAAGAAAGGATGTGGTAGAAAATACATTTAACTACCCCTCAAAATAGTGTTTTATTCTCTAAACATTACCCAAAAATGGCCTATTTTTCTCTCTAACCATCTCAACAACACTATTTACCAACACTCTTATAATGTTGAAAGGTCCAAACCATCTGGTCCTAATTTTACCAAGACATAGATTCATCCTTGAATTTAATAGTATAAAAATTTAACCAAATTTGAAGTCCATATTTTTTACTATAAATACATGGAATTATTTTTTATATCATCTTAAAATTTAGTATTTTTCATAAGATTCCATTCTAATCTCATTTATCTCATTCAACTACAGTAACCACACTCACCAACTCAATTAAAATCATGATTGAGGGATATCAATATCCAAAAAGACTTATGATAAAACACCATAAGTAAATATCATGTTTATGAAAATAATAGACTATATAGAGACATTCAAATATATTTCTTGTAAGCAATCTTAAAATCCCATACAGTTTCAACCAACTTGATTGACCAATCCTTCCAAGAACTAGGCATTTTCTTCTCCAAAATTGGTTTAATATATTTATTATAAATATCAAATTGACCAATGTATTGTGGGTGAAGTTTTTCCATACTCATAAGAACACTCATATTTCTCTATTAAATAATTTTACTTAAAATTCATGAGATGAGTGACATTGAAAGTGATGAATGTTTTGGTAACTCTTAATCTAAAAATATATTCTTATTTATGAATTCTAAAACACTTACAGTAAACTCGTTTTTAATAGTAAATTATTCAACGCACATACTTATATAATCCATAGCCAAAATTATATATTCATTACCATTATAATATGGGAAAGTTCATATGAATTCCAAGACCCAGACATCAAAAACTTCTATCTCGAATTTTTTTTGAAACTCCTTCTTCATACAAACATTTCACAGCCTTTTCCACTTAGCATAACCAATAAACGTACTTCTAACATCTTTGAAAATATTTGGACAATAAAAACATACCTAAAATACCTTATGGGAATATTTATCCCCCATGGTTCCCACTCTTAGATGAGTAATTAAGGCTTCCAATGATGGGGGTCATCTCCTCCCCAGCCACACATCTCCTAATAATATCATCACCATGCCTACTGTAAAGTAATGGATCATACAAAAAGTAGTAATATTAAATCATAAATGAATATATTTTTTAGTTCTAAAAAAATTCCTTAGTAATCACTCTGATAGAAATGAAGTTGGAATCATCTACAAAAAATATGACTTCTTAATTAAAGCTAGAACTAATTTATCATTAGGAAAAGAGGTATTTATTTCTTTTGGATTCTCAAATTGATAATTGGTAAAAATATAAAAAAGTTCAAAAACCGCATTTTTATCTACTTTCTTAGCATTAGTTTCCAAATAAAAACTTTTTAGTAGAATATTCCATCTCATAAGCCTTGGTTTTGATTCTTTATTAGAGAGATGATATTTGGGAGTGTAATTTTCAATGAAAATGATGAATTTAATTCCAATAAAGTATAAACTTTTTAGGGACAAGAAAAAAAAAATCTCCTTTTTAATGGTATAGTATGTTTTTTAGTCATCATCCTATAGATTCTTAGCATAGTAAATAAAATACACCCTTTTCTCCTTTTTTTCCTGAAAAAATCCCTTATAATCACATCATTATAGTCATGCATAACTTCAAATGGTATCTTATAATATTTATTGGTGATAACTTGTGAAGATATGTTTTTATACCTAAGAATTTTAAATGATTTAAATCAGATATCATCCAAAAAATAGTTTTCCTTGGAATATTAGTGATCATAAAGTCTTGGTGTTTTTATAAAAATCCTTGATGAACATATGGTAAAAACTGGCATGGCCTAGAAAGATCTTCATCCATTTGAAATTTTATAGAGGTAAAAGTATTTATATCCCTTAAATTTTATTATTATCTACTTAAATTACCCTCTTTCAAACTCTATAACGTAACATAATTACCTTAGTGACCATGAAATGACACTTTTCCCAATTTAAAATAATATTTGTCTCTTAACATCTTTCCAAAATAGTTCCAAGATTTTTCAACTATTTTTCAAATGTTTTGTCAGCTATAGAAAAATAATCCATAAAATTCTTAATTATCCTTTGAATTATATCACTAAAATTTCAATTATAAATCTCTAAAAAGTGTATGATAACCACACTAGATGAAGAGAATTTCTAGGTAGGAAAATTTCCAAAATATACATGTGAATGTAGTCTTCTCTTAATCCTCAGGGGCTATTGCAATCTGGGTGTAAACAGAATAGCCATCAAGGAACCAAAATAACTCATTTACAGATAACCTCTTAAACATTTGGTCTAAAAATGGAATTGGTAAATGGTCCTTCCTAGTATAGGCATTCAATTTTATGTAATCCATGCAGACTATCTAGTGTTTTGTTTTCCTAGTTCAAAATTGTTCATTTTTTCATTTGTAACAATAATAACTCCTTTCTTTTTAGGAAATATTTTTATAGGACTGTACAATAGGATATCTAAAATGGGTAAATTTATTCTAGTATCTAAAAATTTGATTAATTCCTCTCTATACACTTATTTCATGTTGGAATTTAACCTTCTATTCCCATCCACTCAAGGACTTTATCTTAGTTATATCGGTATCTTATTCAAACAGTAAGAAGGAATGATCCCCTTAATATCTACAATGGACTAAAAAATAACATATTTAAACTTTCTCAAAACAACCAACAAAATCTCCTTATAAATTCCAAATTAGATGAGATGAGATAAGAAATGTGGATCACTCACCTAGAAAATGGTACATTAATTTATTTGGTTGGGTTTTAAGATTCAACATGGGTTCTTGTTCACTAAAAGGTATGATCTTAGGTCCATATGGCTTAATTTATTTAATATGTTTCTTAAATTGAGTTTAAAAACTAGATAAATATTGGATTTCAAGGATAGAATTATAATTTTCCTCACTAATATCCAATTCAGAAGGACCACTATTCTGAGTGTGAAGTTGTGGTTATATAAGATATTCTACAAAACAAATCCTAAAAATGTCCTAAGAAATCTCCCTTATTATGATCTTTCTCTATGTTTGAAGCCAGTAATACATCCTTTAACTCTCTTAAAAAATATTTAATCTTAGAAATTTAAAATTCATCCTCTAAAAATATCTCCTTAATAGAAATATACATATTATTCTTCTATTTATTGGCATCCCTAGTAAATTTTGTATTATGTTTATAATTTTTATTTTGGTACAAATTATTTTGAAAATAGAAAAAAACAAGGATTTCTAAAAACTCTCCCTCATGATCATCAATATGTTTCATTTCTAGGACATATTACCATGCAAGACACAGTAGAAAATGGTCTACTATTTATCTCATCAATAAATATCAAGAACTCATCCTCTTCTTCATCAATAGTTTCTTAAATTTAAAAATGTTAATATTTAGAATAGTTTTGAACTTGTAAAGATTCTTTAGTTCTTCTGAAAACATTGAATTTTTATTTTCACTCTCTAAGATTGAAAATCAAAATTCTATCTATCACATCTATAATATACCAATAATTTTATAGTGTTTTTAAATACCATTTTTAGTTTTAAAAGGTATTATATTTTACATTGAATACATTTCAGTGGTTCTTAACAACTCCCCTTTTTCTATTTTGTTTATTACCCAACCATGTTACCCCATTTGCAGTTCAAGATTTTGAAATATAGCATTAGTTTGATATTTTTATTAATCATTCTATACCCCTTTTGAAACCAACTTACCAATTAACTATTGGAAAAATCCCTTGAATTAATCTTGGGAAAAAGAGGTTTCATCACTATGTTGGTTTTGATATGATTTCCTTGGCTATTGTTGAAATCCAAGGGAATAACAGGTCTAACACACCTTCTCTCTCCAAGTGAGATTAGATTATTTATATCAACTTCGTTTTAATATTTTGAGAATATATCATCCTTTGGTTTCTTTCAAGGTTAATTCCTAATAATGCTTTTATTCTCATGGAAGTAAGTCATTTCAAAATTGTGGTAGAAAGATTGTAAATAACATAACATACCATAGTGGTGTCATTGTTCTATAAGTACATTTTGTTGATTTTTATTTCAAAACATATAATCTTGTACCTCATCTTGGTAAACATGGTTTTTTCCATCCTAATAATGGTTAACCTCCTAAATTACTAATTATGTGAAATTTTTCAAATGTGCTAGAGATCTGTTTCAACACCTCTACTAATTTACCACTGAAATATCCTATATATAACTAATAAACTAATGTTTGGTGATATGGTGTGAGACTATTATAGAATATTTCCATGAGAAGTTATGGAGTTAATTAGTTGTCTGAACATTTTATGAGTAATCCCTTGAATTGGTCACAAGCCTTATAGAACAACTTACTTTCATCTTACATAAAACTAGTTATTATGTGCCTTATTTTAGTGATCATTCTATACAGAAAATACTTTATGATGAAATAATTGTACATCTGATCCCATGTATCAAATATTTCCTCATAGATATTTCGAAAATATATTTTTTTATTTACCTTCAAGTAGAAAGGAAAGACTCACGGATTTAGCTCATCTTCACTTGATCCACTATATGGAAGCTTTTTCAGTATGCAATAGAAGTACCTAACAAATTCAAGAGATTATCCATTTTTAATTCCATTGTATGATAGTAGTATAGAAACATTTGACTATTTAACCTCATAATTATGATATTTAAGAGTTTTCCTAATATGAGATACATTACTAGAGACTGTTGGCACCAAAAACTCCCTAAACCAAACTCTCTCTATCAACTCATTTCTATGTTGATGTAGGTTTACATTGCCAACTTGATTATTCATATTTCCAAAATTTTCTTCTACTTTAGGTTTGTTTCTTAGTTTCACATTTCCTATATGTTTTTTAATTCCTGGTATGTATGGCACTAAGTTGTCACAGTATGACCTAAAGTACGTATATAGAATATTTTTTTTAATAATATTTTCTTTGATTTTTTTAGATTTTGTATTATATATATATATATATATCTACTTGTTTGAAAGAGTACTTCCTAGAAACATCACAAAAATATGAAAATAATGAACCTAGTTTGTTTATTATGATCATGTCAGATTAATTATTTATATCACAATATTGAATTAGTTTAGCAGTGATCATGGTTTGATCCATAAGTAAGGAATCTTGAAATTGTCTTTGTGACCTAAGAGGAAACATATAAAACTTTCCAAAAAATAATGGAATAGTGGTGATGTAGTGTGTTGAAATAGAGGGTTCTCTAGACCCAACTATTCAGTTCTTTTGATTACCATATCGTGTATAGAGTTAGTTATGCATGATGTCATCTTACCATTATAGTGTAGACTCTTATGCAACCACTATTGAAATGGTAATGTCCAAAGTTTAATTGTTTTATAGAAAGGTTATAGAAGGTCCCAGGCTATAATGAGAACCTCTAGATACTATGAAATTAATCTTAAATATATGTTCTATAGTTTAGATACGTCTTACTGATTGGACACAATAGATGTTTGACTATCAGGTGTTGGGGGCTCATAAGCATTGAGACTTCTTCTCATCAAGTTCGCACTTGGTGATATCTAGTAGTGAGATCATGAGGACTGACCCTCTAATAAAAACTCCACATGTTTTAGGTGTATTTGTATGTTCCTATCTATGATCATGTTTAATGGTCTCCTGAATTGAGATCATTACCAATGTATGTCACTTTATTAAATACTTTGATGCAATATGAAAATCAGGGCGATGAAGTCGTGGTGAGGTAGTTTGTGTTGGGTGCGTTATTGGTGGCATGGCTTTGATTGAATGGTCAAAAAAGTATTTGTCCCTTTTAGGTTATGGTTGTAATATATATCAGGCCATGTTGATATGGATGGAAGCACCTTTATAATACCATGGCCATGGCAGTTAAGGGTAAATCCATCCAGTTAAATCAACAAACTATAAAGTAAGAAAAGGGAGATGACACATGAGTGCATCCTGCTTTATGAGATATTACAGACAAAGATATTATATTACATAGTGTGTGTTCGTATGTCGGTTGTCTCTGCTGTGACAATCCTTATTTATTCAAGGGTCATGATGGGTTTCTAGATCCTACTATTGGGCTATGAATACTATTCACATCCATCGAAATAATGGCCTAGAGGGTCACACACAATAGCCTATTCAAGAATCTTCCCTATTCGGTTGAATAAGAGTTTTGGACATGGTGGGCCCTACCATAGGGGTTCGGGATTTTTCCAAAGCTAAAAAATCACCAATGAAATAAATAAATTCATATTATTCAAGTTTATAATAATGATATTTGAATTTATTTATTAAATATATTTACGAGTTTTTACTAAATACATGAAAAATATTAATTCATGAATATTAAATTATTCAAGGTTCAGTTAACATTTATGGGAGCGACGAGTCAAGTTAATGACTCAAATATTATCATGTAATATATTTTAATATATTACAAGTGAGTGATAATAAAATTTATGACTCAGATTAGTAGTCATAAAATGTTCTTCATAGTGCGTTAAGTATCCGAGGATGGTGAGGCTATACCGGGTATTTTAATTAAGCGCTATAAATAGAAGAGGAGGGGCATTTACCAAACATTATTCAGGGATCTTCTCTCTCCCCTCCTCTCTCCCACACTCTAGAGAGGGATGCTCTGGATCCAAGGAGCTCAGATGGAGCTATCTCAGGCATCGCTAGTGCAGTGATGCAGTGATCAGTGAAACATCGAAGGCACCGTCTGTATTCCGCGCTAGCACCCGGACTATGATAAACAGTGCTCATGTAGATTCTTTGAAGCGTGTGTGGATGATCTATATGAATTCAGCTTCGGATTCTTCAAGTAGCGATCACCAACGATGAGCAGACATCATGCGCGAATTCGGATCTAAACCAGGTATTTTACATTTTATTTTTGTGCTTAAAATCCTTCACACGGTATCCTCATCTTTGACCAGGTTTCACTTCACAGACATCGACAATTTTATTTTGATCGTCAGTGAAATATTTATTAAAAAACCACCTGTTTGGGGCCTCCGTTGAGTGCCCGATTCCAAAAAAGTGGTTTCAAAGGGAGAATGTGTCGATTTTAAGCCAATAAAATTTAAATTTGCATTAAGATATGAAGAGGGCGTTGATACGGTCCCAACGTCGCAGACCGCGTTTTAATCCGATACCGGATGACCAGTCTGCGGTCATCTGAAGTTCTAAATTCGGATTAAAACCGATAGTTTTATGAGGTTATAATTTGATTAACCGATTTTATCTTAATCCATTTACACCGGAATAGTATTTTTCAGTAAGTATTATTAATTTTATTGTTATAATAATTTTATTATAATATTAATTGTTTAAATATAATAATAATTTTATTATTATAATATTATGTTACAATAATATTTTTTTATTATATGGTTTAATATTTTCTAGACTAAATGTAGGCTTCAAAAAATTATAAGAAAAACAAAAAAAAGAGGGAAAGGGGGCTGACCTACAAAGGAGGTCAAGAAAAGAAAAAAAAGGGGGCCAAAGGGGATGACCAACACAGCCGGTCACACTTAAAAAAATTGCTGGTTGGGGGGCTGAGTGGCCCCACTGTTCACATGCATGGCGGCCCCCCATCTCCCTGTTGCGCTCTAGTGATCCCAGGTCGCCCCACGGTTTTGTTTCCCTATGCCAGTACGGCTCCCTTTGTGCGCAGTAAGGCGTTGCCCAGGCCGGCGGACCAGCACCACAGCCAGCCGCCTCAAGAGGTGCCCTACACCCGGCCATCTCCTGTTCTTCACTACGAAGCCGATGGGCACAACTAGCCTGCCATATCCTCCCACACCAGGTGCTGCACTGGTCACTCCAGCCACCCTGGAGCCACCTGCACCGAGCCTCCACCCCGCAGAACTGGCTCCGCACCATCCATATATTGTTCATGCTCAGTGCATGGAGGCCCTCTAGGTCGTGGCTCTCTTCTTCTCGAGGCACTGGGGGCATCACTCCAGGACCTCCTGCTGAAGCAACTCCTCTGTGTGCATAGCTTCCCTGCTGCAGCATCGTCTGATTCTCCTCCCTCCTATTTCTGTGCAGCATCCACCCGCATGCACCGTCCTAGACCCTCTTGCACCGGGCACACCAGCCCGAGCGGCTATCTCCCTCCCCTGTGCCGACTCGCAGTAGTCATGCACCCCGCTGCCCATTGCAGCGGATCCTTACACCAAGCATGCTCCCTCCTTTGTGCTCTCCAGCATCCCACGACATTCCCATGTGGCATGTGCCTTTGCGCAGTTGGCGAGTAGGCCCTCACCTCCGACGATGTAATCCCCTTGCCACGCCACACAGACCACACCACCCATGAAATGGGTCCAGGTAGATTGGCCCATCCCGAGACGGGCTTGAGCAGACCCACTCGGCCCCAAACGCCTTTGCATGGCGTTGATACAGCCCGGACTAGCCTGCACGGGTTCTCCCCAACTCACGCAGGCCCTGCCAAGGATTTAAAGGGGTGGGGTAATTTTGTTTTAATCAAAAATTAATTAAAACAATTAATTTAATTTCAATTTAGAATTAAATTAATTAAATATTAATTTTTTGTTATTAAATTTTAATGTGGCTAATTTAATTTAATTGAGAGATTAATTAAATTAATTAATTAATTTAATTTTTAGTTTTAAAATTAAATTAATTAATCGGGACCGAACGACATATTTATTGAATTAAAAATTAGAGTTAATTCAATTTAATTCCCCTATGTTTATTTTTATGCAAGTTTAATTTTATTCTGCATTTAGTTTATATATACGCGAGTTAAAGCGTATATTGGTTATGAGCCGCGGAGCTACCAATGTATGTTTGGTGCGTTTATTTAATTTATATATTTAATTATTGAATGGTATTGTAATAATTAGTTTATTTAATTTAAAGGCGACCTACATATCGTCTCAGTTTCATTATATATATAAGGACCTTTGTGTCCACTTCTTAGAGCTGTAATTTTATACCCCAAGACCCCCTCACATGCGTGCGAGTATAATTGTATATTGACGATATGAGCTATAACGCATTTCGCGCCAAGTGACGGCAATGCACAAGATAGCAGTTGAATCGATTAGATGAGCAGACAATGCCTTTCAAGTTGCATGCCACATGACTTAAGGTACTTACCCCTAGGGTTTCGGTTGGTGCATTATTCACTCAACAGATCAACCAACAGTATCGTCTCATGGTTAGGTTTTTTTTTTTTTTGCATGGTTTATTTTTTTTTGTATGTGTAATTTATTGCGCGATCACATAGTATAATAATAAACCAACATGCAAGATAAAATGAACATGTGACGCGATGAAATTTCTATTTCTTTCACAGTCAGTTGTGAGTGCGATCACATAGCACATGCTTATAAAATAGAAAATCATTTCATTCGTCACATTAAAAATAATAAAACCCTCAAAAATATACTAAGTCATAATCGCCTTACATCATTCAAGTTTGGAAAAAACTAGCTATTTGAGGTGTCGGTCATTCCATAGTTGAGGGTATCTCTTACTACCAGGGAGACCATATAAGAATGATGGGTTGAATTAACTAAAATTGTAGCAATGAAATAGCCAGATCTAGCTTGTTTTAATTTTAGAGGCAAGCATTGAGTAAATCAAGTGTTGATTTTATGAAGTTGGGACTTCACTCAACAGATTGAGGAGCTGCATGTTAAAGAATCCAGCCAGCCAAAAGCCTACCTAGAACCCTCCAAGTAGCGGTGTAGCCATAGCTTGAAGACTATGAGGGGTGGTTATGGGATCCTTTCCACTAGAATACTCAAGAAATAAAGTATTTTGATTCAGGCATAGAGGTTTCCTATAATTCAATAAAATATTGGGAGACATAAAATGATTTAAGTAATTAATCAATAATGTCTAAACCGGTAATCCAGATAAAAGTCACTAATATGCTAAAATTCATTTTTCTAGAAAATGTAAACATATACCACAAGTTTCAAAACTATGATATTATATTGGACAATGTAAATTTCCACACTAATACTAATATCCATGAATAGTATAGGTGCACGCGTATATTATTATGATTTAAGAAACTCAATGTGCCAGTGTCCCCAACACTATTAACTACCTCAAGAAGGGAGGGTGAAACTGGTTACAGGAGACTAATGTACCAAGCATATTATGGTTATGCTATCATCAACATCTGGTATCAGTTGCGGTCACTACACCAGGACATGGATGATATAAACATGAAGTCTCATCTCTGAGATGTTTATGAGGATAAAACGAAGCAATGATGTGAATAAGGCGATAGTTTACACCGGCATGTGTAAATTAAAAGATTGATCATGATATTTAAATGGATTCCATTCTCATATCATTTTCACCCCTTTACTCAAGTTTCATTTTAAGTTATAAAATGAAAAAGTATTGAGCAAACGCTCCATTACCTATCTAGGTAATTTTCTCCAAGTGAATAAGAATAAAAGAAAATTAAGCTTTAATTCTTAGGGTGGATAAATTGAAAGGCAACGGGAAAATTTCAAAGGAATTTAATGCCAATGACACATTCACGATGTCCTTCAATTGATGAGGTATTAACAAAGGTTATTTTCATGGCATATTATAATATAATACTATGGAAGTTTAAAATCAATAAACTAATTTATAGAAGCAAGTTGCTGCTTCTACATCAGAAATTTTCATCAATGTAATGTTTCCTTTTACTACTTGGGTATTTAATACTATATGTTATTTACATATGTGTATAGAATAACCATGTAAGTATAGAAACATTACTATAAGTCAGGTGTATTCTCCAAGTGGCTATGAAAGGGTGATACCTAGGCTAGTGGTGAGAATTACACAACTTCTTTAATTGCCATGTGAAATATTTGTGTTGAACTATTATTGAGTATAACCACAAACATTAATCTCATGTGTCCATTGACGCAAGGAGAAATTCTTTCATGTTATGGAATGAATGTTGCTTTTGGTAAACTAAATCAATAGTTTAGTAATACATGAATCATGAGAAATTATTGATGAATATAAATGTAAGACTTATACCCAGTTGTGAAAGGAAAATTATTTGTCAAGAAATACTAAATGGGGATGTCATGAATATACCAAGTAAGTTATTTAGGCTCGATACAGCTAAATACTTTTGGTATTATCAACATCTATAGTTTGGACAAAGGAGACTTTAGAAATAAAGGTATGTCACAAAGCTTTTGGGAATAGTTCAACAAGTAAGTGTGAACTATTCCAAGTATAAGCTATAGGTATATATGGTTCATAAGATTCCTTTAAGAAATTAAGGAATAATAAAGTGAATCATTTGTATGGAAAGGAGATATGAGTTGCTTCGGGTTGGGATATCGAATAATATCTCAACCAAACATTCATCAATCATGTTAATGTAGCGTGGAGTAATTCCTAAATTCACATTACCTTATCAACATCATAAAATTGATGTTAATGAGGAGGATTGATGATCAAGTCTTACATATCAACATTGATCAATAAACATATAGAGTGGAGCAATTCCTAAATGTATATTTTATACATCTAAATTATGATGTAAGTAATATCAATGTTGCAACTAGTAGAAACTTCAATTATATTTCATGAAATTCTTTGAAAATAACAACGATATCCCACAACCATATGCCAACTATAATGAATAATTGATATCATATGAGTCAAAGTATGATAGAAATACATTATATCATAAGAACATGTGTTTGGATGCAAAGAGTTTGTTCAGATATAAACAAACTTGCGTCAAGACAAGCACATTGTGCATTTAGTGTAATAATCCTAACAGTTGTTTAGGATGTTACAAGATAGAAGAGTAGGTAGTCAATAAATAGAATACACTTCTATATAAGGGTTCACATCTCTATTAGAGACAATGGGAGCTATATTGACTTGTGTTTAGTCAATGCTCAAGATGCACAAAAGAGTTGGCATAGGAACTAGTCCCATAAGCGCATGTGGAACAAAGTATGTTCCCGAGACACATACTGAGTAGGAAGGATAAATCCATGGGGATGGTTTTTATATTCACCACAGTCAGTGATCTATTATTCAATGTGAATAATATTTCCTATAATTAAGCAGTATATGTAAATTAGCTAAAATTGATATGACCAACAAAAATTCAATTAATAGATTCCATGTATCGAACTGAAAATGGGCTATTATTTTGAATACTATAGTGGGTATGCAAGTGAGTTGATACATGGATGGTATGAGCTTGGTACCAATAATCCCTTATTGATTTGACCAAGTCATTATGCCTAAATCTATTATAATTTTACTTATCATATCTAATATCTATGATCAATTTATTTAGCATTAGATGTCATGACCACCAATCATGGAAGGTGTCTATACGACGCAACCAGAATGGGATGGTCACATCACATAATTATAATAAAGGTTCCAAGTTACTGAAATCTGGTTTAGGATTAAAGTAAGAAACATGATCATAGTATATACATTTAAAACAAATGTTCTTCATGTGTCTACTAGATGTTAGTGGGAGCGCTAAGGTTTTCCAATTAGAAATATGTTCAGTAATGTATGGAAAACATACATAGATATGACAGTTAGTTAAGACCAAAATGAAATTTACTCTCTAATTATTGACTTGAAGTAGCAACCTAAATTCTAGGGAACAAGATCTACTAATGTATGTATATTGGTTTCTTGGTCCTAGTCAATAGTACATATAGTGTCATTGTATTGAAAAATACATGTTGGGGCAATTCAAGGGATGAATTGTTTCCTATGTCACATGGCATAATCTCTCCATGTTGACCTGTCTGTGACATAGGAAGAGATAAATGTGGTGAGTTGAAATCCATATGTCGGAGATATGGATCAATCACATATGCCATGATATGTACAAGAACTGCTATTGCCAAGGTATATTTTACAATATTCAAATATCAGTTATATCTAGGAGCACTGCAAGGGATGTAGTCGGAACTATCTAATTGTACTTCATAAAGTACAAAAAATATGTACCTGGTTAGTGGAGAAGAAAGGGTACTAGTATTTGGAGATAAAAAATAGACTTCCATAGATCAAGAGATCTACTATTTCAGTTAGAGACGATGAGCGAAAAAAGATGATATAATCCAGTGGTAGCCATACCTACAGAGATTGAGTACATTGCAGCTTCTAAGGCAGCTAAAAAGAAGATATTCAATAATCTGTTCCAGTTCTCAAAATCTCACCAGGTGAAAAAATTATTATCATATTATAAATTATGATATTCTTAATAGCCAATAAGTCAACCTATGACAGTGGAAAAAAAGTGATATATACTCGGGATACCATCTTTTGAGTAGTTTTACTCAAAGAGATGAGGTCTCTATAGCAAAATAGCCACGCGGTGGAACCGTGGTGGACCTAGTAACTAAAGTCATTACTTAGCAGAAACATGATGTTCATCATGTGAGTAGCTAACAAGTTTGGATAGAAAGTTAGCTCTAGTGCAAGTGGGAGTGTTGAAATAGTGGGTGTCCTAGACCCAACTATTCAGTGACTTTGATTACCATATCGTGTATACAGTTAGATATGCATTATGTCATCTTACCATTATAGTGTAGACTGTTCTAAATCCACTATTCAAATGGTAATGTCCAATTTTTAATTGTGGTATTGAAAGCTTATAGCAGTTCCCAGGGCTATAATGAGAACCTTTAATACTATGACATTAATCTTAAATATATGTTCTATATTATAGATACATATTACTGATTAGACACAGTAGATGTTTGACTATCAGGTGATGGGGGCTCATAAGCATTGAAACTTCTTCTCATGAAGTTCACACTTGGTGATCTCTAGTAGTGAGATCATGAGGACTGACCTGCTAATAGTAACTCCACAAGTTTTAGGTGTCATTGGATGTTCCTATCTAAGATCATGTGTAATGGTCTCCTGAATTGAGATCATTACCAATGTATGTCACTTGATTACATACTTTGATGCAAGATAAAAACCATGGCGATGAAGTCGTGGCGAGGTAGTTTGTGCCGTTTACGTCGTTGGTGGCATGGAATTGGTTGATTGGTCAAGAAAGGATTTGTCGCTTCCGGGTTATGGTAGTAATATATCTCAGGCCATGTTGATATGGATGGCAGTACCTTTATAAGACCATGGCCATTGCAGTCAAGGGTAAATCCATCCAGTTAAATCAACAAACTATGAAGCAAGAAAAGGGTGATGACACGTCAGTGCATCCTGTTTTATGAGATATTACAGACAAAGAGATTATATTACACAGTGGGTGTTCGTAGGATGGTTGTCACTACTATGAAAATCCTTATTTCTTCATAGGCCATGATGTGTTTCTAGATCCTGCTCTTGGTCTTTGAATACTATTCACGACTATCGAAATAAGGGCCCAGAGGGTCACACACAAAAGTGTATTCAATAATATTCCCTATTCAGTTGAATACGAGTTTTGGACATGGTGGTCCCCACCACAGGGGTCCGGGATTTTTCCAAAGATAGAAAATCACCAATGAAATAAATAAATTCATATTATTCAAGTTTAGAATAATCTGTATTGAATTTATTTTTTAAATGTATTTACGAGTTTTAAGTAAATACATGAAAAACTTTAATTAAAAAATATTAAATTATTCAAGGTTCAATTAATATTTTTGGGAGTGACGAGTTGAGTTAGTGACTCAATTATAATCATTTAATATATTTTAATATATTAAAAGTGAGTGATAATAATATTTATGACTCATATTAGTAGTCATAAAATGTCGTTGATAATGCATTAAGTATCCGAGACTGGTGAGGCTATACCGAGTATTTTAATTAAGCACTATAAAAAGAAGAGGAGGGGCATTTGCCAAACATTATTCATGGAGCTTCTCTCTCCTATCCTCTCTCCCACACTATAAATAGAGATGCTCTAGATCCAAGGAGCTTTAATGGAGCGATCTCTCTTGGGCTTCACTAGTGAAGCGATGCGGTGATCGTTGAAATGTCGAAGGCATCGTCGGTATTCCACACTAGCACCAATACTACGATGAATGGAACTCCCGTGGATTCCTTGAAGTGAGTTTGGACGATCTATAGGAATTAAGCTTCGAATTTTTTGAGTAGTGATATCCAACGACGTGCAGACATCGTGCACGACTTCAGATCTAAACCAGGTATTTGGCGGTTTATTTTTGTGCTTAAAATCCTTCACGCGGGGTCCTCGGCTTTGATCGGGCTGCCCTTCACAGACATTAACAAGTTTATGTTGATCGTCAGTGAAATTTTTATTAAAAAACCACATGTTTAGGGCTTCTGTTGCATGCTTGCTTTCAACATAGTGATGGAAAAAAACTATGTTATTCACAATGAACTAGTGAGCATGCAAGAGAAATGAAAAAAATAAACAAAGAACATATCACAAGGAATTCAACGAATAATCAATATATAAGAAAAGGGAATTTGATTGGATGGTTTTATAAATGTATTCTTTCATTCAATAAAGAAACATTTTAATTGAATAAAATGAGGTTGAAAAAAAAATTTAGTTGATTAGAATGTGATTTATTAATATCTTTTGTTTTCCAACAATAGAATTCATCCATTCACTGATGATGGTCCAGTTAGAACCAGAATCAAATGTCCTTGATTATATTGTGAAACACTCAAGATTCATTCACTTTCTAGATGAATAATAGAATATTATGTATTTGAATGACTTTAAAATAAGATTAATCATCAAAAAAATTATTTTTTTTATTTGAAGGTAACTAGCTTATGAATTTGAATAATGAGAGAAATGACCAGAAAAAATTTATCATGAATGAAGTGAATGTATTCCCAAAACAATATTATTCCCCTTAAAAATATTAATTAATGATCATGTTCTATTCAATAAGAATTAATAATTTCATTAAAATGAAATCCATGAGAAATTAGAGAAAAATAACAATAGAGAAAATAATCTTCTCTTTAGTGAGCATCTTATCTTCTTGCTCTGATTTCTCCAATCAACTCTACTTTAGTTCCACTGATCATAAGTCTCTGGATATTTTTTCTAATAATCTTTTAGAATCTTTTTTACTCACCTCACCCTTATTAATAACAAATTGTATTCCAATATCAACCTTTATATAACAGTCACACCTCTGTAAAAATTTATATGGATTACTTTTGTCACCTTTTTTATAGACTATATCCCTCATTTGTGACCTAATCCTAGCCTCTCTAGCTGAATATGCTCTTCTTCATGTAGGAATATCTCTGATCCTTCAAAAATCTCTATAAAATTTTACTTAATTCTCATTTTTTCATCATGAAAATTGAAATTTTCTAATTTATGGATCCATATATTAATTAAGTTATCGCGTGATCAGATTATCTTCCTATAATAAAATTATAACCTTAATGTATCCATTACTGGATAATATTCTAGAACAACTGATTTTCGAACCCAATTCCAAGTACCTGATGAACCAGTAGCATGATGTTCATCCTAGAAATAGAAAATGACAACTTTAATCATAACATCAAACAGTAGGGTTCATACTTCTCCCTAACTTCATCAACTTCCATGTTCATTTGTATTCATCGTATTTTCTGGTCGATGAAGCCCTTTAATTTCTCTAGTATGGAAGCCACTAAAACTATAGAAGAAACCATTATATCTTCATCAGTGGGCCACCATTTCCAGTAGCTAGTGATAGGAATGACTTTAATAATTGTAGTAATTAGTAGTAAGAGTCAAACTCATGCACAACCTGGTATATCATCTTCTTCTACTATATATTTTTGACAAAAAACCATGCCTTACTCAACTCAATTGGGCCTACATGGGTGGTCTATCTCCTTCCACTACTATTTTGAGTGAACATATGTCATATGTAATGAATGAGGATTATTTTTCAAACCAAACTAAATAATGATGGTACAAGCATGTTCAAAAACTTCATCAATGAACCTTAAGTTAATTTCATACAATGATATGAAAAGAGGTTCTTGACCCAATTGAAATACATCCCCCCTATATATAGGTTTCTCTAGCTCACCAAATCAACTCATCAAACACCATTTTTTCATTCAATCCAATTATTACTTCCATATATATTTGATAAAATCAATTCCCCAACATCTTCACACCTATAAAAAAGACCAGTAATCATCGATTTCTTCTTCAAACCAAATCTGATCATCAACTGTTACGAATTTCAGTTCACCCAAACAAAAACCAGAACACACCATTATCATTATTAAGTTTATGTTGATCTCAAATAACTTAGTTTTAATTTATTCATTGGTTTGAGTAACACTAAAAATGATAAATTGATCTCAGATTTCCAGGTTTTCATGCTCATCAACTCCAATCTTTACTTTGAAAATAAATGATATCAGTTGATATATCTTCAACCAATCTTCTACTCTATTTAAAATATACTTGAACTTGATCCAAACTTGATTTTGGTTGGGTATCATCAAATAGGATTTGATCTAAGTACCCACAATGTATGATTTCTAGTCAAATCCTCAAATATTGATAGAGTATATGTGATTTTTTTATATCATCATTTGATTAACCTTTCTGGACATGATTTATTTCAACCTTAATGATCCTAGAGTGTTTTTATTAAGTCGATTCCCAGCTTTTCTTTTGAATGTATTTGACTTATTCTCACTTCATCAATCTTGAATTATTCTCAAATAGGCCTCGTTCACAGCTTCTAGAACTCAGTAGGTCTTCTTATCTAACATCATTGGAAAAGGTATCCATCCATCCAACATAGTATATCTCTTGGTCGATAAGAAAGTAGATATTCCTGGAAAATTGATTTTCCTCTTTTTTGTTGATCCAGAACATAGGAACAAACTAATAGTGAGGGAATAATGGCCACTGTAGATGAATTCTTCATATGAAAGTTGATGTGTGGCCTCATAGAAGCATCAATATTATCAAAAAAGTTATCCTAGGGAAATAATAGGGTTTGTAAGGTCAATTGGTGATGTAATCTTGGTCACTTTCATTAAAGAAAGGAATGCATGAATAAAGTAAATTTATTCTCACTAAAGAAAGGCTAACATGGAAGAAGGCTATTTATTTTCATGGAAGACAGGGTACCTAATCATGGAACTTATTATGTGGAAGGCCCCAGGGCTTGCCTAGCGTAAAAGGTCCATGTGGGTTGTCGGATGATCTCAGGTTTGAGTCTATCCAACTTACTTCATATGTGTGTTTTCATGTTTCTTTATATATTTGTATTTATAATTCCCTAACTATTTGTAAATATGTGGAAGATCCTTCACTACACGGAATCATGCCTTTTTAGAATTCCATTATTCACCTAAGAAGATCCAAAAAAATACAAATTTTAAAATAAATTGAAAATAAAAATTATGAATACAAAATTACATCTTTCAAAACTAATTTTACTTATTAAAATTTAATGTGAAAATTTAGAAAAAAAATTATTTGAAAAAATAAATATATGGAAATTGAAATAATTAATTCAAGGTAATGAAAATCATAAAAAGTATCTACAAAAGAAATTTCAAATATGGAATCATAAAATAAATTCTTAAATAAAAAAAATTCACCAGAAGAAAACATGATCTTCTTAAAATAAAAATTCTCATTTTTGTAAAATAATTAAGTAATTGTATTTAAAACCTCAATTAATGAAAATCACATAATCTCTACTAAAACTCTATTTAATCCTTAAAACTCTAAGAATATTCAAAGAAAATGTACTCAAATGCAAAAAAATTAGGCTATATCATTATCCTTAATGATGAATACATTAAAACATTAAATGAAATAAATGTAATTCAATGTTATAAGGAAGGTTTAAACCCCTAGATGAATCACTGGGAGTGTCATATAATTATTCTGTTGAATTTTTATTCTCTCAACTATCCTCACTCAGTGGTAATGACTCTATAACATTTTCCACACCACAACTCATTAAATCTCACTTTTGATCAGTGACATACTTCAAAACTCAAGTGTGAAGGTCTTATTTTATTCCTTTATTTAGTAGAATAAATCATACATTAATTGGCTAGATAAATTCTTGGAACCATTTCCTAATCATATATTTAGAAGATGAATACCCCACTATACGTGCCATGTAATATCTAAACCACTCTCTTCTACCTCAATTAACTTTATCACATAAATATTAAGATGCAAAGGGGGAGTAATTATTTTTTGTCGTATTAAAGGAAGAGATAAAAGATATATAGGAATTGGGGTTATCACCACACCTAACCTATTTATATAAACACTATAAACCCCCAATGTGGAAGAATATAGTGAAAAAATAAAATATATTCAAAACTCAAGAAAAAAACATATATCCCACCACCTTAGATTAACATTTATAGTTATAACACCATAAATGGATCCAGAGATCATAAGGGAAAATAAAAAATTCACTCTAAAAATGTAAAATAAAATGTTATAAAAATTATATAACATTTTCTAGAGATTAAAATCATAGAATTATTATTCCCTAGGGTATATTTTCTATTAATATAAACCAATATTTTCATTTAGAACTTTAGATATACTAATGTGTCTTCTGATGCTTGTGTGATTATTCCACATGGGTTTTGGAACCCTTGATGTCCGCCTCTATTTCATCTCTTATTCATGGTAAGTATGATATTATATTCCCATTTTTATTATTATACCTTCCACTCTCTAGGTTTATACTAATGTGAATTTATTGTTAGAAATTTTATTAATTTATTAGTCAATGAAATATATAATAATTATTATCCTCTCAAGTGTGTACATGTCCTCTACGTGGATATTTTACTTCATAAATTTTTAGTGATATTCTATTATTTCTAATTCTTGAACTTACACATCTTTAATATTCGATAATCATCTAGGATGCACTGGTGGATCCTTATATTTATTTATATATGTATTGATATTTATTTTTGTTTACTTTTATGTGTTTGGTGATATAGGATATCATATTTATAATATATATTTGGTTAAGTTAATTGGATTATCTTATTCACTAATATAGTGATATTGTAGCCTGAGGTATGATGTTCTTCTAAATCATATCTTATGATATGGAAAAATCTCTCATAGCGATTGGATTTTATTCTCCAATTTCACTAATTATAAGTGGTGATATCCAATTTTCCTTTGATTTCATCCAACCAACCATCATATAATATATATAATTAGATCATTATATGAGGTGATATAAATGCTTATCATTTTCACCAAAAATTGGTGATCATGGTTGTTCTCTAATATACATATGTCCTATTTAATGATATATTCATAGATTCTAATATATATTTTCATAAAAAAAATCGTTAGTTACCCTCAGTTATAGTCAGTGATATTTATTTGTTGTAAGGTATGACATTAATCATAATTGGAGGTAATGATAGTGGAAGATTGAGTGTTTTTTTCAACCTAAGGAAATGAAGAGAGGAACATAATAAAGTACACCAAACTAAGAGGGTGACATGTACATAATTATTTATATTTAATATTGTGTATAATATATGAACTATGATATGTCTATTGTAGGTGGGAGTGCCTTATAGTGGAAGTGATCTATACACCTAGGCTAGGATCCTTGGGAGGTATCATTACCCCTATACTAAATAATCAAGTTAGTGTTATGAGTAGGTAGTATTTAACACCCTCACACATTTGACATAGTCCTATATTTGGGTGATCCAATAAAATATATAATCACTCACAAAATTATATATTTATTTTTGAATGTCTACAAATTTGATCACATGTACATGATTGGTTCTTCTACACATAGTTTGAATTAGATCCATCTTTAAATAAAGTTAAAATTAGGTAAAATGTTGTAAATAATTTAAAATTAATAATAATTTTTATTCAACCTAAACTCTATGAACACTTATTATTGGGTCCTCAACACCATTTTCCACCTATAATTGGAGTTTGTGATAAGTTTTATCTAGTGGATTGTATAATAATGATCAAGTATGTTTATTTTATGAAAAAAAAATTATAAATTTGTGGTTTGAAGGATTTGGTATATTGAGATCAGTCATTCAAAGAATGAGATTCATAAATCTATAAGGAAAGAATAATAATTATAATTTTCAAATAAAAAATAATAAAAGTCTACCACTATATATTAGAAAAATATCTAATGTATATATTGTGAATAGTGGGATATAATATGAATATGTCAACAATATTACTAATGGAATATCAAATGATCGTGAATGTGATGCCTATGAGGTGATTGTATTCACTAAAATAGAATAAGAGGTTGAGGATATTATGAAAAGGGATTTATTATACCTAAGAGGAAATAAAATACCTGGTAATCTTGAATCAAGGACATTATGATCATATCAATGTTTTAAAGATTACATCAGGAATATTGAAATCTATGGAAACATTTTTGAAGATATTATAGTAGGAATTATGGAAAAGATATAAGAGAAAGACACATGGATGGAAGATATAATTATGGATGTAGAAGAAAAACTTTAATAAAGACCACGATAAATAATCAAGTGAATTTGATGTGTGACATTACCATATATTTGTGGGAGAAAATAAATATTGATAAGATACTTGAGGATGAAATTAGTTTAATTAAATAAAAAAATTATGTGTTTTTTTAAATGAAATAAATATTAGAATCAGAAGATGGCCAAAGATGTGTAACAAATGGGTAAAGTTATAGAAGAGAACAATAATAATAATGAGGCCCAAAAAAACAAACTTCTAGTAATGCAAGGAAGAATAAAATATGATATTTACTTTAATAATTCTAAAGTATAAGATAAGGTTCGGAGGGTTGTATAATATCAAGAAAAATAAAACTTAATAAGATATAGACAATATAATATTTTTTTTAATATTTGAGAATTGAATATGTAATATGTTCCATGTACAGAAAAATAATGACAGTGGATAAACTATCAAAGAATAAAAATATTGAATACTTAATAAATATTAATGCATGACTGATTATCTAGAGACTAAATTACATAGAGAAAATGGATCTCATTTATGATGATATGTCAACAAAAGTGGAAAATAATCTCAATTTTGACTTTAAATTGGAATAAAGTACAAGAAATGAGGATTTCCTAAAATTGAAACAAGAAATTAGAATATTTTTATACTATAGTTTGAGTGAAAAGAATAAATTAAATGTCGGATCTGGTAAATAGATTATAAAAATACATATTAAAGAGTTTTTTTACTTTTATTAAATGAAAATACATAAAATGAGTTATGTTATAGTGAAATGGAATTCATCTAAAGACATGAAGTTAAAAATTTTCCTATAAGATCCTACATTGATGGAAAAAATATAGAAGGTTTCAATCTTGTTCAAACTTATACTATTTATGTGTATAGAGATTATGTGAATTAAATATGAGGTCTAATAAATCCATATAAGTTATACTGATAATATAATTATGATGATAAGAGAAAATATGGTCTCACGAGGAACTGAGTCCATGGCTTGGTTGAATAATACTATAATTTTGAAATGATTTTAAGGAATAAGTTGATAAAAAAATATTATTAAAATAATATTAATTAAATGTGAAAGAAAAAAATGTGAAGAGGTTTAATTAACTTGAATTTTAATGCCCCGCCACCCAAGGGCCACTAAATAATGCCAAGATCGGTGGATGATACTAGAACTTAAGAAGGTCTCCTCATATATCAGAGGCTTCTGACCATAATTAGGGTTCTAAGGTGGTGTAGTGAGGAAATTATACCCATATATAAGAGTAAAACATCAGTAGAAATAACACTAATCAAATAAAATTTCCATACATGAAAAATAATAAATTAAATCTAGAAAATTGTTGATAAATAATCAATAACCATGAAATAATAAATGAGTCGTAAACACTACATGTCAGTCAAAGAATACATTAGCAGAAAACTATAAACAATATCCCAAGACAAAAAGGTAAATGATTAGACAACTAACCATAATGGACCGAGGTCTTAACCGGATGTAAAACACCATGATCGATCCAGGTAACCAAGAAATTGATAGTATTGGGTTATTTCCCAAACCTAATCCCGCAATACAATAGTGATATATGCTCAAGTACCCAAGTTAGATAGAGGCCCAAGGAGGGTGTCCGTATAACTCAATAATCCATTATCAATAGAATCCATAAAATAACTAGTTGATAATAAATTGAATATATGTGTGAAAAAATTAAACATTTATATAGTTTAACAATTTAAAAATTAACAGTTGAAATAAATAAAAGAAACCATTGAAACACACTTGATTCTTTGAGCATCATAGTGACACCCAATATCAATCTATTCCAGCCTTATCCATCATTTAGTAAGTCTTTGACCATAGTATAGACAATATATTGAATAGTTCTATGGTATAAAACTAAGTAAACCCTAGTCATAATAATCTATGGGAATCTGTAGGGATCCACAAGGAATTCCCCTCAATATGTCCTCTAGGTAATCCAAGGATTACGGCCCTTGGTATTCCACTATATCTAGTATACATATCTCTACCCAAGGAACCATCCTTGAAATTCAGAATCACAACTTGATTTGAATCCATGTCTTATGAATATGGGATTCCATCAATATAGATTAAGCTAAATCTAGGGATCTCATATCAAAGAATTCATCAGGGGAACCCAATAAGAATCAATGACATTAATCAGTGGCATTTGATACATAAGAGATTACCTGAATCCAAGGCGAGCTTGAAGGTTATAAATGTAGTGGAAGTTTCGGTTGGGGTATGATAAACTCGTATTTTTTTAAATGATGATTAATCTAATATTTACACAATGAAAAGTATCATTAAAAATGGAATTAAATCAAGTATAAAGTTTCTATTGAATGTTGGTACCAAGATGTAGGATCATTGCATATTATTATTAATTAATTTAAACTTTTAAAAATTACCATGTGATGAATTCTTTCTCCGTTGATGGGTCTCAAAATGCCTATGTGTCAAACCATCATTTCATTATAATAATCAATAGTATATTCCCTTCAGTTGGGATCCACATGTGTTCTACAAACCTATGAATGTCACTATAGGAATCTCTAGGCTCTAGCACGGTAGATCTTAAATCTTGTGTCATTCACCTTTGGTCTCCCTATTAATAACTTGAAGAAGGTTTCTCTTTGATCTCTTTAGTCTCGATAATTGTAGTAGAGGATGATCACTCTCTATTCTTGAGATCATTTTTAGAGATAGATAACTCTAGGGATTTAAGATAATTCTCTTTGGATGTATTTTTTCCAAATAAAATGAAATGGAAACTCATAAGAAAATAATATAATTGGGATTATATAGCACTCTGGTAAGAAAATAATAATTTAAAAAGAACCCTAATTATTTTTCTTAATTGCTGTAGAATCCCATGTTTATTATTATTATTATTATTATTATTCTTGTTTTTGTTGACATGCAAAAAACTAATAAATTAAATTAAACATTATTTTATCTAAATAATATTCAATATATATTATTTCTTATCGAACCATTAAACTCATCCCTCTATTCCTCCACAATATTTATCAAACATTTAATAATGACTATTTATTTAATAAATAAATAACACTACATTATTCACTAATAAATAAATAAATAAATATTATATTAACTAAATAAAAAATAAATATTTATTAAATATTATTCTCACAATGTATTCTCTCGAATAACTCATAACAGAATGTGTGTAATCAAGAAAACAAGAATGATTATCAAACAATGTGTGGGAATAATATTTATTCAACTTGTTAAATAATACTTAACAATAATATTTAATTGAATTTATGGATACACTTAATGTCAGAATGACATATAATCCTCATATGAATTATTATCATGTAATATAATAAATTAATCAGGATATATATAGCCAATAAAGTTGCATGTTGGTTTCATCAACGTATGTGCTTTATATATCTTTCATTGAATTTTCACAAAAATTGAACTTTCATGTAGAACACCCTGGTCATGGATTTATTTAGGCTATATAATTTCCATAAAAGGGCCTATGATATCAACTTTGTTAAAGATTATAAGGTACAAATCCACTCTCACATTATTCATTAATAAAGTGTTACTTGTAATGCGCCCAACATATCCAACTTCACCATGAACATATTTCATTATGGTGTTCATCAATACATCAAAGTACATAAATCATAATATCAATTAATAATAATCTTAAATTCTAAATACCATTACACATATTCACATATTGGAACATCCAATAACGTAAATAAATATGGATTTCTTACTGGCATGATTCATTCTCATAAACTTCTACACTAGAGATCACCAAGGGCGTATACCATGAGAATATTCCTCAAGGTTCAATTAGTATCCACCCCTAATATACAGTATCATTTTTTCCCTCAAATTATTTATTTTGGTTATAGAACATATATTTAAGAATACTTTCATAACACTCCTTTGTTCTCATCATTGAGGTGAACTACTATGACCTTTCAATTTGATATCTACTCTTAGGACATTATCAAATGAAATGTTACGTAGAATAAATAACTTGATTTGATATAGAGTTTATTAATATTAAAAAATATGAATATATGTAATCATAAAGTACATAGATTTGGGTTCAAGTGAAGTAAATCCAACAGAGGCTCCCTAAGGCATCCATAGTGATGAATCTAAGTATATTTCAATTTCCAGATCAATCAATTCCATAGAATCAACCCTCAATGAATACAAGGATATCATAAAACCATGACATTCATTAGAGTCACCTATTAGAATCCATGGATCACTCATGAAATTCCACACCAAACAAATCCATTTGGGATACATGAAGTCTCTCTAATTCATTATAAGAAATCACTATAAATAAGAATGAAACTCATGCCAATCAATTATTTGTTTCATTTTTTAACTCTCAAATAATAATCTCCTTGATTTAAAATATTAAATTTACACCCTTTAATTCATTGGTAAAACAAGTCCCTTAGTTACCTTTTACCGAATAAATATCAATTAAAATCATCATTTCTAAAAAAATATGCCATTTTATTATCTTCTCGAGGTTAAAATTTAATCTTTACAATTTTTAAAATATTTCCACATTTACAAGGCTAGACTAAATAGTGTTTCATTCACAAGATATAAGATAAAACACCTTTTAGGTTGCTTACTCACTCTCTATTTAATCAACACCAACCCTTTAAAATTTCTCTTTCAAACATATTACCTATGTCCCTCTTAATGGACCATTATACAAACTAATTGCATTATTCCAAAACTGGGTTCAAGTTCCAAGTGGGGTGTCTCATTGGGACCTCCCTATATAATGGGTTTATAACAACTTTAATAAGGGTTTAATAATGATAAGGGTTCAATATTGGGTTCCATTTAATTTTATAGGTCACGAATCATAATTCCAGAAATACCACACAGCTGATTGATTTTAAAATTATAAAAGACTATGGGAAATTTAAGGGTCCACCTACATTATTTATGAAGCCTTTCCATTTTAACTCTAAGCTTAACCACCCACCACTGAATCTTGTCCAGGAACAATGACTAACACTCAACAATCCACAATCCTATCGTGTATCCCAAAACTAATATTAATTAATTATAACTGAATTATAATTAGTTAAAACCATAAAACTAATTAAAAAAGTTTGGAATAATGGTAAATTCACTCATCGAGTGCCTCTTCCACACCTAAATCAAAATAAACTCCCCTTTAGAGGTCTCTGACAATGTTCGGTTACTCACTTGATCCAAAGTCTTATCACTTAGAACAAAAACCATAAGAAATAGAATTTGATTTTAGAGATACCCCTTGAAATAATTACATGGAAACATACCTTTATCAAAATGACTAGTGATAGTGTGTATATGTTGACTCGAGACACCCAATTTCTAGAAAACATGAATGTCTCATCATCTTATAATGATTCCACCATTCTTTAGAATAATAATCATGTAATACCTAATTGAAACAAGACAAATATTATTGGAAGGAGAGGTGAGAGAAATGATACATATCCTTTCAATAATCCTTCTAATGTTTCAGGTGGAATAACAATTGGATAAGAAAATAGAGAGATTTTATATGGAGGGCATGGAGGGTAATGATGGCATGAAAGAGGCTATTAAATCGAAATAGGGAAGAAAATAAAGGGTTGAGTTAAAAACATGCGACCAAAATGGAGAAAATCCCAATTTTTAACTAGTATAAGGTTTTTTAAACTATGATCCAACTATGTGGTCAACACTGTTCAAAATCCCCCACCTCACACGGTTGTACTACATGGTTTTCAAACCATGATCCAACCATGCCATTAAAATCTATACATATAACAAACTAGCCGGGATACCCTACTAACCCGATAACCAAGATGGACCAGACATAGCTCAAAGGTCATTCCAAATCCCCATGGGTCGACGACTAGCACCTGGAATCACATAATATGCAAGTGGGAATGATTTTACCACTAACAATGCAGAAGAAAAGAAACAAGATGGTATACATAAACAAAAGAAACTCTACTGGGAGAAATGTATCATAAGTCAACAAGGAATAAACCATCCCAAATCACAACAACCAAAGTACTAAAATTGGAAAACATATCAAAGGTCCCTATGGACACAACTCACCAAGACCAAAGCTCAATAGCGAGATTCACCTCCAAGAGATCATTTCCCTTTGCTCAAACCTGGAAGAATAAAGTCTGCAAACACCCGAAGACAAAAGTAGGGTGTGAGCCTAATCCCAATAAGATACCACCAAAGATTCCAGTACAGATTAAAAATATATATTATCCAAATAAAATAATTCAAATTTCAAAATAATGGGTTTGTCAATTCAAAAAAATATTTAAACAAAACATGCTATACAATTTCAAAAGATGGAAATAAATATTTTAAGCAAAGATTTTACAAATGATGGAATATTTATAAAACAATGGATTATGTTTCAAATTTATATAAAATAGTTTATATAAATTCATCAGGCATGTAAGTAGTTCAAACAAACATCGGCATTCATTTATATCTCAAATATAAATAAACAAGTGAGAAACATGGTCATTTACCAAAAGGTACAATAGTATTAACCAGGTATAGGATTCTGCACTGTCTATGTGAACTCAGAAAAATTTGTACATACACGTCCCTATGACACTAGACAAAGGAGACTCATAACCAAACCATCGGGGATGTGACCCTTCGCAATTTTATTTTAATTCTTTGTCATAGCTTAGAGTTTATCTAAATAACTCACTAACTACCTAAGGCTTGCATGCACTCTTACATGATGGGTGAACTATTTTAAGACTTCCTAAAAATAAACTCAATCCCATTCTTCCATTTCAAAAGTTCCAACTTCTTTCCATTTAAAACCAAAATAGGTTTTATTCGAAAACATGCCTTTTTCACAAGATAAAACTGCGGGGTTTCTATCAAATCAGATGAAGCCATTTTCAAGAGTTTGAAATCTACTCAAAACCAATTCCATCATTACATAATTTATTTCCACAATTAAATTCAACAATTTAATTGAAATCATTTCCATCAAATCCATAATTTAAATTAAACAATTTAAATCAGGAAATTTCCATAAACACACCCAATTCAATGGAATTTTGGTTTTCCAAATTTCTATGCCAAAACCATTTCAAATATCTCGATTCCCCGGAATCGGGTTTCTATCAATTTAATTGAAATAAAATTTGAGCAATTGAATTTAAATAAAAAATTAAAATAAATCAAGAAATACAAGGATAGTCAATTTGGTTAATCGGAACTAAACCACCTACCTCAAGATCACTGATGTTAGTGGCAAAGATAATCCACCCAGTTTGGTTCAATACACCTTCTCACGGAATTTTTATCGTAAGCCTTGACACACCAATGCTCGACGCTCATCAAGGCTTCTAAAAACCAAAAAAAAATCTATTTTATTTCACAAGTAAAATATTACATGTGATTGACTTTTCTCTCTCCTAGATAATCTTTGGATTATCGTTTCATTTTAATGCATGGAATTATAAGAAATATCCATAAGAACAATTATAAACCTCATTTGATAATTATATCTCTCTATTTCATTTCTCAATGAAATAAAATATCACATGTGATTACATTTTCTCTCTCTAAAATAATCTTGGGATTATCATTTTAAATTATTATATGGGATGATAATTTATCTCACCAGGATAAGGATAAAAATATATACATATTATCAAATGCGATAATATTTATCTTTCATGGAAAATTTTTAGTTTATCTTTATATCAACACACACGCTTGAGATTATCCATCGGAATAATTATCTTTGATAAACCCACAATTATCATTTTAATAATATTAATAATTAACTTTTGATAATCTCAAAATTATCAATTTATTATTATATTAATTATTATTTGATAATATATGTAAAAATTATTTTTTATATTTCCAGGAAATTTATCTTTGATAATTCATTCCAATTATCATTCAATAATTCATAATAGTTATCATTTGATAAACTAAATAATTATTGATTCTCAATTATCATATTATAATTTTCTTTTACAAAATATTCTTTGATTATTTTGTATAATTATATTTTGATTGTTTGTATAATTATATTATAAAGTTATTCTATACAAATGATCATTTTGCAATTAAATTGTGATAATTTGTTTCTAAAAATTATCCTTTTATAATTAGGTGAAATTATCATTCAATAGTTTTTGAATAATTATTATTTTCTTGATAGTCACAGAATGATCCCTTTATAATTTTATATAATTATCATATGATAATTCTTTAACTAACAACCAATAATTCATGTAATAATACTTTGATAAATCTATTTAAGAATTATTCTTTGATGATTCTTGTTTCATTATTTATTTTAAATTCAACCAATTATATCCATAATTTAGAATTTAAGAAATGATGTAATAAATTAAAAAAAATTAAATAAAACAACCATGAAGCTTACCTGGGAAGCGCAACATACAAAGAAGAAGAGGCCCAGATTAAGTGACTAGAAGAGAAAAAATCAAACACAAAACAGAACACAAAATCTAACTTCATCGTTAGAACTCAAGGGAGATTTGGAATCAAAACTATCGTAAAAACCAAAGGTTCTCGTATTTTAAACTACCCAAACAGCCTTCCTTGGGTTAGATTTGAAACCCCCTATTAATCTATCATTTCAAACGAATCTTGATGACAGAGTGATTTATTTTATCTATTAATTTTGATGATGACTAAAACAGGTGAAAACGGTTTGAAACATAAGCTTTTGGAATTACCCCAAATCAACAATGGAGTTCTACAGGTTTATAGTGAAGAAGAAGAGATGTAATCAATTTTATTAATAAAAATCATATTAAGTATTAAATTTATTTATTATTTAATATAAAAAACAAATAACAAAATTTCATTATGTATGAAAGTTATACACTACCTAGGGTAAATATCTCATTCCGGACACAACAGTGGTCTCAGATTTCTCAAATGATGAACCTTTTGAGAGATATTAATGATTTATTAATTAAAATTTGGAACAATTAATTAATTAAAATAAAAATGGTTTTTTTTTCGAGTGAGGCGTCCAAATGCCCGATGCTAACAAACGTTATACCTTGTCTAGGGAAAACCCATCGGTAGACTCAGATTTTTTATATGACGCACCATTTAGAAGATATTTAATTATTTTTAATAAATAATATATTAAATATTATTTAAAAATATTATCTAAAAAGAGAGGCATCCAAAAGTCTGCTGCCTTCAAATGGTATACCCCTCCTAGGGTAAACACAATATTTTGGACATAACTGTGGACTCAAATTTCTCATACGACAGACTTTTTTAGAGTTATTCAATTATATTCAATAAATTTCCCATGCTTAAAATAATATTTTTAATATTTTTATTCTGTACTTTCCGAGACTTTGAAGACCTTGAAAACTCATACTTAGTTTTTAACTCTTAAAAAATTAATTGAATATTCCAAAGTATTAATTAGGCATTTTACCACTCTGCGACGTGTTTAAAAAAACACAACATTTGACCAATAAACCATTTTTTCATTTAACATAATAAATTAATAATTTAACACAACAGGATTTAGGGATACCCGAAAATAGTTATGGGATTTTACAATCTCCCCACCATAGGAGCTTTCTGTCCCCAGAATGCCTATGAAGAAGCCATCACTTGAAAAAATATGAGGTCACTGCTCTCTCAATTTGTGCCTCTCTCTCCCACGTCTCTTGAGAATCCAAACCATGCTACCATATCACATAGACCAGAGATATAATCGTCCTACGAAGTACATTGGTCTTAGAATCAAAAACTCTGACTGGTTGTTCATTCCTTGATAAATCAGGTTCTACTTCAAGATCATGCTAACTCAAAATATGAGATGGTTTAGATAAATGCTTTTGAATCTAAGATACATGTAACACATTTTGTATCGATGTTAGTTGTGATAGTTTTGCTAAATGGTAAACATATTTCCCCACCAAATCAACAACCTCAAAATATCCTACAAAACAAGGTGAAATATTCCCTTGCCTCCCAAACCCTCCATGATCCAACCGGGGTGAAACCTTCAAGAATACATGGGCATCAAAACTATTGCTTCAATTCCTAGAACGTCTTAGTGCTTCCTAGGTTCACAGCCCATTAGAAATTGTGGAAATCCTCTATTATAGCGTTCTTTTTCGCTAACGGTGCAACACAGCGGTTCCGATAATGAAGAACACCCTCTTTGAAGAACAACCACTGGGTATCAGTCTCCCCACCATAAAGAGAGTCTTTAATTATTATGAAATTCATCAATATAATTCTGTTCCAGAGGAATAATCTTGAGAAGTGAAGATTTTAGAAAACCATCAGTTTTCATAAAGGATAGAACCGATGACACCCAAGGTGACATAGTTGGGTGAATAAAGGATTTATCAAGAATATCATCCAACTATAACATTAGTTCTTCTAGTTCAGTTGGAGCCATTTTATAAGAGGAAAAAGAAACTGGTTCAGTACTGGCACCAAGTCAATGGAAGAATCAACCTATCTTACTAGTGGTAAACCAAAAAAATCAGAAGGAAACATGATGGGAAACTCAAAAAAAATTGTAGGTAGATTACAACTCAAATAGTATCACTCGAGATCAAATGGAAGAACTGATATCACTTTCCTGAGCTCTAGATAAAAAGGTCAGAGTCTACTTGACCTTAGGTCTCATTCTCCTTGAAAGGAAAGAGACACACCACAGGGTGTAGTAAGGTAGACCCATTGAAGATAACAATAAATCTGGGCCTTATTGGAAATTATCCAGTCCATGCCAAAAATAACTTCAAAAGATTCCATATCCAGAACCAAAAAACTCCAAGCAAGCTCAACATTTGGTATAGAGAAGACACAAGAGGGACTGTGAATACCCTTCTCTCTCTTCATTCCAAGGGGTATTGTAATATTCATTGCACAAGATAAGATATCCATATGATGTTTATGAAGATTAATGATACGGGATAAAATAAACAAGCGGGATGCACCAATATCAAATAAAGATGTCACTAAAGACAAATGTATAGTAATGATACCTATCACAGTCACTGGACTTGTATCAGCTTCCTCTAAAGACTCTTCCACTGCGGGAAGAATCTTTGTTCTGGATGCCTGTGGATGGAACTCTTTTTTACATGAATCATTTGATTTACCCATAGTTTTTTGAAGGTTCTGATCATCTTGTGCCGCTATGTAGAGTGGAAAAGTTGTGGCAGAACATCTACGAGTTCTCCAAATGTCCGCAGAAGCCACAGTTCTTTCAGACTGCTCAGGCTTGAAAAACTCCACATATATTTCCAACACCATTAGCACTGGGTAAAAGTATTCTATGAAAAGAACCTTGAATTCCTTCCAATATAATCCCTCATGTTTCTTTTTGTCACTATCATGTCCCACCATCTATTTCTTGGTTCCTACAATACAAAGGTGGAAGACTTCACCTTGATCATGTCTGGTGTCTATAAGAACTCAAACAGAAGTTCAATCCTACCTAACCATTCCTCATCATGTTGAGGATAAGTGGAGCCCTTGAAAATTGGTGGTTTCTGGGGAAAGAACTCTTGATAAAAATTTCTAAGAACACACCCCCCAAGGTTCTACAGTTGGAGCCTGAATGGGGACCAGAGTTTGTGCTTATCCCAGATCTTGGATAGTGCGCACAATCACCTCAACAAGGCTTGGGTCCACTAGAGGATTCGCTCACTGATGTTCAGAAATAGCCCCTTCCTAAATCTAATTTTCACATCTTCTTGGAGGAATGATATTATACAACATCATCAGACAACAAGGAAGATATTAGATAAACACTCAGATAGAGTAACGAGAGAAAATATTCTCATCAGAAGGAACAAACAAGATGTGGATTTCCCTCTATACAAATCAAAATAGGGAAAATACTGGAACTATACCACATGACATATTTCCCTAACCACCCATATTGACTTAAGGTTTATTATGGTGAGAGTTAGCCAGACACTCAATTGAAACTACCTTCTAAGTCCTGACAAAAATACTCAAATGCATACTGTCATCAAGGTAAGATGTTTAACATCCATCTGATACCACTTTGTCACAAACCAGCCCAGATACCCTAGTAACCCAATAACCGAGTTAGACCTGACATCACCCAAAGGGCGTTTTAGATCCCCACGGGTCAGTGACTAGCACCTTACATCGCACAACATGCAAGTTGGAATGATTTTTCCACCAATAATGCGGAGGAAAAGAAACAAGACAGTATTCATAAATAAAAGAAACTCCACTGGGAGTAATGTACCAAAAGTCAACTAGGAATAAACTAGCCCAAATCACATACAACCGAAGTAATAAAATGGGAAAACAACCCTAAGATCCCTAAGGACACAACTCACCAATACCAAAGATCAACAGCTAGATTCACTTTTAAGAGATCCCTTCCCTTTTCTTGATCTTGGAAGAAGAAATTCTACAAAAACCTGAAGGAACAAAGTAGGGTTTAAACCTAAGCCCAGTAGGATACCACCAAAGATTCCATAACAGATGCCAAATATAGATTATCCATAGAAAATATTTCAATTTTGAAAAAAATGTGTTTTCAAAATCAAAATAATATTTAATCAAAACATGCTATACAATTTAAAATGATGGAAATAAATATTTTAAGCAATGATTTTACAAATGATGGAATATTTCTAAAATAATGTCTTGTGTAAAACATTTATATAAAACAGATTATATAAATTTATCTGGCATTAAGTAGTTAAAAAAAACATTGGCATACATTTATATCTCAAATATAAATAAACAAGTGAGTAACATGGTCATCTTCCAAAAGATACGATAGTATTAACCTTCTATAGGATTCTGCACTCTCTATGTGAACTCAGCAAAATGTGTATACGCACATCCCTATGAAACTAGCCAAAGGAGACTCATCGCAAACCCATCAAGGATGTGACCCACCACAAGTATTTTTTAAAACATTTTCATAGCATAGAGTGTATCCAAGAAACTCACTAACTACATAAGTCTTGCATGCACTCATACATGATAGGTCAACTATTTTAAGACTACTTAAAATATGATCAATCCCATTATTCCATTTCAAAAGTGCCAATTTCTTTCCATTTAAAACCAAAACAGGTTTTATTAATAAACATGCCTTTTTCACAAGATAAAACCAATGGGTTTCTATCAAATCAGTTTAATCCATTTTAACTAGTTTGAAATCCATTCAAAATAAATTCCATCATTACACAATTTATTTCCACAATTAAATTCAACAATTTAATTGAAACAATTTCCATCAAATCCAAAATTTAAATTAAACAATTTAAATCATCCAATTTTCATAAACACACCCAGTTAAATGGAATTGGGGTTTTCCAAATTTACATGCCAAAACCATTTCCAATATCTTGATTCACTAGAATCGGGTTTTTATCAATTTAATTGAAAGAAAAATTTGAGCAATCGAATTTAAATCAACAATTGAAATAAATCAATCAATACAAGGATAATAAATTTGTCTAATCAAAATGAAACCACCTACCTCAAGGTAGTTGATGTAAGTTGCAACGATAATCCACCTAGTGTGGTTCAATGCACCTCTTTATGACATTGTTATTGTAAAATTCGACACACCAATGCTCGATGCTCGTCAATGCTTTGTAGAACCAAAACATCTATTTTATTTCACAAGGAAGAAAAATATTACATTTGATTACATTTTATCTCTCCTGGATAATATCTGGATTATCATTTTATGTTAACTCAAACAATGGAAAGAAATATCTATAAGAATAATTATAAACCTCATTTGATAATTATATTCGGATATTTTATTTCTCAAGGAAATAAAATATTACATGCGATTAAATTTTCTCTCTCCTAGATAATCTCTGGATTATCATTTTAAAATATCAAATTCGATGATAATTTATCTCACCTGCAAAAGAATATATATATATATATATATATATTACCACATGCAATAATATTTATCCTTCATGGAAAATTTTATATTATCGTTATATCAATGCAGGCGCTTGCGATTATCAATTAGAATAATTATCTTTGGTAAACTCACAATTACAATTTAAATAATATTAATAATTATCCTTTGATAATCTTGAAATTATCATTCAATTATTATATTAATTATCCTTTGATAATATATGTAAAAAATATTTCTGATATTTCCATGCAATTAATATTTGATAATTCGTTGCAATTATTATTCGGTAATTCTTAATAATTATCTTTTAATAAACGTATAATTATTGCTTCTCAACTATCATATGATAATTTTCTTCTCTAAATTATCCATTGATTATTTGGTGTCATTATATTTTGATTATTTGTATAATTATATTCAAAAATTATTCCATAAAAATGATCATTTCATAATTATATTATGATAATTTGGTTCTAAAAATTATCCTTTTATAATTTGATGCAATTATCCTTCAATAGTTTTTAAATAATTTTTTTTGATAGTCGCGGAATTATCCCTTGAAAATTTGATATAATTATCATATGATAATTCTTTAACCATCAGATGATAATTCTTGTAACAATACTTTGATAAATATATTCAAGAATTATTCTTTGATGATTCATGTTTTGTTATTTATTTTAAATTCAACCAATTATTTCCATAATTTAGAATTTAAGAAATTATGGAATAAATTAAATAAAAAAAATTAAATAAAACAACCACGAAGTTTACCTAGGAAGCACAAAAAACAAAGCAGAAGAGGCGCAGATCATGTGACTAGAAGAAGAAAAATCAAACCCAAAACAGAACGCAAAATCTGAGTTCATCGTTGGAATGTAAGGGAGATTCAGAATCAAAAATACCATAAAACCCAAAGGTTTCAATATTTTAAACTAACCAGACTACATTTTTTAGGTCAGATTTGAAACCCCCCCATTAATCTATCATTTCAAACGAATCTTGATGACGGAGTGATTTATTTCATCCATTAATGTTATAGATGACTGAAACAGGTGAAAACGGTTCGAAACATAAGATTTTTTAATTACCCCTAATGGAAAATGGAGTTCTATGGGTTTATGGTGAAGAATAATAAATGTAATCATTTTTATCAATAAAAACGTATTAATTATTAATTCTATTAATTATTTAATATAAAAAACAAATAACAAAATTTCATTGCGTATAAAAGTTATACCCTACCTAGGGTAAACACTCCATTCCATACATAATGGTGGTCTCAGATTTCTCAAACGAGGAACCATTTGAGAGATATTAATGATTTATTAATTAAAATTCGGAACAATTAATTAATTAAAATAAAAATGGTTATTTTTGCAAGCGAGACATCCAAACGCCCGACGCTAATAAACGTTATACCTCGTCTAGGGTAAACCCATCATTCCGGACCCATCAGTACTATTTGATTTCCCATATGAAGCACCATTTGGGAGATATTTAATTATTTTTAATAAATAATATATTAAATATTATTTAAAAACATTATCTCATGAGTGAAGCAACAAAAATTCTGGATCCATCGAATGTTATACCCCTCTTAGGGTAAAAAATATATTTCAGAATTAAATGTGGTCTCAATTTTCTCATATGACAGACCATTATAGAGTTATTTGATTATTTTGAATAAATTTCTCATGCTTAAAATAATATTTTTAATATTTTTATTCTGTCCTTCCTGAGACTTTTCTGACCTCGAAAACTCATACTTACTCAGTTTTTAACTCATAAAAAGTTTAATTTAATATTCAAGAGTATTAATTAGGAATTTTACCATTCGATGACATGTTTAACAAAAATGAAACTTTTCACTAATAAACTATTTTTTCCCTTTTAAAATAATAAATTAATAATTTAACACAAGACGATTTAGGGATACCCAAAAACGGTAATGGAATGTTACAATACACCTCTATAATAATGCACATGGTTTTTATACAACCATGTGAAAACTATACACCAAGTCCTAGACCCCTTCCACTATTCATGATGTCCCCTTATTCTATCATGGTTTACCCTATATCACATGCTAACACTGAAACATTATTGTGTTTTATAGAACACGAATTGAAAGTTTTCCCATTCTTAAGGTACCACACGGTTTCTAGTAAACCATATACATCAGACCATGCACAATGGAAAAAACTCCAAAAACCCTTAAATCTCATCTTAAAGACACAAAGACTGATTAGGGAACCCAAATCACCTCTTAAGTCTCAAATCATATCCATAAGCACCCCTTTAAGATTTATAAACTTTGGAAATTGCATTATGAACCCTAATTAAAAAGTTTAACCTCTCACCACACAAATATTCACAGTTTATTTGAATTTAAAATTCTTGTACATTCATGAGGCATAAAAAACACTTCTTCATAAAACATTTCATCCCTGAAAAGTCTTGGTTGTTATCTAATTTGATCTTCTTACCTACATTGGTCTTCTTTTCCAACTCAAAGGTCTTGTTCCAACCCCGAACACCCAACATACTTCATGAGTAAAACCTGGATTTTAATGAGCTTAAACTATAAAACATAATCCACCACTTTAACTCATTATAGAAACGCTAAGACAGTGATCTCCCACACGTATATACCTAGAGACACATGAGGTTTCTTCATCCAACGGCTCACATAGAAAGTGGTTCTTCCCACCATAAAACTGAGATAAGAGAGTCCAATTCCAAGCCTTGAAACCTCTACCATTGGATTTTATTATCAAAACATGTCTCTGACAGTCTAATGACACCCCATAATGTGGCTCCCAAAACACCACACCCAAACAACCATGAATTATCCAGTTCAATGTTTTCATATCCATATGTTTCCAAATAAAAACCAAAATAGTTGCATACCAACCACTAAATCAAGAATTATAGTCACACAAACCTTTTTACCAAAGGATCGTCTAACATTTTAAACTCATGCATCATACTATAAATGATTTTCTTATTGTGTTTAATATCCCACCACATCCAATTACATGCTAGAATGCATTTTGAACCCCCCCCCCCCCCCCCCCGGGTCAAATGTTTCCAAAATGCCTAGCTCTAATCACTAAAGCACCTTTAACCCACCCAATCACAGTGTCATAAGCTTCAAGGGTATACTATGATCATCCAAACACACCCACACAAGTCTATACCCAACTTTCAATGAAATTATTTGGTCTAAACATTAGTCATCCATCTCCACCATCATGACATACCATGATCACTAACACACCACCAACCCAATCATGCTCAAATCACCTAAAAACATTCCATGCCCAAGGTTGATGCTCATTACCCTTCAGATACCACATCTGAGTTTAACCATAGTGTTAACTGAAGAACCCACTGAATTTGACCTCATTTATTCACCGGAACTAGAACACCATAACGATCATCCACTGATCGACATCACACATCTCTGATCCCTATTGTATGAGGGTCGCAACACCCAGATCAACATTCTGCTACCCACTATTAGATAATCCATTTTGTCACACAACTAAGGCACTTTATGATATTTGTGAACCATACCCCATCTATCACCAAACATGATGGTTGGACAAGGTCAAGACTGCTCACCCCTAACCACCCCCATAGAATAAATTCTCTCACTCATTCCCTCTTCATAGAAATTTTACCTAAGGCCTTCACTGAAAAACCTATTGATAATGAAATCTGTAAAGTAAAATGATTGATATTTCACCGTCAAACCATTTGATTTATCACATACCATGCCTAGATCATTAAAATTAATATGTCTCATTGAAACCCCATACTTGTCACTACTCTCAATTCATGCTTGCACATTGGTTACATTAACCTCTATCACCCTTCATTGATGTTCCATCTAAACCAGACATGACATCACACCAAATTTATCCATGTTCCCACTCCCACAATTATAATATCATGATTATAACCTAACAAACTTGGGTCATCACACCTGTAATCCTCTCTTCATACCCACATTGGTCATCAACCCATACACACAGACGCTAGTTTATTAAACATCTTTGGGGTATGTACCCATATCTCCCAACCATAATACAATGACATAGAACATCTCTAATGTGTGCTTTCCTCCCAGATTTCATCAATACTCATTGGTCACACAACATTATGCAACTCATTCACAATGACCAAAATCAAACTGTATCAATTCACACCTCACTAAAACTTTAATCTCAATCTTAATCCACTAACCATGCCTCTCTTACATACTAATTCCATCAGAAATAGAGCATAATTAGAACCCTTACAAATAATAGAATCTCACTAAGAAAAAAACAATCACAAGACCACAAAAAATCTAATCACCATTCAATAGTTCTAATGGAATTCACTTACACTCTAACCATAGTCTTGAATGTTCATCCTAAGTTGACAACGTCAGGCACCAAACCTATCCTATGCTCGAAAAATATATGTGCAATATACATTACATAACCCATGGGGGTTTGTATTTAAGGGGACTATGCATATCCAAAATCCTCACAACTCTTTTAAATGTAATTCTATTGATAGGGAACCATTTTCCTAATCCACCTCATAAACTCCCAGTCAACCTTAGCTATATCAACGTCACTCAAATAGGGCATCCAAATGATCATGCCCTTTGAAACTAATATTAACAATATAATCACTAGAGACCAATGGATTATGATAGAATTGAAATGGTATCAAACATGACTATAAAACATTCTCGTAAATACCCTTCATGTACTAACTTCATGAGTTTAATTATCCACATATGCCTCACACACCTAAATAAATTTTAAAAAATTATTAACCCCTCTCATGGGTCACCATAAAAGGCCACCAATAACCAAATCCAAAATCTAGAATCATGTCTAAGAAGTTTATTGGGAACTAATTACTATCCCACACATCAAACCTCAAATAATTTACATCTATAGAGTTGACACTCACCCCCATTCCATGGTCACATGATGCATAATGTGACCAACACCCACCACGAGGCCTCATACACAAACAAGAATCTTACCCATCCTACCCATTATAGGGTTAGGCATACACCACTAGGGTCTAAAAATCCATGATCCACCCACTGATCACAACCTAATAAAATCCATAGCTCATGGACATCACATAACTTGGGTGCTCTGAACATCTCCAACCACCCATACATATGGTCCACATCAACTACCCACTCGGTCTATATCATAAACCAGGTTAAAAACTTTACAATTTTCCATTTTACATCATCCATCACATCCAAAACAAGGATTAGATAAATGAAATGTCAAGTATAAGTTATCATAGAAAACACATTATAAATTTTACTTGTCATTTTATTTAGGAGACACCACATAACAATCGAGAAAAATTATAATATAATTTATTTTTAAAAAATTACTTTATCCATGAGTTCTCACAACTGAAGCATGGTTAAACAAGATTTAAATTTCAAGTTATAGAGGGGAACTCTTTTTAAGTTGTAATTAGAATTTTAAGTAAGTGATGCCTCATAAAAATCAGGCCAAAAATAATCACACAATGGTCCCTTTATTAATTTAGTGGATCATTTAAGTAAGATTACACCATGCACTTATATGGAAACACTGTTTAAAAAAATTAAAATAATTTAAATAATCAATCGAGATCATAGACTAGGTAATCAAGTAACCAAACATATCCAATAGATTGAATTAAATGAAAGTACTATGTGCTTGATATAATTTATGAGCACACATGATCTATCTATATCATCCATGAGATGAAAATAATCAATCAGTAACCTCATAATTAATTACATCAATCAAGTTTAAATTAAATAAACTATAAAAATAATAATAATATAAACAATAATCCCACCCCTAGAAGCATGAACTTGCCTTATATATAGGGTGTCCAGTCCCATGTAAAATCTCAATACCATGTCATGATACACTTTTATTATCCTTTATATAAATCTCAAATAGTAAGAGAAAATAAAAATGGTTTTGATACCATTTTGTAAATCCCCACCACCTCATACCAATAACCAGTGCCTAGATCAGTGGTCGTTATTATACCTCAAGCATATCTCCCCATACACTAATGGTTACTAACTAAGAGTGTAGGTCAAAGTTGGTAAAGTGGGGATATTATACCTGCATAATATAGTAAAACATCAGTGGAAATAATACTAATAAAATACAACATCCAAAAAAATATTCAGTAAACTACTAATAAAAAATCAATAACCATGTAATAATAAATGATCCATAATCACTACGTGTTAGGAAGGGAATACATCAACACACTATATACAATATCCCAAGACAAAAATATAAAATATTGGACACCCTACTAGAACAAACCCAAGTCCTAACCTAGTACCAAACTCTATGTTCCATCCTTATAACTAGGAAATAAAGAGCATAGGGAACTTTCCCAATCTAAACCTAAAATGAAATAGTGATATCTCCTTGGGTACCCAAGTTTTATGGAGGTGTGAGAAGGTTGTGATTATAACTCGGTAGGATACCACCAATGACTTCCCTAAAGTGACTAATTCATAATAATTTGAATACATGTGTGATAAATATAAACATTTATACAGTTTACCAATTTAAAAATTAACTTATTAAATAAATAAAACAATAAAAAACACCCTTGATGCCTTGGGATCTACGGTGACACCTGACATCAATCTATACCTACCTCGGCCATCATTGATATGTATCTCATCACGGTATACACTACAAACCAACTATTTCTAAGGTATACAATATATGGAACCCTAGTCATAATAATATGTGGGAACTTGCATGGATCCACTAGGTTTTTCCCTCAATAAGTCCATTAGGGAATCAAAGGGGTATGACCCTTGGTATTATACAATATCCAACATGTTAGCATGAAATCAAGGAACCATAATTGACATTCAGAATCATATATGGTTTGGAATTCATGGCTTATGCCTAAGTCAATCTTCCCAAATAGATCAATCTAAATCTGGGGATCTCATCCCATGATATTCAACCAAGATACCCAATAAGAATCCATGGAATTAATCTATGGAATTTGATATGTAATATTTCACCTAAATAAAAGTGGGGTATGACCCAAATCATTTTTGGTGATGAATCTAAGAATAATATAATGTCCAACTCAAGGAATTCTATAGAATTATCCCTCAAAGAATTTGAGGTTGTCTTCACACCCTGACACTCATTTAATCCCCCTACTAGAATCTAGGGCTCTATTATGGAATTTCACACCAAATAATTCCATATGGAATCTATGTATTCTCTCTAAGTAATTCCAATAAATCACTAACAACTAGAAATTAACTCATTCCAATCAGTAATTTGATTCATTCTTTAATTCTCACATGAGATGCTCCTTGATTTGAAACATTCAATTTATACCCTTTAATTCGTTAGGAAACCAATTCCATTATTTCATATATACCAACTCAATAACATGGATAATCATCATTCCTAAACATATCACCCATTTTAATATCTTCCCAAGTTTCACATTTAATATTTCCATATTTAATAATAATCTTGTATTACCAATGTTTAACAAAAGAAGGTTCTATTGAAAAGCTACAAGTTAAAAAATCTTTAAGTATTTTTAATAGATCTCTATTTAATCAACAATAACCCTATAAAATTTCACTTTTAAACATTCTTCCCAGACAACCCCCCATGGACCATTCTATCAACCGATAACATTAGGCCAAAACTAAGGTCATGTGTTAAATGGTTTGTCCCATTGGTACCCCTACATAATGGGTATATAATTCATTTAAATAGAATTTTAATAAATTTAATGGCATAATAGAGGGTTCTATTTAATTTTGTAGGCCATCACCTAGAATTTTGGTAAGACAACACAAACGATTCATTTAAAAAATAAACAATAATATAAAAAATTTAAGGGGTCACCTTCCCCATATAGGAATCATTTCAATTTTAACTCCTAACCCAAAAACCTACCTCTTGAATTTGTATAAGTTCAACGACCAATGCCTAACCATCCAAGTTACTATCTTGTATCACACAATCGATATTAATTAATTATAATAGAATAATAATTAAATAAATGTTAAAATTAATTAAAAAACATAGATATAGATGACAATCAACTCATTGGGTACCTCTTCCACACCTAAACTGATTTCAACTCTTCTCTATAGGTTTATCTCAACATTTGAGAACTCACATGAGCCAAAAGCCTATCATAAATAGCCCAAACCATAGGTAGTGAAATTTAATTTGGTCTAAAACCCTTGAAACAATCACATGATAACATACCTTCATAAAAACAACTCGCAACAGAATACAGATGTTGTCTAAAGACACCCTGTAACTAGGCATCATGGAATCTGCATTATCTCTAGATTATTCCATCATCCTCTAATGGAATCTTCCACCAATACCTAATTAAAACAACCCAAAATTAGAGGAAGGAGAGTCAAAGGTTAATAGAGTTTTATCCCTACCATAATCTCATAAACTCTTTAGATAGAAGGATAATAGAACATGAAAAGAGGGAGATTCACCATGTATGAAAGGGAGGTTAATGAGGGTTTCTAGGACGCTGCTGGATCGAAATAGGGATGAAAATGAGGGTTTAGAGTTAAAAAATCACAAGGTAAAATGAGTAAAACCCTGATTTTTAATCGGTAAATAGTTTTTACATATGGTTTTCATAACATTGTAGTCAGTACTATCAAAAAACCCTACTTCACATGGTTATACCACACTATTTTCAAACCATGAGTCAACCATGTCATTTGGCACTGGACCCCTCTGAAACAATGTGAAAATTTTATCTACAGTCGTGAATAAACAATATTCCAATTCCAAGACCCCTGATACCTCACACAGTTTTACCTTAATCTTGTATAGTTTATCTTCAACCATGTGATAACCAAGCAACTCAATTGTGCTCTATAGAACTTGAATTGGAGAATTCCCCACACTTATGGTGCTACATAGTTTAATCTAAACCATTCACAAAAAATTGTGTACCTTGGACATAAACTATAAAAACCAAAAAAAAAGTTATCTTGAATCTCATAATACATGTATGGACACTAAAAACTCCTCTTGTTTCCAAAAAAAATTCAAGAAAAATCCCTTTAAGTTATCCACACTTTTATAATTTCTTTCCAACCCCCAATTTGAAATCCAATCCATCCACCAAAAAAGCATAATTACTCTGAATTTAAAATTATTTTATGGTCATGAGATGTTACATTGAATAATTCAAATAAATAAAAGAAATAAAATACCATGGTTTGTCTAAAATAGTATTTTATAGGATAATTTTTTCTAATAATAATTGATAACTTTTGGATGAAGAAACGAAATGAGGGATGGGTTCACTACACGAATGAAATAGAAGGATAAAGGAATTTTTCACTACATTTTAAATTATAGGAAGTATGAGGTATTCATAAATGGTTATAACATAAGAAGAATAAAAAAAATAGTAGTATCATAATATAAAAAAATTTCATAAGTAGAATTGTAGGGAATAAATCCTATGGAAAGATATATAATAAGATAAATGTGAAGATAAATAAAAAAAGGAATACAAAATCATGACCTAAAGTTAGGTTTTATTAATTATAAATGGGGGAAAAGTTTATAATTTATATTTTCCCCAAATTAACACTAAATATAAAATCATATTATTGTGAAAGTGTGTGTTCTATCTCGTGAGGAACAAGGAATCCCAGTTAAGATCTTCAAATCAGTAGTTAGATCTTATAAATCATGTGACTAATTATTAAACTAAACTAAACTAACTAGATTTAACTAGAACGGGGAGTTAATTAATTAATGATTCAAATTTAAATAGGTAGATAATAGTGGGGAATTAATGTCTAATAATGGGTTTTATTCATTAATAAAAACTAAAATCCCCTCATAAATGTAATTAAACCAATACTCATGAGACTTCTTGAGGTAATTAGTTCTACTTGATCATCAATAAATAAAACAAAAAAATACAATTTATTCTTTTGGTCAAGGTAAACTAATAAAACCTATATTCATTGATTTTTATATTAAAATAAAAATGTGTATTTAAGGTCATCTCTCACTCTCCCACTCCCCTCTATCACATCGGGGTTCGTCATTTAATCAACCTCACTCTCACAAGGTTGATAAATGATGTGATTTTCTTAATCTTAATGTGACACTGGTTAAAAATAAGAAATAATTAGTGAATAAAAATGTAAATCATGACATATTCACCCTTTTTCAACAATTTCATCATTCTCTATGAGTCTGGCCACTCATAGTTGAGTGTTTTTCGATCATAAGTGAACTAAACATCATAAAATAGGTAATAGAATAATATAAACAAAAAAGGTATTGAGAAATGATAAAATACATACTTGAATATATTATAAACAACCAACATATGAATCCCACGGTCTCATAATGAATATCAAAAAAGAAAAAAATTTCTTAACTATTAAATGATCTTGATCCTCGATCCCCCACAGAGTTGAACCCACAAATTGAATATTGTTATTATTATTATTCATTTAAATTCCGAAGGGAAAATACATTTTCTATGTCGTTAAATTATTATTAAAACACTCCCCATGAAATTTCCTATAATATTCTTGAAAGATATAAATTCTAATTTAATAATTTATGCTAACTTAGACTCTATTATGACATAACATCCACCACCATGGAATGGGGAGTTGTTTTTATTATGGAAACCTCATTCTTGACATTGATTTCCTGATTATCACCATGTAAAAAGGTATAATGGTAGACCATATGAACCCTAGTGAAAAGGGATCTGAAAAACTAAGGAAAAACCCTCCTAACATATATTTCATGATTCTCCTTTCTTCTTACTCATCTATATCGTGACTTTGACTCCCCTATTATTATTCATGAAACCAAAAGACTAAATACTATCATTTCTATCCAATCGATAGTGTAATAAATATAATAAATTTTATTCACATTCTCTATTCAAAAACTCAATCCACGCTTGATTATCACTCTTCCATGAACAAAGATAAACCACTATGGCACAACATGCATATAAAAAGATTAATTAAATATCTTGTAGTAAACATTTCTCCACAAGATACTAAATATGGTGAAAATTTATTTCATGTAATACTATATCCTACCTCATATAGACACTCATTTAGGATGCAATAATAGGAAAATGTTACATCATCCCCATGAAACACCATCGAATTCCACACATAGTACATGATGTAGTGCAACAGTAGTAGAACTACTATGGAAAATTATCCTACATATCATCTCTTCAAGATGCCATGGAATAGAACCTTGAATTTTATGTGGAAAATTCAATGAGGTAGTGTTGTGGCTCAAAATTCATCTTAGTGATAATTGTGATCTTCAATGTGGAAACACTGGACACAATACAGTATGTATAAATCCTTAGCACAGAAAAATCAGATGATATGAGTAAAAAACTTTCATCCCCAAACTCCAGGTGTTTTCAAAATTTTAATATTTTCTCATACTTGTGTGTCCCAAATAAAATTATAAAATAGATTACATCCACTTAATTACGTAAAACTCATCAAAAGTGCTTGTAAACTCACCATGGCACCGCCACGTACTACCCCCCCCCCCCTCCAACAATGTCACCCTACATCAGCACTCTTCTTCTTGGAACAACCCTACACTAGTTCTTCACTATATCTCACTATATTCCTCTTATACATATAATTACCTGTAGTTTAATTATATAGGCTACCTCACAACAACCTACTGATCTCTTGTGGAGTTTTCTTGGTTAGGCCAATTTTTTAATCTTCTTCTTTTTTTATTTTCAATTTCCAAATATTCATACCTAAACCCAAAGATTCCCTAATTTTCTTCAAATATGATAAAAAATCATTAAAATATAAAATAATAATTTTCCTACTAAAAAAACAACATAAATAAATAGTAAACCCCAAAAAAATATTAATACACCAAGAGGTGTCGCGTTTTTGTTAGACCAAGAAGAAATTGGTTAACAAGAAGAAGGTTTTTTTATGGTGTTCAATTTTGTTTTAAACATATAAATCACTTGAAAAAGTTGATCCTTATGATATAGTGTACCAAATAAATTAAAATAACTTTAATGGAGATAGATGATCATATAGAATCAAGATGACAAATGTGATCAGATAGAGTCTAGCATACAAAGGTGATCGGACGGAGCCCAGCAAACTGAGGAAATCAGACCAAGAACAATGAATTTACCTAGACAAGTTTTCCAAAAAAAACAAAATTAACAGATGTTTTCATATTATTAAAAGTAAAAAAATAATAATTTCTTAATTTCATTCATGGTTCAAGATAATTGTTTTCCAAAGGAAGTAATTGAAGGAATATAGGGCTTCCATACAGAGTATAATGGATGAAGAATGATTTTTAGTTCCTTAGACAGAGAAAGTCAGATGAACAATTCCATCATAAAAAGTTTTCTACAAAGAGGAATCAAATAAAGGTTTCAAAAAAAATTCATCATAGAGAGGTTGTTGAATAAAGTCAGCATACATAGGTATCAAATGAAGCTTTTTGATAGAGGTTACCAAAAAAGTTATCAAACAATGTTTTCTAAGTGAAGAAATCCGGCATAGGAAGTTGAATAAAAATTTGTGAGGTTATTAGAAAAATATCACTAGATGTACATACATGAGCTCATTGGAAAAAGGTTTCTGAACACAATTTCATTGGATAGATATACCTTGAAATATTCAATATAGTAAACCTATAAAAATTACCAAAAAAGTATTCATTTTGAGGAATAATAGGAAATAGGATTATGTATATTTATAAAGTTTATATAAATTAATAATTTATGGTAATTCTTTTTTACATTTAATGCATGCATAATCATCAAAAAAATATCATGATTCTAATTGTGTTTTTAAGGAGTTTTTAAGATTTTTGACACTGATATTTGTGTAAGTTTTCTAAAATGGTTTTTGAATCCTATTTGTTCAGAGGTTTTAAAATTTTTTAGTTAGAGAAATAATTGAGTGGGTAACTCAAATTTATATCAATAAATTATAATTTGTTGTTCCCCCCTTGTCTTTTAGAGAAATAATGGCTACATAAAGGGGAGAAGGTTCCCTATGAATCAGATCTAGTTGAGGAATAATTTAGGTGCCAACTATAAGATCTTGACCTTTTATGGAGATATCTCTAGCTTATTTTTATGTATTATTTTTCCTATTTTTGATTATATCTTATTTGGGTTTTATATTTGGTGAATTCGGGTGAAAATTGGAGAATTTGGATGGAAGTGGGGCAGTGTAAGGTTGGCGCACGGTTTTCCAAAACTGTGCGGGAGGCCACAAAACCACGCGAACCCAAACAGAGGGGATTCGTACGGCTGGTACTTAATTTTTTAAAATGTTCCCCATTATATTAGAAACCATGTGACTCTATAAGAGGAGTTGCGTGGTGATGGGAAACTGTGCACCCTGATCATGAAATCGTTCACACATAATTTTGAACCTCTGAAAATTAGAATAAAAATTTCTGGACCCTAGGAATTCACCCTAAATTGACCTAGCTCGACTGTAAATGTTTTCTCTAATTTTTGGAGGTTCATGGATTGATTCCAATTCTTTCTATACTCATTTTTTTATAAATGGAATCCCTAGTTGAAGATCTTCACATCTCCTGGTAAGATATTATTATCCTGATTTTCTTTCTCCTTCTATGTCTTGTTTTTAACCATTAAAGTGATATTCTCCTCAATTATAATTGAAACTAGATATATATTTTGATAGATCTAATCCATTTTATATTTTATCTAGGTTTTGGATATATTTCTCATTCCTCTTCATGTTCTTGATCGCTCTTCTTCAATTGGGTATTTCCATTGGCGAGCGTTTTTCATCAATCTTGAGGTAGGTTGTCTAAATTAAATTCCCATGGTCTTGAATTCCAATTGAATGTATGTGTTGTGAAATTTGAATTGGCCCATTTAAAAATTTTATAAGTTGATTCATTTATTAATTTATGGAATCATGAAATTTATCAATTGATTTTTCATGTAAATATGAGATGAGTTAAACTTGGTAAATTTGATTTGGGTAATTGTGATTATGAAATTGGAGGATTATATTAATTAATTGGTTAATTAATTTATGGAAAGTTTTGAATGTGGAATTAATGTGAAATTAAGATTCTTTAATTGGACAATTAATGTGATATGAATTAATTTAAAATGGGTATTATGTGATGTTTTAATTTACCTTAATGGGTTAATGGGTTATATGAATTGAATATTGAATATGGGTTAATAGTGAATTTTTTGTATTACTTCATGTGATTATAGAGTTGAACCTTGAATTATTGTAATGAATTTTAATGGTATACATGATGTGAAATGTTTATGAATGGATTAATGATGATTAATTGGGATAAATGTGATATATTTGATATATATGATTGATTGATAATGAGTGCAGGACATAGACTGCTACTTCAAAATCTTGTAGTGATAATGATTGTGGGACACAAACTGCTACTTCAAAATCCCACTTTTGTGGTTGATAAATATGTGTGGGACAAGGATTTATGCTTCAAAATCCCATAAATATAATTAGTGTTCGACAAATACCACTACTTCAAAATCCCATGGGGTTCTAGACATGGAATCCTCGGAAAAAACTATTAGGATTGGACTATGGATCCATTTGGCCATAATATGAATTGAATTGAAATGATGAATGATAACCATAGAATTTTGATATGTGATATCCCTTGGTGATAGTTTATACTCTGTCATGGGTCGAATAAGGTACATGGAAGTTCGGGTGTCCTTAGGAACTTGGGGGTTCATGTGGTCAAATAAAGAATAATTAAATATATGTAATCTATTTACTTTATTTCTTATAATTTATTATTTATACCAATTCATAAACTTTTATTGAAAGGATATTGTTTTAGACACTATTGGTGGTGGCCTACTGAGTTGTACTCACACCCTACTATGGCTACCGGATCAGTACCTGAATAGACTTTATGTTTTTAGAAATAGATAAGGGAAAGAGCCCCATGTTAGATGGCTAAGTTGGGATGAAGCATGGATGAGGAAACCATATATGATTCAAGACCAACTTGGGAGTTTTTAGTGTCTTTATTTATTTTTGGTTTTTGAATATTGAAACATGAAATGTATTTTTCATGATATATCTATTGTTCAGTTTTGGATATTGTATTTCTGTTTTTGGTCAGTATGTCATACTGTTTTGGTTTGGTTATTGGTTATTCCATTTGGTTATTCTTATTTACTTCTACTATTATGATACTTTGATAAACATGGTATAGTCTCCTTGTGATCGATATTAGACCTTTACTACTAGTCATCATTATCTAGCATACGGATAGGTGCGCCTGATGTCATGTGACAAATAGGCTCGGAGCATCGGTGTGTGACACCTAGGTTAGGACATTAAAAATTGGTATCAGAGGTGTTTTATTTTATTTTGGTTTTGAATTACTATTTTTTAAAGGTAATAGGATAATAGGATGATTCAGGTCTTGGTTAAGAGCTCGTTCATGGGAGTAGCTAACCCATGTATTGGGTAAAATCCAAATACCCAAGGTGGTATTGTTTTTATTGATGTGTGTTATTACAGTAGGATGTTATTTCACCTTGACTAATGCACTTTTTGTGTGATGTGATTATTTTTTCTGAGATATTATGATATTTAACTCATGGATTGGTATGGAATGAGAATTGGGTATACATGCATCATTAAAGGCACTCAATAATTATTGTGACATGCATCATTTTTAGGCCCACATAGGAAAAGAATGTTTTGGGTAAGTTGTTAAATTAAAATTCTTTTCTTTTATTATGTGACTTAAATGAAAAGGTTCCGGATATAAAATTAAAATTTTTAAAATGCTGAAAAATGTGTAAAATGGGTGTCTAATGAGAAATTTGAAAAATGATAATGTGTTTAACCTTTTTTAACCATGAACTAGATGTAGGATGGTTAAGGATAGTGGTATTGTCCTAGTTTTGACCGTGTGGTGAGATTTTGGGGGAGGACTTTTTATGGATTTATGTAAAACCCCCTAGATATATTATATTGTATTCTATGTGATAAGATGTGTATTTGTAATTATATATATAAGCCTCCATGAAGACACTTTTTGATAGGATGATAGGAATTTATGTCTAGAAATGATCCACCAGTAGTGGAACGTGAGGCATAGATATTTTTGGGTGAGGAAGTTAAAGATAAGTTATATGATAAATTAACTTGATTCAGGAAATTAATGGAGAGAAACCTAGGACACATTGTGAAGATTATTCCATAACTAACATGATATTTTCAGTTGCACTACCCTCTGATGTTTACCTAAGAGGGTGGAACTGAGGTAGCTGAGTTATAGTTTGAGTCTATCAAGACTATACTTGACCACAAGGAGACTCTAGTAGAGATTTTTATCACCATGTTTTGTTTTGGTTTTACTTTTTTTTCAATAGTAAAATACTTTGGGTATGTTGAATAAATTATGTGTGATGAGAAGTAAAAAAATCAAGATAAAAGTTGTTTGTGTGTAAAAATTCATCAATAATATCTAAAACCATCAGCATGAGGATTGGACTCACCATTATAATCAGAAATATTTTGTAAAATATCTTTATCAAACTCACAATAATATTCATACAATCAAACCCACACAAGATGACGGGATTCCATTGAATTGGGAAGAATGTTTTTTGAATAAAAAGATTATCAGACTCACCTTGGGTCCAGAATGAAGTGAGGATAATAATGATTAATCTGTATCAGAGTATTATTTTCTCTAATGTAAATATGATGATGCTTTGTTGTTTTGTATTTCACATAATCTAAAAGTTTTCTAGAGAACTTTTGAGGAAATTCTTATGAAATAAATATGGAGAACAAGTGCTACCCATCATGTTCAAGGAAATAAATAAATTTCTAGAAATTTTGGGAAGTTACAATACTTCTAATTTTAATTAATATGATTCTATACTGATATTAAATGTATTTAAAGTCAAGATGAAGTCATGATATAAGTAGAGGTTTGTAAAAGAATAAATTTTCTGAATTTTATGCTTTTCGATCTCAGTTAATCAGTGTGAGGTCACCAAACACAGATTTGTCTGAAGGATGGGAAGGTTGATCAGAACATGAGAAGATGAAGATGTTGATTTTTAGTCATACCAATAAGATACAAGAAATAAATCGTTATTGGAAATAAGTGAGTAGTGTGTATCTTAATTAGAGAAGAAAAGAAGTTGCTGAAGTCGAAGCTACTAGAACCGGTCCACTGGACATTGTGTGCCACTGAGAATCAAGGTCATATTGAAACTGATAATCATATGAAAATAGAAGGTATAATTGTTTATTTTGGAGTTTTTTAGACCATTTAAGAAGAAAATAAGTGATGTTTTTTTGGATAAATGCAAGGAATAAAGTCAAAGACCGGTCAACAATTTAGTCAACAATGTTCATCAAGATAAATTATTGTTTATTTTGGAAATGTGAACTTTTTTCCTTAATAAAGAGGGTCAAGAGAAAGATGAACTATGATATGATTTCAATTGTGTCAAGGATCATTAGACTGGAACTGAAACAGATTATCATAGTGAAGTCGAGACAGATCCATTGAATGTAGGCCGACGCTGATAAACATTATCATATGCAGGATCATCAGTCTGAAGATAAAGAAGAAAATAATAAATGTTTTAAGTAGTATCAAAAATGTTTTCAAGGGAATCTTGAAGTTATAATAGGTAAGAAAAAGTGATTTTCTTAAAAAAAATTGTTTCTATCAATTGTTGGGGAGAAATGTAATGAAGCATCTTTAGTTTTGGTTTATTTTCAAGTGGGTCAAGAAAATTGAAGTGACCATATACCTCCATGGTAATTATAAAATCAGAGTGAAAAATAAAAATTGAAAAGAATAATGTTAATAAATTATGAAGCAAGTTAAAGTATTTAGAATATTCGATAAGGTTCTAGAAATGATTAAGAATTCAAATATGAAGACGTGATTAAAGGTGAACTTATGATTTGGGAAATTTGGTTGAGCAGGAAAGTTTTTTAGAATCCCACCTACCCCATTTTGGGTTACCTATAAAATGAGGATGTAATTTGTACTTTGTGACATAGATGTACTATCAAATAGATAAGGTGGAGCACTGATGTTTATAGAGATAAGAAGTTTCCATATTAAGATTTCTTGATGTTAATTTCCAAACAGATTTAGAAGAAAAAGAAGAAGAAGAATATTTTATTGAGCTAATTATCATATCGAGCTAGATCATCAGACCAATAAATTGTATTTTCATTTCTAGACTGAGGTACAAGTAGTTTAGAATTGTTTCAATGGTATTTTGATAGAATCATATTCCTATACTGAGCAATTGGAATTAAAAGTCACATTTAGTAATTGGATTGGGAAATCATACTGAGTATCATTACCAAATATAGGAATTTATTACAAGTTTTTGTGGAGGAAAGTAAAGAATTTTTTTTAAATATCATATTTTTTAATGTTGAAAAAGCATCACAGTAACTTGTTTTTAAGAAACTCATGAAATTTTCATAACTTGTTACATAAATTATCTTACATAATTGTTGTTAGAAGAATCACATGCACTATTTTATTTAACATAGTACTACAAGAGTGTATGGGAATATCATACTAGTTGTATTCTACATAAAAGAATTGTTTTATAGTGGATTGTGTGGTATTATATTACTTCCATACCATACTAAGGACGTAGCTACTCTTGTTGAGTAGTAAACCATTAAAATTATTATGTTCCAATGGATGTGTGATTATTTTGTTTTTAGTATGCTAAAAACTCATTAATAGGAGGAAAATTTTGTTACAAAAAAAAGGAAACTTAAAAGAAAAATATATCACTGATTCATCCCCCCCCCCCCCCGCTCAGTGATACTAGGGTCATGTCTGGGAACTTATAGAGAAGAGATAAAAATTGGATGCTTACATGTTACATGGTCAACTAAAGTGTTGGTGGGACATCTAGACTCAAGATGGAAAGATAGATAATATGGTGTGGAAGTAATTTTAGGAGACGTTCTTGGATAACTTTTACCCTAATATGCTTAGGTAGGCGAGAGTGGTTAAGCTTATGAGGTTGAATCAGGGGAGTGTGGTTGTTATGGACTATTTTGGTCATTTTATAGATTTGTAGTGATTGGTTCCTTTATTGGTAGAAGATGAGGTGACTATGGAAAATTGGTTTCATAATGGTCAAAAATGTGAAATTAAGTCCCAAGTGAATATCTTTTGGTTTAAGAAGTTTTTAGAAGTGGTGAATCAAGTACTCATTTAAAGAGGAACCCGAAGGAGGCATATGGTAAAGGACAATATGTTTCTTCTAGATGGTCAAAAGGTATGAATTTTGAGAGAAAGAAGTTTCATTATGAGAATTTTGACAACAGAATTGGAAATAAGGGTGTCCATGGGGAAGGATTAGTTATATATGACCTTATCTGGGTGACCTATCACCCGTGAGGTAGGTCTGTTCACTTTGGTAGAAAGTTCCTCTAACCACATGTAGAGTACTAATCTTGCAGAAGGATGGGACATCTATAGGGGTTTTTCAAGTACCTATAAAATATGATTATATATGGAGCATCTACGCATAATTTGAGTGTGGGAAGTGGAACTTTTGTACCGTTTCATTCTAGCAGCTATAGTTCTACTAGCCATGGAGGTCGGGGCATTAGATGTGGTTCTTCTGGGAAAGAACTCTTGTATTAGTATAGTGTTTCATCTTAGGTGACTCAGACTGCATCACAGGGAAAAGGGGCATGATAGGTTCTTATAGTTCATCCTACACTTTTGGATTGTGAGGTTTGACCATTAACAGTTAGAGGTACTATTCTTGTAGATTATTTTCTATCTAGTGACTTATTTGATACCAGTGCCTCCCATTACTTGATATATGCACGAAATATGAATGGGTTGAGTCTAAAAGTTTTTTATATGAGTGGGGTTTTGATGATCAATACAACATTGTGAGTGTGGTCCATAGGCATCTTCTTGTGCAAGGGTTGTTCTCTCGAGGTTGGGGAGTATCATTTTCTATAGGATCATTACATTCTAGATATGTAATACTTTGACCTACTTATGGTTGTAGACTTGTTAGTAGAATAATGATACCACATTGATTAATACTAAAGGAGGGTGACTTTTACATCTCATGAGGGTAACAATTTTGTTCACTGAGGAGATTTGTATATCCAGTTAGGTTATAAAGGTCTAGTTCACCAACAACTAGGGGATCTTACTGTCTAGTTTACTAGTCTGTTACTAGATGATTGAGTTGAAAATAAAGTTTTCCTTAAACCTATAGTGGAATGGTTTTAGTAGTTTTTCCCTAAAAAAATTATCATGACTGACACTTGAGAGATATGTGGAATTTACAATTGATCTCATGGCTAGAGTTGAGCTAGTTTCTATTCCACCATACACAATCGCTCTAACAGAGCTTCAGTGGCTTAATACTCAACTATATGAGTTTATGGATAAGGGTTTTATCTGAAAGATTACATTTCCTTGGGGTTATCTAATATTGTTTTAAAATATTGATGATGGGATATTTCTCTTGGGTGTTGATTATTATAAGTTTAACTAGATGATAGTAAAGAACCGGTATCTTCTTCAGTGTATCGATGATTTTTTGACTAGTTGAGGGGGGATTGTGTTTTTCCAAGGTCAACCTAATATTAGGGTATAATATGTTGATAATTTTACTTTCTGAAATATTTTGGACTACTATTATAAGCAGTTATGACCTTTATGAGTTTGTTATGATGCCGTTTAGACTAAAGAATGCACTAGTAGATGAAAAAAACTTTCATATGTACCGGGATCAGTTTGTTGTATTTTTTTGGATGAAATTTTGGTGTAATCCAAGACTCATGGAGATCATGACCAACATCTTGACATCATCTTGGGTATATTGAAAGATAATTAGAAATATTCTAAGCTATCTCAGTGTCAGTTTTGGATTGATCATGTACACTTCCTAGGTGCCATTATCTCAGAGGAAGGTGTGCAGTGGATCCATAGAAGTTTCATGTTGTCGTATCTTTAGAGGATCCCAAGAATTTTTTTATATCCAAAGGATTATGGGTTTATTAGAATATTATTGGAGGTTCATCCAAGACTATTTCCACTTTGAATCACCAATTGCAGGCTTGACAAAGAAGGGAGTAAATTTTCAAAGTCCAAGAGAATGTGAGAATGATTTCTATGAGTTAAATAAGTGCTCGAAAATTGCACCAATCTTGATCCTACCTAAGCCAGGTAATGAGTACATGGTGTTTTGTGATGCTTTTGGGGTTACAATTGGATTGTTGTTGATGCTGGGAGGTCGATTTTTGGCATATGGGTCTCGATAGTTGTGGCCACATGAATAGAACAACCCAACACATAACCTCGAGTTGGCTACAATGGTTTATGATTTGAATTTTTTGAATAATTATTAGTTGGTAGAAAAGTTCACAGTGTATACTAATCACAATAGATTAAAGTAAATATTTTTTCAATGATATTTGAATCTCCAGCAGTGGAGGTGGGTTGAGTATACACAGTGATTTTATTTTGAGCTAACATATACACCTAGAAAGGGAAACAGTGTTATTGGCCCTCTAAGAAGGAAAAATCATAATTAGGTAGTTAAGGAGACTAGTGTTAAGTGGAAGATGATGACTTTACTAGATGAGATGCATGTTGTGGTTCAAAAGATCCCAGAGAAGATGAATCTTGTATCAGTTCTAATAGAGTATTCACTTTTAAGCAGGATCAAGGACAAAAAGTATCAAGATATATAATATTTGGACTTGAGGAAAATCATTGAAGGTAGGGAGACACATTCATATTGCATTATAAATTAGGATGAGATAATCTATGTCAAGAATCATTTTTTATTCCTAAATAATGAGTGAGGATCTGATGGTTGGATTTCATACCTCGAAGTGGGTAGTACATTCAGGTGTGACCAAAATGTATTATGACATACGATGATAGTTTTGGTGGTTGATCCTGAAAAATGATATAGCTAGGTTCCTGACACGATGTCGCATCTTTCAATAGGTGAATTACGAGCATCAATGACATAGAAGTTTACTACAGTCATTGAACATTCCTAAATAGAAGTGAGATTATTTTACCATGGAATTTATGTTGGGTCTCCTAAGGACACCCTGGAGGAATGATGTTATTTGGGTGGTTGTGGACTGACTGAAGAAAATAGCACATTTCTTGCCTATATGGGGTACTTTCTCAGTGGATTAGTTAGGAAATATGTACAATCCGTAGATAGTATATCTTTATGGGGTTCCACGGTGTATTATTTCAGAATGTGACTCAAACATTACTTCATCCTTCTAGTATTAATTATAGAAGGTTCTTGGTATAAAAGATTTATTGAGTATGTATTTCCACCCATAGACAGATGAGAAGTCATAATGTACTATATAGGTGCTTGAGGATATGCTATGAGTATGTGTTCTAAACTTTGATGGCTTTTGGGAGAATAAATTAGTACTCACTGAGTTCACCTATAACAACAATTATCAGTCAACTTTTCATAAGGAACCATATGAGGTATTTTATATTAGTTTATGCATATCACCTTCACATTGGATGGAGGAAAGTGACTCAAAGCTATTGGGGTCAAGTCTCATGCAAGTGTCATCAGAGCAGGTTCAGTTAATTTAGAAGTGTATGGATACATATCAGAGTAGACATAATTCATATGCTGATAGACGTTAATGACTCATAGAGTTTGTAGAGGATGATCATGTTTTCCTTCAGGTGTCACCTAGATTGGGTCACCATAGGATTGAGAGATAAGGAAATCTAGCACCCAGTTTTATTGGACCATTTAATTTTCTAGAGAAAATTGGGCTGGTGGAAAACTGATTGGATCTTCCAGATAGGCACAGTGCTATGTATGATGTTTCTTATGTGTCAAAACTTTAGTATTATCACCCCACCCTTATCATGTAATCTATGTGGATGATGTTGATCTTGATACTGATGCATCCTTTGAGGAGCATCTAATATGTTTGTTGGATCATAGTGAGAAAGTGTTGTGGGGAAAGACTGTGTCAATAGTTCATGTATTATGGAAACATGGTCATCTTCAAGAGGAAACATACGAGAGATATGTTGATATGAGGGATCAGTGGCTCAATATTTTTACCTAGGAATCTTAGAGATGCATGGAAGTTGTCTAAAGTACGAGCAATTATAAGGTGGAAAGATTGTAAGATCTCGGTATTTTATGGAGATCTCTCGATATTTTTTTCAAGTATTCTTTTTCCTTTTCTGAGTATATCTTGATTGGGTTTTATCTTGGGTGTATTTTGATGAAAATTTTAGAATATTTTAAAGAATTATTCCAGTGCACGGTTGGTGCACGGTTTTCCCAAATTGTTCTCCTAGGCCAGAAAACCATGCAAACCCAAATAGTAGGTATTTGCATGTTTGTCACACTATTTTTCAAATTGTTCTCACTTCTAGTAGAAACTGTGTGACTCCCTAAGAGGAGGCACATAGTTAGGTGTGTGATTAGGGGGAGTCATGTTCCCATAGTAGGGAACCGTGTTTACTGAATTTTAAACCCCTGAAAATTATATTAAAAAATCATTAACCCCTAGAATTCACCAAAATCAACACTATATCAACCCTAAAGGTTTTCTATAATTTTTAGATGTTCTTGTATAGATTCCAAGGCATTTAAACCTCCATTATAGATCAATCAGATCCTATATTGAATATCTTCACATCTCCTGCTGATAGATTCTCATCCCAATTAGTTTCCTCTCTCTTACTCATGTCTTTATCTCAACTATTTAAGGGATATTTTTCTCTATTGGTACTAGATCTAGATATAGGTTTTAATATATCTAATATGTTTGATCTTGGATCTAGATCTTGTTCCTCATCATGTTCTTGATCACTCATATTTAATTAAATATTTCTGTGGGAGATCATTCATCATCAATCTCAAGGTAGGTCGTCTAAATTCAATTATCATAGTATTGAATTCCAAATTTCATGTATGTGTTGTGGAATTTCAATTGGAACATTTGAAAATTGAATCTTTAAGTGAATAAATTAATTGATTAATTAATTTATGGAATCATGGAATTGATTAAATGCGTTTCCATGTGAATATAAGATGAGTTGAACTTGGTAAATTTTATTTGGTTAATTGTGATTTTGAAATTGGGGGATTAGATTAATTAATCAGTTATTTAATTAATGGAAAGTTATTAATTGGGAATTGATGGAAATTAATATTCTATAATTGGTCAATTAATTTGATATGAATTAGTTGAAAATGGGGATTACGAGATAGTTGACTTGACCTTAATGGGTTAATGGGATATATTAATTGAATATTGCAACATTATTTAATGGTGAATTAATCGTATTATTTATTTTGATTAAAGAATTGACCCATGACTTGTTGTGATAAATTGTAATGGTATATATGATGTGAAATTTTGATTAATAGGTTAATGATGATTAACTAGGATTAATGTGACATATGCGATATATATGATTAATTGATATTGAGTGTGGGATATGGAATACTGCTTCAAAAGCCCGTAGTGATGTTGAGTGTGTGACATGGACTGCTTCTTCAAAATACCACTTATGTGATTTATTGATAAACATGTGTGGTACATGGAATTCTGATACAAAATCTCATAGTGATAATGGTCATGGGATATGGATTATTGTTTCAAAATCCCATCGGGTCCTAGACATAGCATTTTGCGCCCAAAATATTGGCACTAGAATTTGGTTCCAATTGGATAAAATATTAATTGAATTCAAATGATGAATTATAAATATGGAATTTTGATATTTAATATCCCATGGGGATAGTTTAGACTTTATCATGAGCTGAATTAGGTATTTGAAGGATCGAGTGTCCTCAGGAACCTGGTGGTTCATGTGGTTAAATATAGAATATTTGAATATATGAAAATTGTTTACTTTATTTCTTATAATTTATTATTTATACAACTACATACATTGTTATTGACTGGGTATGATTTTAGACATTGTTGGTTGTGGCCTACTAAGTTTTACTCGCACCCTATTTGGGCTGCCTAATTGATGCCAAAATAGACATCATGTTTTCATGATATGATAAGGGAAATATCCCTATGTTAGATTGATGAGTTCGGATAGATCGTGAATAAGGGAATTAGATGTTATTTGGAACCTTCTTATAAAATTTAATTATCTTTATTTATTTTGGGTTTTTTCATACTGAAACTTGACATGTATTTAGCATGACATATCTACTATTTGGTTTTGGATATTTTATTCCTATTTTTGGACGTTATGTGATACTGGTTTGGTTTGGTTATTCGTAATTTCATTTGGTTATTATTGTTTACTTAAATTTTTGTTATATTTTGATAAAGATGGTATAGTATCCCTATGATCTATATTATACCATCACTACTAGTTAACATCCTCTGGCGTATGGGGACGTGCAACAGAGGTCAAGTGACTGACTGGATCATGGCACCGGTGTATGGCCCCTAGATTGGGATGTTACACAAACTGAGAATCTTGAATAATATTCTTTCAAAGAATAATGTAGAGAGGTATAGGATAGAGGGTACCAGTTAGAGTGGAACCATACACAAGGTAAAAGACAAAGAGGTATCATACTGAGAGGTACTGGATAGAGAGGTACCACATAGAGAAGTATTAGATGAATAGAAACTAAAAGTAGAGTTATCAAAAAAAATAGTTTAGAGAAAACAAGAACTAGTTGGAGTAGTTTCATATGTACATGTTCTCAATAAAGAGGTATAAGATAGAGACTTGAAATATTTTTTTGAATCAATATAAGAATAATAACTCGTAGAAAGGCAATTGTGAATAATTCAGGCATTCTAGTATTGAATAGATGAATCATGTGGGTAATGGTTTATTTCATTGTTGAAAAAAATTGATTTATCATATTACTTTTTCAATAATAACATTCACTATCTAGGGATTAAAATTTTATAAAAATGATGGAGGATTATTGGATTCAGCCATAGCTCTCTTCCTCATTAGTTCTTGGTGGTGAATCAAGAAATGGCGGCCTCGGGCCTGATGATAGTGGAAGGAGCTCAGATCGGTGGTGGCACTCTCTTCACCTGGAAGCATACTAGCTTCATCTTATAAGGATTCCCCTTAGATAGATGCAAGTAGTTTAGATCTGCAATTTAAGTGGTTTCTTCACCCCTCCATGGAGGCATGGTATGGCTTCATTCTAGTGGTAGAGGATCTTGATGACTTAGGCAGTTTAGTGGCCGGTAGTGGTGGTATATCTTCAGTCATGTTATTTTGTGATGGTCCTCAGTGGAAGTGAATTGTGATGGTATGATGGTTTTTTAGTCTCATATGGTCCCTTGTTGGTTGGGTGGTGCAGATCAAGTCATCATATCTAGTCTCCTTGTTTCTATCATCCTATCTCGGTTGCACATGATGGAGCGCAATGTGGGATACTGAAGGTGTTGTGGACAATGGAGAATCAGCATGAGTCAGCCCCTGTGATGGTTGACTGTGGCATTGAGTTTCATCATCGACTGAATCATGGACCAGTGAGAAGGTTCTCAGGCGGTGAAGGTGTATCGTGGTGGTGACTTGGGTTTTTTGGTGATCTAGGAGTGTGTTGGGCCTGTCCGAAAAATTTTAACATTTTTATTGGGCTCACTTATAATGGGATATGTATCAAGGGGATACTCCCCGTCATATCTAAGAATGAATTCCTCTTGTCTTCGGGAATATAATGGGTACTACCTCATCCCAGTTCAAAAGGGTTTGCAGTTTTTATTTTTCTTTTTTTAAAAGGGTCTAGTCCCAACTTGTTTCAAATATTATGAAAGTGAGGGAAATACCCTATTTACTATAAACCAAAAACTATTAGTTTCTAGTGTATATGTAGTCTTGGATTATCTCCAAACCATTCCAATGACTATATGTTATTATTGAGTAGTAATCCTTGTGAATTATTATGTTCATTTGGGTGTTCTTGTTTATTGTTTTTTAGTAGATTCAATTCTCTCTAACCATTGGAGAATGTTATTTTTAGAGGGGAAAATTAAAAAGGTAGACCATATATTTACCCCCCCCCCCTCTCAATTCATTCAAAGATCATGATAGGTCCTTTCAATAATTATCAGATCCAAAGTTTCCTCTCTTGACTCTTGGTTGACTAAATAAGGAGAACACCTCTATGGAGATTCAAAATTCTATTAATAGTAATAGGATTTCTATCATTGATTAAAATATCTATCATATTTGAAATAAAAAATTCTACCCTGTGTATAATTCATTGTCTATGAAGTTCATGAAAATTCTACAAATGGTTACACCCCTCTTACTAAGGGTTCTCCATTAACAACTGCAAACAAAATGAAACTAGAGAATTATGATTGAACTAGAAATTATATACTTTAATCCCTCAATGAAAGTGAATTTTTGAGGTTCAAAGTAATTGGAACAACAAAAATAATTTGAGACAAGTAAAAGAATATTTATGAAGGAAATATGAAAGTGGATAAAGAAATTCTACAGGTCTATATATTGAAGTATGAAGATCTAAAAATAGAATACGATGAAATTTTATACAAGGTTTAATGACATTATAAGAACCATAACATGCCTTAGTGAGAAATTAAAATATTAAAATATTATTGAAAATGTTTTAAGAATTATTCCTAATAAATTCGATGCTCAGGTATCATTCTTATAATATATAGATCCTGAAACTCTCACTTCAGATGATCTGCATAGTATTCTCATCATATATGAAATGAGAATAGAAAAGGCTATCGAGAAAAAATAAAAAGTATCTCCATAAATCTCTTTAAAATTTGTTAATAAAAAAAGTCTAATAATTTTTATAGGGAATAATTAATTGAATATAAAAATAAATATAATGTTAGTAAACATTTTGATTAATTCAACTATTTTTTTCTAGAAAAGTGAAAAGAGGGACTGAGAAGTTTAAAGGAAATTTAATATTGTAGTTCTTAAAATATAGATTCATTGAAAATTTTACATCAAACTATCCAAGGAAAAAAGGAAGATTAAGATAGTGATGAATTATATGTAAATATAAAAAAATCTGGATAAAAATATAAAAAAATCAGAGCACTATTCAAATTGAAATGATAGGAATTTCTCTAAATACAAAGAAAAGAAAATTTATTCAAATGATAGAGAGATGATAACATTGAAATTTAAGTAAAAAATTATAGTAATAATAGTGATGATAAGTTTATTATCGTAAGAGTAAATTATTATAATTTTACTAGTAAAAAAATCATTAACATTTAATAATAATAAAAGGAATAGAAAACTCATATGGAATTTATGAAAAAAATATAATTAAAAGACTACCTTTTAAAAAAAATTGATAAAGACAAAAGGAATTTAAAGAGATAATATATATCATAAAATAATCAGGAGTCAGCGCTTGAAGGAAAATTTATATTTTTAAAATAGATCAAAGAACTAGATAAATTTCTTGATAAAGATAAAATTCTTAAAATGATAGGGGAATAATTAAATAAAAAGGTGAAAGAAATTCATCATGTGCAATATAAAGATGTTAAAATTTAATGAGTAATATCTATCGTTAAGAATTCAAATCAGGAAGATAGATCATTATATAATAAAGTTGAAGCTTTGATGGACTAGAAAAAATTGTCCTCAAATGTTGATCACAAGTCTAAGAGTGTTGATGAGAACCCTAAAAAGAAGAATCAAGAAAATAGGACCATTTATGTAGCTAAAATAAGAAAACTCCAAAAAAATAGTCTCTAAAAAAATTAAAGAAAAATACATTATAAATGGATACTCTCTTAAGGATAAGAATAATTCAAGTTTAAAGAAGAATATTTAATGAGTCTACCAAAATGTTTATTTATAAAAATGATCCAAGGTTGATGGTTAGAAAGATATTGGAATACAAATAGACATTTCTATATAGTATACTGTTTACAAAGAAAAATCTGATTTTTATACATATTTATGGTACTATGGAGACTTTGGGAATAACAAAAATATGATTTGGTTCGATCATCAACATTAGAGTGGATCTATAAGTCACTAGAAGCAGAGGATGAGGGGGATTCAACCCACTCAAATATGATGACCTAAAAAATCTAGTTTGAAAACTGGAAATATATTTTAACCATGAGAAAAATATTTTTTAAATATGTGATCAACCCAAAAATATTTATAAATAATGTCTTGTAATAATTCCATATTAACAATGTTAATATAAAAAATATCAAAATCCTCATGTGAAGGGGGAAAGGAAAAGATAATTTTGTATTTGTTAAAACTACTTTAAAGCCACAAAAGGGTAAAAAATTTGGATATTGGATAGTGAGTGTCCTTAAAATATGAAAAATATTTGATGTTTTTAAAAAAATTGAAAGACCATAAAATAAAGGACATTGACATTTAGATATCAGGAGACTATCAAAATCAGAGGCCCTTGATATGTTACCATTCGTAAGGAAATTTTGACTTCTATAAATTCATTATTTTTTGATGGGATAAAATAAAATTTTTGGGAGTTTACTAGATTTAAGATAAATTAAACAAATTATTTTTTTGAAGATATTTTTTTTACTATTAAAAATGGGAAATTTGTAACAAGAGGAAAATGAACCAGAGAAAATTTATTTCAAGTTAGAGATGCACAAATTTCTTGTTATATAAGCATGATGAAATTAATTTAGTTACGGAATAAATGTATTGAATATTTTTTCTATAGGAATATGAACAACCTGATAAAGAGAGTAAGTATTTGTGATGTTACTAACATGATAAGAAGAACATATTAGTGTTGTTTGATATGATATAAATTAATGATTCCAAACTTAGTGCATAAGAAGGTTGATATAAATTCAACTTATCTCCTGTAGTTTATTCACATTGAAATATGTGGGCCCATGAGAAAACAATATTTAAATAGTGATAAGTATTTTATTTCCATTGTTAATGATTTCAATAAAATTGCATGTATTTTTTATTTATAACACAAATTAGAGGTTCTAAAGATGTTTCATAATTTCAAGATAGGAGATGAAAGGAATGAGGAAATTCTAGGAAGAAGATTCAAACTAATAACAGTGCTGAATACACATATGTTAAGTTTAAACACTATATTTAAAAATATAGAATCTTTTCTGAAGTTAGTGCACCATACACACCACAACATAATGATTTTGTTGAAATAAATCATAGATGTTCAATTGAGATAGCTCGAACCATGATGATTGAACATGATACTTTTCAGTTATTTTGGAGATAGGCTATTAGAGTAGCAGTTCACAATCAGAATCATTTTTTCAATAGGAAAAACTCTAATATAACTCCATATGTGATTTATTATAAAGATACCCCATGTTTAAAATAATTAAGGGTGTTTGGAAGTACTTTTATTATCATGGATAAGTGAGAGAAACTTTAGAAGTTTTATCAAATAGGATTTGATAGTATCTTTCTTGGATACCATCCTAATGTTAGATGATCCATGTCTTATAATAAGGAAACTATAAATACTTTTTAACCTAAAGATGGGAAATTACTGAAAAATTCTAACATAAAATTTTCACAACACCTATAGATATGAGAGTAATCAAATAAAAAGTAGTTATTGATAAAAAATATGACAAATTTTTTTGTAGAAGTAATGATATGGAAGCTACACATGATGAAGATATTTATTCAAACATTTTAAGTGATGAGGGAAAATTTCATTCATCTCATACAATGATAAGAAAGTAATTGTATTTACCAAATATCATTAGAGACCAGGTAAAATGGTTCAAACTAGCAAAACAATTAGGAAAATTTTACATACCTCTTAGTATTCAGAGGTTTCACCAAGAGATGTTGAAGAAGATTTGAAGTATTAAGAGTGTATTTACACTATAAGTGATAAATTTTATCATATTGAAAAAACTAAGGCATGTAATTTAGTACCCAAACTAGAATATAAAAATGTAACTGGTACAAAGTGGGTTTTCTAGAACAAGTTGAATGAAAGAGGATAAGTGATAAGAGACATGGAAATACTTGTTTGTAAGGACTACTCACAGTTTAAAGGAATTTATTTTTATGGAAAAAAATTTTGTTATAAATATATGAAACCATTAGAATATTTCTTTCAATTATTTTATAAAGGGGATATAAGTAATTTCAAATGGGTGTCAAGTCTTCTTTTCTCAATGTAGAACAGGAAAAAGATGTTTATATTGAGTAACCAGATGGATTCATGTTTGGTCAAGATGAAAACTATGTTTTTATATTGAATAAATATTTTTAGGGGTTGAAACAAGCTCTAAGATATTAGTATTCTAATCTGGATACTTTCATATAGAATTTGAATTTCAGAAAAGGATAAGTCAATAGAAACATCAACATTAAATAAAAGAAAGAGTTATCTCTCATTGTGATTGTTAATGTTAATGATATCATATTTTCAAGGAATAATGAACAAGAGTGTGAAGAATATTCCAAATAAATGAATTTGTCTTTTGAATTTTCTATTCTAGGAGATATAATGTATATTCTTGGATTATAAATTTATCAAGAGAAGTATTTAATTCTCTTATATCATAAAAATATTTCAATCCATTACATAAAATATTTGGCATGGATGATTCAAAACCTATTTCAATACTTATATTAGTGTTAAAAAATATTTATAAGGTTGGTTTTGAAAGAAATATTGACCTTAAAGAATTTAGGAAATTGATTTAAAGACTATTATACTTAATAGCCTCTAGAATATACTTGTTTTATGTTGTTACCCTATGTTCTAGATTTCAAAGTGCACAAAAAATGACACATTTTTTGGTTGGAAAAAGATTTATCAAATAAATTATGGGCTCTAAAGATTATGGGATAATTTATGAAAATAAGGGAAAGTTGAATTTTTTTATCAATATAATTGCAGATTAGGAGGGTTGTATTGATGATAGAAGATCCACATTTGGTGTATTTTACTTTATGATATAATTATGTATTAGTTGTCATAAAAATAATAAAATTTCAGTGACTCCCAGCATTTTATAAGTTGAGTATGTAGCTTCCAATCAAGTTACAACATGATTAATGTGGATGAAGATAACACTGGAAGATTTTTTGATTGATGTAAGACTATCCCTTCTCTTGGGATGTGATAATAAAAGTAGTATCAATATCACCAAAAATCCTATGAAAAAATTAGTATCTAAGCACACTGATATTAAATATCACTTTATAAAATAGAATGTGGAAGGAAATTAACTATATCTAGATTTTTTACTGAGAAAGGATTAGGTAGTGAGATCTCTACTAGACCATTATTAAAGGAAAAATTTTGGGAAGTTGAGGTTGATTATGAGAATTAAACCCCCTTCTCTTTAAGGTTAAGGTATGTAACTTTTTTCCCTTATCTCATCTTTTATTTGGATATTGTTTTCAAAGGGGTAGATGTAACAGCCCGAGATTTTATGAAAACTATTCTTTTTAATTTTATTAATGTCTTGTGTTGTATGCTACACCAAAAGGAGCTCGCACAACACGTATCCTTGACTTTCCTTCCATTACACGCAATCGCGACCTTCCACGATAGCGTGTGTTGTACGCAACACCGAGTTTCGCTAAACAATGATATGCTATTAAGATATTATTAAAACTAGCTGTTATGAATAGTAATAACCACTTTTTGAAATTTTGTAAATTTTATTTTTCAAAATAGACATCATTTATGGATTCGGAATATCGAAATTAGCTTAGGTTGAAATTTTGGTGATTTTCGGATAACTTTCATATTTTGATGAATAGTGAAAATGACTAAATTTTAATTAAAAACAACTTTTTTAATCGAAATAATTAATAGTGATAAATTATTAATTTGAGTGATTTTAAAGTATATTTAGAATATATTTTTACAATTCAATACAATGTTGGTCATTGGATGTAATTTCACATTTACACCAGACATAAACAAGTGTTAATCTTTTGATAGTTATTATCTCTTAAAAACACGCTATTTGTTGTGACAGCGGAAATTAATTATAAAATTAATTAATAAAACTTATATGTTGGGAATTTTGTAAAATAGAAATCATTTTTGAATTCGGAATATCAATTATAGCTTAGGATGAAATTTTGGCATTTTTCTGAAAAACTTCAATTTTTGATGAATAGTGAAACCACTAAGTGGTAGGTTAAAAACTGAATTTTGCATAAAACATAATTTTACCGCTTCTGTGAATGGAATTTCGAAAATCCGAGAGACACGGTTAATATCAAGGACTAAAATGTGGTTCAATGAGATGAAAATAATTTTTGGTGAATAGTAACTTTTTACTTTTTTTACCGCGGTTAATAGTAAATAGGGTAACTAAGGGTAAATATGATATTAATATTACCCTAACACATGTCCTAATTCTATTGGACAAGTGTAATTCGACCAAAAACAAACTTAGGAATAAAATATGACCATTTAGGCCCACTTGGATTAGATTAGGACATTTATTATTAATTTATTTAAAGAAGGGTTAAAATAGTTAAAATCAAAGTTTAATAAGTAAATCATTTCTAATATGGGGTTATAAATAAGATAGATTCGATTGTAAATATTCATTAGAAATCTAAAAATATTTACTACATGATGGTATTTTATTTGTAATTTTTAGACATCAAATAATTTAATTTAGTTATGACACAAAGATGATGCAGTAATTATCTGGTTAATGAAATATTGACATAATTGATGTTATAAACACCAAAATAAATGTAATTTGAGACTTTTTATGAATTACACTAATTTTCTAGTTTACTATTATATATTAGTGTTGATTTACTCAACTTGGTTCGAACATATAATTCTGTTATTACTTTCACAAAAATCATATATCAAATAGTGTCAAAATTGACACAAAATAGTTTTTAAATCAAATATTATATTATTAATTGTTATTTTATTCCTAAAAATCTACGGTTCGGCCAAATGACTTAGATAAGGATATATATATTAATATTGGGGTTCTTTTGGCATGTTTTAGTAAGTGTATTAACCATATAGTGAAAGAAAACAAAAAGACACGGTAAAAGTTAAATTATTTAACTTAGAGTTAAATCTAATTGATAAGGTTAAAATAATACCCTAAACTTGTCTAAATCTTATTGGTTGATAGGATTTCGACCCATCCCCACTTTATCTTTGAAATAAGACCCTTTGGAACCATTATAAACCGATTTTGACTTTAATATAAAATAATATTTTGAGATATTCCTAAGGTGCCCCTCTCCTCCCTTATAAAAGGACACCTCCTCCCCCTCCTCCTCACACCAATTTGAGAAATCAAGCTCGGCCAACCCCTGCCAAAATCTCTTCTCCATTTCCCTAGAAACATCCTAGAGGTTCCGGTCTTCCTCAAAGACCAATTTTAGTGCCCTAAGAGGAGGTCTCAAAGAGGCACTTCAAAGAAGAGGTAATTACTGTTACCAATTCTTTCATCTTTATTTCTTCTTCCACTTCTTCTTCTTAGGTTGTTTCATTATGAAGTAATAACATCAGTATCACTCATGTACTGATATGTTATTATAAGTATGAAACAACCCTATTTCACCATCTATCCATCCTACGGAAAAAGAAATCACCGCGCGTGCGTACGTACGGAATACCGTCTCCACGCTGTGGTGTAATCTATTTTCCACCACCACCTTACATGGATGGGTATAATGGTGTAAGGAATAACTATACATAGTTATTACAACATCATATTGATTCTTATATATTGTATAATCCACTCCAATTCAATTCAATATTTATAGAAATGATATCATCGCTCGTTCGTACGTACGGACTACCGTCTCCACGACGCGATGAGATTCATTCTCCATGTTAACCATTTAAAAATGATTATAATGTATATGTAAGAAATAATAATGAAATATATGACATTATAAAGCTACTGGATTTATGTATATATATACATATTTATGTCATCTACTTACTTCCATTTCAAGACAATAAGGAAAGGAAAACAGCGTTCATGCGTACGTACGGACTACCGTCTCCATGAACGGTGTTTTTCATTTTATTTATCTACCTATTATATATATATATATACTGAATATATATGATATATAAATCATATTTTATATTCTGGAAGTGAGTAAATCATGATATAAGTAATAATGATGTCAAGAACAACAAGTCAAAACACCTACGATAAATGAAACGATTTTACCCAAAACGCTTCTTTAAGATGGAATTTACAAAAGAACGGGTAATATAATGTCATAAGTGAACCATATATGATATCATAACAATGAATATGATTCTGTAATAAGTCAATAACATGATTTAAATCATTATACAGGAGGTTCGGACACGTACAAGCAAGTCGGACCTAAGGTAAGGAAAATATCACAATCTCACTTTTATCCGAGATTGTTTTTACTTTGGTAATTACTGGGGTGTATTTTATCATCCAAATTTATGTTCCCTCAATATGTAATATTATTTCCATCCTTATACAATAGTTTATATCCAATTTTACCCTTCGTTGAGTTTTTAGTAAAAGATATGAAAGGAATCTTTTGTCGTTTTTTCGTACGAGGTACTTTTTGACTTTTCCGACAAAAGTACGAAGAATATTTTTTTTTACTTATACGGAACGAACGGATTTATACTGTTTTATAAAGCCTTATTTTCATGAAGATTCCTCTAAAATATTTCATGACTATTTTCAATAAAATCTCTTTCTTTTAAAATTGCATGATGTTTTGTGAAAAAAATTGATTTTGAAGAAGAAAGGATATTTTCCTCAAGAATTCAATTCAAGTGTTTTATCAAAATTATTTTCCATATAAGATAATAAAGGGTTATGTTTCTATCCATATTTTTACATTTATTTGACTATGTTGTGATGGAATTATGTTTATGAATTCCTTTATCTTATATGAATGGTTTTATGATGTCATGTTGTTTAAGAATCCCATTTTTATTACATGGGTTATGCAATGATGTATGATTTATGATTTTGTGGCACACATAAGAAAGGATTCATTATAAGATGGGTGGGACCTATATCTCCCTCCAATGCATTGGGTAAAGATTTTATATCTCATGAGATAGACAGGGCTGGAACGGTAGGTTATACCGGTTCAGTGAAACAGGACTGAAACGAGGGTTACTCGATTCAGAAAGGGACTTTGTCCACTAAGATAGTCTTGGCAATGAGTCTTGACTAACAAGAAATGATTCTCTAGGATTATGTGTGAATGCCACAAAGTTTCATGTTTTATGTTATGATTATTGTGATTACATTTCACTGCCATGATTTACCCCATGTTATGAAATTATGATCTCTTTTGCAGGTTAAGATTTCCAAAAGTTATGTGCTTATGTATATGATGTGATTGATATTTCTTTTGTTTACCCTTACTGAGCATTTGAGCTCACCCTTTTATGTTTTCCTTTCCCCAGGTTATAAAGAAAGGTTTTAGGTAAGAAAAAAAAAAGGGAAGATCTTTATGGGAGATATTGAAGATCTTTCACCAGGATTAGAAGATTACGTTCCGAGTTTCCAAAGACACTAAACTATTACGATCCTTGTGTGTGTGTGTTTTTAATGTACTAAGTATTCCGCTAAAGTAATGTAATGTCCATGTACGATAAGCTTCGGGTCTCTACAGTTGGTATCAGAGGAAAGGTTTAGTCAACCTTTGGAAACTAGGATGCGAAAACGTTAGTGAGATCCCTAGAGATATTTCTAAGGTATGTCTAGGGATGTCCCTAGGGATAAGTATATGTATAGGTTATAGTAATAGAATTACGCTAACGATCATAGAATTAAACCTAAGATGTTGGATATTGAAGGTACTCCCCCTTTATTATGTTGTTTTCCCTAGCATGATTTTTTCCTCTCACACTATTCTTTTTGGGTTTTAGACGATGGCTGGAACCCGAAGGAACCGTGTTGACCAATGCAATGGACAATGCAATGATTGCCCTTCTGAACAAACAAATGTTATGGGAGATGGAGTGCAAAATCTTATTGCTATACTTACACAAGCTATGAATCATTCTGGACTTCCAAATGAGCAGAGAAGGGAACAATATTCTATTGAGTCCTTCATGAGGCAACATCCACCTTCTTTCAGTGGGTCTTCTGATCCACTTGTGGCTGAACAATGGATCAGTACTACTGAAAAGATATTTTCAGTTCTTCAATGTTCTGAACATGATAAAGTCATCTTAGCAGTATATCGTTTGGAAGGTGAAGCTGATCAATGGTGGAATCTTATCAAGAATACGAGGCCAAGAGATGAAATTGAGTCCATGGAATGGGACGAGTTCAAGAACTTGTTTTTCAGTAAGTACTTCCCTCGTATTCTTCGAACAAAGATGGAGAAAGAATTTCTTGAACTGAAGCAAAGGGACGATGAATCTGTTGGTACCTATGAAGCAAATTTTACAAGACTTGCAAGGTATGCTTCTGGAATTATCATCCAACCTGAAAGTAAAGTTGATCGATTTTTTTGTGGCTTAAAACCAAGTCTTCGAAGGGCATTTGCTATAAGAGACTTCAGTAGCTATGAAGAAATTGTGCGTTGTGCTATCAAGGTAGAAATGGAAGTTGGTGTTACATATCCATCTCATGGTTTTGATAAGAAACGAAAGATGGAGTTCAAGGAGAAATCTCAGAATAATGGTGAAAAGAAGATGAATGTTTCCTTATGCACAAAGTGTGGAAAGAAGCATGGTGGAGATTGTCTTAAAGGGACTAGAAAATGTTTTAAGTGTGGAAAAGAAGGTCATCGAGCAGCTGAGTGTCGACGTAATGGAAAAAGGGTTTCTAATGATGTGAATAAAGCAAACACTGCAGAGAACGCACCGCCAACACTTCAATGCTTCAAGTGCAAGGAAATGGGGCATTATGCTAATAATTTCCCTAATCCAAGGGTTAGTGATGATCAACATGAGCAACCACTGAAGGCAAAGGACAAAGGGAAATCACATGCGATCACTATTGGCAATGTTGAATATGACAACGATGTGGTGGAATGATTAAGTGTTTATGTAATGGGATTCCAAAATAATGTTGTATTATTGAGTATTGCAATATTTATTGATGTGGTATTCAAAGTGATTGAGATATTTTTTGGAAATAAGATGATATGCGCATAATGAAGGCATAAGGAGAAAATTAAATGTTTGATAGTATTCATGAGCTCATGACTGATATAAGGAGAAGGTTATATCATGGTTTGAGTATATAGAATTTTTTGGATTTTGGTATGTGGAAAGAGTTAAATTTTACAGCACTCATGTTTTCAATAAGGTTCAATGGGTATTCAAGAGAGTGCATGATTAAGGCCTTTGAATGTTTGGAATGTGACCAACAAGATATATCTTATGATATATGGGGATCAACGATGGTATTAAATATCTGAGAGTGGACTGCAGTATTATGGATAAGCCTAAAGATTGGAATGGATTAAGGATAGAAGTTTTTTCAATATTATTGATGGGATGTTATAGTAATATAGTTTTAGAAAAAGGACAACCTGCAGGACGGGCGATAGCCCATCGCTTCAGACAAGGCTATGGGAATCGAACCCACAACCGAAGTGCGACTGGCCTTTATCGCCTACCACTGGCCTACAGGAAGTCCCTGTTTAATAGAAACTGGTTTTATTATATTAAGCAGTATGATATATGAAGTATAAGTCCATTTTAGGAACCATATATGATTAATCTCACTATAGATCGACTTATGTATATAATTTTTGCTAACCTTTTGTTTGAGACAGATGGAATGACCCGTCATTCTATCACATGATCTGCTAACACTTCACGAATAACAAATTCAACTTCATTTATTTAAGAGATGAATTGTAAATTGTTCAAGGCACGAACAACAGTGAGATTGTACCAAAATAAAGTAAGTATTTATTCTAATTCAAATTTTCATCTTTAGGGAAATGATCTTGAAAACCAAAAATGTTGTCCTAGTGATCTTATACCTGATGAATCAGATAGTACCTTATATCATCACAAATCTATGGATTTGTGATTACTGGCTTTTCCATAGCCATGTTCTCTACCACTCTCCATCAGAACATGATGGTTAGATTTCTCTTCCATATCCATATTTTCACCTATGTGGAAATCCAGTGATTAGTTTATTTGGGTAACCATTACGTTTCATACCTTTGTTTTTAAAGATTGGTTTTGGTATTCCTTTTTACGATGTGGGTTTCTATTAAAGAAACTTTCGAATAGTAAACTATTTATAACCCCGACGAATTTCGAGGGCGAAATTCATTTTAAGGGGGGTAGAATGTAACAGCCCGAGATTTTATGAAAACTATTCTTTTTAATTTTATTAATGTCTTGTGTTGTATGCTACACCAAAAGGAGCTCGCACAACACGTATCCTTGACTTTCCTTCCATTACACGCAATCGCGACCTTCCACGATAGCGTGTGTTGTACGCAACACCGAGTTTCGCTAAACAATGATATGCTATTAAGATATTATTAAAACTAGCCGTTATGAAGAGTAATAACCACTTTTTGAAATTTTGTAAATTTTATTTTTCAAAATAGACATCATTTATGGATTCGGAATATCGAAATGAGCTTAGGTTGAAATTTTGGTGATTTTCGGATAACTTTCATATTTTGATGAATAGTGAAAATGACTAAATTTTAATTAAAAACAACTTTTTTAATCGAAATAATTAATAGTGATAAATTATTAATTTGAGTGATTTTAAAGTATATTTAGAATATATTTTTACAATTCAATACAATGTTGGTCATTGGATGTAATTTCACATTTACACCAGACATAAACAAGTGTTAATCTTTTGATAGTTATTATCTCTTAAAAACACGCTATTTGTTGTGACAGCGGAAATTAATTATAAAATTAATTAATGCAACTTATATGTTGGGAATTTTGTAAAATAGAAATCATTTTTGAATTCGGAATATCAATTATAGCTTAGGATGAAATTTTGGCATTTTTCTGAAAAACTTCAATTTTTGATGAATAGTGAAACCACTAAGTGGTAGGTTAAAAACTGAATTTTGCATAAAACTTAATTTTACCGCTTCTGTGAATGGAATTTCGAAAATCCGAGAGACACGGTTAATATCAAGGACTAAAATGTGGTTCAATGAGATGAAAATAATTTTTTTTGAATAGTAACTTTTTACTTTTTTTTACCGCGGTTAATAGTAAATAGGGTAACTAAGGGTAAATATGATATTAATATTACCCTAACACATGTCCTAATTCTATTGGACAAGTGTAATTAGACCAAAAACAAACTTAGGAATAAAATATGACCATTTAGGCCCACTTGGATTAGATTAGGACATTTATTATTAATTTATTTAAAGAATGGTTAAAATAGTTAAAATCAAAGTTTAATAAGTAAATCATTTCTAATATGGGGTTATACATAAGATAAATTCGATTGTAAATATTCATTAGAAAGATAAAACTATTTACTACATGATGGTATTTTATTTGTAATTTTTAGACATCAAATAATTTAATTTAGTTATGACACAAAGATGATGCAGTAATTATCTTGTTAATGAAATATTGACATAATTGATGTTATAAACACCAAAATAAATGTAATTTGAGACTTTTTATGAATTCCACTAATTTTATAGTTTACTATTATATATTAGTGTTGATTTACTCAACTTGGTTCGAACATATAATTCTGTTATTACTTTCACAAAAATCATATATCAAATAGTTTCAAAATTGACACAAAATAGTTTTTAAATCAAATATTATATTATTAATTGTTATTTTATTCCTAAAAATCTAAGGTTCGGCCAAATGACTTAGATAAGGATATATATATTAATAATAAACAATTTGGGGTTCGTTTGGCATGTTTTAGTAAGTGTATTAACCATATAGTGAAAGAAAACAAAAAGACACGGTAAAAGTTAAATTATTTAACTTAGAGTTAAATCTAATTGATAAGGTTAAAATAATACCCTAAACTTGTCTAAATCTTATTGGTTGATAGGATTTCGACCCATCCCCACTTTAGCTTCGAAATAAGACCCTTTGGAACCATTATAAACCGATTTTGACTTTAATATAAAATAATATTTTGAGATATTCCTAAGGTTCCCCTCTCCTCCCTTATAAAAGGACACCTCCTCCCCCTCCTCCTCACACCAATTTGAGCACTCAAGCTCGGCCAAGCCCTGCCAAAATCTCTTCTCCATTTCCCTAGAAACATCCTAGAGGTTCCGGTCTTCCTCAAAGACCAATTTTAGTGCCCTAAGAGGAGGTCTCAAAGAGGCACTTCAAAGAAGAGGTAATTACCGTTACCAATTCTTTCATCTTTATTTCTTCTTCCACTTCTTCTTCTTAGGTTGTTTCATTATGAAGTAATAACATCAGTATCACTCATATACTGATATGTTATTATAAGTATGAAACAACCCTATTTCACCATCTATCCATCCTACGGAAAAAGAAATCACCGCGCGTGCGTACGTACGGAATACCGTCTCCACGCCGTGGTGTAATCTATTTTCCACCACCACCTTACATGGATGGGTATAATGGTGTAAGGAATAACTATACATAGTTATTAAAACATCATATTGATTCTGATATATTGTATAATCCACTCCAATTCAATTCAATATTTATAGAAATGATATCATCGCTCGTGCGTACGTACGGACTACCGTCTCCACGACGCGATGAGATTCATTCTCCATGTTAACCATTTAAAAATGATTATAATGTATATGTAAGAAATAATAATGAAATATATGACATTATAAAGCTACTGGATTTATGTATATATATACATATGTATGTCATCTACTTACTTCCATTTCAAGACAATAAGGAAAGGAAAACAGCGTTCATGCGTACGTACGGACTACCGTCTCCATGAACGGTGTTTTTCATTTTATTTATCTACCTATTATATATATATATATACTGAATATATATGATATATAAATCATATTTTATATTCTGGAAGTGAGTAAATCATGATATAAGTAATAATGATGTCAAGAACAACAAGTCAAAACACCTACGATAAATGAAACGATTTTACCCAAAACGCTTCTTTAACATGGAATTTACAAAAGAACGGGTAATATAATGTCATAAGTGAACCATATATGATATCATAACAATGAATATGATTCTGTAATAAGTCAATAACATGATTTAAATCATTATACAGGAGGTTCGGACACGTACAAGCAAGTCGGACCTAAGGTAAGGAAAATATCACAATCTCACTTTTATCCGAGATTGTTTTTACTTTGGTAATTACTGGGGTGTATTTTATCATCCACATTTATGTTCCCTCAATATGTAATATTATTTCCATCCTTATACAATAGTTTATATCCAATTTTACCCTTCTTTGAGTTTTTAGTAAAAGATATGAAAGGAATATTTTGTCGTTTTTTCGTACGAGGTACTTTTTGACTTTTCCGACAAAAGTACGAAGAATGTTTTTTTTTACTTATACGGCACGAACGGATTTATACTATTTTATAAAGCCTTATTTTCATGAAGATTCCTCTAAAATATTTCATTACTATTTTCAATAAAATCTCTTTATTTTAAAATTGCATGATGTTTTGTGAAAAAAATTGATTTTGAAGAAGAAAGGATATTTTCCTCAAGAATTCAATTCAAGTGTTTTATCAAAATTATTTTCCATATAAGATAATAAAGGGTTATGTTTCTATCCATATTTTTACATTTATTTGACTATGTTGTGATGGAATTATGTTTATGAATTCCTTTATCTTATATGAATGGTTTTATGATGTCATGTTGTTTAAGAATCCCATTTTTATTACATGGGTTATGCAATGATGTATGATTTATGATTTTGTGGCACACATAAGAAAGGATTCATTATAAGATGGGTGGGACCTATATCTCCCTCCAATGCATTGGGTAAAGATTTTATATCTCATGAGATAGACAGGGCTGGAACGGTAGGTTATACCGGTTCAGTGAAACAGGACTGAAACGAGGGTTACTCGATTCAGAAAGGGACTTTGTCCACTAAGATAGTCTTGGGAATGAGTCTTGACTAACAAGAAATGATTATATAGGATAATGTGTGAATGCCACAAAGTTTCATGTTTTATGTTATGATTATTGTGATTACATTTCACTGCCATGATTTACCCCATGTTATGAAATTATGATCTCTTCTGCAGGTTAAGATTTCCAAAAGTTATGTGCTTATGTATATGATGTGATTGATATTTCTTTTGTTTACCCTTACTGAGCATTTGAGCTCACCCTTTTATGTTTTCCTTTCCCCAGGTTATAAAGAAAGGATTTAGGTAAGAAAAAAAAAGGGAAGATCTTTATGGGAGATATTGAAGATCTTTCACCAGGATTAGAAGATTACGTTCCGAGTTTCCAAAGACACTAAACTATTACGATCCTTGTGTGTGTGTTTTTGTAATGTACTAAGTATTCCGCTAAAGTAATGTAATGTCCATGTACGATAAGCTTCGGGTCTCTACAGTTGGTATCAGAGGAAAGGTTTAGTCAACCTTTGGAAACTAGGATGCGAAAACGTTAGTGAGATCCCTAGAGATATTTCTAAGGTATGTCTAGGGATGTCCCTAGGGATAAGTATACGTATAGGTTATAGTAATAGAATTACGCTAACGATCATAGAATTAAACCTAAGATGTTGGATATTGAAGGTACTCCCCCTTTATTATGTTGTTTTCCCTAGCATGATTTTTTCCTCTCACACTATTCTTTTTTGGTTTTAGACGATGGCTGGAACCCGAAGGAACCGTGTTGACCAATGCAATGGACAATGCAATGATTGCCCTCCTGAACAAACAAATGTTATGGGAGATGGAGTGAAAAATCTTATTGCTATACTTACACAAGCTATGAATCATTCTGGACTTCCAAATGAGCAGAGAAGGGAACAATATTCTATTGAGTCCTTCATGAGGCAACGTCCACCTTCTTTCAGTGGGTCTTCTGATCCACTTATGGCTGAACAATGGATCAGTACTACTGAAAAGATATTTTCAGTTCTTCAATGTTCTGAACATGATAAAGTCATCTTAGCAGTATATCGTTTGGAAGGTGAAGCTGATCAATGGTGGAATCTTATCAAGAATATGAGGCCAAGAGATGAAATTGAGTCCATGGAATGGGGCGAGTTCAAGAACTTGTTTTTCAGTAAGTACTTCCCTCGTATTCTTCGAACAAAGATGGAGAAAGAATTTCTTGAACTGAAGCAAAGGGACGATGAATCTGTTGGTACCTATGAAGCAAATTTTACAAGACTTGCAAGGTATGCTTCTGGAATTATCATCCAACCTGAAAGTAAAGTTGATCGATTTTTCTGTGGCTTAAAACCAAGTCTTCGAAGGGCATTAGCTATAAGAGACTTCAGTAGCTATGAAGAAATTGTGCGTTGTGCTATCAAGGTAGAAATGGAAGTTGGTGTTACATATCCATCTCATGGTTTTGACAAGAAACGAAAGATGGAGTTCAAGGAGAAATCTCAGAATAATGGTGAAAAGAAGATGAATGTTTCCTTATGCACAAAGTGTGGAAAGAAGCATGGTGGAGATTGTCTTAAAGGGACTAGAAAATGTTTTAAGTGTGGAAAAGAAGGTCATCGAGCAGCTGAGTGTCGACATAATGGAAAAAGGGTTTCTAATGATGTGAATAAAGCAAACACTGCAGAGAACGCACCGCCAACACTTCAATGCTTCAAGTGCAAGGAAATGGGGCATTATGCTAATAATTTCCCTAATCCAAGGGTTAGTGATGATCAACATGAGCAACCACTGAAGGAAAAGGACAAAGGGAAATCACATGCGATCACTATTGGCAATGTTGAATATGACAACGATGTGGTGGAATGATTAAGTGTTTATGTAATGGGATTCCAAAATAATGTTGTATTATTGAGTATTGCAATATTTATTGATGTGGTATTCAAAGTGATTGAGATATTTTTTGGAAATAAGATGATATGCGCATAATGAAGGCATAAGGAGAAAATTAAATGTTTGATAGTATTCATGAGCTCATGACTGATATAAGGAGAAGGTTATATCATGGTTTGAGTATATAGAATTTTTTGGATTTTGGTATGTGGAAAGAGTTAACTTTTTACAGCACTCATGTTTTCAATAAGGTTCAATGGGTATTCAAGAGAGTACATGATTAAGGCCTTTGAATGTTTGGAATGTGACCAACAAGATATATCTTATGATATATGGGGATCAACGATGGTATTAAATATCTGAGAGTGGACTGTAGTATTATGGATAAGCCTAAAGATTGGAATGGATTAAGGATAGAAGTTTTTTCGATATTATTGATGGGATGTTATAGTAATATAGTTTTAGAAAAAGGACAACCTGCAGGACGGGCGATAGCCCATCGCTTCAGACAAGGCTGTGGGAATCGAACCCACAACCGAAGTGCGACTGGCCTTTATCGCCTACCACTGGCCTACAGGAAGTCCCTGTTTAATAGAAACTAGTTTTATTATATTAAGCAGTATGATATATGAAGTATAAGTCCATTTTAGGAACCATATATGATTAATCTCACTATAGATCGACTTATGTATATAATTTTTGCTAACCTTTTGTTTGAGACAGATGGAATGACCCGTCATTCTATCACATGATCTGCTAACACTTCACGAATAACAAATTCAACTTCATTTATTTTAGAGATGAAGTGTAAATTGTTCAAGGCACGAACAACAGTGAGATTGTACCAAAATAAAGTAAGTATTTATTCTAATTCAAATTTTCATCTTTAGGGAAATGATCTTGAAAACCAAAAATGTTGTCCTAGTGATCTTATACCTGATGAATCAGATAGTACCTTATATCATCACAAATCTATGGATTTGTGATTACTGGCTTTTCCATAGCCATGTTCTCTACCACTCTCCATCAGAACATGATGGTTAGATTTCTCTTCCATATCCATATTTTCACCTATGTGGAAATCTAGTGATTAGTTTATTTGGGTAACCATTACGTTTCATACCTTTGTTTTTAAAGATTGGTTTTGGTATTCCTTTTTACGATGTGGGTTTCTATTAAAGAAACTTTCGAATAGTAAACTATTTATAACCCCGACGAATTTCGAGGGCGAAATTCATTTTAAGGGGGGTAGAATGTAACAGCCCGAGATTTTATGAAAACTATTCTTTTTAATTTTATTAATGTCTTGTGTTGTATGCTACACCAAAAGGAGCTCGCACAACACGTATCCTTGACTTTCCTTCCATTACACGCAATCGCGACCTTCCACGATAGCATGTGTTGTACGCAACACCGAGTTTCGCTAAACAATGATATGTTATTAAGATATTATTAAAACTAGCCGTTATGAATAGTAATAACCACTTTTTGAAATTTTGTAAATTTTATTTTTCAAAAGAGACATCATTTATGGATTCGGAATATCGAAATGAGCTTAGGTTGAAATTTTGGTGATTTTCGGATAACTTTCATATTTTGATGAATAGTGAAAATGACTAAATTTTAATTAAAAACAACTTTTTTAATCGAAATAATTAATAGTGATAAATTATTAATTTGAGTGATTTTAAAGTATATTTAGAATATATTTTTACAATTCAATACAATGTTGGTCATTGGATGTAATTTCACATTTACACCAGACATAAACAAGTGTTAATCTTTTGATAGTTATTATCTCTTAAAAACACGCTATTTGTTGTGACAGCGGAAATTAATTATAAAATTAATTAATGCAACTTATATGTTGGGAATTTTGTAAAATAGAAATCATTTTTGAATTTGGAATATCAATTATAGCTTAGGATGAAATTTTGGCATTTTTCTGAAAAACTTCAATTTTTGATGAATAGTGAAACCACTAAGTGGTAGGTTAAAAACTGAATTTTGCATAAAACTTAATTTTACCGCTTCTGTGAATGGAATTTCGAAATTCCTAGAGACACGGTTAATATCAAGGACTAAAATGTGGTTCAATGAGATGAAAATAATTTTTGTTGAATAGTAACTTTTTACTTTTTTTTACCGCGGTTAATAGAAAATAGGGTAACTAAGGGTAAATATGATATTAATATTACCCTAACACATTTCCTAATTCTATTGGACAAGTGTAATTCGACCAAAAACAAACTTAGGAATAAAATATGACCATTTAGGCCCACTTGGATTAGATTAGGACATTTATTATTAATTTATTTAAAGAAGGGTTAAAATAGTTAAAATCAAAGTTTAATAAGTAAATCATTTCTAATATGGGGTTATACATAAGATAAATTCGATTGTAAATATTCATTAGAAAGCTAAAAATATTTAATACATGATGGTATTTTATTTGTAATTTTTAGACATCAAATAATTTAATTTAGTTATGACACAAAGATGATGCAGTAATTATCTTGTTAATGAAATATTGACATAATTGATGTTATAAACACCAAAATAAATGTAATTTGAGACTTTTTATGAATTCCACTAATTTTCTAGTTTACTATTATATATTAGTGTTGATTTACTCAACTTGGTTCGAACATATAATTCTGTTATTACTTTCACAAAAATCATATATCAAATAGTTTCAAAATTGACACAAAATAGTTTTTAAATCAAATATTATATTATTAATTGTTATTTTATTCCTAAAAATCTAAGGTTCGGCCAAATGACTTAGATAAGGATATATATATTAATAATAAACAATTTGGGGTTCGTTTGGCATGTTTTAGTAAGTGTATTAACCATATAGTGAAAGAAAACAAAAAGACACGGTAAAAGTTAAATTATTTAACTTAGAGTTAAATCTAATTGATAAGGTTAAAATAATACCCTAAACTTGTCTAAATCTTATTGGTTGATAGGATTTCGACCCATCCCCACTTTAGCTTCGAAATAAGACACTTTGGAACCATTATAAACCGATTTTGACTTTAATATAAAATAATATTTTGAGATATTCCTAAGGTGCCCCTCTCCTCCCTTATAAAAGGACACCTCCTCCCCCTCCTCCTCACACCAATTTGAGCACTCAATCTCGTCCAACCCCTGACAAAATCTCTTCTCCATTTCCCTAGAAACATCCTAGAGGTTCCGGTCTTCCTCAAAGACCAATTTTAGTGCCCTAAGAGGAGGTCTCAAAGAGGCACTTCAAAGAAGAGGTAATTACCGTTACCAATTCTTTCATCTTTATTTCTTCTTCCACTTCTTCTTCTTAGGTTGTTTCATTATGAAGTAATAACATCAGTATCACTCATATACTGATATGTTATTATAAGTATGAAACAACCCTATTTCACCATCTATCCATCCTACGGAAAAAGAAATCACCGCGCGTGCGTACGTACGGAATACCGTCTCCACGCCGTGGTGTAATCTATTTTCCACCACCACCTTACATGGATGGGTATAATGGTGTAAGGAATAACTATACATAGTTATTAAAACATAATATTGATTCTGATATATTGTATAATCCACTCCAATTCAATTCAATATTTATAGAAATGATATCATCGCTCGTGCGTACGTACGGACTACCGTCTCCACGACGCGATGAGATTCATTCTCCATGTTAACCATTTAAAAATGATTATAATGTATATGTAAGAAATAATAATGAAATATATGACATTATAAAGCTACTGGATTTATGTATATATATACATATGTATGTCATCTACTTACTTCCATTTCAAGACAATAAGGAAAGGAAAACAGTGTTCATGCGTACGTACGGACTACCGTCTCCATGAACGGTGTTTTTCATTTTATTTATCTACCTATTATATATATATATACTGAATATATATGATATATAAATCATATTTTATATTCTGGAAGTGAGTAAATCATGATATAAGTAATAATGATGTCAAGAACAACAAGTCAAAACACCTACGATAAATGAAACGATTTTACCCAAAACGCTTCTTTAACATGGAATTTACAAAAGAACGGGTAATATAATGTCATAAGTGAACCATATATGATATCATAACAATGAATATGATTCTGTAATAAGTCAATAACATGATTTAAATCATTATACAGGAGGTTCGGACACGTACAAGCAAGTCGGACCTAAGGTAAGGAAAATATCACAATCTCACTTTTATCCGAGATTGTTTTTACTTTGGTAATTACTGGGGTGTATTTTATCATCCACATTTATGTTCCCTCAATATGTAATATTATTTCCAACCTTATACAATAGTTTATATCCAATTTTACCCTTCGTTGAGTTTTTAGTAAAAGATATGAAAGGAATCTTTTGTCGTTTTTTCGTACGAGGTACTTTTTGACTTTTCCGAAAAAAGTACGAAGAATGTTTTTTTTTACTTATACGGGACGAACGGATTTATACTGTTTTATAAATCCTTATTTTCATGAAGATTCCTCTAAAAGATTTCATGACTATTTTCAATAAAATCTCTTTCTTTTAAAATTGCATGATGTTTTGTGAAAAAAATTGATTTTGAAGAAGAAAGGATATTTTCCTCAAGAATTCAATTCAAGTGTTTTATCAAAATTATTTTCCATATAAGATAATAAAGGGTTCTGTTTCTATCCATATTTTTACATTGATTTGACTATGTTGTGATGGAATTATGTTTATGAATTCCTTTATCTTATATGAATGGTTTTATGATGTCATGTTGTTTAAGAATCCCATTTTTATTACATGGGTTATGCAATGATGTATGATTTATGATTTTGTGGCACACATAAGAAAGGATTCATTATAAGATGGGTGGGACCTATATCTCCCTCCAATGCATTGGGTAAAGATTTTATATCTCATGAGATAGACAGGGCTGGAACGGTTGGTTATACCGGTTCAGTGAAACAGGACTGAAACGAGGGTTACTCGATTCAGAAAGGGACTTTGTCCACTAAGATAGTCTTGGCAATGAGTCTTGACTAACAAGAAATGATTCTCTAGGATTATGTGTGAATGCCACAAAGTTTCATGTTTTATGTTATGATTATTGTGATTACATTTCACTGCCATGATTTACCCCATGTTATGAAATTATGATCTCTTTTGCAGGTTAAGATTTCCAAAAGTTATGTGCTTATGTATATGATGTGATTGATATTTCTTTTGTTTACCCTTACTGAGCATTTGAGCTCACCCTTTTATGTTTTCCTTTCCCCAGGTTATAAAGAAAGGTTTTAGGTAAGAAAAAAAAAGGGAAGATCTTTATGGGAGATATTGAAGATCTTTCACCAGGATTAGAAGATTACGTTCCGAGTTTCCAAAGACACTAAACTATTACGATCCTTGTGTGTGTGTTTTTGTAATGTACTAAGTATTCCGCTAAAGTAATGTAATGTCCATGTACGATAAGCTTCGGGTCTCTACAGTAGAAATATGAAAACATACAATCCATTGATATTTTCTTTATCTGATTTAGGGAGAGAGTATATTTAGGGTAATTTTTTTAAAGAGGAAATATGTGATTTCAGTGTGTGTGGATTATTTTAACTATTTGTTTAAGGGGATGTAGGAACTTTTTGAAGTCTATTTTGGTTTGTAATGGTGAATTTTTGAGTTCATGAAAATATTTTGAACAGTATCTAAATACTTCTTTATAGATAACTTATTATTTTTGTTCAATAATATTTGTTTCCTACACCGATTTTGTTAACGTGGGCTTATAATCTTTTCATAGTGTTCTATTTCTTTATTTTCTGAGTTTCAGTGATATTTTTCACTTGGTAGAAGAAAAAAAATATAAATGAGGATATTTTTAATACCAAGATTTCTTAAATTTTTGTTGAACTGAAAATGAATTTGGTTAATAAGAAGAATGTATATTTATGGTGTTGTATTTTGTTGTCAATACATAAATCACTTTACAAAGTTATTCCTTTTGGTAGACTGCTATGGATAAATAAATCAAAATCTATAATTAAAATATGATCAGATGGAGGCTAGATGAAAAAGGTGATTTTACTTAATATAGTTGATAAATTTGATTGGGTGGAGACATGTAGACAGAGAAAATTAGATGAAGAACAATGGCTTCACCATACTGAGTTTTCCAGACAAACAAATTTTCAAATATTCTTTTATAATTTTCTACGTTCAATAAAACATGATTGCTTTGAAGTATTCATGATAGTAGTTTTTTCAGAGGAATTAATTGAAGGAATATGGGGATTTTGGAAAGATTATACCAGATAAATAATAGTTTTGGGTTCCTTGGATAATGAAAGATTGATGAACAATGTAATAGGATAGTGTTTTCTATGGATAGGCATCATACAGAGTTTTATAAATAAATTTTTTTGGAAGAGGTTTCCAAATGAAGTTATTAGATAAAGGTTTATAATTAAAGTTTTCAAACATAGGTTATTGAAAAAATTTATCGAACAAAGGTTTTAGAGTGAAGTCACTAGATAGAAGAATACATATTTACATTTTTTAGGTCATTAAATAAAGATCACCTAATGGATATAAATTAGTTCATCAGATATAGGTTTTTAGACACAGGTTCATCAAATAGAGATTCCTTGAAAGCTTAGATAAATTAAAACTATGAAGCTTAACAGAATGAGGTGTTATTATAAAGAATAACCAAAAATAGGATTGATGATACTTAAACAGTTTTTGTAAAGTAAATATTGTGATGATATTGAGTTATAAATTAAACTCCTTAATAATCAAAATGAAATTATGATGATTCTACTAGAGTTTTCATATATTTTTAAAGATCATTGACATTGAGATTTGAGGAATGTTCCTATGAAGTTTGTTGACTCCTATTGTTTGTAGGTTTTGAAGGTGGTTAATTAGAGAAGAAATCAAGTGGTAAACTCAAATTTAGAGCAGGAAATTTAAATTTGGATTTTGCATGCCCCCTTTATTTTTCATAGAGTTGGCGTCTATATAAAGGGTAGAATGTGCATTGCAAAGTAGCTCTATTTATTAATAATGTGTGGTGCTGATCGAGAATCTTGAGAGATATTTTTTTCAAAGCCTCGGATAGAGTGGTTCCATTACAAGGTACTAGTTTGGGTGGTACCAAACACAAGGTATAAGACAGAGAGGTATTAGATGTAGTGGTACTAGATAGATTGGTACTGGATAGAGAAATATCATATGAATAGGAACCAGATAAATATTTATCTAACGAATCATTTCTCAATGAACTAGAATTAAACTGAGAGTTATCAGATGAATCAGTCTCAGAAAAATTGATATCATATAGAGAGGTATCAAAAAGTGTATTTCAAGTTTCTATGAAATTAATAAAAGAAGAAAATCTTACATAAAGGAAAGTTTTAAGAATTCAAGCATCACGTTAGGGATATGTTGAAGCCTATCATTGATGGTTCATTTTTTTATTAAAAAAATTGTTCTATAATATTATCACTACAATAATCACATGAATTGTCAAAGTTATATAGTTTTATGTAATTAATGGATATACCCTAATTTCTTAAAACACAATGGAATTTTTTTATAGTGGGTGTGTGGTATTAACATATTTCAAATCCATTCCAAGGACAAGATACTCTTATCGAGTAGTGAAATTTGTAAATTATTGTGTCCCTAATGGTGTGTTTCTATTTTTTTTATAAGACTCCATTATCTATAATTAGAGGTGAATTTTATTTTAAAAATAGGAAAAATTAGAAAGACGGACCACTAATTCACCCCCATTCTATAACGCCCCGACCCTAGTTACCCAGATTCGGTGCATTATTACATAACATTGGCATGATCACAAGAAAGATCAAATCTCGAAAGACCGATTGGTTTAGTAGCCTTGGAAACACTAGATATATTCATAAGTCTTACATTACATCATAAAATGAAAAACTACTACAACAACATAATGTCTCCATAATCCACACTCATATCCCCTCATAATATCCCTGCAGGTCATTCATAATTTACTTCTTCACTTCCTGGGAAAAATAAAACATAGAAAAGGGGTGAGCTCAAATTCCCATTAAGGATAACAATATAGCGGAAACTTTCATAAATAAGAATAAACATTTAAGGAAATGTATAACTAAAACAAAAGCCTTTCAAACTTGAACTTTCAACATGGTATGGCATAAATAAAATGAAATAATGCCATTTACTTATTCACATGGATATTCTACTAATCGAATAATCACATGCAAAATCAATAACCACTTTCATAATGTTGGAATGCATAATGCCAGACTATTATAACCACATAGTCAAGGCCTCGTGCCAAGACTATAAATAAGATTTTGTCAAGGCCTTGTGCCAAGACACTAGTTTGTCTCATGAGACCTACCGATGCATCGAGGAGCTATAGCAGGCTCCACCTGTCACATATTAAGTCCAATACATTCCCATATGTAAATGTTTAAACATAACATTAGAATTGGTATTAAAACTAGCATACGAAATGTCAATAATTTCACCATAAACTATGAATGGTATAAAAATAGAACATCCACAGTCAAACATATCACAAAACCTTCAATACAATATAGAAGTTTTGTATCATAATAAATCAACTTCAAATAAGCGTAAAATCCATCAAAGGATGTTGACATAGATGAAATCAAAACACTTTTTAGAGAAATATCTCTTTCTATTTTTGAAATCATTTAAGAGCCATATAAAATAAAACATTTTCTTGAAAATATTCTTATAAGCTTGTAAGGAAAGCTTTGAAGATTTTATAATGGCGGAAAATAACCGCACCCGTCGTATAAGTTGAAAAAAACATTCTTACCTTAATTCTGTTGAAAAGGTCAAAAAGGACCTTGTTTTAAAAACGACGGAAAGATTCCTCTTATAAAAAGTCAAACAAGGGTATAAATGACTTTAACCCATATTCTTGTAAATAATAAAAATGTTTTGAAATACATTTTGAAGAAACATGGATGTGGATGATAAAGAGATCCCAGTAGATTATTACGTATAAACAACCTCGGACAATGAAGAGATTGTGAAATAACCCTTACCTTGTACTTTTCCTTGGTTAGGGTAGGCTAACCTCCTATATAATGGTGAAATAATTGTTATTAAATTATACAATATTCATATACATTAATATGATATCATATATGATCTTTTAATATTGATTTGATAATAATATCTTAGTATTATCGTTGTTTCGGGTGTTAACTTACTTGTTTTATTTTATATCTTTTGCTACGTAAGACATGTTTGTAAAGGGTAGGTTGTATATTATTCATATCCAGAATGATATAAACTCCTTAAACATCATTTTTTTAAATCATCAAATGATAATTATACTTGAATGGATACGATGGAAATTGAAATCCCATCGCGTTCGTGGAGACGGTAGTCCGTACGTACGCACGAGCGACAATATCATTCTTTTGATATTAAAATAATATATAAATGGATGGTATATCATATATATAGAATCATTAACATGTTATATTTTTTATTTACATGAGTTACACATCATTATTATACCCATCTAAATAATATATTATTGAATAACAATTACACCACGACGTGGAGACGGTAAGCCGTACGTACGCACGTATGGTGACATGTTATTCAAAGGGTGGATAAAATACTGAATATGGTTGTACCATATTTATAATAACATCACAGTATATATATGATACTGGATTTATTATTTTATAATGGTAACAACAAAGGAAGAAGAAGTGGAAGAAGAAAGGAACTTGAAAAAGGGTGGTGAAATCATTACATCTTCTTCGGTTTCTTCCTTTTGATTTGATCAAAAGGGCTCCTTAGGTTGGGTTTATGATCAAAATGAGGCCTCTAGGTTGTATTGAGGGAATTTAGGAGAGTATTTGGTCAGTGTTTGGCCGAACCAAAAGGCTTTTAAGGTGTGAAGAAATGAGGAGGAGGTGTGCCCTTTTATAAGAGGGGTGAGGGGCACCTTTGGAAAAGCTAGAGATATTAGTTTATAATAAATTCATATTCGGTTTCCAATGGCTCCAAAGTTGATTATTAAAATTTTAAGGTGGTGATAGGTCGAAAACAACTCAACCAATAGAATTTAGACAGGTTTGGGTACTTATATTAACCTTATCTTTAAGTATTAACTCTAAGTTAATTAGTTTCACTTTTACAATGTCTCTTTGTATTTTTATATAATATGGTTAATAAACTTACTATATACATCCAAGCGACTCCCAAGTGGTCCATTAATTATGAACCTATCATGATATAAGTCTCCTGGCCGAACCTTAGATTTTTAGGAATTTAATATCAATTAATAATATAATATTTTTTTAAGAACTCTTTTATGTCAATTTTGACACTATTCAATAGTTGTTTTTTTTGAAACTCATAACAGATTGATTTCTTAGAAAAAAGTAAATTAAATCAATCCTAATATATCATATTATCCTATAAAATTAGTTTAATTTATTAAAAGTTTCATATTAAATTTATTTGTGTATTTATAATATCAATTATTTTAATTTTTCACTATTATAGTAATTACTACATCATTATTGTGTCATAAATAAATTAAATTATTTAATGTCTAAAAATTATAAATAAAATATAATTATGTATGAAATAGTTTTATCTTTCTAATTAATATTTATAATCTAATATCCAACATATATAACCCTATGTAATAATTGTTTTTCTAAAAGATATATGCTTGTGTCATTTTTGTATTCATTTTAACTTAATTAAAAAAAAGTGTCCCTATCACCTACAAGTGGAACCATGGGGTCCCAAAATCGACCCAAAGATGCCTATGGTCGAACATGTATCAACCAATAAGGCTAGGACACGTTTTAGGGTAATGTAGTATTATTATAATATTATTTTCATAACCCTTATTTACCGGATATACCCTTAACCATGGTAAATAAAATATTTACCGCAGTAATTATTCAAAATGTCTAAAAATAAAAGTTACCTATTTACACAATTTGGAAATCCTGATTCCAAATATGGAATCCATTTTTCTAAATTCAAAACACAGAAGTGGAAGAAATTAATTTAAAATTAATTCCCGCTGTCAAAACAAAAAGCGTGTTTTTAAGAGATAATAACTATCAAAAGATTGACACTTGTTTATGTTCGGTTTAATTGTAAAATTATGTCCAATGACAAACATTATATTAAATGGTAAAAATATATTCTAAATATACTTTAGAACCACTCAAATTCATAATTTATCACAATTAATTATTTTGTTTAAAAAAGTTGTTTTTAATTAAAATTTAGTAATTTTCACTATTCATCAAAATATGAAAGTTATCCGAAAAGTACCAAAATTTCATCTTAGGCTAAATTCAATATTCCGAATCCAGAAATGAAGTCCATTTTAAAATATAAAATATATATAATTTCAAAAAGTATGTATTACTATTCATAACGGCTAGTTTGATTGGTTATGGTGTGTTAGAACTCGGTGTTGCGTACAACACACGCTATCACATTATTCAAAGAGAAGCGTACCGTAGAAGCTTGGGGTGTTACAAATTCCCCGGTGATCACACAGATCCTGAAAAGTCCTTTAAAAATTCACGGTGAAGATATATATTTATATATATAAATTAGAGTTATCTAACTCCCCCAAACTTAAATTGTTTCCTTTTCCCTAAGAAAAAATCATCATCTAATATCAAAGGATATGGACCTATAAAAGTGAATTTTTTAAATTATTATTCTAATAAACATAAAGTTATAATTATAAATTTCAAAAGCATAAAAATCACTTGGTAACAAATTCAAAATCTTGTTTCAGGTATAATTCCAAATTCAATTCATTTTTCTCTATTCCACTCACACAATTTAAACTACCATTAATATTCTTGGAATTCATGACTTACATTATAGAAAATTCATTTCAATCATCACTCAAGATCATATTATATGGAGGTATATTCAATCTCTTGTATGTTCACTCTATCCATAGGCTTTCAAGTTATCTATATATCCACATAAAAAATAAACAAAAAAATATTTACAAATTTTCATTTAGGTTAAAATGAATCCATGTCTAAAGGTTGGTGAGTAATGATGTGAAAAAATAAACTCTAAAGCTTGAAAAGGTGGTTTAAGTTTTTTAAGAACAATTCATAATATTCAATATAAGGCTAAATGAAATAAATTTATCCCAATTAAAGTTCCTTTAAAAAGATAATATCTCCACTTCCTTCCCTATTTCACATACGTTCTCAAACTCACTTTAAAATATAATGAAAGAATTTAGTTCCTCTTTTAATATTTTTCAGAGCTATTTTTTTCTAGAATTATGTTTTTCACTTTTTTATTTATTTATTTTATTTTCTTTCATTTTCAATTATTTAGGAACTATAAATTATATACTAAGAATAAATGGAGGATTTAAAACCCTCTCTTACAAATAATCAATCAATGATTCCCCTCACCCATTCAGTTATGTCACTCTCAATAATTGGTTCCATGAAACACACAACTCCCTCTTTAAAGATAAAAAAGAGAATAATCATGAAATGACACTAAATAATAAGGTATAGAAGGATATTTAGGATTGTAATGTGAATTCCCATTAAGGTATTTAATGGTATCTAGGGTTTTCAAAAAATATAATTTGTAGGGTAAGTCTCTAGATGAAAAGCGATAAATTATGGACCATCGACGGTCTCAATAACTTTAATTTAGTTCTAAACTATAATGATTTCATAATAAAAATAAATAATTTCTAGTTGTTATACACATCCTATGTTCCCCCAAGAAATAGGGTAAAATAAACAATATAACAAAAAGGATTAGAACTCTCTTGGTAATGGAAATCAGAATATTCTATTCAATTAGGTCATGGAATAAACACTAACAATTATTCTAGAAACTTTAACCTTATAATAATCAAAGTTAAGAATTGAAATCATATAATAAATAATTTTCAAGAAAAAAAATTGTAATAAAACCACTACTTCTAAAAATATATACTTATATCTGTAACTTTTATAAAAATGATGAATCAAAATTATCCAAACTTAACCTGAGTGTTTTCCACTATGTCTTACAAATGTGAGCAACGCATGTAGTTATTAATTTATGTGTTTCAAAATAATATCTCAAAAGAATAAAGAAACTGAAATTATACCTTTTTTATATTTGAATTAGGTTCTTGATCCCTAGAATGAATTGATTACAGTTAAATTAATTAAAATTTCGATTCTTTCTTCTTTAAATTATTCAATATCATTTTCTCTATAGATCCTTACTGAAACAGAACTTCCAAAATCAAAATAAATAAGAAAATAATAAGGTATATTGTATTGAAGCTCAAAAAGAATAAGGGGGTTAGCATGAGTGACAATGAAAGATCCTAATCTTAAAAATAAAACTAATTTATGAGAAATCAGTAAAAAATCATGTTTCCTCTCATAAGTAATTTTTAAAGGTTTTTTAATTGAACCTCACCTCAGGTGTCACATAATGTGAGTGTGATAAGAATTTATCCATTCCAGATTTAAAAATGAATTGAATTAAATATCATTCAGATTAATTCTTCTCCTCTTTTCAAATGCAATAGCACAACTTATGGTGAAATATATGTTTTGTTCAGTTTTAAAGAATGAACAAGTAATTTATGGAATGACCAAACATAATTTAACTCCTCCTATACCTCTTCTTCCATCTTAACTTCTTAAAATTACTTAATGCACTTCTTTAATTATTATTCATTCTCCTACTATTATTTCTTTTTCTTTCGGTACTCTTCCTACACAACTCCCTCTTCCTTATCTTTAGTAAGGTTACATGTGTTTTTCTCCCCAAATTCTATTTCATTGTCAACTTCATCATTAGAAGACTCATAAAATTCATCCTTCAACTTCGAGCCACTTTCAGATCTATTTATTAGTTCCACCTTGACTAAAGTATTATTATTGGTCTACTATTTTGACTTAGCTAGAAACATTGTTGCTTTCTCTATTAGATTACACCCTTAGTTGAATTTTTATTCCATGAATCTAAAGAAATATTCTTCAAAACATGTGTGGAATCCAATACTTCGATTGTGGTTTAAATGTGGACCCCAACTCTACTGAAAAATTATCATCTTTAGTGTATGTAACACCCCAAGATTTTAAATTACATTTACCTTTTAAAACTAATGTGTTCAACACCTTACTTCACTTATGACACTGAACTAAAAAAACATGAAACATTATATAACCATTATAATGTATCCAATAAGTTGGAATGTATAAATATAGGTAACAAATTTATAAAATATTTTTGGAAATAAAGAGCATTATTTTTTGTGAATATAGATAACTAATAAGATCACCTTATGGTTAAAAATGATATTTTCTAAATTTGTATTTTTATGAAGATTATTTTAAGAAATTAAATATATTATAGATAATTTATATTTTTTATATGAATAATATATATTTTTATATGAATAATATATTGAAAATGTATTTATTAGTAATACATAGAAAATAATTATAGGAATGGTAACTACTTTAAAAAGTTATTTTACTATAAAATAATTTTTCATTATATTTTATAATTTTATTTAAATGTAAAATTCAAAAAATTTAGAATTTAAATTTAAAAATACTGTAATATTATTTATATTTTTCATATCAATAATATCTTAATGTTATTATTTTTTTATTTTTCTAAAATAATTTATTTTTATATGAAAAATTAAATATACACTATTTTTCCAAAATATTGAATTTTATGAAATTATCAATATATCAGCAAGACTTATAATTTAATAAAACATATTAGTTCATAAAATATGTATTTAATGAATAAAATTATTTATTTTAAATATGTATTTCTAAATTTATAAAATATATTTTTAACCTTATAGAAAAAAGGTATTATTTAAATTATAATGAAAAATGTTTTTGATATTTTAATTAAATTAAAAAAAATGAATGAAATTCGGCATTGGATTGAATTTAAAGTCACATAAAATTTATTTTTTATAATTATTTATTTCTTTAAAATTAAAAACATTGATAATTTTATGCTACGAAAAAAATAAAGGTAAAAACACACTCCCTAATAATTGTTTTTACGTGTTATAAGAATTTATTTTAAAATTAATGTTTTAAAAACTATAATACATTAATTTAATAAAATTGTTTTAAAACTTTAAATAAAAATATTCAAAATATTTAATAGGTCCAATTTTAATTTTGGTCAAAAAAAATGAGTTACCTAAGGTAAAAAAATATTAACCATAGTAAAAGTTATTTATTGTAAAAATATAAATCAGAAAAAAATTCATAAATACCACAAAAAAAATTATCCCCTGCTTATGTGGAAGAGATATGTGTCCTCAATAATCTTACCCTCTGCATTATTATTCATTTTAGGAGGAATTTTCCTTTTAAAAAGATATGCCTTTAACATTGAGTTATGAATATTTACAAAAATCCCATATTCTTCACTTATATAAGGGGATCCTTCTTCCCCTACATTCCACACCCATTTTTTAGAATTTATTTCTAAATATATATACTTTTTTCTCCTATATCAATATCTCAATTCCTTATATTTCTAGTCACCTTTATTTATCTTATTGCCACCATTTCGAAGGAAAATTCTAATAGAAAACTCAAAATCTCAACCTGAGTACTACCTCCTTAATATTTTATTATTAATCTCCCTCTTTATAACCTATTATATCCATGAAATTATAATGAAATAAGAATCATTTTTATAAGGATATGTTATTATATTAATTTAACAACCATTATTTACCCATTTCCATCCAATTAGAAAAACAAAAGACTTTTAACCATGAATTGTATGGGTTATCACCTCTATTAAGTAATGTTTTTCATTTTTTTCATTGATTTTCGTTATTTATATTAACTTCTTAAAATATGATTCACCAAATTAAAAAAATATAAATAATATCATTATTCTTCTATTATAATGACATTATAAAATTCCTTAACTATATCACCAATTGAGATATAGTGTGTTCGTGTTTGGGTCAGTTTAACCACCTACTTGAATAATGTTATAAAACTATATCATGGATGAATATTGAAACACCCCAAGATTCCATGATACATTTCCCCTTGAATAATTCAATATCTTGCATTGTACACAACTTCGAGATTCAAACACACCGCGACCAATCAAACTTGCTGTTATGAATAGTAATACCAACTTTTTGAAATTTTATAAATTTTATCTTTCAAAATGGACTTCATTTTTGGATTCAGAATATCAAAATTAGCTTAGGATGGATTTTTGTTATTTTTCTAAAAACTTTCAATTTTTAATGAATAGTGAAAAACACTGAGTATTTGTTTAAAACCGAATTTTTATTTAAGAAAATTATTTATTTTATTTAAATTTATTTTAGTTCAAAATAGATACATAATACCTATATAAGTTCAATTTAATTCATTGGAGTCATTTTATAATAAGTTTAGATATATAAATAAAATTATTGGACTTTTTACTGTCTTTTACCCACCTCCTAGGAGCATTTGCAAATTTGCATAAAACATAATTTTATTGCTTCTGTGAGTTGAATTTTAAAAATCTAAGAGTCATGGTTAATATTATTAAGTAAAATTTGGTTCAATAATACGAAAATAATTTTTGGTGAATAGTAATTTTTGACTTTTATTTACCACGGTTAAAAGTAAATAGGGTAATTAATGGTAAAATGATATCATTATTACCCTAACACGTGTATTAATTATATTAAATAAGTTTAATTTGACCAAAAAACCTTAGGAATAAAATATGGTCCTTTAGGTTCACTTGGATTAGATTAGGACATTTATTATTATTTTATTTAAAGAAGAGTGAAAAGAGTTAAATTCAAAGTTTAATAACTAAACCATTTTTAATATAGGGTTACACATAAGATAAATTAGACTATAAATATTCATTAGAAATATAAAAATCTTTCCTACATACTGGTATTTTATTTATAATTTTTAGACTTTAAATAATTTAATTTATTTATGACACAATGATGATGGAGTAATTACCTTATTAATGAAAGAGTTAAATAATTGATATTATAAATATCAAAATAAATGTAATTTATGACTTTAAATGAATTCCACTAATTTTCTAGGTTAATATGACATGTTAGGGTTGATTAAATAATTTTTTTTTTGAAGTAATCATGTTTTTATTATTTTGACATAAACCAAATACTAAATAGTGTCAAAATTGACATAATTGAGTTTTTAAAACAAATACTATATTATTAATTGATATAATGTTCCTAAAAATATAAGGTTCGGCCAATTGACTTAGATAAGGTTATATATATTAATAATGAACCACTTGGGGTTCTTTTTCCTTCTTATAGTTAGTTTATTAAACATATAATATAAAAATACAAAGAGACATGGTAAATGTCAAACTATTTAACTAAGAGTTAAATCTAAATGATAAGGTTGATATGGTGACCAAAACCTATCTAAAACCTATTTTTTAAGAGTTTTTCAACCCATCCCCACCTTATCCTCGAAATAAATCATTTTTAGTCACTAGAAACCGAAATTGATTTTATTATAAAATAATATTTCAAGCTTTTCCTAAAGCGACCCTCGCCTCTCTTATAAAAGGGTACTTCACCATCTCTTAATTTGACACCTCCAAATCCATTTGTCATGGACAAACCCAACCCAGATATCCTCCCTAATTTACTCCCTTCATCCTAGAGGCCTTACTTTGGTCAAAAATCCAACCTAAGGAGACCTTTTGATCAAATCAAAAGGAAGAACCCGAAGAAGAGGTAAATATTTCATCACCTCTTTCAAGTTCTTTTCTTCTTCCACTTCCTCTTTCTTCGTGGTTTCCATTATAAAATAATAAATCCGGTATCTTTTATATACTATGATGTTATTATAAAAATTTTACAACCATAATCATTATTATATCCATCATATGAATGAAAAAGTCACCATGCGTGCATACGTACGGCTTACCCTCTCCACGTCATGATATAGTTTGTTATTCAAACACTTCATTATTTGGATGGTTATAATAGTGTGTATAACAGATTTAAATATTAAATATAATATGTTAATTATTCTTTATATATGATATATCATCCAATTACAAATGATTTCACCATTAATATAATCATAGTGTCGCTCGTGCATACGTACAGATTACCGTCTCCACGAACGCGATAAGATTCTTTCCCCATCGTAATAATTCAAGAATAATTTTCATTTTATTATTAAAAATAATCTTCATCAACATAATATCATTCTGTATATGAATCAAATACACCTTATCCATAAAAAACATGGCATACAAAACTAATTATATAAAAGAAAATGTATCAGTTAACACCTGAAATGATGATACTACTGAAATATTATTAACAAAGCAATATTAGAGGATCATATATCATATCCTATTTATGTATATAGTTATTTTATAATTTAATAACAATGTTTTAAGTATTATATATGAGGTTAACATACCATCGACTAAGGAAAAGTACAAGATAAGGGTTAATTTTACAATATCTTTATTATCTGAGGTTGTTTTTACATAAGTATCAACTAGGGAATATTTATTATCCATGTCCATGTTTCATAAAAGAGTTTTCAGAGGAATTATTTTAAGTGACTTTTTACTAAAACATCATTTTAAATGTTTTAAATATTTGTTCTTCTAAATATTTCTCATTAATTTCCATGTTTTCAAAATGGTTTTAGGGATTTATTTATATGGACTTGAATGTTTTAAAATTTTAATTCCTTTTAAAAGTTTCATGGTGGTATGGGAAACTTTGATTCAAAACTATCTTTTAAATGACTTCATTTATATTACTTTTAAATGATTTCATGAAAAGGGATATTTCTATCAATGATTTTTACAGATCATTTTCAACTATGTCAACATCCTTTACAGGATATTATTCTTGATCAAGGATGATTTATTATAATACAAATCTTTCATATTGTATTCGAGGTTTTATGATATGATGACTGTGGATGTGTTATTTTTATACCATTCATGGTTTATGTATAAATTATTGACATTTTGTATGCTAGTTTTAATACGAATGTTTATGTTATGTTTCAAACTTTTCATATGAGGAATGTATTGGACTTAGTATGTGACAGTTGGAGACTGCTATAGCTCCTCGGTGCATGGAAGGTCTCATGAGACAATTAGACGTGGAATTGGATGAGGCCTTTACTAATTTTATATATGGTTTTGGCCGAGGCCTAAATAATTTTTAGATGTCTTGGTCAAAGCCTTGACAAGATGTTTCATAATGTCCAGCATTATACATTCCCTCATTATGAAAATAATAATGATGGTTCATATTGTTATTCGAGTATTAGAATACCCATGACTATGTTTTATTATGGAATTTTTTACTCAGCTCATATTCCTTCTAAAAAGTGTTCATGTTTATTATTTTTAAAGTCATGTGTTTTTAATTATTCACTATGCCTAATGTTTATGTTATCTTCCGTTGTATGGCTTACCCTTACTGAGCAATTGAGCTCACCCCTTTCTTATGTTTCATTTTACCAACTTATGAAAAAGTTGGTTATGAGTGACTTGTAAACATAATCAAGGAGGCATGGATGTTTTTAATGGAATAAATTAGTGTTGTATTTATTTTCAAGTTGTAATGTTGAACTTATGTATGTAATTTATTTTCCAATTTTGCAAAACTGGTCGGTCCTTCGGGACTTGATTCCTTGTAATCATGCTAATGTATTAAAATAATATGTCGACTCTGGGTAACTAGGGTCGGCGCATTACAGTTGGTATCAGAGAAATTTTAGTACAAACCATGGAAACTAGATTTAGAAAAACTTTGATTAGAGCACATTACCAAAAGAAAGACTTTGAGGATTTGTATATAAGAACTTCCTAGAATTTTGGTATTGTAGAGATTTTGTGTATTTTCAAAGAAATACATCCCTGTATAGATATGATCAGGTAGAGGCAGCTCTGGAACAGATTTACCTAGGAGTGAAAACTCTAACATGGAGTTTCGGGCTTGACCCGAGGTATCCTGGTACACGACAATAGGTCTTGCTGCACTCTGGTTAAGACACTCTTGGGGGATATGCTTAGGATAATTTTCATTTTATTTAAAAACCATTATGAAGGATTTATGAGTATATACCTCCTCAAAGAAAACATTTTTATGATTATGGATTATATCCACAACTGTTCAATTTATGTTAAGTGTTTTACAAGTTTGGAATTATGTATTGTGGTTTATAAACTAATCTATTGTATGCCATTGTTTATAAATGATTCATAGTGGAAGGAATGGAAACCCCATCAACACACGTAATCCATGTAGGGATTTCCCTCCTACTCAAGATAGTTATAGTAGAGTTGGTGATGCAATTGGTGTTGATCATCTTATTACTATATTGGGAAAACTCATACAGGTTATGAATAAAAACCATACACATATAGAGCACCCTGATCCACAACATGGAGGATCAATGTTAGATCGCTTTATGAGGAAAAAAACACCAACATTCAATGGGTCTAAAAATCTATTTGTATATAAACAATGGATAAGTTCCTTAGAGAAAATATTTCATGCTTTAGGGAGTAGCGAAAGGGAAAACTTTGTCAGGGTAGTTTATCACCTAACTGGAGATTTAGAACAATGGTGGTCATTAATTCAAAATAGAAAGGGGGATGAATAAGTATCAAGTATGGAATATAGGGAGTTTAAATAGATTTTATTATAAAAACACTTTCCACGGGACCATCGAGTGGATATGGAAAGGCAATTTCTGAGTCAAAAAAAGAGGATGAGAATGTCTCAAAGTATGAAGCTAAATTTACAAGGTTACCAAGGCATGTTGCAGATTATATATATAACCAAAGATGTAATATTGATCGTTTCTTTGATGGGTTAAAACCATTTCTCCGTCGAGCAGTAGTCTCGCAATCCTTCTCATCGAATGAAGATATTGTCCCATGTGCTGTCAAGACAGAAAAGGAATTCTCTAATTCTTACGACTTTAAAGAAAAGAAAGAGAAGAAAAGATCTACTGAACACTCTGGGAAAGGAAATAAGGAAACATGGAAGAAGGGAAGAGTTGAATTTACACCCTGTGATAATTATGGAAGGAAGCACCCTGGTGCCTGTCTAAAAGAAAAATGAGTATACTAAAAATGTGGACATAAAGTCCATCTTTCTAGTGATTGTAAGGGGAATAAAGAATTTACCAATGTTCAATGCTTCAATTGTAAAGAGATAGGACATTATGAAAATGAAATTCTTAAGCTTCAGGGAATCTTACCTCAAAAATGCCAAGGGATCAAGGCCAAGCTTATGTGATCACTACTACAAAGGTTGAAGCTCTGAAAGGCATGGTGGTGGGAAACTTAATGGTTTCCTCAAGTTTCTCCAATTATTTATTTGATTCTAGATCATTGAATTGTTTCATATCATCCCAGTTTACTAAGAAAATTAGATGTTTCTAATTTAATTTAATAAGGGATTTGTTAGTAAAAACTCCTAAGGGATGTATCATTGCAACAATGTTTTGTGAATCAGCCCCATTAAATCATATAAACGATACTTATCTTATGATCTAATCACCATACTCATGATTGAATTTGATATAATCCTTGGTATGGATTTTCTTTCATACCATGATGTGAAAATTTATTTTAATAATAAGGAGGTTACAATTCTCGATAATGATAAGGAGTACCTTATCTTTAAAACAGAAACATCACCATCTGATTCTTATCTAGATCCACCCCCAATAGCTCTACTAAATTCAATCATTGGGGAGGATGAGAATGAAATAATTATGGGTGAGTAAAAGAATGTTTGAATAGAGGATGTACCTGTTGTGCAAGAATATGTTTATTTTTTTATAGAGGATTTACCTGGATATCCTCTAGAATGAGAAATTGAGTTTTCCATTGATTTAATTCCTGTTTCAAGGCCCATATCGAAGACCCTTTATATAATATCCACTATGGAATTCATGGAAATAAAGAAATAGCTAGAGGAATTGAGTAATAAGGGATTTATTCACCCTAGTGTTTCTCTATGGGGATCCCCTATCCTTTTTGTTAAGAAGAACAACATATCTATGAGGTTGTACATTGACTACAGGGATATCAATGATATAATAATAAAAAACAAGTATCCCCTACCTTACATTGATGATTTATTCGACCAAATTCATGGAGCTCAATATTTTTCAAAGATAGACCTTCGATTTGGATATCATTAGTTGTGTGTGAAGAAGAAAGAAATTTCGAAAATAGCATTTTGAACCAGGTACGGGCATTACAAGTTTATAGTAATTCCTTTTGGATTGACTAATTCACCCTCAATCTTCATAGATCTAATAAAAATAGTTTTCAAGTAATATCTTGATGAATTTGTAGTGATATTTATTGATGATATCTTAGTATACTCTAAAATCTATGAAGATCATGAAAATCACTTGTGCATCATTCTAAAGACTCTTAAAATAAATGAATTATATGGTAAGTTTAGCAAGTGTGAATTCTGGATTTAAGAGATTTCTTTTCATGGCCATGTTGACTATGAGGATGGAATATCTGTTGATCCTTCAAAGACTAAGGCAGTCTAGAAATGTCCAACACCAATGAGTATAATAGAGGTAAACAGTTTTATTGGTTTAGCTGGTTATTATCAACATTTCGTCCATAATTTTTCCCGGTTGGCTAACCAATTAACCAAGCTCCCCTATAAAGGGGTTAAATTTGTTTGGACAAAAGAGTGTGAAGAATGTTTTGAAGAATAGAAGATAAGATTATTCAACGCTCCTATATTTACTCTACCATCAAGGAACGATGGGTTTGTTATTTATAGTGATTCTTCAAAGAAAGGACTTGGTTGTGTCCTTATACAAAATGATAGAGTTATTTCTTATGCATCACAACAGCTAAAAATTAATGATCAAAACTATCCCACTCATGATCTTGAGTTAGCAGTTGTAATCTTCGCTCTGAAGATATGGAGACACTATATCCATGGTGAAAAATGTGATATTTATACTAATCACAAGAGTTTGAAGTATATTTTCTCACAAAAATAACACAACAAAAGGCAAAATAGATGGCTTGAACTACTCAAGGATTATGATTGCACAATAAACTACCACCCAGGGAAGGAAAATAAGGTGGAAGATGCTTTGAGCAGAAAAGATCATGGAGTTTTGAACAAGATGGGAGTTGAAAGGGATCCCATTTTCAAGGATCTAGAAAATATGGATATGGGAATAACTATGCAATGTGAAACATCAATACTTTTTCAAATGGTTGCCAAACCATCTTTACTATAAAGGATATAAATTCTCACACTAATGATGAGGATTTTCAAAAGAAGATTAAAGCTGTAAATAATGGGAGATTGAGTGACTTTATATATGAATATGGAATTTTGAAATTTGGGAAGAGACATTTTGTTCCTGATATACCTGATCTAAAAAGGGAATTGTTGGATGATGCTCATAGCTCCAATTTCTCTATACACCTTGGTAGCACCAAGATGTATAGAGATTTGAAGGAACATTTTTTGTGGGACAACATGAAAATATAGATTGTTGATTTTGTGTCAAGATGTATGGTTTTCCAACAAGTGAAAGTTGGAAGACAACATCCTAGTGGAGTAATGAAACCTCTTCCCATACCTTAGTTGAAATGGGATGATATTATGATGGACTTTGTTATGGGGATACCAAAGACTCCTAGAATGAATGATGCAATATGGGTCATTGTTGATCGTCTTATCACGTCAGCACATTTCCTTACTATAAGAGAAGATTTACCACTTAAATGTTTAGCAATACTGTATTTTAATGAAGTTATAAGATTTCATGGAGTACCCCTATTGATTGTTTCTGATTGTGATCCCCATTTTACATCAAGATTCTGGAAAGTTCTTTAGAAATCCCTAGATTTTGAACTTCATTTGAGCACTGCCTACCACCCTCAAACTGATGGACAATCAGAATGGAATATTCAAACCACAAAAGTCATGTTGAGATCTTTCTCACTTCACTTTCAAGGTATGTGTGATAAATATTTACCTCTAGTAGAATTTTAATATAACAATAGCTTCCATTCAATTATTCAGATGGAACCATATGAAAAGTTATATGGAAAGAGATGTCGCACACCAACTAGTTGGGATGATGTTGGTGAAAGAAAACTCATAGGTCCATAAATTATTGAGTAAATGATGGAAAAGGTGAAGGTTATCCAAACCCACATCAAAGCAGCTCAAAGTAGGCAGAAGAGCTATACCGATAACTGAAGGAAGGATTTGGAATTCCACGTAAAAGATCATGTTTTCTTGAAGGTATCTCCATGGAAGAGAGTTATACGATTCGGAAAGAAGGGTAAATTAAGTCTCAAGTACATCGGGCCTTTTGAAATTCTAGAATGAATTGCGGTTGTATCTTATTATTTTCAAATGCCACAAAGTCTCTCCAAAGTTCACGATGTGTTCCACGTATCACTGTTGAGAAAATACATGCCTGACTCAACGCATGTACTCGTCTATGAGAAAATTGAACGGGAACCTAATTTGTCTTATTGTGAAGACCCTATCAAGATTTTGGATACAAGAGAACAACTACTGAGAAACTGGACGACTCTTCTGGTAAACGTTCTATGAAGAAACTGTAAGATAGAAGAGGAAATGTGGGAACCTGAGGAACTTATGATGAAGAACCACCAGAATATTTTTGTGCGGTAGTATTCTAGAAATTTTGAGGATGAAATTATTTTAATGAGGGAAGAATGTAACACCCCAATATTCCATGGTACGTTTCCATTTGAATAATTCAATAGCTTGCATTGTACGCAACTTTGAAATTTTCACACACCATGACCAATAAAACTAGTCATTATGAATATTAATACCCACTTCTTGAAATTTTAGAAAATTTTATCTTTCAAAATGGACTTTATTTTTGGATTCAAAATATCAAAATTAGCTTAGGGTGAATTTTTGGTATTTTTCTGAAAAAATTCAATTCTAGATGAATAGTGAAAAACACTGAGTTATTGTTTAAAACATACATTTTATTTAAATAGTTATTTATTTTGTTTAAATTTATTTTAGGTTAAAATAGATACATAATACCTATATAAGTTCAATTTAATTCATTGAATTCATTTTATAATAAGTTTAGATATATAAAAAAATTTATAGAACTTTTTACCTTCTTTTACCCACCTCCTAGGAGCATTTGCAAATTTGCATAAAACATAATTTTACCACTTCAGTGAGTTGAATTTCAAAAATTCGAGAGACGCGGTTAACATATGTAAGTAAAATTTTATTCAATAAGATGAAAATAATTTTTTGTAAATTGTAACTTTTGACTTTTATTTACCACCGTTAAAATTAAATAGGATAATTAAGGGTAAAAATGGTATCATTATCACCCTAACACAAGTCCTAATTCTATTGGATAAGTTTAATTTTACCAAAAACATCCGTAGGAGTAAAATACAATCCTTTAGGTCCACTTGGATTAGATTAGGACATTTATTATTATTTTATTTAAAGAAGAGTTAAAAGAGTTAAATTCAAAGTTTAATAACTAAATGATTTTTAATATAGGGTTACACGTAAGATAAATTTGACTATAAATATTCATTATAAAGAAAGAAATATTTCCTATATAATGGTATTTTATTTATAATTTTTAGACATAAAAAAATTTAATTTATTTATGACACAATGATGATTTAGTAATTACCTTATTAATGAAGGATTAAAATAATTGATATTATAAATATCCAAATAAATGTAATTTATGACTTTTGATGAATTAAACTAATTTTATAGTTTAATATGACATGTTAGGGTTGATTATACAATTTTTTTTGAATTATTAATGTTGTTATTATTTTCACATAAACCAAGTACTAAATAGTGTCAAAATAGACATAATTGATTTTTTAAAACAAATACTATATTATTAATTGATATAATATTCCTAAAAATATAAGGTTAGTCCAAAGGACTTACATAAGGTTATATATATTAATAATGAACCACTTGGGGTTCTATTGTCTTGTTATAGTAATTTTATTATCCATATAATATAAAAATACAATGAGACATGGTAAATGTCAAACTATTTAACTAAGAGTTAAATCTAAAAGATAAGGTTAATATGGTGAACTAAACCTATCTAAAACCTCTTGGTTGAGATGTTTTCGAACCATACCCACCTATAACTAGAAATAAATCATTTTGTATCCATTATAAAGCAAAAAAGAATTATTATAAAATAATATTTCAAGTCTTTACAAAAGTGACTCTCACCTCTCTTATAAATGGGTACTTCTCCTTCTCTTAATTTTACACCTCCAAAGCCTTTTGGATCGACCAACCCATGCCCAAATATCCTCCAATAATTCAAACCTTCATCCTATAGGCCTTAATTTGGTTATAAATCCAACCTAAGGATCCATTTTTATTAAATCAAAAGGAAGAATGCGAAGAAGAGGTAAATATTTCATCACCTCGTTCAAGTTCTTTTCTTCTTACACTTCCTATTTCTTTGTGGATTCCATTATAAAATAATAACTCTGGTATATTCTATATACTATGATGTTATTATAAAAATGGTACAACCATATTCATTATTATATCCATCATGTGAATGAGAAAGTCACCATACGTGTGTAAGTACGGCTTACCGTCTCCATGTCATGGTATAGTTTGTTATTCAAACACTTCATTATTTGGATGGGTATAATAATGAGTATAACTGATGCAAATAATAAATATAACATGTTAATGATTCTTTATATATGATATACCATCCAATTACATACAATTTCACCATCAATATAATGATATTATCGCTCGTGTGTGCGTACAGATTACTGTCTCCACGAACGCGATGTGATTCACTCCCCATCAGAATTATTCAAGAATAATTTTCTTTTTATGATTAAAAATGATTTTTATGAACATAATATAATTATTTATATGAATCAAATACATCCTATCCATAACAAAAATTTCTTATTTAAGGTTGTTTTAAGTAATTATCTACTGGGACATATTTATTATCCATGTCCACGTTTCATAAAAGAGTTTTCAAAGGGATTATTTTAAGGGACTTTTTATTAAAACATCATTTTAAATGTTTTAAAGATTTATTGTTCTAAATATTTCTCATTAATTTTCATGATTTCAAAATGTTTTTAAGGATTTATTTATATGGACATGAATATTTTAAAATGTTAATTCCTTTAAAAAATTTCAAAGTGGTATGGGACACTTTGATTCAAAACTGTCTTTTAAATGACTTCCTTTATATGAATTTGAAATGATTTCATGAAAAGGGATATTTCTTTAAAATATTTTTTCTGATCATTTTCAACTATGTAAACATCCTTTACGGAATATTATTCATAATCGAGGATGATTTATTATGATACAAATATTTCATATTGTATTGATGGTTTTTTGATATGTTTTAATGTGGATGTGTTATTTTTATACCATTCATGGTTTATAGGTAAAGTATTGAAATTTTCTAGGATACTTTTAATCTACTTTCCAAGACTACTAAACTAATCAGTCCTTTGGGACTTGATTCCTTGTAATCATGTCAATGTATAAAAATAATGCACTGACTCTGGGTAACTGGGGATGTGGCATTACAAATATGGTAATTGAAATACTAACATTAAAATAAGTTAATAAGAAATTAATTATTATTATTTTCCTGAAATTTTTTTATTGATTATTTAACTTGTTATTAAAAAATAATCCTCAATCACTAAAATAACATAAATTAGCCGATCCCTATTTAATTTTTATACAAACATAATCGAAAGTTAAAAAAATCGAATATGATAATAAATTATAGAGAAAAAAACTCATCATACATATATATTATATATTTTTAGATAAATATTTATTATATTGCGTAAAAAGATTCCTGAGGATTGTAAAGGTATAGTTATTTTAGGGACTATAAAAAAAATCATCTTATTTCTCAAAAGATCTTCAACCTATCCCATAAATATTATTCCACATGATACTATTCTTAGAAATACCCTACTTAAAAATTTTCTTTATAACCTTGTAAAAGTAAACATAATAAAGGATAAGCTCATATTCTCAGTATGGGAAAGAAAGGGATATATCAACTTATCATGACCATAAGGGTATGGGAATAAGATAATAGCCTTTTAAAACCATACCTTGCATATCATAGATCATAAATATGAGTCATGGAAGAATCTTTGGTAGTTTATAAGACATGAATCATAATGGAATCAAATAACATGAACCATGAGAACATAACATTTACATAATTCGTATATTTTTGGAATACACGTAAGAATATAACATCATTTTCTTTGTAATTAAATACTCATATCCAAGATTATCATAGTGTAATGGGTTCACTCTCTAAACCGTTTCAATAGTCAAGTTTCACTCACAAGACCATTATAGTATACAAATTCCATTACTGAACTTGGCTCACTCATCATTCCAGTATTGTTAATATAATGAGATATAAATCTTTACACAATTCATTATAGGGAGATATAGGTCCCACCCATCTTGGTTATAACGTAACCACCATCATTTTTTATAATTTAACCACTATAAAATAATGACAATAATACATATGTATTCCACAAGGTCATAAAAAATCATCATATCAGAACCCAATAAAATAAATGGGTGTCATAAACATTTCATCATAACATAACCTATAAAAAAGAAATAGGTCTCATAATAATTTCATAATATCATCAAAGAAAAACCCATCGAAAAAGAATCAAGTTTCATAAGAATTGTATCATGGTATAAACCATTTAAGATAAATACTTTTCATAAAAATCTTGTAATTATAAACATAAACCATTCATAGAAATAATAAAAATAGTGTCCTTGAATTACACCCTTAGTAAAGCATAAGTGACATCAAATGATGTCATCTTAGATAGAAAATTCTTCTGAGAGATCACTTGGAACATTTCTTGAGGAAAACAAAATTTTCAATTTGAAAAATACTTTTTTTAAAAATATGTTCAAAATAAGTTTCTTTAAATGTAAACTTGGAAAATTATAAAAGAAGTTTTAAAAATCATTTAAAATTTTTCATTAGAAAAATATCCTTTTCATTTTGAAAAACACTTTTTAAAAATAAAAAATCATAAATCATTTCAAAAATAATTTTTCTTTGAAAATATAATTTTAAACTAATAAATTAATATTTAAAAAAATAATTTGGTTATGAAAAAATAAAATACCACTCATGTTGTATATGTTAAAACAAATATTCCTTGTACATTTTTTATAAAACTCAAATTGGAATTATTTGGAAAATGACATGAATATTAGTTTAAAAAATATGGGTAAAAATTTCTTCACTTGATAAAATGGATAATTTCAAATAAATTTTTATAACAATTTTAGAAAACATTTATTTGGAAAGAAAAAGTGTTTTTCAATTGAAGACAAAAATAAAGTAAATTTACTTTAAAAAAATTATTTTTTAATCTTGAGTACATAAACTGAGAAAAATTAGGAGTGAAAATGTATTCTAATAAGATACCATTATTATAAGAAACTCATGAGTTTTTTGATAGATAGATCGTAATATTTTATCATCATAAGAATAAGCACAAGCAGTTCTAATAAATGATGAGATTGCATTTTAAAACACTTACCACTTTGGTTACATTGAATCGTAATCCCCATGACATAATTATATTAAATAAAACGTAAAATATCTTTTTAATAAACTAATTAATTATATTACATGTTAAATAGGTTGTATATACACCTCAAAAAATAGGATAGGTGCATAACATGACATATGTCTCAAAGAAGGAAAAATGAGAAAAAAAAATCCCTCATCGCTTGGGTATATTTTAAAAAATAAATCACATGAAAGAGTGATCCTAAAAGGAAATGTAAATAAACAAAAAATTTATTATAAAAAATATAAAATACATTATTTGATATTGTATATCCCATATATAATAAACAAGTGGTTAATATGGCATGTATCTCAGGGATATAAAAGTGTGACAAAAACTCCATTACTGTTTTAGTAATCTTCTAAATCATAAAAAATAATAAATAATAACATAAAATTAAAATTTAAACATCATTAAAATAATTATATTAACTATATATCATTTAAAAGGTATAGTATGTAAACTACACAAAATAAATGAGTGGTGAATTATCATATATCTCCTAGAAATAAAAGAGATACTAGAAATCACATATTGTAAGTCTCGAATTCTTTTTTACATGTTCGAACCTCATTTATAGTAAATATAAGTTTATTATAATTATATTATATAACCATACATATATATATAACCATATATTATTTACTTATTTCATTTTATTACCTTTTTATTAATAATTCTTTGTTAAAATTATGTTTTGGGTAATAACTGCTTCATTTTTTAGGTATGTTTTGGTATGGTATTTCAGGTCCTATTAATTTCACCATGGTTCCATAATTTATAGAAATTTAACCATGATATAAATATCATATATATTTATTATATATTTATTTATAGTAATCCATAAAATTTATATATAGAAAATGAAATACACCACTCATGGAGATGGTAGGTCGCATGTACGCATGCACGTTGTTTTTATTTTCTCAATAGAATGAAAGAAATAAGGGAAAATAATATATTACCATTATAGAATCATTTTTAGGTCATATATATCACATATTTTAATTTAAACCTTTCTTTATTACCTTCTATGTGAAGCTTAAAAAATTGCATCGCTTCATGAGGAGGTCGTCTGGCATAAACACGAACAACATTATCGCCTCCCACTTAGAATGGAAAGTAAGAAAATATATGTGACATAATAATTATATAATCATAATTATATAATAAACATAAAATTTATTCATTTAATATAACCTTATTACCATCCAAGTAAAACATAAATGACAAAACACATCACATCGGTTCGTGAGGCATTAATCTGTCGTACACACGAATGATGATTCTATATCTCATTTAATGGAAGAGGAGAAGGAACTAGGTTATTCCATTAACATAATAAAATATAATTATATGTAATATAATGATGTTATTATATCATTATATTTTAATAATAATTTATGGTTTGGATGAAGAAATAAAATAAAATGCTCGATTAGGGATGTTGCATCTTCTTCAGACAACTACATTTGGTTTACCCCCAAAAGATTCTTAGGTTGGATTTCATACCAAAATAATGATTCTATAATGATATAGTGGAATATAGAAATTCATTTTGGCATATATTCGCTGAAATAATTGGATTTTGAAGTGTTGAGAGGAGAAGAGCGGGTGGCCTTTCATAAGTGAGGTTAGTGGCACACTTGTAATTTTTGAAAAGAAAAAGGCAACCCACATTTTACATATAAAAAAGGCCCTAAAATGGTTCATTCTATAAAACATAAGATACAATGTAAAAATATGGAAAAAATGGTTTTTTACATGTTTTGGGTCATTTTTAACCCTCTTGTTTTTAGTTTAACCCCCCAGTAAACCAATTTTTATCTTAACTATAGTAATTAATTTTTACCCTTTAATATTCATTACAGAAAAAAAATTAATTTGAACTTATTTGATGATATAAATTATTCTTATTCCAAATATGGAATCAATTTTTCCCAATTTAACAGAGGTAATTAGAAATGTTTTATTCAAAATTAGTCCCGCGGATGCAATGAGAAAGCGATTTTCAAAAGGCAAAATGTTTAAAAGTTTAGAAAGATTTTATATCAAAATTAAATATGAAATTGATTCTAAGGGATGAAATGGGATTTATATAAATATATAAATATATATATATATATATATAATTAAACTAATTTTACTTTTAAAACCATATTTAAACAATTTTTATTTTTTAAAAGTCTTTAAAATAATTGACAATTCTTAATAAAAACCGGTATTTTTCACTTTTCATCTAAAAAATTATCTTCTCAAAAAATTATCAAAACTTCACCCTAATATAATTTTTACATGATTATTTCAAAAATTAATTTCATTTTTTCAAATATATTTTATAAAATTTTAAATAATATATATTTTTCAAATAAGCTTATAAAAGGCGAAAAACTATTTTTTAGGAAAATAAAGTTTTTTAAGCATAAAAGCAGTTTTATTCTTATCTATTCTCTAGAAAAAATTTGATGGGTGTTCAAATTTTTATTTTAAATATAATATATAAATTTAATTAAAATCATTCCAAAGAAAAATTAATTTACTTAGGTAAAACATGTTTCTGTGTATGAAAATTATTTTTCAGAAAAATATTTCCTTTATTTTCAATTAGTATTGATTTTTATTTCTAATTAATTGGTCACTAAATAAATAATTTTTTAAACATGTGTAAACCATATATTTTAATAATTTAGTTAGTTTTATGCATTCATTCCATTCCAATGTCTATTAAATAACAATCATATTAAAAAAATTAGTAGTATATCGTGTTTTGTTAAAACTCGGTGTTGCAGGTAACACATGTTATCAAAGAGAATTAAATTTAATTGAAAAATATATTTCAAAAAATATCAAGTTGTAACATAAAATATCCATATTAAATTAAATATAGAATAATAAGTTTTTTAAGAAGTTTTCTAATAAACATAATTTTATTATTTTAGAATTTAGTTGCATACGCATAATGAATCAGGAATATGGTAAGATATTCTTAGTTCAATTTCCACCCCCTGAAAAATATTTGTTATTATACACCATGTTTTCTTTTTAATGGTTTATCCACCACCCCTTTAATATTTTTTTTCATTATTCTCTTATATTTCATGATATTAAATGTTCTAATCCAAGTTCTTTCTCTCATGGGGTCTTGATTAAAAATTTATAAAAGTTTTAAGTGTTTATGTTAACATAATTTTCTTTTATTGAGTTAAAAACTTTATTATTGAACTATGTTATTCCATGTTTGATTTATTATACCTATATAATACTTTTTATTTTATTTCCTAAATATTTTCAATGGTTTTATAATTATTACTTATGAACTTATTATTAAATAACACTTTCCAAAAAGATTATACATCTTTTAAGGGTTCTCTTTCTTAAATTTCAATTCCTTGAGACATTTTTATATTGTAGAAAATATTTTATATACATTCTATTACTTATAAAAAAATTATATTTTATATATTTACTCTCTTATTACTCAAGGTATTTAATATTATATTTTTAATTTTAACTTTTGAGGGGTCTTGAGCCAAAAATTTCTAAATATGTAAGGGTCATTGTCTCTACCGCCCTTAAGTGATTCATGCTTTGATATTATGAACCAGCGTTCTTTTTTATGGTTTAATTACAACACATTTAGGTGTGATATATTAAACTATTTTTGATTATTTAAAATTCAATTTCATTAATCCTATTCCTTTATTCATATTTTCATTGATATCTTCCCTAAAATATAAGGGGATTTTTCCAAACTTGGCCATATTTCTTGAGTTATAATATTTCTACTTGAGCTTCCTATTTAATTTTATATGGTATTCCCTGTTTATTTATTGGTAAATCACATTTTTTTAAGATAATAATTATTAATGAATTATCTTGATTCTTGAAAAAGTAACTATGTTAAGAATAATTCTCATCCTCTTAAATTTTGGTTTATTATACATGCCCATGCTTTCCCCTTACCTCTAATTTTTTCCCTTAATTTTTGGAATACCAATCATGTTTTATTTTTAATTCCATTAATACTTCCCTTTTTTCTATTTCAAAAAAAATATTTTTTCATGATTTGATTTTTCCTTAAAGGTATAAAAAGGGGTTTTCTTCCACTTCATAATCAAATATTAGTCTTCCACTTAAAACTTCTTCAAGATAAACCATTATTTACCTTTAAATTATCCATTATTTTTTTAAGAAAATTTTACAAATTATTTCACCTCACATTTCTTGAAAATTACTTAGAAAATGATACATAACATCTCCTTTTATGGAAATGATAAAATTGTTTTTTTAACTATTTTATATTCTTGCATCAAATTTTCCATTTAATTTTCAAAAGGAATTACCCTCATGGGATTTATTTTTTATATTTTACCCTTTTATTTACATGATATTATTTTCTTTTTAGATGAATTAAAATTGTGGTATCAAACATCCCTAATTCCTAATATATTTTGTTAAAAAAATTTAAGCATTCGTTTTACAAGGGTTTTTTTTCATTTATATCGATATACTTCTAAGTTTATTTTTTTCACTATGAATATGTTTATTTGTAAAAATCCAACATATTTCTACAGATGTTTTATGGTCATTTTTTATAGAAATAATTAAAAACCCAATTTCTTTTTCAAGTTAATATTTTTTTGATGAAATTATGAATGTTTTTCATGTGGCACACTTATGCATATATATAATATGATGTGATGTATGGTCCTAGAATTATATGGGCCTCTAATTAATAGGTTAAATAATTATATCTCAAGATATGTTATGTAAGGGATTAAAGAGTGAACCTAATCCAGCATGGAACTTTTCCCACTATGTGGTGATGGTCTTGTGTGCGAACCATGACTTATGTTAATAATGTCATTCATTATGTTGTGTTTATAATCTTTTTATACCAACATCATTTGATATGAGTTTATTTATAAAAAATATTCATTATATGATTCTTGTCTTATGATCCATGTTTCATTAGGAATTAATTCTTACATTATGTTCATGTTCATTGATTACATTCCCATACCAAAATGTTTATCTTTTAATCACTCCTGATCATTTATTTTTATCACTTACGCTTACTTGAACTGATAATTTGAGCTCAAACCATATTATGTTTCCATTTACCCATTTTATAAATAAATTTAATACATATGATGTGTTTAGAATATTATCTTGTGTGGATAATTTTTGAGAAATTTTGAATACTTGTTATGGAATAAGTAATTTCTTATATAGATGGAAAATTTTTTTTTACAATGAACATGGGTTATTCAAGTCAAATTTTTCCCTAATTCCCCAAAACTATAAATCTAAAAAGGTATTTTAGTTGTAAAGGATGAATTATCTTGTACTTTGGGATGGTTGAAAAAGTATTTGTGTGCAAGTTAGCTGTTTTCATCATCGGATCATGGAGTATGAGTCATGGGGAACCTTATTTTTATTAATGGAAAGGTTTACATAAATTTAGAGGATATGATATTTGGTGACCATAATTTAAGGGTTTATAAGTAATGTTTGAAAATTATTTCAAAATTTATATATAACCCTTTAGGTTAGTAACAGTGATATTGAATATTTTTTGAATTAGTATGATATAGTATTAGTAAAAACCCTTGGGATTACTCTAAAGGATAAGTTTAATTATTGGATAACATCTGGTAATTTTGGTAAAGTATATTATAGAAATTAAATATCTATTTGGATACTAAAAATTGGATGTAGTTATGGAATAGATGAATCTAGGGTAAGTAACCCTAGAAGGGGAATATTGGGTATTAAGTCAATCATCACCTAGTGCATAATGAGTGTACTTAATATTGAACACCTTGCTAAATGATCACGGGGATATGTTTTGGTTAATAATATTATATTTATGAACCACTATCAAGTATTGACTCCCAAGTTATTTTAATGGATTCGGTTATGTATTATGAGAAAACCCAAGTTAATGTAACCTATGTTGAATCAAAAGAGTTTTAGTTTAATCTAAAAAACTATAGGTTAACGTGATATTATCATAAAGTAGTACATCGTGTGGTTAAAGTTTCACATGGTTATTCATGATAATAATATCATAATGTTAATTTTACTTTACTCATGTTAACGACTATTGGTTTTATTAATGGATGGAACTAGAATGAATCATGGGTATAAGGGACAATGCATAGATTACCATAGTGAACAACCCATTGTATTGGGAGATAGTGTGATAAACCTCATGATTATGATAAACTACCTATCATAAAATATTATTAACAATGTGACAATAGTCAAAGTCTCAAACACACCAAAGAAAATAAGGATGGAGTCTCAAAAAGTTCCTGTGACATGGATAATGAAGGAAAGAATATTCAATTACCTGCGTGTCCAAAATATGAAAGTAAGAATGGGGTAAATTTCTTTAAAGATATAGGTAGGTTCTATAATTATGGAGATAAAGGCAATAAAACTCAAAAGTGTGTGGTAAATAGATAATCTATAAAACAGTTTTGCTTCAATTGAAATAAACTTTGAAATTATGAAAATAAATGCCTCGGTCCAAGGGATAATGGGGAAAATAGGAACTAATAACCATTTAGACCATGAGAACAACTAAAATCCTATGAAATTAGTTCTATTGAAGTATAAATTGATTTTTAAATCAAGATTTTAGTACCTCTAATTATGTTTAAGTTTTAACCTATTAGATATATTAATAGAAATAAAATCATTTGGTGTTATAATTATTATATACATAACATAATGATATTATTCAATAATTTTGGAAGTTACTTATTATAGATTTATCTCTTATTCACTTATTAGGACTCGATTAGAAAAGGATTATCTCTTTTTAAAAAGGGATCATATCAAATTGTGAATCGATAATTCTCAGTTCATATCCCAAACTAACCCCTAATCAAATACTAGTGTATAGTTAATTAGAAGCTCCCTCTAGAAATTACTTCAACCGTATGTGTTTTAAACTTATGAGGACATAATTTATTAAATATTGGTATAATTTAACACCCTTGGATTTTAAATTATATTTTTATTTAAAAAAAATTGTGTTCAATAGTTTGCTTCCCGTGCAACATAGAACAAAAAAACATTGAATATTATATAAAAATTATAATGTATTCATTAAGTTTGAAGGTATAAATAGAGTTAATCACTTTCTAAAATATATATTTAAAAAAATATAATTATTTTTAGGGTGGCTAGATAACTAATAAGATCACTTAATAGTTATAAATGAATTTTTTCTAAAATTATCTTTTTATGTGCTCAATTTTAAGAAACTAAATATTTTATTTTATAAGAATAATATATAATTTTATATTAATATTATATTAAAACTAAATTTATTAGTAATTGATAGGAAATTATAATAGTATTGGTTAATAATTTGAAAACTTGTTTTCATATAAAAATAGTTTTTCATTATATTTTATAAAACTATTTAAAAGATAAATTCTGAAATTTTATAATTTTAATTTAAAAAAACTAACATCATTTTTTAATTTATCATATCAATATTATATTCATATTAATTTTTTGAATTTTTCTAAAATCATTGATTTTTAGATGAAAAGTGAAAAGTAAACTTTTATCAAAATGGTAATTTTTGTTACTTTATGAGCATATAATCAAAAAATTTAATTTTATAAAACCTTTTAATTGATTAAATAATTATTTAACAAATAAAATTAATCATTTTAAAGTTATTTTTTAAAATTTATAAATCCTATGTTTAACTTTATAGAATAAAATAATATTTTAATCCTAATAAAAAAATGTTTTTGGTCTTTTCATTTAAGTCAACATCATTTTGGAAAAATTTAGTTTTGGATTGATTTTAAATCCACATAATTTTTTTTCATTTATAATAAACTAATTTATGACTTTAAAATCAGAAACACTGATAATTATATCCAACACATAAATTTTAAGCTTAAAACACACTTTTTCTAAATATTATTTTTATGCGTTATGAGCATTTATTTTAAAATTGAAATTTCACTCCCTTACAAATTTTATTTGATAAAATTATTTTAAAATTTTAAATCATAAGTTTTAAATTATTTAATTATTTTAATTTTACTTTTTTTCAAAAAATTAAGTTACCAGGGGTAAATAGTTAGTGTGGTAAAAAAATTATTATAAAAATATAAATTAAAGTAAAAAATTCCCAAATAACTAAAATTATTATCCATTACTTGTCTATATAAGATATTAATCAACCAATACTCTTATCCCCAGTAATATTTCCTATTTTATGAGGCACCTTCCTTTTCAAATGACTTTCCTTTAACATTAAATCATGAATATTTACAAACAATCTAGTTTCTTCACTTATATAAGTTGAACCTTTTATCCCTTTATTCCACACACATTCCGTAGAATTTATTTATGAAAATATAAAGAAAAAAATTAATATAACCATATCCTACTTCATTAGGCCTATGGTCACCGTTATTTATATTTATTCCCCAGTTTCCAAGGAGATTTATAAGAGAAAACTCAAGCTCTTGGCGTAAGTATTAACTCCTTCTTAATCATTTCTTATTAATATTCTTATTTATAACCTATTATATCTATGAAAATATAATTAAATAATTTTTATTTCTATACTTATATGTCATTATATGAATTGAAAAACCATTATGTAATCCTTCATATCCACTTAGAAAACAAAAAATATTAGTCGTGTATTGTGCGGACTACCACCTCCATAAAGTAACGCTTTTCATTTTCCAATTAAATTTTCATTCTTTATCTAAACCACCTAAAATATAATTTATAAAATTAAAACCATATTAATAATATCATTATTATTATGTAATAATGATATTATACACCTCCTTAAACTCACTCAACCATCTAGATATAGCTTGTTCATGTTTGGGTCAGTTTAACAACATACTTTAATAATGATATAAAACTATATCATGGATGACTATGAGAACTTAAATATTAATATTATTATTATTTAATAATAAATTAATGATTTTTTGGTTGTTTAATGGTTATATTATTCATTTAACTTATTATTAAAACAACATCTTCAATCACTAAAATAAATGAAATACGCTCTCACTGATTCAATTTTTACAAAAACATAAGATAAATACATATAATAAATAAATAAAATATAATACTACCTATTCCATATTAAATTAAATATAAAATAATAATTTTACTAATAATTTATCTAATAAAATTAATTTTATTATTTATGAAGTTAGGCGCATGCGCAGAATAAATCATGAATAATGTTGGAATTTCTTATCTCTATTTTCACACGCTGAGACATATTTGTTATTACGAACCATATTTTATTTATAACGGTGTATCTACTTACCTTTTAATATTTTTTAATTTTATTATAATTTATTTAATAGTATTAAATGTTTTATTCTATTTTCTTTCTATAATGTGGTTTCGACTCAAAGATTATAAATTTTGTAAGGTTTTATGTTATCTCAATTTTATTTCATTGAGTTATAAACATTATTATTAAAATATATTATTAAAATTTTTATTTATTACATAATTATTCACTTACTATCCATTGGATATTTTATATATTTATTCTATCAATAATAATTTTATTTAATTTTCTATTTACAATTCTAACCTCTAAGAGGTCTTTAGTCATATTTTTTTAAAGTCGTACGTTTTTTCATCTCTATCACCCTTCTTTGAGGAATGTTTTGATATTATTCACCAATAATATTTTCTATGGTATAATTACTACCCCTTGAATTATAATATCTTAAATTATGTTTTATCAAGTGAATTTTACTTCCATTCATTCTCTTCCTTACTTTTGACTATGATTGATATATTCCATATATAATAAGGGTTTTTTTCATAACTCAACCTTCTTTCTTAAGTTATAATGTTTCTATTTTAGATTCATCTTTAAATTCATATGGAGTTCCCTATTTCTATCTTTATAAATAATTTTTTTGTTAAAAATAATCCTTATTTATGAATTCACTTCCTTCTTGAATATATAACTGTGTTAAGAATAATTATCATCCCCTTAAATGATGGTTTGTCTTCTATTTCCATGTTTCCTCTTCCTTCCAATTTTTTCCCTTGATATATAGAATAAAAATAATTTTTTATTTCCCATACCATTTATACTTATCCTTACCCATTTCAATAATATATTTTTGTATTGTTTTAAAAATGTGGATTTTTATTAAAGGTATAAAATTTGTCTTTTCTTCCACTTTATTATCAAAGGATTTTCTTTCACTATACATTTTCTCAAAAATAAACCTTTATGTCAGTTTAAGTCTCCATTATTGATGTTTCTTTTTGAAATAAATGTTTATAAAGGATTTCACTTCACCTTTTTAAAAAAATTACTTCTTAATATGACCCATAACATCACCTTTTATGACATTATTAAAAGTTTTTTATAAAAACTATTTTATATTTTAACATTAAATTTAATTTTTCATTTTAAAAAGTAATTAACCTCATGGTATTTATGTTACATATTTTACTATCTAATTCACATGATTTTATTTTCTTTCCTATGGAATTAAACTCATGGTATCAAATAACCCCAATTCTTAATCTATTATGTGGTTCCATTTGAAGCATTCTTTTTTCCAAGGTGTTTTTCCATCTATTATATAATCCTTATATGTTTATTTTTTTAGATAGGGATATTTTTTTAGACCATAGACCTTATTTATTTAGATGATTTATTTTCATGTTCTATGGAAATAATCATGAAACCAATTTCTTTCATGGGTTAATATTTATTTGATGAAATTATGAATTTTTTTTGAGACACACATATGAAAGTAAATAATATGATGTGACAGGTGGACCTAGAATTATATATCCATCAAATTCATTGGATAATATTTATATCGCATGAGATGTTATGTAAGGGATTCGAAAGTTAACCTAATAAACTATGGGACTTTTTCCACTATGTTATTATGGTTTTTGGAGTGAACTTTGACTTATATTAATAATTCCATACATTTTATTATGGTCACAATTGTTTTATTTTATTATTATTTGATATTGGTTTCATTATGCTAAAGCCTCATGATATAATTCTTTTCTTATGATACATCTTTTGTTGGGTATGAATTTTTTATATTATGTTCATGTTTCTTTCTTAAATTCTCATACCCATATTTTTATCTTATTATCACTCATGTTCATTGAATGTTATCGCCTACAATTACCCTTAGTTATCTTTTAAGTTCACCCCTTTTAATTTTTCCAGTGCCTTATGTTATGAATTAATGTAATACCTATGATGTGTCTATAATAGTATATTGTGTGGATAATTTGTAAGAGATGTTAAAGACTTGTTATGTATTTAGTAGTTACTTATATAGAGAGAATATATCATTTTGATACAAAGAACATGGGTTCTAATAGTTAAATATTTTCACTAATTCTATAAATCTATAAAGTTAAAAAGGTCCTTCAATTGTAAAGGTATCATTATCTTGTAATTATAGATGTGTAACAAATCCATTCAATAAAGATAATGTGTTTTTAGCACTGTATACATGAGTGTAGGTCATGGGGAATGATAGTGCATAAATTTGTTAACCAAGGAGATCTAGTTGTAATGCCAAGTGAATATGGACCTGTATTTTTCAACTCTAAAACCACAAAAATAAGAAAAATCAAGATTATAAAATGAACTAAAAAGTAAAAAAAACAACGTAAACTAAAATCAGAAAAAAAAAATAATGATTGAAGATATTTGATATAATCAATTGGTTTTCTGATCGTTACTAGTTTCCATTATTCCCGAGTAAGGGAAAAAATTACTAACTACAAGGCACAGTTAATTCCCCATGGCATAAAAAGTTTAGAATTTATATTTTTTACAAACTAACACTAACCCTAAAATTTTAGTGTAGTTAAATATTAAGGTCAATCCAAAAAGGAACTAGGAATCCCAGTTATGGTTTTTTAATAAATTTTTAGATCATTACAATCATGTCACTAATTATGAGACAAACTAAACTAACTAACTTGAACTAGATTAGTGACTTAATTAATTAATGGTTTTAATTTCATAAGGCGAGATGATAGGGAAATTAATGTCCAATGATGGTTTTTATTTTCTTTAAATAACTCTAATCCGCTTTTGATAATAATCAAACCAACATTTTTTAGACTTATTGGGGTATTTAATTTTAACTGGTTTGAAAAAAACTAAAACCATTTAATCCCATTGAATCATTTCATTGAGATAACTAGTGAAACCTTAATGAATTATGTTCTATCTCAAAGTTAAAGGTTGAGTTATGGTCAAATGTAACTCCCTCACTCTCGTATTTCACATTGGGGTTCATCCCCTAATCTCCCTCACTCTCATTAAGTGATCAGGGGATATGATTTTTTTTAAATACCAATGTGATTATAATTCATAATAAGAATTAATTAGTGAATAATAGTATAAAACATGATATATGGATCATATTTCATTGATTCCACCCAACTCTATGATTCTATCTACTCATAGCTGAGTGTTTTTCAGTCATAAGTGAATCAAACATTATAAAAGATGGAATACAATAATATAGACTAAAAATTTATTTATAAATGATATAAAAATTACTTGAATTTATTTTAAAAACCCAAAATATGAATCCAACAATTTAATAATGAAAATCAAAAGAGAAAACAAATTTCTAACTACACAACTTCTTGGTTGTTGATATCAATCCAGATCATCAACCCCCCCCCCCCCCCACATAATTGATCCCCCTATTAAGAGATTGTTCTTATTTTTATTATTTTCCATTTATATGAGAAAAAAATTCTTATTGGTTATCAAATAATAATTCAAATTATCCTCTAAAAATATCCCATGTCGTTTATAAAAGGCTGGAATTTACATTTGATAATTTATGTCATCTTAGACTCTTCTTTACTGAAACATCCATCACCATAGTTCAAGGAGGTATTTTTATTTTTGAAACTCATTATCAATGATAACTTCCTGAGTACAACCATTATGAAATTTATAAGGTTGTTCCATCTAAACCCTACTCAAAAGGTTTCTAGAAACTAGGGGAAATCTTCCAAACATATTACACATGATTCTCTTTTCTTCGGACTAATCTCAGCCATGAATTTAACTCCTATTTTATTATTCAAGAGACTAAAAACCTCAATACTTTAATTTATGTACCATACATTGTAAAATGAATAAAAAATATTTTATCAACCTTATCCATGAAAAAATACTAGCCACTACCAATTATCTCTCTTCCATAGTGCAAGAGAAACCACTATGGCACAATAGGCCCTTGCAAACCTTAATGAAATATCATATAATAAAGATCATAGTGAAAGCTAACAAACAAGAAATATAGCTATTTTATGTAATATATAATCCTTTCTCATATACACACTTTTCCATTTCACAATATAAAGACAACATTACATCGGTCTCATGAAAATCTATCAGATTCCACACACATAAGATGATGCAGCACAACACCATTAGGAACCCAATTAAAAAGTATCTTGTGTATCATCTCTTCAAGGTGACACATCATAGAATATTGTATTTGGTGTGGAAACATAATAGATTAAGTGGAGTGTATCAAGATTCATCTTAGTGAAAATTTTGATCCACATTGTGGTATCCTAGGAAACAATGCATCATGTAGAATGCAACTACCTAAAGTTTTATCAATGAAAAGTCCTATTGATCTAATTAAATGTATTGTTACAGATATATAAAACTTATGAACTTATTTGTTTTTATGTTTTTGTATTTCAAAATACCGTTAAGAATTGTTAGCGAGGAAAATATAGTTGTTGAACTGTGATCATATGATTAGTATAAATATAGGGATTTAAAAATTCCAATTTACTCAAACAAAGGAAGCGATGGCCTCATCCAGTAGACTTTCCCCATACGAAGCTCATTTATTAGAGCTCGTAAAGGAGTTATCTTCATTTGGATTCACTCTTGACTAATCCCAAGCTGAGTTTCAACACGTTAAGCTCAAACGGAACCGTCTACAGGAGAACTGGAATTTGATAGAGATTACCACACGAATGATGTTATCTGAGCCGCCCCAAGATTCGGTCACCATCGCACACCTTACCCTTCGATATTATGTGGGTATTATAATGGGTTATGTAACAATACCTTAGAACTATGATTATGTGCATTTGTTTTGTATATAATAAAGAATATACAATCATTTTATTATTGTTACGTTGTAAATAGTTTTTAAGAAACAATAGTATTTTTAGTTAATATTCAATTAAGAAATATATTTTGATGAATTAATGGATTTTTTAATTAAATAATATTTTAATTAATTAATATTACTAAATTAATTTTTATATAATATAAATGATCATATAATTATTAAAAATGCGATTGTGATTTTTATTAAGGTTTGAAATGTATTTTTTGTCAAAACCCGTGAATTTTCGATAAATGTTGGTTTTTATTTTAAAGGTAAAAAATTCAAATATTTAGAAAGTTATTTAGATAAAATTAATATTATTTTTTTAATTTGGACATCGAAATTGTCCAATGGTGAATTTTTTATAATTGTTCTGAGACATTCGAATTTTTGGGTAAAAATTAAGTATCGTTTAAATATATAATGTGTTTTATAACATCATAATGACCCAATAGTGATTTAATAAAATACTATAAACATTATGTTCGGACAATATATTTTTTTACAATAAATTAATGTAATTTTGGGTTTTTTTGATTTAGTTTACAAAACTTTAGTGGACCCTCCAAGAGTTATAAAACATTTTAACTTTTTCAATTGATTTCCTTGAGAGTGTAACCCACCTCCACAAAATAAAGCCTAATATTTTAAGAAGTTAATCCTTTGGCCTTATAAAATAATGTTTTCCACTCCCCATTGTCTAAAACCATGGGGAAAACCTATAAGGACCCAGCCTTAAACATTACCTAATCATCAATTAAATGAATAATTCACATTGTGGATCTTTTTAGGTTTAGAGTTTTATAGAATTAGGATATAACTATTACATCTCAAAGATTACAAGGTAGACACTTCAACTCAGTTTCCATTTTTTTCATAAAATAAAATCTCTTAAAAAGAGACATGTTTAGTTCAATGTTTTAGATAGCATGACATTTCCTTGATCCCATCCTTGACCCTATTCCACTTTATGTCCTGTGAAAAACATTTCAAAAACTTGGGATGAGCATAAAAATCTCAGTAAGAGATACAAAAATAAGAGAAACTATTATTTTTTCAAAACAATAAGTAAATCATGAATACTTTATCATAAGTAATAATTTTCACCTTTATGAAATATTAAATACTCTACACTAGATAAAAGATCATTGCTTACCCTTTTGTAACCAAAATATCACCATAAAACCCATATAAAGAACACATAACATATAAAGGTAACTTGGGACATAAACATACTTAAATAGAATAACCATACGATCTACTTCCACACATACCACTCAATGGAATAGACATACCGCCGACTTCCATACCCAATTAATTGGAAGTTATAATGTAACCACCCATCCTGGTATTTACGGAACCACCCGTCATTTGGTTTATCACATAACCACCCATAAAATGTTTGAGTACCATTATAAAATCATAAGACATAAAACAAATATAAATTAAAGAAGACATTTCCACATTTCAATCACAATATATCACTTAAATATATTGACATAACAAATCCATTATCAAAACCATTTTCAATACCAAAATACATAATAGAGTATATGGTATTTATTTTCTTTTAAAAACATTACGTCTTTTTGAGGAAGCCAAAGATCAAATAATACTTGCGGTGGTAGAAAGTTCATTGTCACCGAGTACGTTAAAAGAAACATTCCTTTTTGTCATTTAGTAAAACGCTTCGTAGAAAAATATTCCCTTTGGATGAAATGAAAATTCAAAGATTTTTATACAACGCATAAAAGAAACTCTTGTATTAAAACAAAATATGCCTCAATGAAATGAGATTGAGACGAAGTCCCTTACAAAGATGGTATCCTTAGATTAAGCATAAATGAATTACGTAATTATGTGTGACAAATATAAATACACCCAATATAAGTGGATATTAAGTGTAAAACAATCAGAGGTTATTCACACATATTCATAGCATGACATAATCAAGAATTAGAGGTTTAACCCAAAGAATTGAAATTGGATTAAGAAGTTCCCTTGCAAAAAACGATAGCCTAACGGCGTCACTTTAAACATCATAAAATGGGATGATGAGAGATAAAAAAGGGGATCTCATCACTTGGACATAAAGTTTAGAGTAGTAAGGATATATAATAACATATCCAAACCTAATAAGATGTAAATTAAAAGACCTAACAAAAATAAGTATTTAAAAAAGAGGAGGGTGAAAGGTTCCCTTACCTATTTGGGTAACTTTGGAAACATACACCCCATGAAAGAAGGGTCATACAATTAAGATGTAAATACCCATAAATTAAATTATATTACACAAATAATACAATAATGGGCATTATATACACCACAAAAAAGTAAATAGTGGCAAATGTAGCATCGATCTCACGGGAATGAAAAGTGAGATAAAAACCCCTTACCTCGTTGTAATCAATCGATTCATATGACCAAAAGATAATAAACACAAAATGAATCACATAATACCATGAATATAAATATAATAATGATAATATATATGAAATGTCAGAAAAAAATACACCACATGAAATAAATAAGTGGCGAACAATGGAAATCTCACAGAATTAAAAGTGAGATAAGAAATCTCTTACAAAAATTCGGCAGCCTAACTACGCCACATAAAACTTCCAAAAATGGATTGATGTGATAAAATATGGTATCTGATAATATGAACATAAAACTTATAGTAATAGGAATATAAAATAACATCCCCCAACATAAGAAAGAGGATCTTAAAATAAATGACATAAAATAAAGTACTTAAAAAGAAAGAGAGAGGTAGGATCCCTTACCTCAAGTTCGAGTTGTCTTGTTCATTTATTTATATTCCTAAATAATAAAAATTGGTTGATTTATAATTGATTAATTACCTCCTTTATTATTCAATTCATATCAGATGTTATAATGTTGTAATAATTAGTTAATTATGTGAGTTCATATCAGACGTTTTTGTCAATGTTCGGTACATGAGTCAAAAAATGGACTTCTTATAATAACATGATGTTCATGTGGTCCCAAGTTCATTAAATCCAGAATTATATTCATAATTTATATGTAATATATATTATATATATCCATTATATTTACTTATAATAGTATATAAAAATTGGAGATAATAAATGAAACACACCATTCATGGAGACAGTAAGTCATACGTAGGCATGAATGCTACTTTCGTTTCCATATTATAATTTAATGGAATGAAAACATAATGATACATAGGTATATTATAATTACAGTATAATATATATTTTATATATGTTACATAATTTCATAAATTCTATCCTTTATATGTTCCACGTATGGCATAAACGAGTCATATCACTTTGAGGGGGCGGTAGTCCGCCCTTCCTAAAATGAAATTATCGTGTTTAACTATCATGGAAACCCTAAAGGTATGACACAAAAGAAAAATACAGATGCATAAGTAAAACATAAACATAATATATATTTCATATATAAATACAGTGACATCCTAATGTCCACCATGAGAGGTGGTAGGAGATAATAGAACAATCATCGTTTCGTGAGGCAGTAGTTTGTCGTCCACAGAAATTGTATGTTCTTCAACCATTAGATGGAGGTGTGTATAAGTGTAGCTCAAATACTTCTCATAATAACATCCTATTATATTTAATATACTACTTTTTTTTACAAAAAAGAGGAATAAAAAAAGTTTAGGGGTTGGCGAAGCAAAATAAAACAAAAGAACATAAGAGAAGACATTACCTTTAAATCGGGTAACTCTTTTTGGTTTGATCCAAAGGCTTAATTGTAAATGCATATGCCCAAAGTGAGGCTTATAGGATTAATATAGGGATTTTGAGAGATAATATGATCTGAGGTTGGATGATCCAAGGGCTTGATAGGTGTGGGTAAGGGGGTAGAGGAGGGGGTCTTTTATAAGAGGGAGGAGGGTCACTTTTGGAAAGTCTTAAAATGTTACTTTATTATAAATTGGTTTTCGGATTTTAAAGGTCCAAAAATAATATATTTCGAGGATAAGGTGATAAGGGTTCAAAATCCACCCATAGAATAGGTTTTTTACAAGTTTAAGTCTTAAATATTACCTTATATTTTCATTTTATTTAAATCGTTCATTAATGAGGTAATCACTGCATCATCATGGTGTCATAAATAAATTAATTTATTTAATGTCTAAAAATTATAAAAAAAATACCATGATGTAGGAAATATTTTTATATTTATAATTAATATTTATATTCAAAAATAAAACTTATATAACCCCATGTAAAAATTGTTTTAGTAAAACAATACATGTTTTTGACATTTTTATTTTTACTTTAAATAAAAAGTTATTAATGTCATTATCATACCCAAGTGGCTCCATTGGGCCCCCAAATTGAAACATGGATTGTATTGGTCGGAAATGACTTATCCTATAATGGTAGGACATGTTTAAAGGTATTTTTATATTTTTATAATATTATTTTTACCTTAAATTACCCTAATTACCTTTAATCGCGGTTAATAAAACTCAAAAGTTAATATTCACCAAAAATTATTTCCTTCCCATTGAACCAAATTTTACTTAATAATTAAAACCATGTATGTTGGATTTTTTAAATTCAATTCACATAAGTGTAAATATTTCATTTAAATGAAAAATTCAGTTTTTTTAACTACTACTTAGTGGTTTCACTATTCATCAAAAATTGATGTTTTTCAGAAAAATACCAAAACTTCATCCTAAGCTACATTTGATATTAAAAATTCGAAAATGATATCCATTTTACCAAATTAAAAACATAGAAGTTGCATTAATTAATTTATAATTTAATTCCCGCTATCAAAACAAATAGCGCGTTTTTAATAAATAATATCTATCAAAAGATTGACACTTGATTATGTCCAATTTCAAAGTGAAATTAATTCCAATGACCACCATTGAATTAAATGGTAAAAAAAATTCTAATTACACTTTAAAACCAATTAAAAAGATAATCTAACCATATAAATAAATTAGATTAAAATGAGTTTTTGAATTAAAATAGAGCATTTTTTCACTATTCATAAAAAATGAATTTTATCGGAAAAATAAAAAAAATTTACACAAAGTACATTTTGATGTCCCAATTTTAAAGAAGGATTTTATTATGTCAAATATAACATATAAAATTGAAAAAATTTAGTTTTAAAAATGGTTTCCCATCAAAAGGCGGTTAATCAGCCTTTTAAAAAATATTAGAATATCTATGCTTAAAATTGGATTCATTCACATTTTAAGCCTATGACATTTATTGGATAATTGAAAAAATATTTAACAAACATATATAATCATTTTGTAGTTAGTTTTTTTCATTCTTTCCATTACAACAGCTAGGCATTAACTACCATTTAAAATAATATTATTATATTATTAGTGTGCAACGTAAGATTTCAAAGAAACTCATTGTTGCGTATTGGGTATGCCATAGAACATAGCATTCAATTTAAATTAATATTAACATTTTATTCACAAATATTAATAAATATGAAAATTTAATATTCTTTATTTACCTGGGATGTTACATCATTCCCCTGTTTTGGGAATTGCGTCCTCACAATTTCAAAATTGGGCTCAGAAACATCATTGAAAGTCCCACATCGGAAAAAGAGTCGGTAAAACTATCACTTTAAAATAATGAAAGAGAAGTAAAAAAGGTTACCCGAGTTAACCCATACTAGGATTACATGTAGAAAAACATGGATATGGAAGTGAAAACAAAGGGTCAAGTTCTAATGAGGAGTTATAGAAAACATGATTAGGAGAAAGTCGACCACAAGAAAATCACAAACTTGTGATGGGTTAAACGGTATTTGATTTCCCAGTAGGAAAAGTTAACAGAAAACATTTTTTTTAAGTTACTTTTCATTGAGGAATTTATTTATGAGCTTAAATAAATTCTAAGGAAACATACATACTTGTAATGTAGACTTTCATCTCTTACTAGATTTCTTACACAAACTCATATTTTCTCCAAACAATGAGTATTCAAGATGACTTGTTCATATTAAGAGCGCTACAATCAACTTCGAGAGAATCGCATAATCCATAAAAGATGAACAATATATTTCCCATGTCTTTAGACCTTAACCATAACAAAAATGGTTAGTACAAGATCAGATAATCCTAAAAAGGATAATCTTTCACAAAAAGGAAAACTACTCTTAATCTCCAAAATTTGTCCAACAAAACCCAAAGTTCATCAATAACCATTAAATAAACAGTTGTCCATAAAATTATTCAAAGTAATCCAATCTAAGATTGATACCCAAATCTCATAAGGATTTAATCACATAGTCTTCCAAGATAAATCTTAACATTTATCTCCAAATAACATCAGTTACTCTTAAAGTCTCATATTGAAAATTAATTAACCCAATCACATATCCTTCCAAATAGGTTAATCATTTCCATAGATAACCCAAAATCAACTTATTCTTAATTGATAAAATCATCTAACTAAAAAGAAAAAGAAAAACTAACCAGGGACTTCACGTAGCCCAGTGGTAGGCGATAAATACCAGTCGTACTTTGGTTGTGGGTTCGATTCCCGCAACCTCGTTCGACGCGACGGGTTGTCACATGGTCTGTGTGTTGTCCCTTTTAAAAGAACTATATAATTTTATAACATTACTCAAAAAGAGATAAATTCATCAAAAATAACCATGGCATAATTTAACCTCAAGTTTATCTCATGCCTTTCATTTTCCATCATAATATATAGTAACCCATAATTACCTCAAAAGTAAGGATCATATAAACCCTAATGGTTACCTTTATAATTATTACATGAACTTCAACATAGAGTTGGTTCTCTCGTACATGATGTATTAGAGAACTCACCAAGGTTCAAGTGGTTAATCATGACTCCTGATAGTTGGTTTAGAATAACCACAAGAGTTCCCATTATAGCTCCCATATCATTCAGTTGTTCTTTCAGAAAACCGTCATAGTTTTCTTCACATCCACTGTTACTTTGGTGCCTTCTAGATCCAACCATTTACTAAAACCAAAAAGGTATGTGTCAGTATATCATTAGAATAATTATATAATATCTTATAAGGAGGGTAAATACTAAGATATAATTATTCATGTTATCTTAAACTCATTCACTTTATCTAAAACTATGACTCTTTCTGAAATCCTAACCATTATGGTAATGTGACTTATGCCTAAAGAATACCATAACCTCTAAAGTTATCTAAACCGATCTTTAATACAAACTATAAGGCCCTATCCTTAAAAATTACATAATCATGAATTAAATGAGTGATTAACATTGAGGATCTTTTCAGGTTTAGAGTTTTAGAGAATTAGGACATAACTATTACATCTCAAAGATTACAAAGTAGACACTTCTACTTAGTTTCTATTTTTTCATAAAATAAAAACTCTTAAAAAGAAACATGTTTAGTTTCATGTTTTAGACAGCATGACATTTCTTTGATCACATCCTTGACCCTATTCCACTTTATGTCCTGTGAAAAATATTTCAAAAACTTAGGATGAGCATAAAAATCCCAGAAAGAGATACACAAAGAAGGGAAACTGTTAGTTTTTCAAAAAAAAATAAGTAAATCATGAATACTTTATCATAAGTAATACTTTTCACCTTTATGAAATAGTAAATACTGTTCACTATATAAAAGATCATTGCTTACCCTTTTGTATCCAAAAGATCACCATAAAACCCATATAAACAACACATAACATATAAAGGTAACTTGGGACATAAACATGCTTAAAAGGAATAACCATATAGTCGACTTCCACACATATCATTAAATGGAATAGCCATACAGCTGACTTCCATAACCAATGCATTGGAGGTTATAATGTAACCACCCATCCAGGTATTCACGGCACCACCTGTCATTTTGTTTATCACGTAACCACCCATCGAATGTCCAAGTACCATTATAAAATCATAAGAAATAAAACAAATATAAAAGAAAGAATACATTTCCACATTTCAATCACAATATATCACTTAAATATATTGACATAAAAAATCCATTATCAAAACCATTTTCAATACCAAAATACATAATAGAGTATATGGTATTTATTTTCTTTTAAAAACATTACAGCTTGTTGTGGAAGCCAAAGATCAAGTAATACTTGCGACGGTAGAAAGGTCGTTGTCACCGAGTACATTAAAAGAAACATTACTTTTTTTCATTTAGTAAAACACTTCGTAGAAAAATATTCCCTTTGGATGAAATAAAAATTCAAAGGTTTTTATACAGTGTATAAAATAAAGTCTTGTATTAAAACAAAATATGACTCAATGAAAAGAGATTGAGACGAAGTCCCTTACAAAGACGGTATCCTTAGATTAAGGATAAATAAATTACGTAATTATGTGTGACAAATATAAATACAAAAAATATAAGTGGATATTAAGTGTAAAACAATTAGAGGTCATCCACACATATTCATAGCACGACATAATCAAGAAGTAGAGGTTTAACCCAAAGAATTGAAATTGGATTAAGAAGTTCCCTTCAAAAATTGATAGCCTAACGACGTCACTTTAAACTTCAGAAAATGAGATAATGAGAGATAAAAAAGGGTAACTCATCACTTGGACATAAAATTTACAGAAACAAGGATATATAAGAACGTATCCCAATATAAGAAGATGTAAATTAAAAGACCAAACAAAAATAAGTCTTTTAGAAAGAGGAGGGTGAAAGGTTCCCTTACAGATTTGGGTAAATTTCGAAACGTACACCCCATGAAAGAAGGGCCATACAATGAAGATGTAAATAAATATAAATTAAAGTATATTACACAAAGAATACAATCATGGGTAGTACATACCGAACACAAAAGGAAATAGTGGAAAATGTTTCATGAATCTCACGGGAATGAAAAGTGAGATAAAAACCCCTTACCTGGTTGTAATCAATCGAGTTGTATGACCAAAAGATAATAAACAACAACTGAATCACATAATACCATGAATATAAATATAATAATGATAATATATATGAAATTTCAGTACACAATACACCACATGAAATAAATAAGTGGTGAACAATGGAAATCTCATGGAATTAAAAGTGAGATAAGAAATCCCTTATGAAAATTCGACAACCTAACGACGCCACTTAAAACTTAGAAAAATGGATTGATGAGATCAAATAGGTTATATAATCATATGAATATAAAAATTATAGTAATAGTAATATAAAATAACATCCCCCAAAATAAGAAAGAGGAGTTTAAAATAAATGACATAAAAGAGAGTACTTAAAAAGAAAGAGAGAGGTAGGATCCCTTACCTCAAGTCCGACTTGTCTTGTTCGTTTCTTTATATTCCTAAATAATAAAATTTGGTCAATTTATAATTGATTAAGGAAATAATTTATTATTAAATTCATATCACATATTATAATGTTATAATAGTTAGTTAATTATGTGAGTTCATATTAGACATTTTTTTCGATGTTTGGTACATGAGTCAAAAAATGGACTTCTTATAATTACATGAAGTTCATGTGGTCCCAAGTTCATTAAATCCCGAATTATATTCATCATTTATATGTAGTATATATCATATATATACATTATATGTACTTATAATAGTACATAACATTTGGATAGAGGAGATGAAATGCACCATTCATGGAGACGGCAAGCCGTACGTACGCATGAACGCTACTTTCATTTCTATTTCATACTTTAATGGAATGAAAACCTAATAATAAATCGGTATATTATAATTACAGTATAATATATATTTTATATATGTTACATAATTTCATAAATTCTATCCTTTATGTGTTCCACATATGACATGAACGAGTCATATCACTTTGAGGGGTGGTAGTCCGCACTTCTTAAAATGAAATTATCGCGTTTACCTATCATGGAAACCATAAAGGTATTCCATAAAAGAAAAATAAAGAGGAATAATTAAAACATAAACATAAAATATATATCATATATAAATATAGTGACATCTTAATGGCCACCATGAGAGGTGGTAGGTGATAATTGAACAATCATCGTTTCGTGAGTTAGTAGTTTGATGTCCACAGAAACAGTATGTTCTTCACCCATTAGTTGGAGGTGTGTGTAAGTGTAGCTCGAATAATTCTTATAAAAACATCATAGTATATTAAATATACTGGTTTTGTTACAAAATAAAGGAATAAAAAGAGTTTAGGGGGTTGGAGAATCAAAATAAAACAAAAGAACATAAGAGAAGACATTACCTTTAAATCAGGTAACTCATTTTGATTTGAGCCAAAGGCTTCCTTGAAAAGACTTCTACCCAAATTGAGGCTTCTAGGAGTAATATAGGGATGTGTAGAGATAATATGATCATAGTTTGGATGATCCAAGGGATTTAGAGGTGTGGGAAAGGGGGTAGAGGTGGGGGCCTTTTATAAGAGGGAGGAGGGTCACTTTTGGAAAGTCTTGAAATGTTACTTTATTATAAAATGGTTTTCAGATTTTAAAGGTCCCACAATGATATATTTTGAGGATAAGGTGATAAGTGTTCTAAATCCATCCATAAAATATGTTTTAGACAAGTGTATGTCATATATTTTACATTATCTTTTCATTTTATTTAAATCGTTCATTAATGAGGTGATCACTGCATCATCATGGTGTCATAAATAAATTTATTTATCTAATGTCTAAAAATTATAATAAAAATACCATGATGTAGGAAATAGTTTTATATTTATAATGAATATTTATAGTCAAAAATATAACTTATATAACCCCATGTAAAAATTGTTTTAGTAAAACAATACATGTTTGTGACATTTATATTTTTACTTTAGATAAAAAGTTATTAATGTCATTATCATACCCAAGTGGCTCCATGAGGCCCCCAAATTGACCCATGGATTTTATTGGTCATCCATTACGTATCCAATAATGGTAGGACATGTTTCAAGGTATTTTTATATTTTTATAATATTATTTTTACCTTAAATTACCCTAATTACCTTTAATCGCGGTTAATAAAACTCAAAAGTTACTATTCGCCAAAAATTATCTTCATCCCATTGAACCACATTTTACTTACTATTTACAACCATGTATATCAGATTTTTGAAATTCAATTCACAGAAGTGGTAATATTTCATTTAAACAAAAAATTCACTTCTTTTTACTATTACTTAGTGCTTTCACTATTCATCAAAAATTGATGTTTTTCAGAAAAATACCAAAAAATAACCCTAAGCTATATTTTATATTCCAAATTCAAAAATGATATCCATTTTACCAAATTAAAAACATATAAGTTTCATTATTAAATTTATAATTTAATTCCCGCTATCAAAACAAATAGCGTGTTTTTAAGAAACGATGTCTATTAAAATATTGACACTTGTTTATGTCCAATTTCTAAGTGAAATTAATTCCAATGACCACCATCAGAATTAAATGGTAAAAAATATATTCTAATTACACTTTAAAACAAATTTAAAAGATAATATAACCATATAAATAAATTATATTAAAAGGAGGTTTTCAATTAAAATACAGCATTTTTAACTATTCATAAAAAATTAATTTTTTCTGAAAAATAACAAAAATTTACACAAAGTACATTTTGATGTCCTGATTTTAAATAAGGATTTTATTTTATCAAATATAACATATAAAATTGACAAAAAGTAGTTTTAAAAAGGGTTCTCCATCAAAAGGTGGTTAATCGACCTTTTAAAGAATATTATAATATCTATGCTTAAAATTGGATTCATTCGCATTTTAAGCCTCTGACATTTATTAGATAAATGTAAAAAAATTTAACAAACATATATAATCATTTTGTAGTTAGTTTTTTTCATTCCTTCCATTAAAACGGCTAGGCGTTAAATACCATTTAAAATAATATTATTATATTATTAGTGTGCAACGTAAGATTTCATATAAACACATTGTTGTGTATTGGGTACATCGTCTAACATAGCATTCCCTTTAAATTAATATTAACATTTTATTCACAAATATTAATAAATATGAAAATTTCATATTCTTTATTTACCTGGGATGTTACAAAACCTATAGGCTGGTTTGTGGTTTTGATTAGTTTAATGTGTGGTGTCCCGAACCTAAATAATAAATAATTCCCTATATTTTACTATATAAACCCACCCATGCTCCTACTTAATCTTCACTAAAATCCTTTGGATTTTGTCCAAACTTTTCCATCCTCTCTCTATAATCCTACAAAGGCTCCCCTAGCTCACAAGAAGCCTCTCTCAATCCCCTCACAGTCCTTTAGGATCACACTTCCAAGTAAGGGATTTCTTCCTTTCTCAATTTTGTCCAAATTTCATTATGTTGTTATGCCCTTTTATTTTCAATTAAAAATGTTGGGGTATGATCTCACACCTTCCCCATACTTCCCTACTTAAGTTTTCAGGATTAGATACCCATTTCTCTATCATTAATTCCTCCCAAGTACACCTGTTACCATGCAAAAATTCCATAAGGGATTTCCCTCTCCTCATTTACATTCAAGAAATTCTTTTGTATTACAGATATAAATTCCATTACCTATGTCGGGACCTATATCAATATAACCCCATTACTGTAAATTTCACATAAATATTATGAGACACTCATTCCACTCTCATCAACCATTTTTATGAACTTTTATGTCACGCATTTATGCTACTGAAATTGCACTGTGATTTTCCAAGCCAAAATAATTATGTAGTGAATACCATGCCCATTTATCCATCACAGATATTCACCTTTGTGAACATTTACTTAATGATTAAAGATTTTTATGTATAAATTCCACATTCCTTTATTGTGGAATAAATTATGATTGTTTATGAATCCGTGTTATATGATCTATGTGGCACACTTATGCATGAAATAAAATGTTTACGATGGTTGCACCCTGATAGCGCTCCAATGCATTGGGTAAAGTTTAGTATCATGATACATAAATTAAAATGAGTGTTTAATAATGATAATTCAATTGAAATAATGTTTCACTCATGATCCATGTGAAATGAGCCTAGGATCATGCTAATACCATGTTAAGTGTTGTTGCCACATTTCCATGTTATCATGCCTTTATGTTCATGTTTCTTTTATGATCCATTGATATGATTATTTCCTTAAATGTATTATATTCTTAATTTTATGCCTTTTTTACTCCCATAGTGGGATTTATAACTAACCCTTTTTTTATGCTTTTCATCAGGTTACCTCATGCAATGCTAAGTACGCGGGAATGTAGTGATCATTAAAGGAAGTTTTCAATAAAGATGTTTTGTTTCATGTTTTAAGTCGTTATGTAATGTTCCTAATCCCCAAATACACAAGGCCTATCAATATTCCATGTTATATAAAGTGAATATTTTATGTAATAAATCATTTTTAAGTGTGTAATAAAGAGCAGGGTTGTTATATAGAAACCCTAGGCACTAGCAAAGTAGACAATCCAAGCGACGTCGTTTCATCTACGGGCTTCATGTGTTTTTAAAATTTAAATAGTGTCTCATACATTTATATACCTAATCAAATTCATACTCATTGTATAACTTTAGTTCCACCCCATACTATAGATCCCTACCGGTGCCACTCCACACAAGTTCTCTTCTACTTAGATCCACCCTGCATCAAGTCTTCTTTGGCTATCCACTTCTCCTCTATATCTTGACTCTCCCTTTATTTGAGGTTGGCGGTATACCTCATAGTATTATTATAATATCCTATGATTATATCTTCTCTTGACAAATTTTTTAATCATCTTCATTATTTTCTTTTCATTTTACAAATATCTATACCTCAAACCATAACCTCTCCAATTTTCTATAAATACAACCAAAACATAATTAAACATGAAAATAATCATTTACCTGCCGTAAAAAAAAATTGAAAAACATAAATAGGTAAGAAAAAAAAGAAATTAATGATGAAAATCTCTATATAAATTATATTTATCATGGTATATGGATTGTTCTTAAGTGGTATAATCCACTGTAGAGAAGAAACATAGATGAAAGTAAAATAGATTTCCAAGTTGGTATAAATGAAATAATCATCTTCCTTTGATTAAATAAGATATTTTTGATAAAATGATTAAAGTAAAAATATTATGATGAAGTCATTATATCAAATTATGAAAAATGAAACTAAGGAAGTATGTGTAGAGGTTCTTTCATATTAGAGTACACACTTAAATAAAGAAAAGAGGGACTTTGTTGAAACATTATAGCATATTTAATTCCCTTTTATGATTAATTTTTATCTATTGGTGATAACATAGAAGTGTTATAAAAACCATAGGGGTGATTAATGATCAAAAGTGAGTGAAAGAAAAATTAAAAAACAATGCAAAATTTCATTTTAGGCATAATTACTAAGAGAGATATATATATATGGAAAACATAATATAATTAATTAAATCTTATTTATTATAATTTTAGAGTATGTGTCACAAAATGAATTTGGTCACCATCAAATCGGCACCAAACCCGGCTCATGGAAAGGGACGAAGGGCATTCCCTATCCCCATGGGCTGGCACAAGTGCCCGGGTATCATAAAAATTCATTTGGGAACGATTTACCTGAGTTTGGATTCATAAAATAACCAAAAACAAACAACAAACCAAATCTGAAAAATTATGCCAAACAAGACGTAATAAAAATTCATAACTGAGTATATGGGTTTACAAAAGACACAAGAGATTAAAAGGCGCATAAAATTAGGATAAAAAATATCCCATGAGACTCCACACGATAAGGGGTCATCACCCACGAGACGTCTCCACAACACCGCACCATCGAGAGAAACTAGCAACCTGAACCGCCATCGCCCAAGGCCATGCCTTTGCCTGTGTCAAACATGATCAAGTATACTTACACCCAAAGGTTTAAGTAGGTTGTGAGACTAATCCCAATAAGATGTCACCCAAGGATTCCAAGTTATAGGCATTATAAAATAAAAATCTTGCAAGAGTTATAAATAGAAAATGGTAGCATTTATTTCTAAAAGTGAAACTTTGAAATGAAAATAATGTTCAATGGGTATAACTTTAAAGAATGATTGAATTTGAAAAAAACATTAAAGCTACTGTTTTTTACATCAAAAATACCATAAGTCAAGGATAAATGTCAAAAAGGCCACGAGCACCAAGCATAGTAACACCCCTAGGTACTAGTTAGTTGTGAGCCCCAAGTACCTTGTACCTCGGTGAAAGTAACCATAATAAAAAAATTTCTCATGCACGAGCCACTAGTAGGTAGAATTCCCATAACCTAGTGGTCTCCAGTCATCTCCATTATAGTTTTGTTAGTGTTTTCCATGTCAAACTTGCTAAGTGAAGCATGGTCAAAACCCCTCTGTTCACTAGCGTACTAGTACACGTTAGCCCACCTAGTTACCTGGGCTTCCCCTCTTGTGCTCAAAAAATTTACTCATGTTATGAAAATCCATTTTAACAAATAATCATCAGTTATGGTCACACGCATTTCAAATGGTATCAACACATTCTTTTCACCTTTTATATAACCAAATAAACCACTTATAATTTCCATAGAACAATTTCAAGAAAAGTAACCAAACTTTGCACATAAAATTCATCTAAAATCCTGCTTTTAAAACCCAATAAAAACCAATATTATATGAAACCAGAAATTTCAGCATCAAAATATTTTTATAAATCCATTCCATGACTTATAAAACAATGAAAAAAGGCACAACATAGGTTGCACATGTAAAAAACCCATTTTCTCACAAAATTGGAACTTAAAAATCAACCGATTTGAAAATGCTACCCAAATAAATTTTTCTATTAAAAACAATGTAATGGGAACATAAAGGAAACAAAAATATAGCAATTAAACTCATCATAAAATACCTACATATAGAATCACCTACCAAAAGAGTCAAAACCCCCAAATCCTTGTGTGTCACTTCAACCACATCTACACCGCACCACAAGGGAGTAAGATTGAACCAAAAACCAGAGGATTCGACCAAGAAACTCAAACATAAAACCCTATTTACTAATACCTAGCTTCTTTACATTTTGGGATTCAATAAAAAAAGAATAAACCCTAAGAAAAAGGGTGGAGGAAGGAAGGGAACCATCTTACTTGATAAATCTCAATGTTTTTTGGATCTCGAGAAGTTAGGCCCTAATTCGTGATCAATCTGAGCTATAAAGAGAGGAAAAATAAGATAGGGGTGCGGATGGGTTCAGTGTGAACATTTCATAGGTGGAATCACTAAAAAAAGATAAAAAATGAATATTTTATGAAAGAATTAAAAAAACAATTAAAACTGCAAATGGGCTATCGGGTTAGCCCAATACCTAATTTGATCACCCAAATCCAAGATGCTAATGAATTTTTAAGGGGCCCAAATTTCTTTGGTGGTTTTAATAGTTAAATGAAGGTAATTTTTGAAGTTTAATGGATTAAAAAGTTTGAAAAATGAAGGATTTATTAAAGAAACGAAATTTATTTTTAAAACTAGAAATGGGATCTCGGGTTGGCCCAAATTTTAAAAACCCACCATTTTCTTCAAAAATGCATGGAGAACCCAAAAAACAAATCAAGAATGTAAATTAAATGAAAAATAAATTTAAAATATGTCATGTATGTGACAGATCTCCCCACCATTAAGGACTTTCCACCCTGTAAAGTCAACCTGATGCTTGATCAGAAAACAGGTTCGGGTACTCTTCCTCAACCCATGACTTTCGCTCCCATGACTCGTGTGTATCACTACCATGATACCAAATAACTAGGACCAATGTAATAGACTTTACCCTAATCAAATTTTCTTCTAAGTCCACTATTATCACTGGCTTCTCAAAAACAGATTCATCAGGCTCTATATCCAACTCCTCCCAATTCAGCACATGGGACAGATCTGAGTTATATTTCTTCAACTAGGAGACATGGAAAACATCATGGATGGATGTCAAATGAGAAGGAAAATACAACCTATATGCCACATTACCAATACGCGCGGTGATCTCAAAAGGTCCAACATACCTCAGTGTCAGCTTTCCCAGCTTTCCCAAGCAACGGTGACCCAGACGAGGGGCCACTTTCAGAAATACCCGATCACCCATAGAAAACTCTAGATCTTGATGCCTCTTATCAGCATATGATTTCTAGTGACTCTAATTTGTCCATAAACATTGCCTGATAAAAATGACCATATTAGATGTAACTTTCACAAGACTCGGTCCCAACAACGATGTCTCACCTACCTCATCCCAACATAGAGGGGACCGGCAAGGCCGACCGTAGAGCGCCTCAAAGGGATCCATTCAAATCGAGGATTGGTAGCTATTACCAATTCCAAATGGATATCCCACGAACCACTGAAGTCTAAGACACATGCACGAATCATGTCTTCCAGGATCTAATTTTCCCTCTCTATCTAACCATCTATCTAAGGACAGTACGTTGTGATCATCTTAATTTGGGACCCGAAAGATTTCTAAAGGCCTTCCCAAAACCAAGAGGTGAAGAGGGGGTCTCTATCTGAGACAACTACTGATGGAACACCATGAAGCCTTAACACCTATTGAATATAAAACTGTCCCAACTCATCCACTTTAGATGTATCTCTGATAGGAATAAATTAGGTTGATTTGGTCTGACGATCAATCACCACCCAATTAGAATTCTTACCTCGAGGTGTATGAGGTAATACAACACTGAAATCCATGGAAACCTCGTCCCACTTATAGGTAGGAATGGGTAATTGCTGAAGCAAACCAAAGGGCTTCTGATGTTCTTCTTTCACCTGCTGACAATTATAGTGTCTCGATACAAAGTTAGCAATGTCCCGTCTCATACCTGGCCACCATAAATTTCGACGAACATCATAGTACATATTGGTGGCACTAGGGTGGATGGACCACTATGACTGGAGGCTATCCTGCATTACCACCTTCCTCAGAGATAGAGGAACCACTAAACGGCCCTTAAAACACAAGATATCCTCGGGGTAAGAAGACCAATCAGAAGACATCTCCCCACCATGAAAAATTTGTCTCGATCGCTGGCATAACTCATCACTAGGCTTCTTTTGCTGAATCAATTCTAAAAGAGTTGGGGTAAACTGAATGCTTTCCAAGAATGCACTTCCACTGTGCTCCTTGGTCTCCACATGCATCTGAGCAAAGATTCCCATCAGAGTCTACTCATCACTGGACTTCCTCAAAGCCTGCACTGGTACTCATCTGCTCAAGGCATCTACTACAACATTACCCTTCTCCGGGGTATATATGATATCAAATTCAAACCCCTATAGGTATTCGATCCAGCGACACTGCCTCAAATTGAGATCTTTCTGTGAGAAGATGTATGACAAAGTTTTATGATCAGATTAGACCACAAACTTCTCCCCAAATAGATAGTGGCGCCAAGTCTTTAAAGCATGCATTACCGCCACTAGCTCCAGGTCATGGGTCGGATAATTCTTTTCATGTGGCCGGAGCTGGCGAGAGCCATACACTACCACATGATCATCCTGCATAAGCACGCACCCGAGACCCATACCTGAAGCATCACAATACACCACATAGCCTTTCCAATACTCTGGAAGGATCAAGACTAGTGCAGTAGTTAACCTCCTCTTCAACTATTCAAAGGACGCCTAACATTCTGGGCTCCGCACAAACTTCACCCCCTTCCTGGTGAGCATGGTCATGGGTGAATCAAGCTGAGAGAAATCCCGAACAAACCACCTGTAGTAACCTACCAGGCCAAGGAAACTCTTGATCTCAAACACGTTCTTAGGTTTCTCCCATGACATAACTGCACTGATCTTCTCTGGATCCACCGAAACTCCCTGCTCCGAGATCACATTCCCCAAAAACATCACCTCTCTGATCTAAAATGTAAACTTGTATAGATTTTCATAAAGCTGGTGATCCCACAGAGTTCCCAATAGGATCTGTAAATGGTACTCATGCTCCTCCTCGGATCCAGAGTAAACTAGGATGTCATCCACGAACACCATGATGTATAAGTCGAGATACTAGTGGAACACCCTATTCATGAGTGCCATAAATACCACTGGAGCATTGGTCAATCAGAAGGGAATGACCAAATACTCATAGTAGTCGTACTGAATTCGGAAGGTTGTCTTTGGGATATCTTCCTCTTTCACCCTGAGTTGGTGATAACCCGAACGCAATTCTATTTTAGAAACCCACTTTTCCCCCTTCAACTGATCAAATAAGCCATCTATTTGGGGAAAAGGATATTTTTTCTTGATGGTTACCATATTCAGATTTCAGTAATCTATACACAACCAGAGGGATCCATCGGCCTTCTTTGAAAAAATAACAGGAGCGGCCCAAGGAGAGACGCTCAGGTGAATGAATCCTTTGGATTCTAAATAGTCTAGTTATAACTTTAATTCCCTCAGCTTGGTGGGGGCCATAAAGTATGAGGTAAGAGATATGGGCTGTGTCCCCGGAGCCAAATCAATCGAGAACTCCACATCCCGTTCTGGGGGCAAGCCTGAAAAATCATTTGGAAATACCTCTGGGAACTCATCCACCACATGAGGTAAACCACCCTCAAGAGCATGACCATCATCTTCTAGTGAGAGAGATGATAGTTGGAAGATAAGATTCCCTAACTCTGGGAGTGGAGGTCCTGCACGACCTGAACGAGGGTCCCATTCCCCAAGAAAAACCTATGGACTACCATAAGGTGCCACAAAAACCACCTGACGCCAATAGAAATTGATGTGCGCATGAAAATGTATCAGCCAGTATATACCGAGGATTACATCAAAAGGTTCCATATCCAAGACCAGTAAGTCCCACACCATCTCCACCCCGACATGGAGAGCGCACATGAGGGACACTTGAGACCCTACTCCTTCTTCTTTCCCAGCGGTGTCACCAACTCCATCACGAAAGATAAAAGCTCAATTGGCAAGTTTTGTGTGCTCACAGTACGTGTAGATATAAATGAAACTGAAGCACTAGTATTAAAAAGAGCATAAGATAAAGAATATGCAATCAAAACAGAACCTCATACAGTCGATGTCCCTACATATGATCTTGCTGGTTCCTTCTCCACAGCATGAAGATGCCTCGTCTCTTCCTTAGAATGACCACTCGCCTGTGGCTCTGACCTAAACTGGCTCTGCCCAAAAGATGATCCAGCACTACCACCATGGCCACCAAACCGAGATCCCCATGTCCTCGATGGATCTAACTGAGTTGGCACTCCCCTAGGATCCATGGATCCTTCCCCACTTTGAAGTGGATATGCTATCCCGCAAAATCGTTGCACATGTCCCATAACTCCACACTGGAAACAGGTCTTCTAAGGATGAGGGCATGTTGGACGGATGTTCCCTATCTTCCCAAACTGTTGGCACATGACAGTCCTCACATCTGAAGCCACCAATGAAAACTTCCTAGAAGAGTGGCCTGAACTACCACCCCCCTTTTTTACCTACTCTTCTGGCTTCCTCTTCTTTCCAGATGAGCTACTAGTGCCCATAGAAGATACCACTCCAAAGATCCCAGACTTCCCCTTCTGCTCAATCTCTACCATGAAATCATGATCGACCACCTCAGTATAAGTTCCCAACTTAGATAAGAATACATGTGAGTAAATTTATGGTCACAGACCCTTCTCAAACTTCCGAGCTTTAAAGCTCTCATTAGAAATAATGTCAGGTGCATACCACACTAGATCAGCAAAACGGTTAGCATATTCCATTACTGAATGATCTCCCTGGTAAAGATCCATGAATTCTCGAGATCTGGAATAGGATAGAACCTCTGGACAATACTGCACGTTGAAGATGGACTTAAAATCTCTCCAACTCATGTTTTCATGCTTCCCAGATAGAAGCACCGATTCCCACCACCTACGGCTAGGACCCTCTAGCTGAAAAGAGGCACATTTCACCCTAACCTCCTCAGGTGTGTCCAGGAACTCAGACATATGCTTTATATTCTCGATCAATTCCTCTTCCTCTTGAGGCTCTGAGCTACCTCAGAAGCAACGGGGTTTATTTATCATGAACTCCTAGGCCTTATCCTTCTTGGGGCCAGACTCATATTCTCTAGCTAGAGTAGGAGCCAAAACCACTCCCTATCCCAGATCCTGGACATCCTGTACCACAGATTCTATCATCCTTTGATCGAGTGGTGTGGGAGAACTCTCTCCGACTTTTTCCCATGGGTGCATGGGAGCTTTCCGAGGAGGCATGTTGCTACAAAAGGCAATAGTCACAAGAATAAAAATCAGTACAATAGTTCTGAAAATTTCAGGAATAACATCAAATATAAATAATCCAAACACATTACAATAGTAAAATAAACAACTACTTCACCACACTCGATGTCCACATGTAGTCTTCAGCCCACACGTCTCACCTAGAAGTGAAGATAAACAACCAATTCGGACATCCCATGGTGACTTGCAGTCTGTCACGAGGGGTGTGGGCCAGGAACCTGAATCATGAATAAACTCCGATCCCCAACAGTCCTATCTCATGTCTATCACGACTCATCCCAAAATAATAATATAACTCAAAAACATTAACCTCCTCTAATACCATTTTGTCACGAATCGAATCTGGTCACCATCAAACTCGCACAAAACCCAGCACATGGAAAGTTCCTAAGGGTGTTCCCTATCCCCACAGGCTGGAATAAGTACCCGAGTATCATAAAAATTCATTTGGGAATGATTTACCTGAGTTTGGATTCATAAAATAACCAAAAACAAACAACAAACCAAATCTGAAAAATTATGCCAAACAAGACTTAATAAAAATCCAGAACTGAGTATATGTGTTTAAACAAGACATAGGAGGTACAAAGGTGTGTAAAAGTAGTAGAAAAAAATATCCCATGAGACTCCACATGACAAGGGGTCATCACCCACGAGTCGTCTCCACAACATCGCACCGTCGAGAGAAACTAGCAACCCGAACTGCCATCGCCCAATGCCTTTCCTTTGCCTGTGTCAAATATGATCAAGTCTACCTACACCCAAAAGTGTATGTATGGTTTGAGACTAATCCAAATAAGATATCACAAAATGATTCCAAGTGATAGGCATTATAAAATAAAAATCTTTCAAGAGTTATAAACATAAAATGGTAACATTTATTTCTAAAAGTGAAACTTTGAAATGAAAATAACTTTCAATGGTGATAACTTTAAAGAATGAGTGAATTTGAATACAACATGAAATATATTGGTTTTAAAATCCCAAAATACCCTAAGGAAAGGATAAATTCCAAAAAGGCCACGAGCACCAAGCATAAGAACACCCCTAGGTACTAGTTAGTTGTGAGCCCCAAGTACCTCGTACCTCGGTGAAAGTAACCATAATAAAATTCGTTCTCATGAAAAAGCCACTAGTAGGGAGCATGAACATATCCTAGACGTCTCCAATCATCTCCATTATAGTTTTGTTAGTTTTATCCATGTCAAACTTGCTAAGTGAACCATGGTCAAAACCCCTCTGTTCACTAGCGTACTAGTACATGTTAGCCCACCTAGTTACTCGGGCTTCCCCTCTTGTGCTCAAACAATTTACTCATGTTATGAAAATCCTTTTTAACATATAATCATCAGTTCTGGTCACACACATTCCAAACAGTAGCTACACATTCTTTTCACCATTTATATAACCAAATAAACCACTTATAATTTCCATAGAAAAATTTCAAGAAAAGTAACCAAACTTTGCACATAAAATTCATCTAAAATTCCACTTTTAAAACCCAATGGAAACAAATATTATATGAAACCAGAAATTTCAGCATCAAAATATTTTTATAAATCCATTCCATAAATTATAAAACAACACAAAAAGTCCCAACAAAGGTTGCACATGTAAAACACCCATTTTTCACAAAATTGAAACTTAAAAATCAACCGCTTTGAAAATGCTATCAAAATCAATTTTTATAGAAAAAAATGAAATAGGAAGATAAAGGAAACAAAAATACATAAATCCAACTCATCCTAAAATACCTACATATGGAATCACTTACCAAAAGAGTCAAAACCCCCAAATCCTTGTGTGTCACTTCAACCGCACCTCTGTCGTACCACAAGGGAGTAAGATTGAACCTAAAACCAAAGGATTGGACCAAGAAAATCAAAATTAAAACCCTAGGTACTAAGAACTAGCTTATGGACATTTGGGGATTCAATAAAAAAATAATAAACCCTAAGAAAAAGGGAGAAGTAAGGGAGCGAACCAACTTACTTGAGAAATGTGGATTTTTTTTGGAGCTCGAGAAGTTCGGCCATAATTCGTGATTAATATGAGCTCCAAAGAGGGGAAAACTAATATGGGGGTGTGTCTGGGTTCAGTGGGAATATGTGAGAGGGGTAATCATTGAACTAGGATAAAAAATGAATTTTTTATGAAAGAATTAACAAAAACAATTAAAACTGGAAATGGGCTTTTGGGTTGGCTCAATACCTAATTTGATCACCCAAATCCAAGATGCTAATTATATTTTAAGGGGCCCAAATTTCTTTGGAGGTTTGAATAGTTAAATTAAGGTTATTTTAAAAGTTTAATGGGTTAAAAAGTTTGAAAAACTAAGGAGTTATTAAAGAAACAAAATTTATTTTTAAAACTGGAAATGGGCTCTCGGGTTGGCCCAAATTTTGAAAACCCACCATTACCTTTAAAAATGCCTGGAAAACCCCCAAAACAAAGCAAGAATGTAAATTAAATGAAAAATAACTTTAAAATATTTCATTTATGTGACAAATTAATGTGACAACAAGGCCCCAGTGACAGCACAGCCACCCTGCCTCAACATGGTCGTCGGGTCCTGGACCATCACCCAAATCCAAGATACAAATGAATTTTTAAGGGACCCAAATTTATTAGGTGGTTTGAATAGTTAAATGAAGGTAATTTTGGAAGTTTAATGGGAGAAAAAGGTTGAAAAACGGAGTTATTAGAGAAACAAAAAAATTTAAGAATGGAAATGGGCTCTCAGGTTGGACCAAATTTTGAAAACTCACCATTTCCTTCAAAAATGCATGGAAAACCCCCAAAACAAACCAAGAATGTAAATTAAATAAAAATGCCTTTAAAATATGTCACGTATGTGACAAATGGGCCCCAGTGACAGCACAGCCACCCCACCTCAACATGTTCGTCAGGTCCTGGCCCACCAGGTACCACCAGTTACCCCGCAGACACATGGGGCCCACCCTAGGGTCCACCCACATGCCTGAACGGGTCATATGACTAAGAAGGTCACCCATACGGACCACTAATCTAGTCCAAGCACGTATAACTATGAAGTTCTAATCAGGTAGGCTCCCAAAAATAAAGGTGCACCTTGTTGACATGACTCATATCATTTAGTCATTTAACTCTATCATTTTGGGGTGTTACAATCACCCCCCCCCCCCCTTTAGAGAACAACGTCCTTGTTGTGGGCCCTACATCTCAACCCAGGAAGTGCACCGCACTTAAGGCTGGGTACCACCTCTGATACCAAATGTGACAACTAAGCCCCAATGACAGCACAGCCACCCCGGCTTAACATGGTCGTCGGGCCCTGGCCCACCAGGTACCACCAGTAGCCCCGCAGACATGTGGGACCCACCCAAGGGTCCACCCACATGCATGAACGGGTCATATGACTAATGGCAGTCCCCACAAGCCAACACTTGTCATTTCCAGTGTGTTTTGTCCTCACTCACACACACCCTGATAGACTTCCCAGAAGTTCACCCATCCTAACCACTAATCTAGGACAAGCACGCTTAACTATGGAGTTCTAATCAGGTAGGATCCCGAAAAGAAAGGTTCTCCTTATTGACATGTGTCATATCATTTTGTCATTTAACCCTTTATCATTTTGGGTTGTTACAGTATGAATTAAATAAGATTAAAGGTTTGGGTAATTGATTATATACTAAGTGGTGATTCAATCTAGGAAAATATGGAAAATAAAATACTATAATAATGTTATAGTTGGATGCATATCGTCTGAATTCATTTGATTTCAGTATTAAGGGGAGAGTAGTACTAGGTAAGAAGTTAAAAGTTAAGAAAAAACTAAAAGGGAAATATTATCGGATCCTAAAGATTTTAGTTGGATTTTTTTTATTCCAGTGAAGAAAGTTCAACAACCTATATGGAGATGCAATGAATAATTTATAATGATGTTTTTTCTCACATTAATGAATAGAGGACCTTATTCATGTGTCTTAAACCTGAAGGGATGAATGTTTTAAGGAATGAGACAAGAATTAGATCATATTAAAGGGGTTTTTATATTCATTATATAAGTTTCGGAATCAATAATATCCTTATATTTTAAAATAACACTATGTTTGATAGTGTATACAACACACGACACTTAGCTTAAATGAACCATTAAATATTAATACATAAATTTTATAGTTATAACTTAGCCCTCAAATTAGTGGGTGTGAATAAGATTAACTGCATAATGAAATATATATATATATATATATATATATATATATATATAATGGTCTTACTCAATATAAATTTATTGATTAATTCATAATAAATAAGAACTATATTTTTCAGTAAAGTCATTTTATGCTTCAAAAATATTTTTCTTTCAAAATTGGTTTTTACTACTCTGTGAGAAAATATTGTAATTAATTTATGTAAATTTTAGAAATTATACTTAATAAAAATAATATCATTTTTTAATTAATGGTGTTAAAATTATAGTAGGATGAATGATTTATAATTTTTTGAAATGTTTAATTTTTCAATGAGTAGTAAAAATAATGATTTTTGTTAAAAATTTTCTTTTTTGTTTCAAGAATTTAAATAGTTCCATTTTATTTTAAAATAGTTTCAAAGTGATATTAGTTAATTTACATATTTATTAATAAAATTAATATCATTTTAATTGACATTATAAGTAATTTTGATGTAAAAACATTTTAATTCTTAAAAATATATTTTTTTAGAAAAATCATTTTTCATCGTGTTTTCCATGTTTAATTTTAAATTAAATTATTCCAATTATGTGAATTTAATTTTATAAAATGGATTCCATATTTATAATCAGAATAATTAAAATTATATAATTATGTTAACTTAATTTTTATTCTATATTAATTGTAATCATAGTAAACTTTTTGTTGTCACAATAAAGGTAAAACGGGTTAATTAAGGTTAAAACTAATATAATAAGGCTTCAAACTTTTATGAGTTTATTTTTTTAATAATAATAAAAGATATTAAAATAAGACCTTTCGTTTCCATTTAGATTCGATTTTTACCTTTATAATATTTTAAGTAAAGGATAAAGTCAAAAATGCCACCCTCTTACTTTTAATATTATTAATATTTTATGAAATAGATAAAAACAACTTACATCTATTTATAAAAGTGTATATTAATGATAAAATATTTATGGTAATTTATTTCTAATTTTTAGTGATAATATAATTACCTTAAATGTTTACGTAATGTTCATAATGTGTGTGAGAAAGCAGTAGAACAAAATCAAGTAAATGATTTTAAAAACTCTAAAAGTAATATTTTGTGGATGATTTATAGTTTAAAATAAATTTTATAAATCAATATAACATATTATGTATTTGTTAAAAGTTTATATTCTTAATACATTACTATATTCTTATCTTTAAAGTCAAACTAAATGAATAGTTTCGATAATGACATTAGTGATATTTTATATTAAATAATATTTTATTAAATTATTTAAAATTCTTGAAAATATTTAAAGAGAACAATTAAGAAAATAAATGGCCTAAAATTTCATCCCTTTTCCATTTATGATCCAATTTTCAACTTATAAGTAAAATTAGGACCCTTTAATATAGAAAAGTCATTACTGCAGTTAAGGTTAAAATTAGTTTACCAAGGGGTTAAACTAAAATATATGGTTTAAAATAATATATAAACTTGTTTAAATTTTGTTTTATTATTATATTAAGACCATTTACTTCTTATATTTTAATTTATTTCATTTTGGAACTATTTTACTTTAGTTATACACATATTATATTATAATATTTCATGAATTTCCAAAAAATCCTCACCTCCCTTACAAAAGGACACCCCTCCTTTCTCTCATTTACACTACTTTGAGAAATATATCATATAAAAACCCTATATAATTCTATTATAAAATTTCCTAGATATTAATTAGAGGCTTTTTTATTCTTAAAAGGCCATTCTTATGTTTTTTAATAAGGGTTCTATATGTGGTATGCTGAAGAAGAGGTAATCATCCAAACTGATCTCTTTCAATTTATTTCTTCTTTTTCCCCATTAAAATCATCTTTAAAAAAGATAATATAATAACCTAAGTTTATATTACATAATTAAGTTTTATTATGACTATTTTATATCCTTTTTTCATCTCTTTTTCCATCTTATGAGGAACAAAAACATTATTCGTGCATATGTGTGGACTACCATAACCATGAAACGATGTGTTTTGTTTTCCATCAGCACCTATTATTGAATTTTATAATGTCAGATTTAATATATATATATATTCATGACTTAATTATCATTCTTAAAATATAATTTATCATCTATTTTCTTACCTTTCCATCCATTGAAATATGATAACGATGTTCGTGTGTACGTGTGGATTACCACTTTCATGGAGCGATTTGATTTTTTCCATCATCGCACCACAAGGATAATATATATAAGGTTTTAAATATATAATATTATATTTATTATATAATAATAAATATATAAATATCAAACAGTACTTACATTCTTTATTTCATGTTTGCTAAAAAATTAAAACGTTACTCATGCATGCATACGGATTATCATCTTCATGATTGTAACATAATTAATTTTTAAAACCATATTTCAGGGTTGATTTTAAAGTATAATTGATGGATAAAAATTATAATTATTTCATGATTATTATTCTATATAATATGTAACAATGACCTCTTTGACCACGATCAACATACTGAAGTCATTTTTAAATTATGAACTGAACATCCTAAAAATATTTGGCATGGACTTAACTGATTAAGTAATTAAGTATTTACTTGAAATAAATGAAACAAATGGTTTAATAATAAATTAATAAACCTCTTAAAGTTTCATAAATAATTAAATAATTTATAAAAGTTTATTATACAGTATTTAAAGTATATACATGGAAACTATGGAATCAAGGTAAGGGATTTCATCTCAATTTGACTTCATTGAGGAATAAACAATTTTATACACCTAATTTAATTTATATGGTGTATATCACACCCCTTTTAAAGTTATATCATGAATACTACATAATTAATGGTATTTTTAGTTGTAATTAATGTTAATTAATCCCTGTTGTTTTCATTCGGAAGTTATTAAAGCGGTAAGGGGTTTATTAACTCAATTTACATTCATTAAGTTATATTTATACTTCATTGAATTTTTTATGTCATGATTATGTGTGAATTCATATATAAATTGTTTTATTTTTAATATAAACTTTTTTATGGGGATTCACATATTTTCACATAATCTCTTCATGGATTAATTATCACTTCAAAGGTTATAAACTTTACAGGGGTTTTCCTTGCCATTATCTCTTTTTATTGAGACATGTTTCATGTTGTGCACCATGATCTAATTTTATGGTGTACTTACTTAATAATGAGTTTATTTTTAAATATAAATTCAGTAAATTATTGGTATTTTAAGATACATCTCATACTATTTCTTTAAATAACATTTTATTTGAAAGTTACCAATGCGGTAAAGGCTTTATGTTACAATCTTCTTTCTTTTCGAGATTTTTTATGATCAATGTTACTTTAGGGGAAATCATGTGATATTTTTTCCTTTGAACCAAATATATTTTATTATAATCCTTTTATTAATGTCTTTAAAATTTTTATTTTATATTTTCTCTCTTATTGATTAAATAAACATCAATAAATTTGTTTGTAAGTGATATTGATCTTGTGTCTTCTTTTAGATCAGGAATCAATCTCTTCCATATCCATTTTTTCTGAAATTATTTTAATAATGTTCTTATATAAACAAAAATATTTATAAAAGTTATTTTACATGGTCTTTTCCCTTCTTCTATAAGTGTTTAGAAGGAATTTTCATAATATTTTCCACATGGGTTTCTTTTAACTATCTTTACGAAAGTTTAAAAAGAATTTTTATTTTCAACATTTTAAAAATGAACATATTTCCTATTATCATGACAATTATTTGGTTTTAATATTGCTTTATAATTTTACAATTATATTTTCAAATAAAAGGTTTTTTAAAGTATTTTTTGAACTTTATGTTTTTAAAAGTGGTTTTCAAAGTGCAAATGGTATTTTCCTCAAGAATGTTTGTAAAGTCCTTTTTAAGATATTTATACTCATCAATGTCAACAACCAATTGTTTTAATTATGATCTAATGGGGATATTCTATAATGATACATCATTATTATTTATTTGGAATATAATGATTATTTCGAAGATATTGTGATGGAACTCGATTCTTTTCCACATATAAATCAAGTTACAAAAAACAATGGTCATTTTTATATTAAATAATGAAATATTTTTGTGTTATGATTATTTCATGGTTAGGGGACATTTTTTATTATTATTGGAGATAACGATATAGTTTATAATGAATTTTGATCCTGATATATCCTTCCAATGCATTTGGTAAAGATGAAAGAGTTGACTAAATGTAATCAACTCCAAAGAGACGATGGAGTTAACCAATTAACAGGTTACTCTTAAAAGATTATGGGTATTAACCATGTAATTTATCCCATCTATAAGTGTTATTTTAATGGTTCAATTAAGATAATTTTCCAACATACCAACACATTTTATTCATGTTTTCTATGAGTTATTAATGATTCATTTGATCAATATTGGCATCGCATGGCTTATGATTATTGATTCTTATGACTCTTTAATTTCATAAATATTTATTCCATGTATCTTGTTTTAAGATCTAGGATTTTATAGGTATGATTTATCTTATTTTATGATCATACACTTTTATTATATCATTATAACATTATGTTAATCTTATTCTCACCGATGACATTTAATTGTTAATGATTATGTTTACCCTTACTCAGTGTTTGAGCCCACCCTTCTTATGTTTCCATTTAACCAGGCTATGAAAAAAGGTTTTAAGTATTTTATTCCTAATAATTTTACTATATGTTAATAACTTATTGGTAGATGACATAAATTTTTACAAACCATTTGTTTATATATCCAAGTTATTATATAAGAGTTTTTCTAATTTTCTAAAACTCTAAACCCAAAAGTTCTTTGGGTATATAAGTGGTAAAATATTTCCTTTTGATGTTGTTAGTTTTAGATGGTTGAAATTGGGTCACATTTATTTGTATCAAATCCATAAATATAGATATTATGTTTTAGCACTGGATCCGGGAGTTCATGTCCAGGGCTATTATAATTTCTACTAGATAAAGTTTTAGACAACATTATATATTAGGATGCTTTCATGTGAGGTTATCTTAAGATTTTTGGATTCTATCATGGGTTTATAAGTTTAGGGTTGATCATAAGTTTAAAGGCATAGAAACTCCATTTTAGGTTTTATTTGATGGTATTTTTATGTGTAAAATTATATTTTGGGAGATGTTTTATTGGGTAGAGGTGTATATAACCCTTAGGTTTAACATGAAGGATTATTTTGAAAGAATGCTATTAATTTTTTAGAGATGTAAGATGAATGGTATGATATAACATTTGAGGTTAAAACATTTTTTAATGTTGAGGTTATTGAGTTAATTATGATGTAGGATTATTTATTTCTGGAATGATCTATGTTGAACCTATGGTATTATTATGGAAATTTTGGATATTAATTTATTATTTATTCATATGAAGGTATATACATTTGTGATATTATCTTAAATTGGGCTAAATATTTTAGTTTTGGTTAATATATGAAGATAGTTTGAATATATTTTTATCCTTTTTATGATTAAGTGATCCATTATAATTTTATGTTAGTTATTTAGGCATGAAAAATTCCTCTTAAATACTAATCATTTGGAGTAAAATATGTGATTTTAGTAGAAATTTATTAAAGTATGAAATTAAACTTTTTAAGTATGTATATTTAGTAATTTTTCTATTCTAGATAAAAATTAATTCCTCAAATCTAGTAAAATTATGTTGAAAAAAAATTTATCCTATCACCTTTATTTATAATGAATCTATGGTCTTTTTCTCACTCAACTGGTTTGTGGTTTTTTGTCATTAATTTTCTCATGATCATTCACATTAATTTCTCCAATGTTCTCTATCACTATCCATAATTATTGGGACATTAAAGTTTCCTCCTTGTCCATATTTTTACTTCCTATTAATTTTCCCATATTCGTAAATCTAGTTATGTGTTATTCCAAATGAACTTCATACTTCCTTTTCCTTATTTACTATAGGATGTTTTATTAAAATAAATTTTGATGTGGGATTTCAAGAAAGTTATTTCCAAATTTAAAACCCCTCATTACCAAGATTATATTCAAATTTTGAGAACTCAATTTATTAATAGTGGAGAATTTAATATCCATATATTTTAAATAAACACTATGTTCGGTAGTGTATACAACATGAAACATTGAGCCAAAATGAACCATAAAATATTAATAATTAAATGTTATAATTATAATATATCTGTTAAATTAGTAGGTATGAATATTATTAAACTCATTATAAAATTTATATAATTTTCCTACTTAATAAAAAATTATTTATTAATTATTAATAAATCACACAATTTTTGAACAAAGTCATTTTATGCTTTGAAAATATGTTTTCTCCAAAAAATGGTTTTTATTGCTTTTTGTGAAAGAATGTTATAATTAATTTATAGAAATTTTAGATATTTTATTTGATAAAATATATATCATTTTTGAATTCATCAAGTCAAAATTATCTTAGGATGATTTTTTTAGAATTTTATGATAATATTAGTTTTTCAACGATTAATGAAAAATAATTATTTTATTGGAAACATTCATTTTTTTCAAGAATTTAAAAATATCCATTTTGTTTTAAAATGGTTTCAAGGTAACCTTTGTTAATTTATATAATAAATAATCATATTGAGGATATTTTAATCGATATTATGATTTATTTTTATATAAAAAAAATTTATACTTAAAAAATATATTTGTCTGGAAAAATCATTTTTTATCATGTTTTATATGTTTAATATTAAATTAAAATTTTATACTAATATTAATTGATTTCAATAAAATGGATTCGTATTTGGAATCAAAATAATTAATATTAAGTAATAAGTTCAACTTATTTTTTTTTTCAAAATGAATACTAACCATAGTAATTTTTTGTTACCATAATAAAGGTAAATAGGTTAATTTTGGTTAAAACTAATTTTATAACGTTTAAATTCATCAAAAACTTACCTAAATTTTATTATATGAGTCTACTTTGTCTATAAACATCCAAAATTAAAAAATATGACCATTTTTTCTATTTAGCTTTGATTTTGACCCTTATAATATTTTAAGTAATAGATAAAGACAAAAATGTCACTCTCTTACATTTCATATTATTAATATTTTTTGAAATGGATAAAAACAACTTTTGTTCAATTATAAATGGTTATTTTAAATTAAATTATTATTTTTTATCATGGTGATTTATATTTATTTTTTGGTGATGAAATAATTACCTTAAATTCTTACACAATGTCAACACAATGCTTGTAAAAGGAGTAGAAACAAATTAGGTAATTGATTTTAAATAAAGGTAATATTTTTGAATGATTTATAATATCCTAATAATTATATAGATAAATATAAAATATTAGTGATGTGTGAAAGGTTTATATTCAATACACATTAATATCTACTTTCTTTAAAGTCAAACTAAATGAATAGTTTAAAAAATGACATTAATGGTATTTTATGTCAAATAATATATTATTAAATTATTTCAAAGTCATAAAAATATTTCAAGTGGACAATTATGGTGAAAAATGGTTGAAAATGTCATCCTTTATCCATTTCAGATTATATTTTCACCTTATAAATTACCCTTTAATATTCAAAAATTCATTACCATGGTTAATACACATGAGCCCTAGCCTGGTTGGTTAGATTCTCAAAGTGCATACCTATATGTGTGGTTTGATTCCTAGCCACTACTCATTGCTCTCCATTTATTTTTTGGGTAGGATTTCTCTTCCTCAGATGCAAGCACATGGGAGGGATGGCATTATCACAATGAACGCGTACAGTGATGGAAGACAGTGTTTGATGGGCCTATGGGTATGACCCAAAGCTAGAAGTAGGGGTAGTGGCCTCCGACGGTGCTGATAAGGGATGACAGCAGGGGTAATGGGTCTCCAAGGGTGTTGATACTTGGGTGCTGGTGGAAGCGACATAGGTAGTCCTATACTCTAATGATGCGGGTGCACAATGATGATAATGGGGATGCCACATTGGATAGAGAAATCACATGGGGATTGAGGATAAGGTTGGTTGATGGCTCTAGTGGTGTAGCTGCAAGCATGCGTAGGATGGGTGGATGTTGTGTAGTTCAGTCAAAATAACCCATGGGTTAGGGCTTTCTGGCTATGTATTAGGCTCTCATGCCCAATATACTTTTGGTCCAACAATGGACCTACAGGTCAGTGTCTATAGGCCATGTAATGGGTTCCTCTCAACCTAAAAAAATATGTTTTTCTTCATTTCTATAAAAATGGGTATTTCCCCTTTCAATTTAAAAAAATTCACTGTTATGGTTAAAATCAATTAACCAAGTGGTTAAAACAAAAGATAAGGTTTAAAAAACTATCTAAACCTATATAAATTTATTATTTTGATTACATTTTTCCAATATCCTCCTTATCTATAAATAAATTTCATTTTGGAACCATTTTATATGATTTAGATAAATATTATATAATAATATTTCATGAATTTCTAAAAAAGGAAACTCATTTATTATAAAAGGAAACCCCTCCTTTCTATTATTTATACCACTTTGAGCCATATATCTCAACCAAACCCTACCCAATTATATTTTTGGATTACCTGTCCATGAATTATATATTATGGTCTTCTTAAAAGATCATTCCATAGGACCTTAAGAAGGTATCTAAGAGAGTTTTATCAAAGAATGGGTCATTATCCAACCCGACCTCTTTCAATTTATTTCTTCTTCTACAACCTTAAAATATTATTAAACCATAATGATATAAAAACATCAGTATCTTTTATATATTTAAGTTTTATTATGACTATGTTACAACCATTTTTCATCTTCTTTGTCATCCTATGGGGAACGAATGCATCGTGTGTGCGTACGTGTAGACTACCACCCCCAGGAAGCGATGTGTTTCATTTTCCATCATCACCTCTCATGGATATTTATAATTATATATTTAATATATATATATGATATTAATGAAATAATTATCATTCTATAAAGATAATATATCATCAATTATCTTACATTTTCAATCATTGAATAGTTGTAATGTCATTCATGCATATGTATAGATTACCACCTCTATGAAGCTATGTGGTTCATTTTTTCATCATCATATCACATAGATGATATATATAATGTATTTAAAGAAAAAATATTATATTTATGATATAATAATATTTTATAAATAAAAAAATAATATTAAACTTCTCTATTTTATGTTCTTTGAAAAATGGAAATGTAACTCTTGCATATATATGGCCTATCATCTCTATGATTGTAAAATAATTCATTTTTCATAACCATTATTCATGGTTGGTTTTAAAAGTATAATTAATGTAAAAAAATTATAATTATTTTATTTTTATTTTTTTGATATGTTGAAACAATTTTATATTTGATCTTGGTCAACATACTAAAGTCGTTTTGAAATTATGAGTTGAGCGTCCTCAAAATACCCGATGTGGACTTAACTTATTGAGTAATTAAATATGTAATTGAAATAAATAAATAAAACGGTTTAATTATAAATTAATAGACTATAAAATTATTATTAAAAAAGTAAATAATTTATATGAGTTTATTATATATTAGTTCAAGAACATACAAAGAATGTATGGACTCATGGTAAGGGATTTTATCACAATTTCACTTCATTGGAAAATATTTAATGTTATGAAATTAATTTATTTTATATGTTGTAGTATGCTACCCCTTTTTCATGTTCTATAATTAACTCTTCATACTTATTTGTATTTTTTTACAATTCAGTTTAATTCATCCAAGGGGTTTTGATTTGGAAGTAAATAAAGCAGTAAGGGGTTTCTTAACTAAATTTCCATTCATTGGATTATACCTATACTTCATTAACATTGTTATGACACAATTATGATTAAGTTGAAATATAAATTTCATTATTATATATTTAAAAAAATTACTAACCTATGTGAACATAATCTCTTTATGGATTAATTATCACAACAAAGGTTATGATCTTTGTAAGGGTTTTCCTTATCTCAATCTCATTTTCTTGAGATAGGTTTCATATCGTGCACTATGATTTACTTATATGGTGTATTTATTTCCTCATGAATGAACTTTGGAATATTAATTCTGAAAATTAATGAGATTTATATATCCATATAATACTCTTTATTTTAATGAATTTTGATTCAAAAGTTACCAAAGTAGTAATGGATTTATGTTACTATCTCTTTTCTTTTCAAGATTTTTTATATTCAAGGTTACTTTGGGAGAAATAATATGTTATTTTTATCTTGAAACACATATTTTTCCTTCTCCACTAGTTATTAATTTGTTTTAAATGTTTATTTTTAATTTTCTCCCTTATTTATTAAATAAAATCAAGAAAATTGTTAGTAATTTATAAAGATCTTTTATCTTCTTTTAGATTATGAATCTCTCTCATCCATGTCCTTGTTTTCTAAAATGTTTTGAGAAATGTTTTTTTTAATAAATGATTTAATAAAGTTATTTTACATGATCTTATACTTTCTTAAAAAAGTGTTTAAATGGAAATTTCTTAAATGTTTCCTCATGGATCACTTTTGACTCTCTTTACAAAAGTTTAAAAAGAATATTAATTTTTAACATTTACATCATGAATGGATTTTATTTCCATATTAAACATTATTTTATTTTAGTATTACTTTATTAGTTTCCAAATTTATTTTCAAATAAAATAAATTTCACAATATTTTGTGAATTTTTAGTATTTCAAAGTAATTTCTAAAGTGAAAAATGTATTTTCCTCAAGAATGTTTTTAATTAACTTTTTGTGGTATTTATATTTATAAAAAATAACAAGACTTTATTTTAATTAATATCTACTGGTGATACGTTATAATTATACCATTATTATTATTTCTCAGGATATATTATGATTGTTTTTAAGAAATTGTGATGGAACCCATTTATTTTCCATGGTTAAATCAAGATATGAAAGAACAATGGTTATTATTATATTGAAAAATATAATATTTCATGTTTTATTAATATATTATGGTTCTTGAAAAAAATTTATGATGATGTGTGATCTTGATATAGCTGATTATGATGGGTTATACCAATATAGATCTCTAATTCATTGGGTAATGACGATGGTTTTGACTAATATAAGTAACTCTAAATAGTCGATAGAGTTTACTGGTTAATAGGTTGATCCTAAGAGATTATGGGTATTAACCAAGTAAGGTTATCCCATATATAAGGGTTCTTGTAAATATTCTATGAAGATAATTTTCTGTGATACCAATAAATTTTATTTATGATTTCTATGGGTTTTTAATGATTTCTTTTACCAAGATTGACATAACATGGCTCGTGATTGTTTATTCTTATGAGTCTTTATTTTGTTAAAGCTTTATGAAATGTCTTATGTTTTATGATTCAAGTTTTTATGGGTATGAATTTTTGTATGTTATGCTCATTCACTATGGTTATATCATCATTACCTTATGGTCACTGATTACATTAAATTGTTTATTCTTATGATTAACCTTAGTAAGATTTTGATCACACCCTTCTTATGTTTCCTTTTTCCCAGGTTATTAAAAAAGGGATTGAATTATGTTATTCCAATGAAGGTTACTTTATATGAAGAATTTATTAGGATATGATGTAGATTTTTAGGAATCATTTGTTTATGTAGATATTTTTTTATGTAAGTGTTTTTATTAATTCTCAGAAACTCAAAACCTAAAAGTTACTTGGTTATATAAGTGATGAAATATTTACTTTTGATGTTATAAGATTTGGATAGTTGAAATTGGTTCACATTTATTAGTATCAACTAAATTAATTTAATGATTATGTTTTAGTATCAGATCTAGGAGTATGGGTTTGGGGATATTAAAGAATCATACCAGAGAAGATTGGAATAAATTTAGAGAAGATAATGATTTTATGTATACCCCTGATCAGTTAGGGTACTACTAAGAGGGTGTGAGATAGTAATTCCAATTTCTCTTAGTACAAATTCATTCTTTTGAATCCAACCCCTATGAATAATTAAATTATAAATTCACTCTTTAAAATCTATTCCTCACCTATATGCAATAATATTAAAGTAAAGTAATACAAAAAATAGTTTTACAAGGTTCGGCCTTAATGTGAGAGCCTAATCCTTGTCATGTTTAACCTTTTTTCTATTATATATATTTTTTTATCACAATGAAATTGTGGTTATTAAAAATTCAGAAAATTTTCACAGAATGTTAGAGTTGAGATTATACACTTCTAATTCTAGGCAAGTATCATCCACTTCCATAGCTTTAATTCTTGTAATTATTTAGATAGGAACCACCTAGTCTTAAAACTTATTCCTTTTATCTAGAATGAATCAGATATTCAATGAGAATCCGGAACTATTCATTTATCTCATCCTTTGGGCCACCGGTTTGGTCATGGGTCCTGAAAGGATTTTGGGCCACCCAAGGCCTTCAGTCCATTTGATTCTCAAGGCCTTTGGGACACCTTAAGGCCTTTGGGCTACCCCAAGGCCTTTGGGCCACATGAAATGCAGATGTACCAGACATACTTCAAGGGACAAGGCTTCAAAGGAGGATTCAGGGCAAGCACATTCACTGGAGCAGAGCTAACTAGAATTGGAAGAATGAGAGGGTATGGATTTTCCATCATTACCAGGCCTATGTAGCTTTGAAAAGGAAAGCTATCCGACCGGGCCTATAAAGGTGGAGTGTTGATATCATGACATATGCTGGGGAGGATCAGTTATAAGTTGTCTTGTTTGGGTGATTCCTCTAAGACCTACGGGTCATGTAGTTGTATCTAAGCCTTCGGGCCTTGTAAGGGTTTCAACCTCACCCCTTTAAAGGTGGATTATCAAAAATAATAAAAAATTAAGGCCTTCGATCCATTATGACTGACAATGAGCATCAAGATGATTCAGCATCAAATAAAAAATCTTCTTCTACAATTTCCTCAGCTACAAGAACTAATAGAGTGAAACAATAGTAGATCAGACTTCCACTTTCTAGTTTATAATGAACAACCCATGTATGAGATAATTCATGCATGAAACAATGATCTTCCTTCTCATCAACAAGAATTTGGATAAATTACTATTGTTATATCTTTCCTCGACCTCATATAAAAACAATAATGCATCACAATTTGATATGAATCAAAATATTTCTCTATCTATTCGATAAAGTAGTGTATCATATTCACTCAAAAATTCATGAGTATCATTATTCTCTTCATTTTTTATTCTTATATCTACATAATGAGTGTGAATAGAATTTTCCAAACTGATTTTTAAGAAACTCTTTATTATCTATTTTCACCAAAAAAAACTTGGTCCAAGATTCATGAAATATAGGAGAAATAATTATGAATAATGATCTTGAATATATGAATTTTAAATATTAATGAGATTCAGTCATGATACATCTCATTTATTCCCCATGAATTTATGATTTAATTATGGCTATTGACTAAGCTTGTGATACTTTGGAAAAACACGAAAATAAAAACATCATCAAATTTTCATATGTAGATTTATAAAAATTTCACTAAGTGTAAATATACTATGAAAAACGAAATAGCATATAGGCACCTTTAATATCTTCCACATAGGAAAATTCTCCTATGGGACTTCAAAATTCATACAGCATCCAAAAATATTGTATGAGATTCAAAAAGTGATATAGGATCTTCCTTTACCAAAATAAGGAAATATCAAATATCATATTGGATTCTAAAATGTCTTGGGACCTACTAAAATTTCATACATCGTATAAAATTTTCTTTTAAAAAATTTCAACCTAACTCAAATCTCTTATGACCAGGTCAAATATCTTATGTGCACCTCAAGTCTCCTCTATGTATATGAAATTAATTTTCTATTTTCCCAAAAATCTGTTATAAGTGGAAAATTCCATATGCACTGTCTAGAATATCTTATACATAGATGAAATTTTATAATAGCATATCAATTATATTATATGTGGATGAAATTAATTAGAATCATCCTTCATAGCTGAATTCATTTACGTATCACAAAATATATTATATATAGGATAAATTTATCTTTAATTTTTTGATTCCAGCATAAAAATATCCAAAATAATATGAAAAAAGCTGGAGACTTCCAAAACATTTCAATACACTTATGGTAATATAAAAAATCACTTCCAAAGTAACTCAACATATCCCTCATATAGGGTTGAAAAAAATATAACTTATTTAACAATTCTGAGGGAACTTCAATCTCCCCATTTGGATTGGTTTTCAACCAATGAAACTAGTGAGAAAATTCAACTTAAAATAAAACTTTATAGACAAGAAACACTAATTAATATCCTTCATAAAAATAAAAACATCTTGACACCACACCAGAGTTTAGAGTAGTATTTTCAATAGAACATTATCTCTTAGTGACAATAAATATTTTTTTCAAGTAAAAAACAGATCTCCCCCGTCAATCCATAAACTTAAAACTTAAAACAAAATGGTCCTTTTCATAATAAATACATCCACATAAATATAAGGATATAAAATCACACAAACCATCTTTCTAGTAAACAATTGTAAAATTAGTTATCACCCATTGAAAATATAATCCAAGGATTAGTGGTGACTCCTCCAAAATATTCTAATAATATGAGAGGGGATGAACACCCATATTCAGTTGTAAAGTCACAAATATTTCATCAAGTATAACCTTGGTGAATATATCCACCAAAAGATCTTGAGTAGGATTAAATTCTAGTTTTATATCTCAATTTTAACCTTCTGTTTAATGAAAAGATATATGATATCAATATTCTTGGACATTGAGTGTTTCATAGGATTTTTATAGAGTCATATAGTTCTTTAATTATCGTAGTGAATTCTTATTTTTTTCAACCTTCTCCCTAAAATCATGTAGATTATCCTTCATCCAGATCATTTGAGTGCAATAACTCAAAGTACCAATATATTCAGATTCTATAGTACTCAGTGTGAAAAAGGTCTATTTCTTGTAGTTTCAAATCACATAGTTGTCTCCTAAGATAAAAATCCCACTGGAAGTTGATATTATATCATCATTGTCACATGCCCAGTCTATATCCATAAACCCATACATAATCAAATTATTTACCTTATATTACAACAGCAAAAAGATCCTAACCCCTTTAATATATTAAATAACTCTTTTTCTAGCCATAAAATGTGACTCCTTTGGGTAAAACTAATATCTATCGTAGAGACTCATAGAATATACAATAACTAGTCTAGATTATATGAGATAAATAAAAATTCCAATCAATATTTTAATTATCTCTAATTTACACATTCTACTTCAACATCCTTAGAAAAGTTTATCCAAATTTTAATGGATGTAGATAATGGATTTGACTCCTATATCTAAAATTTCTTTAAAACCTCTCTATAGTACTTTTCTTAGGGTAAAAAATATTTATTTTTATGACTTGTAACCCCAAGAAATATATCAAACCATCTGGCATGGACATCTCAAATTATTACTTAATTTGATTTGAAAAATCATTACAATCATTATCACGAACACATCAAAAAATGATATCATCGGTATACACAATTATAATAAGTTTTCATATCTTTATCTCTTTCATATACAGGTTATTGTCCACTTTACCTTTATTGAATATCAACTCTTTCAAAAATTTATTAATCTTAGAGTACCATTCCCTTAGAGTTTTATTTAATCCATATAAATATTTCATTAATTTTATACCCCTGATCTATCATTATAAATCATTAAACTATTGGGTTTATCAATATACACTTATTCTTTAATATTTATATTCAAAAAGGATGATTTTACATCAATCTAATAGATTTTTTATTGTCTATTTTCTTCCACAATAAGGAACATTCTTATTTTATCTAATATTGCAACTGGCACTAAGGTCTCTTCAAAATCAACCCCTTAAACATGATATTACCCCTTAAACACAAGTCTAGATTTGATTTTAAAAACCTTTCCTTGATTATTTAATTTTTTTTATGAATACCCACTTGGTTATAATGATATATTTTTTAACAATTATTAGAACAATATCCTAAATGGAATTCTTCTCAATATGATTTAGCTCATCATTCATAGCTTCAATCCATTATTTATATTGAAAGGCTCTAATAACTGAATATGTATCAAATTAAGATAGTAAAGCTATTTGATTGTCAATATAAATCCTTCCCTTAGTCAAAGATAGTTCTAACTAATTTCAAATAATATTATCTACATATACATGCTTTTTCATCTTCTGATTTTTTTTCTTTTGCACTATCATAAACCACCTCTTCATTATTCCTCTAATAAAAGTAAATAACTTCTATACTGGTATTAATTTTAAGTTATTTTACACTAATATTCCTAGAAATATTTGTGTTGTTATCTTTATCCTCTTCAATAGATTTTATATCTGAATCGTGATTTATTAGTATTTGTTCAATTTTTTTGACATCATAACATTCAAAGACCTTGTAAAGTCTCTTATACTAGCACAGATAGACTTTCCCATTAGATAGGTATCTAAGAAAGACACCTTCCTTGGATTTCTCATAAATTTCATCAGATCTGAGTCTTTTACTTTTGTGATGAAAAGGATGCTAAAGAATATAAAGTAACTCACTATAGACTTATTTTTGTATCAAATTTTATGTAAATTATTATTCGAATTTTAAAAAAAACATTAGTTTTGAATATGAATAGAAGTACACACTACATCCCTCTAAGTTAATTTCGATCTTCTAACCTCAGATAGAATTTTTCTCCCTATTTACATAATAATTTTATTCATTATTTCAAAAACCCCATTCTATTATAGTGTGTAAGGGGTGATATATTTATTTTTTATCCCAAAAATTGAAAGATAATATTAAAAATAACTTCCACTATACTCCTTTCCATTATCATATATTAGTTACTTGATGTGAATTTCAAGCTCTATTTCAACTTCTCCATCTATGGATCTTTAACATTTCCACTACCTATGACTTGTGATTTAAAAATAATTCTCTTTCTATTTATATGAAATAATAAAGAAAATTAATAAAATACATGTACCTCTTATAGTTTTATGTCTCATAATTCCACATAAATCTATGTTAATTAATTCAAGAGGCATTGTTGATTGTGTTTCCAATCTCTTGTGTGTCCCTTGGATCATTTTCCATTATTTATAGGTTGTGAAAACCAGATATCTATCTTAGATCAACTAGGGTAGATCCCACACATCACTTTATTTAGTTTTTTTATTAATTTTATTTTTACCAATATAGCTAGGCATTTGGAACCAAATATTGGTTTCCACCTTAGAGCTAAGATAGTAGGAATTTCTTGGTTCTCCAATCTGGAAAATATTCCGACTAGTTCTTTCTCCTTGCACAATGACTCATCCGCATTATTTTATTTTAATTAAGTAATTTTTTTAAAAAAAATTACCTCATTACCCCTATCACATAGCTATCCGACACTTAATAGGTTATTATTGATTCCATCAAAAAACAAAACTTTCTATGAATTTAGTTTTTGTAGCTCAATTTTAACACTACCAATTACATTAATTTTCAATGAACTTTCATTCCCAAAAGTCACAGCTCCACCATCATACTCTTCAATATTTTCCAAGATTTTTTTACCTCCTTACATATTTCATGTGGATCCACTATTAAAGAACCAATTTATGCTCCTCTAATGAGCTTTTAAATCTAACTCAGTAATCAATGATTTTTCAGCCTTCCTTTTAAGTTAAATATTATCACCTTTATAAATTTGTTTTTGTTGACTTGGAAGTATGTTCAAACACACCTTATCATAGTGTCCTTTTTTTATCAAACCTTACACAAATATCCCTAATTATTTCATAACTATTTTTTTCAGGAATCACATATCATTTTTTATTTTCTTTATGCTTCCTCATATGTAACATACCCTCATATGGACCTCTCTCATGTGTCTAGAAAGGGTCGTTTATGTGACCTTAATCATGCCTCCCCATATTCTAGGGACCGCCAACAATAAGTGGTGTGTGATTAGTATAGTATGGAGACTATAACCCTGGTATGGATTTATATAGAAGCAGAAATATACGATATAAATAACATAATTATAGTAATATACAAGTGAAACCCATATAATACAACTGGAAAAAATAAAGGAGAAACCAATAAACCAATTGTAATGAATCTTGTAAAGAAAATCTACGATGTATCTAAATTTAAAACTAAAAAAATAAAATAAAATAATTTAGAAGACACAAATTAATCCAAAAAGAATATAGTCTCAAACACAATGTTGGTCCCATCTCCAAAATCCAACTCATCCAAGAAACAACAAATCAATAGAAAATTCCCTTTCCCTTTTCTAATATTGCATCCATGTAATCTTCTCAGGTAACAAAAATCAGCACGAATATGGTGTGAGTATAACTCATTTTGTCAACACCACTATGTCTAAATATAAATAGTATGATAATAAGTTCACACAATAATGTTATAAACATGTGTATTAATTAATAAATTAATACAATATATAAAAAACCTACTTTGGAACTTTATTGGAATATCTATGAGCATGTAGAACAATCATTCCAACCAATAACTATATAACCATGGTAAAACATAACCTACTTCAGTTCCATTATAAAATGTCTTCGAGACTATCTCACAACCATGCCAATAAAAAACCATATATTCATGGTAAAAATCCACAAATCTAGGTCAATCTCACTATATAAGAATCACAGAATGGGACTGGGCAAAGCCTACTCAATATAAGCATTACAGAAGGGAACTAGGCCTATCTCTCTTAATATAATAATTAAAAAATGGTTCTAGCCCTATCCCACTCAATATAAGCGTTACAGCATGGGACTAGGCCTAGACCACTCAATATAAGCACTATATCATGGGAATGGGCCTATCCCGCTCAATATAAGAATTACAACCTGGGACTAGGCATAGCCTACTCAATATAATCATTATAGCATGGGACTAGGCATATCCCTCTCAATATAATCATTAAAACTTGGGACTAGTCATAGCATTCTTAATATAATCATTACAGTATGATAATACAACAGGTTACAATATCATGGATTTCTTAATATCACATCATACATCTCAATGGTTAGTTATGAAAATTATCATTTATCTTTCAATTTTAACTTCATTTATATCCAAAATGACCAAAATTGATATCAATAAAAAATAATATATTACCTTGGGATTCTATATCAATAAATCACCTAAGGTATCATGTCATGCTAAAAACACTTTAAACCATTATCCAATTTAAAATAATCATGGGTTTTCTTACCCAACGGGTAGCCAAAAGTTATGTCACAACAATTAGATCCAAAGGGATTTCAAGGAAGAATCCAATTGATTATTTAATAAATTTAGGCACACATCATATTGATTCAATTTTAAAATTACACATACATTGAATTTAAACAAACCATAATATTAAGATTTATAACCCTTGCCTTTAATTAATGATCAACCAACACTTCTTTTATGATTCTCCAATAAGAACGAAGGTGCATATGATCATAATAATGATCCTAGATCATAACTAATTAAGATCAAAACCAACAATGAAAATGTTCAACAAATTATACCTCAATGTCTAGAGAATAAAAGGAGAGAAGTGAAACCCAAATCAAATCCACTCACCAAAGATCTGATGCATGATCTGGATGTTCAGAATTAAGGGAGGCACTCTGAAATTTCCCAAAAACCACCCTATGGTTGAGAGAGGAAAGTTTCACATGAGATGAAATAGTAAAACATTGTCATCTCCCACATAAAAATGTCGGGTCTATGTCTAACATAGTGTGTAATTATATTATATAACATGCCATCCTTACTTATGATCTATGCCAAAATTTTCATTGCCTCAAGTGATTTTTAACAGTGCCCAAACATTACATGATTTAAAATGTCTTCACAGCGTGTATCCATTTCATGTCATGAACCTAGCTCATGGATTGTTCTTAGAAATAGTTTCATATTTGGTAACTTCATTAAAAGGTGTGAAATTTTTCAATAGATAGATTTCAGCCAGTTTCCCAAGTAAAGAACCTAAACCACCTCTAAATCCATCCAAATCATGTAAAACCCTTTTAAACTCATTAAAAACATTTATATATGAACTCAATTAATTCCAAAAAACATATATCCCTAGAATTTATGTCATTTTACCTAATAAAGTCTCTATGTATCTGAAAAAGACTGATCCACCAAGGCCTAACTAAATACTCAAAGGACATACCTAATAAAAAGACGGGATCTTACAACCTCTCCATCATATAACAGCTCACCCTCGAGCTGATACATGCATCACTATAGGGTATCATTAAACAAGGTTGTCCAATGTGATCACATATCAGAATACCTCTCCCATGTATCCTTCTAAACATGCCAATTCTTCTATTTCACTCAAACTAGAGATATAGTTCTATCTTAGAGATACCTTTCACTATATTCAGAAATCTATATCATATTCTCCTCAAAGGACGTGTCATCGCTAATCTCGACATCATAGACATCCACCATATTATAAGGGTTAGGATAATATCTCTGAAACTGTTACATGTAAAATACATCATGCATAGTATTATAGCACTGTGGAAGGACAAATCGGTATGCCACTTAATCGGCCCTATCCACTATCTCAAATGGACCAAAAAACATGGGTGCTAACTTTCCCTGTTTCCTAAAATGGCATTTACCCAACCTAGGAGACACCTGAAGGAAAACACGATGACCAAAATTGAACTCAAAAGTTAATCTCCAATGGTTAGGATAGGATTTTTTTTCAGCTATACGAGGTCACCACCCTCCTCTTAATCAACTAAACCTACTAAGATGTATCCTACATGAGACTAGGCCCAATAAGTGATGACTCTCCTTCCTCTAACCAACAAAGAGATGAATGGAACAAACTTCTAGACAAATATTCAAATTGTTCAATCTATATAGATGTATAGAAAATTTTATTATATGAAAACTCTGTGAATTCCATATGTTTCTCCCACGAACCATTGATATCCAAAACATAGCCTCAGAACATATCCTCTAGAACCTGAATAGTTTACTCTGATTGACCATCAGTTTGATGTTCATAGGTCATACTCAAGAGAACATGTGATCCCAAAGACTTATAAAGACCCTGCTAGAACAGTGATGTGAAGTGAGGATCTCTTTCTAAAATGATACTCCTTAGAACACAATGTAATCAAACTACCTCACACACATAAAGACTACCAAGATCATCAATTATAAAGGTATCTATGATAGGTATGAAGTGGGATACATTCATCATTCGATCTAAGATCACCCATACTACATCATTTCTATGGGTTGTCTTAGTTAATCATGTTATAAAATCCATAGTGACGTCATCCCATTTCCACTCAAGAATGGTAAAATGATACAAAATCCAAAATAGCTTCTAAATCTTAGATTTCACCTACTGACAAGTGAAACATCTTTCCATAAATCATAATACCCCCTTCTTTAGTTATGACCACTAGAATTGTTTGTGAATATCATGATACATCTTTGTTAAACTAGGATTTACTTACCAACTATAAGCATAAAATTCACTCATAAAATCCTTGTTTAAGCTAGTATTAACCCATACTCGGCCACAGAAAATAAGAGAATATCCATTACCAAGAGACAATCTCAATGGTATCTCTCAATCATATAATATTTCTCAAATAACTACACACTCTAGATCAGAATACTTCTCTCTCTTAATCTTGTCAAAAATTATGGGTATAACATATATCAAAGTTAGAGATACACATCCTTGAGAATCCTGAACAACTAGATGCTTGTCTGCAAATATTTTCATCATTATCCACTCATTTAGAGATTCTTGCACTACCTTTGTCTACATCTTTTGACTCAATGCATCTGTAATAAAGTTTCCCCTACCTAGTGTATAATCCAACTCAAAGTAGAAAGGCAGAAGATACTTGATCCACCACCACTACCAAAGGTTCAAGTCCCACTGAGAAAAGATGTACTTGAAGATCTTGTGGTCCATGTATACCACAAGCCTATTACCCAGGACATAATTCCTCCAACATCTCAAGGCACGTACTACCACTACTAACTCTAGATTATGAGTGGGGTAATTCTTCTCATGCAGTCTCATCTATCAGGAAGCATAAGCAACCACTCGATCCTCCTGTATAAAAACTTCTCTGAGTCTAACTACGGATGCATCACACTACACAGTATATCTTTTACTTGGAATAGGAAAAGTGAGGATAAATTTTTAGGTCATCTTGCCTTTTAGATACTAAAACTATCCTTTGCAAGAATTATACCAAAGAAAAATCACTCCCCTTTTTTTATCCCTGGCATCAGTGCTGCCAGATGAGAGAAGTTCTAGATAAAGCATTGATAATAAACTTATAAACCCAGAAATATCTAAATTTAGAATATATTATTAGGAAACTCCTAAGAAACCACTGCTGTAACCTTTTCTAGGTCCACTGACACTCTTTCCTCTGATATAAAATAGCCCAAGAAGTGTACTTTATCAATCTAGAAAATGCAGTTAGTTAGATTGGCATAAATCTGATGCTCTCTCAATATACTCAGGATGATATCAAAATGTTTGGAATGATCTTCTGCTGACTGGGAATACACTAATATTTTTTGGACAAATTTCACCACAAATTAATCCATAAAATAATGAAATATATTATTCATAAAGGTCATGAATAATGTTGGTTTATTGGTCAAACAAAATGGAATCACTGAGAACTTATACAAGTTATACATGATCCTAAAAGTTGTCTGAGGTATGTCTGATGATCTCACCCCCAATTGGAGGTATCATCATATTAAATAGATGTTAGAGAAGATCTTATCACCTCTTAACTAAACAAAGAGATCACTGATTCATGTAATGGGATATCGGTTCTTGGCATTCATCTGGTTCAATATACAATAATCCACACATAAGCACAAAGTCATATCATCCTTCTTGGTGAAGAGAATTATAGAACCCAAATGATATGTACTAGGATATATAAAACTATTAGTTTCTAGATCTTTCGCTAAAAGGTTTAACTCATGAAGATCTACTAGTTCTATACAATAAGATATAATTGAAACTAGATCTGGTCTCAGCACCAACTCAATCGTGAATTTGATCCCTCGCTTGGGCGGTAATCCATATAACTCATCAGAAAATACATACTAAAAATAGTCTACCACTAGAGGAAAATAATCATGCTATATTCTAGTATTATCTAGATAGAAGTTGAATATATTATCCATGATACAATATAATCTTCATTGAATTGGTCCTGCATGACTAGCATGATGATTTCACTCACCCTAGTGAGAATAGTTTCCTTCTTATAGAGATTGAAAGTAAATTATCCTTCTATAACAGTCAATATGATCCTAGTATATAACCATCCAATGTATACCAAGAATCAAGTTGAACTCTAAAATTTATAGCATAAATTGTTCCCAAAAGAAAGGGTGACCATTAATCTCCAGAGAACACACCTTGCATCATTTTATATTAACTGAATTCACTCCTAATGGTGTGTATATGGTTAAAGAACCATATAATATTTCCACATCCAAGACCAAACCATTTGAAAAAAATACATATAAAAAGGAATTGGATGCTTAAAAATCAAACAAAACACAAGAAAGGGTATATGATATAAGAATCGTACCTCTGACAGTAGAGGGTCCTACATCCACACTAGCCGGAGTAGTCTAAATAACGTGAATCTAACTGGCCCCTATACCCTAGGCTTCAGTATGACTCCCCTGAGCTATTTCCTCTTCCTAGTACTTATGCTCTTGAACTATGGTACCATGTCCCTTGCCTCAACCAGAACATCATGTGGAACTCTAGATACCTTCTTACTGAGGAGTAGTTGAGTCCTTCACAGACTCAAGTACCTATCAAGATCCCCTCCCACTGCTCTAATGTTTCATACCACTACAAAACCTCTACAGGTGGCCCACCCTGCCACAAGATTGAAACTCCAAAGTGGGGTACATAAACGGAGCCTGTTTGTAGCCCAACGTTTCACACTAAAATGAAATATGTCCTGATATGGCAGCCCACTTCCCTTACTTCTCTAACCGTTGTTCCCTTGAAGAAAATTGTCATAGCTTCACTTTTTTCCACTAGAAGAAGAGCTCCCAGTTCGACCTATAAAAAATCCTAGCCACTACTTGTGGCCTCTCTCACATTCCCTTCTTTGATAAGTTCTGAATTTATCACATCTGAAAAACTTCTTAGATATAACACGTTCACCTACGAACAGATCTCATAGAAAATATCATCTTGAAAATTTCTTTCCCTAGAGATCTCATTAGCATATAAGGATGGAAAAAAGTGCATAAGGTCAGTGAAATGTTCTTCATAGTCTAGCACTAAAATTTCCTCATGTTTTAGATACATGAACTCATAATCCTTCTCATACCTCAATGACTTAAGATAGAAATGTCTCAAGAACTTTATTTCAACGTCTATCCAAGATAACTCATCTTGCTTCCCTAATTTCTCTAGAATGTCTCACTAACACTTAGTTGGACCATGACGAATATGTGAAGCAAACTTCAAACTCCTATATAAATGTTTCTCAAGATAATTAAAGATTATTTGGACCAACTCAATATAGAACTCGGCTACCTGGGGACCTACCTCCCAATGGATGTAGGCAGATTGTGTAACTAGAACTTTCTCAACAGCTCAAAAATTAAAGGAATGATATGAAAAGTCTCTCTCTAGATTGTTCTTATAACCCTCAGGAAGCTATAATGATTCTGAAAATCGTTATAATCCTCAAGAGATACAAGAATATTTGACTTATCTATGTTAGAAGCATAATTATTACCACTCACCTGAAAATAAAATAAAAAAATGAGGAGGAGGAATTTTCTATAAGAAAAAAACAAACTTCTTTGAAAACTAGATAAAACAATAAGGTTAACCTCAACAAGTGACAAAAATAAATAACCAGTACTCCTCATCTCTCTAAACAGGCATTACAAGTGTTTCAGCATGACATATCAGTTAATTTATTTCATTTCTCATATAAAAAAAGGTATCTCATATCATAGTTCAAATAGGAAAGTATATATCCAATGAAATCAATATGTCCCTATGTGCTTATCATGATGAATGAATAATCATCTTGTGTCATACCAGGCCATGAGTATAAATATCAAGAAATGATAACATCATGAAATAACAACCACACAAAATAAGTGAATCACCCAAGGTGAAATAACAACAACTATAATAGGAAAACAATATAAAAATTAATCCAATCCTTGGGCACTTGGATTTTACCCCATACATGGGTTAGCTACTCCCATGCACTAGCTCATTACCAAATTCTGGCTCATCCAAGTCTCCTTTATACCTTTACTAAATAGTAAATAAATAGAAAATAAAAACCTAATGTCTTTAATACCACTTTTTAACTTCCCCCGATTTGACGCTCTCCCACATGGAATGAAAGGGTTTGTTATAAGACCTCAATAATGTCTCCCCATATGCCAGAGGTTGCAGACTAGTAGCGAGGGTGTGATCAGTATAGTGGGGATGCTATAAACCATAGTATGGAGATGTATATAAATAGAAACAATATAAATGAAATAATCATATTAATATACAAAAGGAAACAATATGATACAAGTGGAAAAAATAAAGTACAAAATGATAAACCAATAGTAATGAATAATGTAATAAAAATTTAGAATGTATCTAAATGTAAAACTGAAGACAATAAAATAAAAAAAATTAAGAAGAAACAAAGTAAACCCAAAATAATCTGGTTCTGAACCCCATGTAGGTCCCATATCCGAACTCCAACCCATCTATAAAGTAACAAATCAATAGTAAGGTCCCTTTTCCTTGTCCAATCCTGCATCCATGTCAACTATTCAGGTACCAAACGGCAGTCTGAATAGGCTATGATTATAACTCTATAGGTTGACCCCACCATGTATAAATATAACCAGTCTGATAATAATTTTATGAAATAATGAAATAAATATGTATACTAATTAATCAATTAGTATAATATATAAAACAACCTTCTTCATCACCAACCAAAATATCTCTAAGCATGTAGCGTAATCATTAAAACCATATAACTATGGTAAAACATAACCTGCTTCAGCACCATTCTAGAATGTCATTGAGCATTTCTTAAAAACATGCCAACAAAAAATCATATATCAATCATATAAATCCAAAAATCTTGGTCGAGCACTCTATATAAGCATTCCAACATGGGACCGGATAGAGCCTACTCAATATAAGCATTGCAAAATGGGATCGGGCCTAGACTGATCATTATAAGCATTAAAGTATGGTAAGGGGTATGAATCACTCAATATAAGCATTACAACATGGGACTGGGCTTATCTCATTCAGTATAAGCATTAAAATATGGGATTGGGCCTAGATCACTCGATATAAGAATTACAGCATGGTATTGGACATAACCCACTCAATATAATCATTACAACATGATACTGGGCATAGACCACTCAATATAAGCATTACAGCATGGGACTGGGCATATCCCACTTAATATAATAATTACAGCAAAATAATACAACAAGTTACAAAAATATGGATATCTCAATTTCACATCATACATCTCAATGGTTAATTATACAAATTACCATTTATTTTTAAATTTTAACTTCATTTATATCCAAAATGATCAACAGGCATATCAATAATAAATAACCAACTACCTAGGGATTCTATATCAAGCAATAACCTAAAGTCTCATGTCACAATAAACACAGTTTAATCCATTATCCAATTCACATTAATTAATTTCTTGATCACCCAATGGGTATCCAAAATCCAGGTCACAGTAATTAGATCCAAAGGGATTCCAACAAAATAATCCAATTCAATATTTAATAAATTTAGGCACATATCATGTTGGCACAATTGAAATATTGCACATACTTCACAATTAAATAGACCATAGGGTTAATATTAAGACCCCATGCCTTTAAATGGCGATCAACCAACACTTCCCGTAGGATTATCCAAAAAGAGAGAAGGAAAAATGATCAAACAAGGATCCTAGATTATAACCGATCAAGATCAAAAACAAAAATGACCAAGGTAAATAGATTACATCGTAATAGCCAGAGAACAAAGTGAGAGAAGTGAGACCCAAATAAAAACCACTCATCAAGGGTCATATGCATGCTAGAGATGTTTGGAATGAAGGGAGGTGCTCTGAAATCGATTAGAAACTACCCTTGGTTTGAGAGTGAAAATATGCAAGCATGATGAATGATTAACACAACTACATCACCTAGTTAAAATTGTTGGGTATGTGACTTATGAGGCGTGTAATTCTATTACATGATGTTTAATCATTACTTATGATACATGCAAAAATTCACATCGCCTATAGTAATTTTAACACTATCTAAACATTACACAACATGTAATGTCTTCCCAGAATGTATCCATTTCAAGTACGAAAATAGGCTTGGTGATTGTTCTGAGAAATAGTTACATGCCATGTAACTTCATTACACAGCATGTAATTTCTCTACAGACAGCCTTAAGCCTATTTCCCATGGAAAGAACCCAAACCAACTTCAAATTCATCCAAATCATACAAAACCATCATAAATACATTAAACACATTTATATTCAGACTCTATTAATTCAAAAAAACATATATCCCTAAACATTAGTTCATTTTCTACAACAAAAACTCTCCATCTCCAAACAAGACTCAACCAACAAGGATCGATTGAAATAACAAAGAGGGGTGTACCTAGAAAAACTATAGGATATTATAGCATAGATCTATTTCTTCTATTATCTAATAATATTTAAGTAAATTATGGCCTTTTTGATTTTAAAGGAGTGACTTGTTCTTCCAGAAAACACAAGATTTTTTTCCATAAGTTTCACAACACCATTAGTAACCCCTAAAGTTGGATCATCCATAACATTTTTGAGTATTTCATTGAAAATAACCTTGTGTTTTTCATACAAAATTAAACGTCTTTTGAATAGTTTTTAAATAACATTGAATATTACTATCACTATATACCAACAAAATTATAGTATACTTACTTTGAGGGTTTCTATCAACCTAGATTTTACTATAATTACTCATGTAATTTAAACTACTAGACCATAAAAGTTTAAAATTTTTAGAATTAACAAGTTTGTAAATTATGTAATTATCTATAAAACTATTTAGATCATTATGAGATCACTCATACTTTACTTCAATAGTTTTACCATAATCAATATTTATTTTTTAAAGAATATTAATAGCCTTGAGACACCTTGATTTATAATTTATGTTCTTTTTCCTAAGTAACCACATTCTTCTCTAATTCTTTTATAACTATTTATTTCTTGGAAAATTTCACCTAGGGAAGTTTTGTATCCTCAATGTACTCATGTTACTTACTATTAAAATCATCTTCAAATTTATTCATTCTTACAACCTTCTTCTAATCTTCTTAATTTCTTTCTTGAGCCCAGTGTTCCTTTAAAGACAAACAACATGTTCTGTTCTCAATATCTAAATCATATAGGCCTCATCTTCATCTTCTTATCCATGGTAGGAGTTGTATTTTTTTCTTTAAAAATTTTCTATAAATTTAGTGTATTATTCAATTACATTATTATTATGATTATCTACTTTAGGATTTTAAGTCTTCTTCCTATATTCTCAACATTATTCTCATTTTATTTCTAAATTTATTTTTTATCTTTCATCAAGTTTCCAATAACTTTTAGAAAATTTTCCTTTTGATATCCATTGTTTTTCTTCTTTTTCTTAGGAAAATATTCAGTAAAATTTCCAATTTCCCCACACAAAAATCATTTTAGTGGAAGTTTTCCTTTATATTAACCTTTTCCTCTATCGATTTTTTAAGATAAGAGAGCCATGATTTTATTATGATTCTCATCACTATCATCATATTTATTTAAATCACTTGGGGGATTATACAGTTGTTTCTCTATGATCGTTATATTATTCAAAGTACTAAAATCCATTTATTTTTTTCCCATTTTCTTGAAAACTAATACTTTTTTCATCTCATAATTTGGGGTAGTATTATTCAGTTCATTAAGATAAACATCTTGAATTTCTTAAAAAGATGACATTATTGGGTAAAATCTATATTGAATATTCCTCAAAAATATTTTTTCCACAATGAATCGTTCATCTTGTCCCCAAAGATGTTCACATGACTAAATATCTCATTTACCCTATTAAATAATCATCAAAATTCTCATATTCATCCATTATTAGATATTAAAATTGTTCCCTCTTGATTTACAACTTTTATTCCTTGATCTTGATGTTTCCTTTATACATATTCTCCATTTTATCCCACATTTCCCTAGTTATCTACAGCACCATCACCTTGTTGTTTACTTTTTCAAATAAATATGATAGGATATAATTTCTCAATTTCCCATATATCTCAAGATCCATCTTTTTTATAAAATATATGGGATCGTCTCTTGAAATCGGTGGATAGACCATAGTGATAAAATCACTTACTTCCAATACTTATTATATAATATATAGTATAATTTTATTCTTTTACTCATGTAAAATATTTCATTCAAATAAGGGAACACCTTTGTTATTCATAGAATTATAATTCCCCACAATAGACTTTATATGAGAAGAATCTCATAGGAGCCTAGTTAGTTATGATGTCACTTGTATATACAAGGTCAGTTAGGGTGCTACTAAGGGGGTATGAATCAATATTACTTGTTTTTGTTTTTATAAATTATTTCTTTTGAATAAATCCCATGTGACTGATTAAAGTCTTAATTAAATAATTAAAATATCTTCCTCTCCTATATTCAAGAATATGAAATATATGTAACACACAAGAGATTTTTAAAATGTTCTTCCTTGATATGAGAGACTACTCCTTGCCTTATTTTACCCTTGGTCAAGTACATTGATTTTTTTATCAACATAAAATTATAGTGATTGAAAATGCCTTAAATTAAAAAAAGAGTTGATAATGAATTATCCACTAATCTATGTGGTAATGTATCATTCACTACCCACAATTTGAATGATTGGTGTTTTTTAGATAGAAACCACCTATTACTCAAGATTCTTCTAATGTTATAGAATAAATTATCTCTTCAATGTGCACTTGTATTATTATACATAAAATGAAAGATCTTCTTTGAGATGGTTCTCTATTGTAGGAAAAAATGATGTGAAGAAGCATCATATCATCCTTCCAATCACTAATTAAGAATAAAAAACCATTCATAAGATCATGCTTGCATGAACTGTTCCTCTTCCTTCTCAATGAAAATAATCTTTATTAATAACAGAAGAAATAGAATTCCCCAGCCTCTTGTGAAAATAATAATGCAACATGGGTTAATATTCTTCAAAAACCCTCTCTCTATCTCTCTATCTATCTATCTCTCTTTGATATAGTAGTGTATCGAATTCACTCAAAATTTAACAACACCTTGGTAATATTTATTTTTTATCCTTATATCCATATAATGGGTGTGAATAGAATTTTCTAAACTAATTATTCGAAGACTCTTTTTCTAGATGCACCAAAAAACATGGTAAAAGATTCATAAACCAATATTAATTATGAATAATGGTATCATATATTTGAATTAAAAATATCTATGAGATTATTTAATAATACATATCAAATAATCCTAGGGAATTTCATCTTAAATTATGGTTATTGACTGAGATTGGGATATTTTGGAAAAATATAAACAACAAATAAACATCATATTAGTGTCTGTATATTTATAGAAATTTCAAAAAGTGTAAATATCATACGAGAATAGAAACATAATAAAATAACATTAAATACCTTCCATAAAGATAAGTTATCAAATGGCGCTTCAAATTTCCTTAAACTTCTATAAACCTCATACCAGCTTCACAGAGTCATATAGGCTTTTCCTTTTTCGAAATACAGAAATCAAGAATATTGTATGGTATTATCAAATGTCTTATGTTTTTCTAAAATTTCATATGCCATATTACATTTTCCACTAAAAAAATTTGTCATAACTCAAATATCTTATAACATGCACAAATATAATATGTGTGTCTCAAGTATCCTCCACATAATTGGAATTCCTTTTCCATTTTCTTTAAAATCCCTTATGAGTGTAAACGTTCATATGTGTTGGCCATAATATATTTTTTGTAGATGAAATTTCATACAAACAGCTCAAATATTCTTCACATGGATGAAATTATTTACAAGTAGTATGCGTAACTCAATTCACTTACATAGAAAACAAATATCCTATATATAGGATAAATCTTTTTATCATTGTGCACTCCAACATAGATTTTCTAGAATAATATGAAAAATATAGAACCTTCCAAAAAAAATTGAGAAACTTATGGGAATCACAAGAAAACACTTTCAAATAATATTATTATATCCCTCATATAGGGTTTAAAAAAAATAAAAAATATTTAAAACCCTTTATAATGATTTATAAAGAAGTTTTGTATTTTTTGACAACTCACTTTTTGTTTAGAATTGTTTTTGTTAATAGGTTTAAATTTTATGATAGTTAAGAAATTTTATTATGAATCTTTGTTAATAAAGTTTGTTGAGAAATTTTTTGTTATAAAATTACTGGAGAAATCGAAATTCATAAAGTCAAAAAATTGGAAAGTTTTCTTAACTTTTTTAAAGAAATTTCAAATGAAATCATATGATAATTTTTTGTTCATTTAGGTTCCTAACATCAAGGAAAACCTCATGATATAGTCTTTTTATCAAAGTGGGGGTTGATGTTATATACAAATAGTTTTGGAAAAAACTTATAGGAAACCATTTTGGATAGCCTTTTGTGAAGTTTGAAAGATGTGAAAGAAAGTGATTGGATGGAGAATTCGTTAAATATAATAGTGGTAAAACATTGTTACCAGATAAAAATTATGGAAAAATTATTCTAAGAAAGTTTGTAATTAAATATTTTTGAGTTTTTAAAAGAGAATTTTTCATTAACTCTCTAGATATACCAAATATACTTTCAGAACACAATATTCCAGACATCATTTTTTAGACAAACTATAACACAAAAATCAAAGAGGATGGACATACAGTGGTATGAATTATATGGGTAGAAATGAAAATTTTGTTTAGCAGACATAGCATGAATGGACCAAAGGCCTTGTTTTTTTATTTTATTATGAATATTCCCCCTTTTGAGGGTTGAAGTGTAAATCTTACATGACCCGTAGGCCCAAGGTAAAATGGCCTGACATGAACCAAAGGCCAATACATGACCCAAATTCCAAGAGGCATATTATTCCCATTACATTACCCATAGGCCCAACCCACTAGAAATAACCCTCCCTAGATTCTCCATCATTGATCGTTTAGCTTCCCACCTTGAATTATTGATCATCTATAATAGCACCGTACAAAGATGCATAGTGCCTGGTCTCAATGGAAGTTGTCATACCTTCTCATTTTTTTAATCCGGTTATCTCTACTTCTGGTGACTACAACTCTTTTTCTCTGATCCTCTTATGGGTCCTACTCTGTGTGAGCTAGGTTACTCCATATTCTATAGGGATTTAAGTCCCTAAGGTCGGAAGGCCTTTGATGACCCAAAGGCCCTGAGACCCATAGGCCCAGACTGGGGGCCCGAAGCCCCAAATTAGGTGAATAGTTCTGACTACTACAGTACCAAACAATACTAGTTATAGTAATACTATAGTACCAAACAGTACTTACTACAAAAGTGAATTTTTTCAAGTTGATAAAATCCCTATAAATGAGTTTTCAGTTTTTAGACACAAAATTAGAAAAATAAAATATCATGAAAAGGTTTATCTAGATGGAGTAAAAACAATGGTGTAGTTACTAATAGAAATACCAAGCCTCTATACATAGAAAGTTACAAGTGTATAAAGTGTTTAGAAGATACAACAATTTAGTCAACCATCTTAAATGGTTCATGATTAACAGAAAAATGTAGATGAACTTTATTTTCAAAAGGTTCAAGTTCAAATGATAGAGGAAGATGAATTTTTTAGATAGATATAATTTATAAAATTTATATTCAAAAAAATTCTAAAAGATAAAGCATGTCACTGAAGGAATCTTATCAGATAAAATTTCACCAGATGAACCATTTATGATAAAGTCCATCAGATGAACTTTTTGTAAGAAATTCGATTATGTGAAATTTTTTTGAGGAATTCTATCAGATGAATTTTTTATAAGGACATCCATTAGAAATATGTTTATGAGTAAGTGGTGTGTAAATTCTAAGAAGAGGAGAAGTGACCAGAAAATGAAACATTGATATATCAAAAAACAATTATGAATCTATTAGTCAAATAATTTATGTGAAAATCAATAATTGAAGAAAATTTGTGTGAGAAAGATCAGACAAAACAAATCTTGGTGATGTTTTCTTAATTATGTCATCCGAAAAACAATCCAGCCATATAAAAAAATTTTCTGAAGTGGAGATGTTTCATCTGGTTGAATTTTCCTAAATTTATCCTCATATAAGAAAAGTTTGAACAATTTGTTATGAGTAATGTTACTAAAGAAGGATGTGGTAGCCAGAGTTTTTGAGAAGCTTCATGAAGATTACAGAAGTGTTGAGAATTATCTAAGTGATTTTCAGTGAGTGGGAAAGTAAAATTGGTTTCCTATATTTTCCAATTTTGGACCACCAATATAAAGGGGAGATAATTAAAATGTACTCAATATTTTTAATTGAAAATTAGTTCAAATTATGTATAATTTGGTTCATAATTGAGTTTCTAATTGAAGTTTTGTTTCATGTTGGAGAATATTTTTGGATAGATTTTTTTTTCAAAGTATCAGATAGAGTTTTCTAATTCAGATCACTAAACTGAGAAATCGGTTGAATATTCTAAGTAGAGTTTTAGATGCAATTATTTTTTAAAATTGTAAAGAACACAAGTTAAAAAACGACGATTAGGTTCATTTAGGTGCATCAAACATAGTTTACCCGATGAATACAGGCACACCAGATGAACATTATCAGATGGAGGAAAGAGATAGACTTTATAGATGAACTTTTCTAGAGAATAATTTAAAAAGTTACATACTTTTTTATGTCTAAGTTTTGTAAGTAAAACAATGTAAAATGATGGGATTTAGTATAATCATACCTATCAAGATATATAAAGACTCTAATGGGAGTTATCTCAAAAGTTATATTCACATATTTCTAATATTGAATTTTTATAGACCCACAAGAGTGTCCATATAAAAAATTTTGGTTCTCACACTGAGTTCAAAACTTGTAAATCTTGCATTCCATGTTTACTTTCTCATGTTTTCATTCTTGTAAGATGTTATAAAAGTTGATAAGTAAAATAAATATAATAATTTATAGGATTCAGATTCCATAAATTTTGAAATTTTTAAAAATAAAACCACTGACTCACCCCCCTCCCCCCACCTTCTTAGTGGTTCAATGATCCTTAGGAACTTTAAGTTTTATCAGAGTAAAGGTTCCCCTATTAAATTATTATCATAGAAGTTTACAACTCAGTGAATAGTATAGGTTTTCTTTCCTTTTAAGGAAACAATTATCATGTATGGAAAAACAAAATGATATAATATCTTCTACCTCTCAAATTTGAGGCAATTGATGAAATCACTCTTGGGTTTCCATCTATTTAGAATGATACTTATATGAATTTTTCTTACAAGAATAACATTAAGGTTTATAGAAAAGATATAATTTCTATTTTAATGTATTTGTTAGAAAATGTGTTTATGAAGTTTATGGGCCTCCAAACATCTAAATAAAACTGGGGAAAACTTGAAAGTATCTTCTAGGGAACACCAAAGTAAAAGAAGAAAAGTTAAAAATCTAGAAAAGTAAGTTGAAAGATATCAGAATGAGAGATGAAGAAACTATTGATGAGTTTTTTAATATATTTAATGAAATGTGTCCAAAATAATGGGGTTTGGTGATGTATTTAAATATTCTAACATTGTAACGAAACTCATGTGAAACTTTCTTGACATGCTTGATTTTAAAATCTCTACTTTAGAAGATAAATATGATCTATCACTTGATGAATTTTATAACATTCCAATTTCTTATAAGCTGATAAAATAACCATTATTCAAAATTAAGATCAAGTATGAAATTGATTTTTCATATATGAGAAATATAAAGGTATGATATATTGGTAAGGTTTAACTCAGTGATTCTGTAGAAAAATAATATGATGAAATGAATCAAAATATCATGAATCTTCTCTCAAATAACTATCCATGGTATAGAGGAAAACATCAACTCAAAATATTTTGAATCATATCTCATGAAACATGGAATAAAATATCATTATAGTTCTCTATACACCCCTTAACAAAATGTGGTATAAGAAAGAAAAAACAAAATATTGGTGGAAATGAGAAGAATTATATTGGCTGAGAATAAACACTCTAAGTTTTTTATAGAGAATATGTTATTATTATTGTGGATTCACAAAACAGATGTTTTTTATATCCATAAATCAACATAAATTACTAAAAAATATGGTATAAAAACAAAACCTTCAATTAAATATTTAAATGTTTTTGTAAATAACTTCTTACTAATGATCAAAAATTAAAATCATGGAAAATTTGATGAAAGATATAAGGATGGAATTTTCATGGGATATTCAACCAATAGAAGATTCTTTAAATATTGGAATAAATATTAAAAAAAATTGGATTCCTATGTTGTGAAAGATATTAAAAACCCAACTTCCTTAACAAATGTGGTTCAAAATGTTGTGGAAGATAAATTGAATGATTTCAATAAAAATAACAGAAATAAAGATAAAAGTGAGTCAAAATATGTGAATGAAGATTCATAAGAATCATGTAGTAAAGAAAGTGATACATGAAGAAAAACATTAAAATTTGATACCCTATAGAAATATTTTGAATCTGAAAATTTTATTATAAATAAAAAATATTCAATTCAAACTAGAAAAAAAAGTTGAGATTATAAAATAAGACATCACTTATCTCGCAAGTTGAACTAGAATCAGTATTAAAAGTATCTAAACATAAATAATGGGTTGATTCTAATAATGAAGAGTTGGATCTGATAGAGAAAAATGTCACCAAGTAAATATTTCCACATCCTAAAGGAAAGAATATTATTGGTACAATGTGGGTATATGGAAACAATATAAATGAACATAGATAAGTTTCAAGAAATAAATCATGAATTTCTTGAAAAGGATATTCATAGGTTGAAGGTGTGGATTTTGATGAAACATTTCCCCCATTGAAAGATTGGAAAATATAAAAATGTTCCTAGTAGTGGTTCCATATCATTTTTATAAAGTTTATCAGATGGATGTGAAGTTATCCTTCTTAAATGGAGAGATTAAGGAAGAAGGTCACATTGAGAAACATTGTGGGTTTTTACTTGATTAAAATTAAACCAAGGTTTATATGTTTAAGAAATCCTTGTATGGGATAAAAAAAATCCATGATCCTGGTAATCCAAACTTGATAGTTCTGGAAACCGCTAAATTTTTTTCAAAGTAAATCTGACAGAAACTTATATAAGAAGGAAATGAACTCAGGTACCTTGATTGTATTGTTAATGTGGATGACATAATTTTTAAAGGGGGTACATAAAATTATTTTAAAGTTTTTTTTGAGGAAATAAAGAAAAAATTTGAAATTTCAATTCTTTGATAAATAACCATCTTTCTAGGTTTACAAGTGCAGCAGAGGGAAAGATTCATTTATCTATCACAAGAAAATTATTCTAGGGAGTTGTTACAAAATATTATCATGGGATATTCCAAATAAATTTATACTCTTATTTCAGTTGTGATAATGATGAATAAAGTTGAATCTAGGAAAATTTTGAACCATAAAGATTTTCTAAATATGATAGGAAGTTTTCTAATTCTTACAACATCAAGGCTCGACATCGACTATGATATTACTTTATGTGTATGATATCATAGTGATCAAAAATAATCACATATAATAGTAGAAAAGAGAATTTTCAAATATGTTAAAGGAATATCTCCTCACATGTTATTGTATAAATGAAGTGATGATATTATCTTTTAGGGATATATTGATACAGATTGGACAAGGTATTACAATGATATAAAATCAACTTTAGGAGCATCATTTTTCTTGAGATAATGTTGTGTGAGTTAGAATAGTAAGAAATAGAGTTTAGTGACTTTAAGCATAGTATAATTTGAATATTTTGTTTCACCAAATTCTTATACAAAAAATATTTGGATGAAATTCCAATTAGAATATTTGAAAGGTAAATTTTCTACATAATTGAAGGTATTTATGATAATCAAAGTGAAATTGATATTTCTAAAAAATATATAAAACATTTGATATCAAAATAAATTGATATAAACTATCACTTTATAAAATATAATGTTACTAGTGGAGATGTTATGCTAGAATATATTTCAAAATAGTATCATAATTTTGATATTTTCACCAAAAGTTCTGCCAAAACAGAGATTTGTGGAAATGAGAAAAAATATTTATGTTCATCTTCCACTAAACACTTCTTAAAAATTTATAAGGGAGTCCCCCACTATTAATTGGATTATCTTGGAAAATGGGTAGAATGTGAAACTTTTTCCTAAAAGGGGGATATTTAGTACATTTATTTCAAAGATGAATCTAAAGTTATGGTTATCATAAAATGGAAGAGAAAAAGAAAAATAGAGAATAAAAATTGATAAAAAATTTTATTTTTTCATAACCACAAAATTTCTTATAACTAATGGATTAAATTCCTTTAAAAACATTACTTTATCTAGTAATGTGGTGTTCGGACATTATCTTTAGATAACTTTTTTTTTATTTGATGAATTTTGATAAATTATGAGATGTAAAAGTTTTTAATGAATATTGTCAACAAATCCAAAGGTGGGTATTAAGGATCCTTTATGATGTTTTTAACAAAGTTATGTATTTTTTAATAAGTCACTTTTCCTTAGAATTTTTTTCTAATAGCTGTGAAGTTTTTTATATTTAAAAAAGTTTTTGAAGAAACTTTGTTAAAAATATTTAGGGAGAAACTTTTTTGATATAAAGTTATTAGAGAAGAATAAATTCAAAAATTAATAAAGTTGAGAAGTTTCTTTAACTGGGTTAAAGAAATTTATAAAAAAAATAATTTAGTTCTTTACGGGTTCTTAACATCATGGAAAACCTCATGATACTATATTTTTATCAATAGGGGGGTTGATGTTCTAGGAAAATAGTTCTAAACAAACATTCTGGATATACTTTTCTTAAATTTGAAAGATTTTAAATAAAGTATTTTAATGAAAAAGTTACCAAAGGGAAGAGTGGTGAGAATTTTTCATAAGAAAAAGTATTTCAATAAAGTCTATAATTTTATTTTTATAAGTTTTTAAAAGATGATTTTTTTTAAAAAGTATCCTAATATACCAAATACACATTTCAAACACAATATTCCAGACAACGTTTTTAGGAAAAATCAAAATATATGAACTAGGGTGGATATAGATACAGTGGTATGAAGTCCAGGGGAGAAATGAACAATATTTTTAGTGTACACAAATAAGTATATGTAGTATACCATATATACTAGAATAGTTTATAGAAAATATAGTTTTTTCATGAGACACCGATAGAAGTTTTGGATAGAGAATTGAAAGAATTTATTTATTGTTTAGTTTTTTTATTTCAAAAAAGAATAAAGAAATTCAAAAGAGGGAGTTTCTAAAGATGTGAAAAGTATAAAAATGAGTTTTTAGTTTTCTGAGACAAAATGGAGAAAAATAAAATAGCATGAAAAGGATAATATACATGGAGAAAAAAAATGGTGAAGTTGATAATAGAAAGAGTAGGCCAGAATGGATCTAAATTTTCATGATTCTGAAGTATTAAGAAGTCGAAATAATGTATTTAACCATATTTAGTTGGTCTTGAGTAGTGGAAAAATTCATATGAAGTTTATTTTCAAAAATTTCATGATAAATTGATAGTGTAAGATGATGTTTCTTGAAAAATAAAATGTATGATTTTTCTATTCATAAATATTTATGTTAAAAGTTTAAGTTCACCACTAAAGGAAGTATATCATTTGAAATTCCATCAAATTAAACTTTTGTAAGGAAGTCCATTAGACAACATTTTGAATTAAATTAAATCTGATGAAATTTTTATAATGATTTCCATCAGATGAATTTTTTATAAGGAATTCCATCGAATGAATTTTTTTAAGTAAGTAGTGTGTGATATAAGAGAATAGGAAAAGTGAACAATAAAAAAATGTAGATATATCATACAAACATTTCCTGAATCCATTATCCAAATAATTTTTTTTAAATCATCAGTTGAAGAAATGTTGTGTGAGAAAGAATAGAAAAAAATCCAAATGAATTTTTCCTAATGAAGTTGTCGGAGAAACAATCCGACTAGATAAAGTAATGTTTATAAGTGAAGATTTATCATCTGATTGAATATTCTTAAAGTTTTCATTATAAAAACAAATTTTAGATGATGTTTTTATGAGAAACATTACTGAATAAGGAAGTTTCTATGATAATTTTCCTGTAGATTTATAAAGATTCTAGAAGTGTTGAGAAGAATCTAAGTGATTTTCAGTGAGTGAGAAAGTAAAATTGGTTTCCCTCCATTTCCACTTATGGAGAACCTATATAAAGGAGAGATAAGTATAGTATACTTAATACTGTTCAATGAAAAAAAATATGAAACATTGAATAATTCATATTAGAACTGAGTTCCTAACTGATGTTTTGTTTCATATTGAAGAAGATATTCAGACCGAGTTTTTATTCAAAGAATCGGATTGAGTTTTCTAGTTTAGAGCACCAAAAAAAGACATCAAATGAAGATTTCAATAATATTTTGAGACCTCATGATTTTTTTATATTCAAAAGAAAATGTGTTAGAAAAATAAGCACATGTTCATTGAGGTCTATCAGATGGAGTTTACTAGATAAATACAGACACACTATATATACATTTTTAGATGGATGAATCATATATACTTTCTATATAGACTTTTTAAGATTATAATTTACAAATTTAAATACTTTTGTTTCTTATTTGTGTAAGAAAAACTTTTTAAAATGATAGGAGTCACTATAATCATACCTATTGGGAGATATAAGGGGTCTATAAAGAGTTTTCCAAAATAAGTATTCACTTATTTATAATAGTTAATTTCCATTGACCCATAGGATTAGACAAGGTAAAGATATATATTCTCACACTAAGTCCAAACCATTTAAATCTTTCATACCCTAATTACTTTCTCATATTTTCATTCTTTTGATATTTCTATAAAATTTTATAAAGAAAATAACTCTAAAAAGTTTCAGGAGTTAAATTTCATAAATTTGAAAATTGGGAAAAAAGAAACCACTAATTCAAACCCCCTCCCAACCCATCCCAATGGTTAAAGAATCCATTAGAACTTAAATATTCACCTATTACAAGAGAAATTAAATTTAGATTAGTGTAATTTAATGTTCAATCATCTATATTATTGTCTAAAATATAAAATAAGGTATATTAGAAGTCTTGATATGGTGATATAAACTAAAATTTATTATATTAAATCTATTACAATAAATGATATAAAGGTATTTCTCCATGTGATATATGAAATATTAAGTAAATATTAATGTTTTTTATATCATAATCAATTATTTGGATATAATTTTACCATAATTTCCATTATTGTGTTGGATTTTTTTATATGAATGTTATATTTTGTTTGATTACATATGTATATGCAGTTTTTTTCAATATCTAAATCCCTTTATGATTTTGTTTGATTACATGTGACTTTTTATTTTAAGTATTTTTTGTATTTTGATGATATCTCAATCCAAAAAAGTTTGGATATGTTTTATTCTTCTCACATTGTATAAAGAAGAGATTTATATAAACTTTATTATTTTATTGGGAAGTCTGAAAATTATTTTCTAGTACTCTAAAAATTCAATGAATTTTCTACTGTAGTTTCACAACTCTACACTCTGTAGTTTTGAAAATCTATTGTATTTGATTTACTTCATGTTATATAGATATTAGATTCACTCAAATCTTGTTTTTATAGAAATACAACATGTTTATATTTTTTTATTAGTTTACATTGAATTCTAAAATGGTCATTTGTATGATCATTAAATTATCTGAATTTATGAAATGTTTTTTCACTGCTGTAGTTTTTCCAAAATTTTTTTGCTTATATATTTTATATTTTAAAGATAAGTAGACATCATATTTATTCAATTCTTTATTATTTAGAAATATTATAATATTTTATAAAAATAATTCTTCTTGACCAATGGATGTATTTTCTGTTAAGAGCCTTTAAAAATTTGTTGAACTTTTTTAAAGTATATTGACCAGTTTTTCTAAAAGTATAGTTTAGAAACCCTGCTTTTAGAATAGTTAAAAGTATGTTTTGGAAACCCTAATTTTATAATAGTGAAAATTATGGTTTGGAAACCCTAATTTCAAAATAGTGAAAAGTATGGTTCAATAACCCTACTTTGAGAGCAGTGCAAAGTATAGTTCAGAAACCTTACATTCATAAGAGTGCAAAGAATGGTTAGGCAACCCTACTTTCAGAACAGTGAAAATTATGGTTCAATAACCCTAATTTTGTAATGAACTCTCTGAAAAAAATTAATTAACTCTATTCTACTTTTTTAATGAACCCTGTGATACTTTTTTAGTGAAACCTACTTTAGGTGAACACTACTTTCGGTGAACCCTACTTTCGGTGAACCCTACTTTCAGTGTACACTACTTTTGGTGTACCCTAATTTTGTGTACCCACCATTCGTGTGCCCTACTTTCATGGGTCCTACTTTTCTGTAACCTACTTTCTTTTACCCTATTTTTTTAGGCTACTTTTTTATTGTATCTTTGTGCTTTTATGTTGAACATTGATCTTCTATATTTATATATAGATTATTTTCAGAGGTTTTTCTACTGGATATGTTCACATTAAATCTAAATATTATGATTGAATTGATTTTGGTGATTTTGGTGAACTGTTTAAAGAGAAAAATTAATAAATTATTTAAACCTATTTTTGAAATTAATTCAGAGGATACCAGATTATTTAAATTCAAATACTTTAAATTACTTTCGGATTTTGTTGCTAGTTTTTAGGAACTTTTTCTCTAAGTTTAAAGAGGCTTTAATAGATTTAAACTAGAGTTTTAAAATAATTAATTGCTATTATTATTCTAGATATATTATTGGAAGTGTTATTCAAATTATTTTAAATTATTTTATTTTATATTTATTCAAAAGGAATAAAGAGGCAATGGTGGTATGATTTTTATGGAGATATTTATGAAATCTCTAGGGTGAATTTATTTTTGAATATCCAGAAGAATTGGAGCTTCTGTAACTACTAAATATTTATTCTATATATATATAGAATGAAAAAAATAAATAGGTTAACATATTTGATACTCTTTTTTTCAAAGAAAAAGTGTTGTGAATTTGTAGCATCATGTGACACTCTGTTTCATCACCAGAACATTCTCTCAAGTGCCAATTTACTTCTACTTTGACTAAAATTTCCTTGATGAGACATGATAATACAAAATCTCAAGAACCTATACTAGTGCTTTCATTTTTTATATTCTCATTTTTTTAGTTTCTGAGTATGCAACACTATTTATTATCTCTCACACGAACTTTCTATTTTTTTGTTTATTCTTTTATACACAAAAGAGATATTTGGTATTCTTTTTCCATGTGTTGAAACCCCTAGATTATAAAGTCAGGATCTAAGGGTTGTGAATCCATTTATATAAATTTAGTACTATTTGTGTTGTGACTCCCTGTGTCTAAAGTCAGGTTGTAATGGTTTTGACTCCCCATAAAAAACTCAGTGTCATGGTTATCCCTATACTAGAAATGGATTCTATAATTGGGTTTTTATTCCCCCTAAAAATTTATTTTAAGTTCATATGTATCTCTCTCCGATTAGAAAGGTATAAGATTAGAGTAATCCCATGTTGGACCAAACTACTATAAAAACATCCTTATGTTATTTATTTCTTTTTCTGATAATTATCCTTAATAATGAACAATGATAATTATTTTAATTAAAAAAATTATTTGGTTAAATTTTTAATCTATACTATTCAACCCCTCCTCGCCCCTATAGACCATCTTATATTACCCTATCTGACCTAAAAATTGGAATTAAAGGATAACCTCTTTAAGAATTGCTTAGTTTTATCATTCTATTTTCTTGATACTAAAGATTTGTTTTGTAGGTTGTTCCTTTAATAATAAGAAAATCACTTTACAGAGTCTTCATTTATATTTAATTCTGATAACATGTTCTTAGACCTCATAGTCCAAGGACAAAATCTTATAATATGGAAATATTAAACCCAAATGATGTTTGGATTCCTCAAAATCCACCATACTTTGATTATAATGATTGTGGCTACTAGATATCCTGAATAAAGGCATACCTCTAATAGTTGAGCATTGAGCACTGGTTTATCATGTCAAAATTGTACACAATTCCTAAAGTTGACCGATATACACTTACTGAAAATGATTCTACAAGATGTGTTTTAAATTACAAAGTTGTTAATATTTTATATTGTACAATTAATAGAAGTGTTTTTAGTCATGTGTTTACTTGTAACACAGCTCATGAGATTTGGAAGATTCTAAAAGTCACTCAAATTGGCTCTGATAAATTAATCCAAACCAATATTGTAATGCTTTTAGTTGAGTACTAAGACTTCAATATGGGTGAATATGAAATATTAAACCAAACGTTCCATAGATTCAAAAGCATTGTGAATGGAATAAATTCACTTGGAAAATATCTTTAAAACCTATTACTTGTTGAAAGAGTCCTACAAGACTTACCAAAGAAATGGAATTCAAAGAATATTTCCATTAATGAAATAAAGAACTTCAAATAGAACACCCTATATGAATTGATTTGATCAATAATCCAATATAAACTATAACTAAAGAGCATGAATAATAAGGAGACCACAAAAACAAAATGCATAGCTTTTAAATTTGTAAATGTTCTTTCTGCGGACTCTTCCAATTCTGATCTATAGGATAATGAAAATGAATACATAGAATAAATTGTGACTGGAGTCTACAAAAGAATGAAAAATAAAATATTTAAAAAATGGTTTCGAATAAACCCTAAAAAAGAAAAATATAAGAGATATAAGAATGGTAGTATGAATTGTAATGCTTCATATGTATCTTAGTATGAGTGAATGAAGAAATTTCATATAAAACCTAATTTCCCTAAACTAAATAATAAAGGTAAATACAAAAAATAAGGACAAAAAGGTGTTGACCACAAGTTGGAGTTGTATAGAAGAATCTGATTCCAATGAAAAATCTATAAATGAAAAATAAAATGATAACTTACTCTTCATAGAATAACTGGATAAGGTTAGTAATTCTTGATTTTATTATGAATTTTCTAATTCTGAATATGATTATGAAAAACCCACTATTTTTTAAATAAATAAATTAATTAAATATTAAGTAAATATATTTTCAAAGCTTATGATTTATATAATAAGCTAAAGGATAATAATGAGATACTTATTTAGGAAAATAAACTATTTTTGTAAGAAAATAAAAAATTAATTAACACTTCTTCTGCTTCTCATTCCATAGTTTATGGCAATTTGAAAAATAAGCAAGATTTGAATGAAAATTTTAAAAAGGATGATGAATGTATTAAAAAACATTTATCTAATTTTATTCAAGGTCATGAAAAATATCATTAGATGATGTCCTTGACTAAAACTGATAAAAATAAAGATGGTTTTTGTTATGATAAAATATTGCCTCAAATGTTTAAAACTCGTTTTATTAAAAGTAAAAATGGTTGTAATTCTATTGTTACTTGTTTTAAATGTGGTATGAATTGTTACTATGAAAATGATTGTTCTATTTGGTTCAAAAAATATTTAGGATGTACAAAAACTAATATTTTTAAATCCTTATTATCTAGAGTACCTTATAATACATGTTTATATTCTATATGGCTGCCTAAAATTTTTATTACTAATCCTATTGGATCCAAAGTATCTTGGGTTCCAAAATTGTCATGTAATTGATTTTTGTTGGAAAAATGTCTTGGGTGTCTCAAGAATGACATATGGTATAGGGATAGTGGATGGTCTAGGAATATAATTGACGACTCCTCAAATTTTAACACATACAATACTTGTGATGGAGGTACAATTACTTTTGGAGAGAATTCCAAAGGCAATGTAAAAGGTTTTGGTAAGTAGGCATTTAAAATTATACTTTTATTTAAAAAAAATTGTATATTGAAGGTTTAAAACATAATTTAATTAGTAAATCACAATTATGTTATAATATAATGGAAATTAAATTTTAAAATGATAAATTTTTTGTTTTAAAATATGATTCTTTATTATTTTATACTAATAGAAAAGAAAATATTTATACAATTGATTTTTTTAAACGAATTGTTCAACATGTTAAGTGCTTAAATGTTGAACAGAATGAAATAATCCTTCAGCATCGATAATTAGGTCATGTTAATTTTAGAATGTTACATAAGCTCTCAAAACATGAGAATGTGCTACAACTTCTTTCCTTGAAGAAATAATATCTTCATGTTTGTGATGCTTGCGTGAAAGGGAAGAAAAATAGAATTTCATTTAGATCCATAAATAATATAAGTACTAATATGGCTTTACACTTAGTATATATTGATTTATTTGGCCCCACTCAAATTTATAGTCTTGTTGGAAATAAATATACTTTATTTATTATTGATGATTATAGTATATTGACATGGGTATACTTTATTTCTCATAAAAATGATACATTATCTAGATTTACTACTTTTTGTAATTTAGTTCAAAATTAAATAGGTTGTATGATTGTCTCTATTCATAATGGTAAAGGAGGTGAATTTCATACTTTATATTTTGAAAAAATTTGGGAAAATAATGGTTATTTTAATAATTTTTCTTCTCCTATAATGCCATAACAAAATGGTGTTGTAGAATGGAAAAATAGAACTCTTATTGAAATAGATATAACTATGTTAAGTGAATATAATTTTCCTATATATTTTTAGGATAAGGCCTTTTTTCATGTTATATTTCAAATAGAATTCTTATTATACCTTGATTAAAGAAAACTCATTATGAATTATTTAAAAATAAAAAACCTAAAGTTAGTTACTTTAGAGTTTCTGGTTGTAAAATTTTTATTTTAAATTTGAAGGATAATTTAGATAAAATTGATGTTAATAGTGATGAAGGTATTTTTCTTAGTTATTCAACTAATATTAAATATTATAGAGTTTATAAAAAAAGAAATATGGTTATTAAATAATATTTTCATGTTATTTTTAATGAAAATAATGTTAAAATAAATTTTGATTCTAATGTTATTGATGATGAGTTTAGAGATTTTAATTTTAGTGAAGAAAACCATCAGGATAAGGATGAATCAACTAACAGGGAGCTTACTTATTCTCAAGCTCATACAATATCATGTAATATTCATAAATATAATCCTATGGAAAATGTAAATAGAAATGTTGATCATGGTGTTAAAACTAGAAAATTTGTTTTAAAATTTTGTGTCAATTCTACTTTTATTTCTGATTTTGTTACTATTAATGTTAATAATGCTTTAAAAGATACGAAATGGATAGTTTCTATGAAAGATGAATTAAATAATTTTTTTAGAAATAATGTTTCAACTTTAGTAGAATTTTCTGTGGATAAATAGGTGATTCGAAATAAGTGGATATTTGGAAACATTCAGGATGAATCTAGATAGATTATGAAAAAAAATACAAACTGTTTTCTCAATGATACTCTCAAGAAAAAGGTATACACTATGAAAATTATTTTTCACATGTTTCCAAGTTAGCGGCTATTAGAATTTTGTTGTATTTTTCATGTTTACAATATTCTAAATTATATAAAATGGATGTAAAAATGATTTCCTAAATGGTTTTATAACCAAAGAAGTTTATGTTTCTCGACCCCTAGGTTTTAAAAATGAAATAATTTCTTATAATGCTTTTAAATTATCAAAATATTTGTATGGTGTCAAACAAGAACCTTTTTCTTATTATGAAAGTATTTATTTATTTTTGTTCAATAATTGTTTTAATATAAGAAATTATGATCCAATACTTTTTATTAAAATAAATTATGATGATATTTTAATTGTAAGATGATATAGTTTTTGGATCATCTAGTGAAATACTATGTAATGAACTTTCTATCTTGATGTATTCTGAGTTTTACATGAGTTTAATGGGATAATTAAATTTATTTCTTAGAATACAAATTTTTCAAAGAAAAGATGCAATTTTTCTTAATCCATATAAGTATGCTAAATATTTGGTTAAAATATTTTTCCTTGATTCCTATATATCTATGAAAACTCCTATAGGTACTTATTGTAAATTATATGTTTATGAATCTCAAAAATCTATTGATATTAAAGTTCATAGAGGCCTGATAGGTTAGCTTCCTATATTTAACTACATCAAGACTTGATATTATGTTTAGTGTCTTCTTATCTGCTATATTTCAAGCAGATCCTAAATAAATTCATATTAAAACTATAAAAATAAAAATTATATATGTTAAAAGAACTATTGATTCCGGTTTATTTTATCAAAAATATAATTGTTTTCATTTAACATATTATTCTGACTCATATTTTAGAGGATATATAATTGACCGAAAAGGAACATCAGGTATGTTTCATTTTATAGAAAAAGGTTTAATTTCATGGTCTTATAATAATCAATGATCTACAACTTTATCTACTACATAAGCTGGGTATATCTCTACTTCAAGTAGTTGTGCTCAAACTTTATGGATTAAGAAAACCTTATGTGATTTTGGTATTTATCTTGATAGACCATCTATTTATTGTGATAATACTTCTGAAATTTCTATTTCTAAAAAACCCTTACATCATTCTATAACAAAGCATATTGATCTTAGATCTCATTTTATTAAAGATCATCAAAATAAAGGGGATATTATTTTAGAATTTATTCCTTATGAAAATCATCTAACATATATTTTTACAAATCCTTTAGAATCTAATCAGTTTTAAAAAATTATATTTGATCTTGGTAATTTGAAATTTTAATTTTTATTACTTCATTTATTCAGGGGGATTTTTTATGTTTTCTATTTTTTCTTATTTACAAAAAGAGGGAGAAATAAATTGGTTTTTAAATGTTTTAAAATTTGGTTTTAAATGGTTTAAATGTTTTGGTTTTTTAATGAAACAAAAAGGGGGATATTTTTTGTTCATGTTTTTGTTTTATTTGTTTGATTTCATATGTTTATATTTTTTTTTAATATCCAAGACCCTTTATGATTTTTTTTGATAACACACAACTTTTTATTTTTACTTCTTTTTTTATTTTGATGATATCTCAATCTAAAATTTTTGGACATGGTTGATTCTTATCATGTTGAATAGATAATAGATTTATATAAGATTGTTAAGTTTAATAGTAAATCTTAAAATGATTTTCTAGTACTCTTAAAATACAACAAAGTTGCTACTATAGTTTCACAACTCTACATTCTATAGTTTTAAAAATATATTGTATTTTATTTACTATAAGTTCTATAGATATTTTATCCGCTAAAAAAATTATAGAAATATAAGATGTTTATGTTGATTTAATTAGTTTACATAGAAGTATAAAAAGGTCATTTATATGGTTATTAAATTATCTAAAGTTATGAAATGTTGTTTCATAGCTGCAATTTTTCAAGAATTTTGTTTCTTCTTCTATTTTGATAATTTTAGGAGCAGTAGAAGTAATATTTATTAAATTATTGATTCATTGGAAAGATAATAATATTTTATACATATAATTTGACTTGAAAAAATGATTAATTTATTGTTTAGATCCTTTAAAAATTTATTGAAGTTTGTTAAAGTATGATTTCTAGTTTTTCTAAAAGTATGGTTCGGCAACCCAAATTTCATAATACTGCAAAGTATGGTTCAAAAACCCTACTTTAAAAACAATAAAAATTATGGTTCAGAAAACCTAATTTCTGAACAATTAAAATTATGATTTGGGAACCCTAATTTCAAAATAGTTAAAAGTATGGTTTAGAAACCCTACTTTTAGAACAGTGCAACGTATGGTTCAGCAACGCTACTTTAATAATAGTGAAAAGTATGGTTCGGTAACCCTGTTTATGTAAAGAACCCTATGATACTTTTTTAATCAACCCTACACAACTTTTTTAATGAACCCTATGATACTTTTATAGTGAACCCTTATTTAGGTGAACCCTACTTTCTATGAACCCTACTTTCGGTGAACCCTACATTTGGGTACACAACTTTTGTGTACCCTACTTTTGTGTACCCAACAATCATGTACCCTAATTTCATATACCCTACTTTCATGTACCAAATTTTTGTGTACCCTACTTTCATGTACCTAATTTTTGTACCCTACTTTGCTACTGTCGCATTGTTCTTTTGTGTTAAACATTGATCTGATTCATTTATATATGGACTATTTTCATAGGTTTTTTTCTGTATAAATTCACATTAAATATAAGGATTTTAATTGAATATATTTTGATAATTTTTATTCCATATTTAAAGATAAAAATTAATAATTTATTTTAATGACTTTTTCTAATAAATTTAGAGCATACAAGATTATTTAAATTCAAATATATGAATTTACTTTCGGATTGTGATGCTAGTTTTTAGGAACTATTTAAATAAAATTTAAATATGTTTGAATGTATTTAAATTGGAGTTTTAAAACAATTCAATTATATTATTATTCTAGAGATGTTATTAAAAAAATTATTCAAATTATTTTAAATTCTTTTGTTTAAGATTTATTCTATTGGAATAAAGAGGCAACGGTGCTATAATTTTTATAGAGATATTTATGAAAGCTCTTGAACCAATTTATTTTGAATATCCAAAGGAATCGGTGTCGTTAAAACTGCTGAATAGTTATTCTATCTCTATATATATATATATATATATATATGGCGGGAAAAAAAGATACATGGGTTAACACATTCTATACTCTTTTTTTAAAATAGAAATTGTTGTGAACTTTGAAAATGTTGTGCATTTGTAGCATCCTACAACACTCTTTTTCATAACTTGGATGTTCTGTCAAGTGCTGAATTACTTATACTCTAACTAAAATTGACTTTACAAGACATTATAATCCAAATATCAAGAACCAGTTCCAGTGATTTCATTGTTTATCTTCTCATTTTTCTGGTTTCTGAGTCTATAACACTATTTCCCATCTCTCACATGAACTTTCTATTTTTTATTTTTTATTTTATACAAAAAAGCATTATTTGTTATTCATTTCCTTGGATTGTGGCTCCTAGATTCTGAAGTCAGGATCTAATGGTGGTGAATCCCTATATCTAAAGTCTGTACTATCTAATTTGTGACTCCCAATGTTTAAATTTCGGTTTTGAGGGTTGTGACTCTCCATATAAAAGTTAGTGACATGGTTATCCCTCCACTATAAAAGTATTCTATAATTGGGTTATGATTCCTCCTCAAAAATCATTTTTAGTGCACATGTATCTCTCACCAAGTAGAGAGGTATAAGAGTATAGTAGTCCCACATTAGACCGAACTACCAAAAAAATCCTTGTGTAATTTTTTTCACTGTTAATTAACCTTAATAAATAAATTTGATAATTAATTTAATTAATCAATTTATTTTATTAAATTTTTAATTTGGTATATTTTCCCCACTCTAGACCATCTTCTATTACCCTAATTTACCTAACATTATTTCTTTTTTGGATATCATCAGGGTAAATATAAGTTTAACAAAGAAAACGTTTTCATATCATTAAAGGAGAAATGATATAATGATATACATGATAATAGGCACTAAAAATATATACGAGCCTTAAAGAAGATCGGTATAGGTCACAATCCATAATGAAAATGATTATATTGACACATAACTATATAAAATATATAAGAAATAAAAAATGCATATACATGAGGGAATAACAAAAGAATAATTTTAAATTTGGTGGGTGATATGATGATCTATCTCAGGACAACTCATATTCAAATAATATTTGAAAGAGTTTTTTTTCATGGGTTTTCAAGGAGGAATTATGGAAACTATGTATCAAAATTTATAGATTCATTTCACCTAAAAAAGTAATAAGATTAATGTGGGAATTATTATTTCATGGTTGATGAAAAATGAATTTCATGACATAAATTGTTGAATTATGCATGGGTGGACACAAAATGAACATCAACATGATGCATATTGTGACCTACTAAAATGGAGGTATTGAAAAAGGAAAAAGTAAAATCATATAAAAAGATATGTAAGCATATCCTTACATGTTGACATGTAGTTGATATACATAATGAAAAGATATTTCACCTGGTGTGATAGAAATATAGGAGGTGACATTGCATGTCACTAATTAGTGACAATGGAATTTGAACTCTGAGGGTGTAATGCAAGTAGTTCTAGGAAATATTGGATATTGTTACATTGGAAATTGGTAATGATAAAGAAAAATATAAAGGATTATATTATAGGTTTTCATATCATGCATAGAAATATGTTGATATCCCTAGATCAACAAACACAATTGTGATTGATGCCAAATCATGAGATCCATTCCTCCCATAAATGACTGAATAACAATAAATTAAACTAAAATTTTAAAAGGATGATATAGTTTGAGATATACAGAGAGATTATATCAATACATCTTAAAGTATATTAAAAGTTTCATATGGTTTATTATGTCAAGAGTAAGTTGGAACTTAAAATGAAATAGAAGTTTAAGTTATTGAAAAGGAAAACATACAAGATGGTTCCCCTACCTAGAATATGGTGTCGGGTTCATGGAATAAGGTTGAATGTAGTATGAATGAAATTAGGAGATGCTCCTTTTATAAATTCATGTGCAGATAAATAACATTACCATGATAAAAATTTAAAATAAAAAGGTAGTGAAGATGAAAATTTTAAAAAAGAGAAGAAATTTTTTGAAAAAACAGGGAAAAGAGAGCTTCCAAATATATGATATGTAGTATCATAATAATTGAGACTCAGTGTGATATAAAATAGGATACCCATGGTGATTGGAAGAATAATGAGATATCAATTTTTATATTTATATACTCATATGTTAGAAGAATATGATATATCCATACTTGATATATGAATGCTCTTGGTGGGGGGTTTTATAAAGATAGTGAAGGAATGATGGTATTCATTTACTAAAGTAATTGGATAGAGGATAATCAAAATATCATCCAATATATAGGGTTAAATTTATATTCATTTTATCTTTGATATTATTCATGTGATATAGATAATGATTTATCCACTATAAGTTGGAATGCCTCACTGTGGTAGTGATCCATAAACATGAGTTTGGAGACTTGGAGGGTATCCCTAACCTTTCCTTACATAGTAAAGTTAGTATTATGAGTGAGGATTAGTGAGATCCCTCACACCTTGGATATAGTCCCATGTTGGGGTGAACCAAGTAAATTTAGTTTCTCTCTCTACTTTCTTAATTGATGTTTGAAATTCCACATATTTGATCACATGTGATTGATTAATTTTCCAACACATAATGGGATCAATATCCTTTTTTGAATATAGGTCAAAATGATTAAAAGAGGGTATATAATTTAAAATTGATTAGGTTCATAATTCACTCCATTTGAAACTCTCATTTTTGAAAGATTATAATCATTTCTAACAATATGATTTTTCACTAAACTCGCATAATATGATTTATTATTTTAAATAAAGGAAAAATATTCTACATTAATATAATAATAGTAATCTCCTATGGGGATATAATTTATATATTTTGAAACAATGATTTATCAACCAACACTGAATGCAAAGAGTCTTATTTTAAGATTAATAGAGCATTCAAATTTCTCTATATTTTTATTATCATCCTATAGACCCTTAAAAATAATTTTTGCTCAATTATGTTATATAAAAAAATTGATAATAACAAACCTCTAATGACTCTTATTAGGATTAATGGATTTTTGAGGAACCCTGAGAGTGGGATGAAGTTGGGTGTGACCATATAAATTATAATTATTATCTTTAACAACCTATATCTTATCTAGATCTTGATCTCACTGTCAATAGGGTCATTTTTCAACTATTATTATATCATTGTCTACTTATTTAATTTTTTTACCTCTCAAACCATACTAAGAAAAATATGAAAGCATGTATAAAGGAATAAAAATAAATTACTTGATTTACCTCTAATGTGAAGGTTAATACAAGGAATTTATCATCCCATTATTTTCTCGTGTGAATAAACTGATGTATTATTGATAAGTGTGTTTTATAATGAATCACTTTTATCCTAATACACACTATATGTATAAGGTTTTTTATAGATCACTATCAATATAGGTCTTTTTGCCCATAGAAATTTTGGGATTGTTCGACTACCAAGATCAAGGGTCACTCCCTCTTTATATATTCTACTCAATAATTTCACTAGTGGTAAAAAATATAACATAGATTCATATAATAAAATCATAATAATATTTAAAATATGAATACATTAATAAAACTAGAATTTAATCTTCCTATATTCATGGGGATGCTTCAAAATTCACACCATAAATTGATTAAAAACATCCAACAAACTAGGAGAAAAAACATTACTTATTTAATATCCAAATAGGAATGGATCCTTATTAGAAGATTTGATCCTTTTCTTATAATTTATTTCTTATCCTTCTATTGATTATATATAGACATCATATATTCATTAAAATCCACTATATATTTTCTTTTCGTTTATTTTTTTAAAACAAAATTATGTCATTCTAGATTTTTATCAAACTTATTTATTATCCCTCCTTTAACTTAATATCATTAAACTCATTATATTTTCTCTCAAATTATATAAATACTTTTCCTTATCAAAATGATATGAACTCCTATTAACCATCATGATATTTCCATGTATCTCATTAATTCATAAAGATATACCACATCAATATATGATTAAAATTGTTTCATCTCATTGTGTTTTATTCCAATTAATAATCCACAATGACAATATACTCTTAATTTTTCCATTTTTTACATGTTATAAATTCATATTTTTATCACTATAATGAGATAATTTAATTCTAAAATCATACACTCTATAAAAGCTAACTCATTTTACTTTTTGTAATAATTTTTTAATTTTGGGAGACACACTCATGTGGGGGGATAATTGTATACCACTTCAATGGACCACATTATCATTATTATAAAACCAAATTTTCTACATGTTCCATGTTCTACTTGAAGTATATATTCCCAAAATCTATACATATATGATACATGCATGGTTATATCGTTTGGTGCGATATAAAATCTTATCATATTCCATGTTGAGGGTGCATCGTAAGGAATATTAATCTCTATATCTTTCTTCTTCCATGTAAGCTATAAATAATAATGTGTAATTATTTTATTTTCGTTTTCCATATCTTTTTTTATGAAACAAGGGAATATTAATTTGGAAAATATGATTTTAATGGTGAGATTTTGATTATTTGATTAACTAGGTTTTCATTTTTCATACACTAAAAAAATTAAAAATGAGTGATTGTTGATGTGAAATAGTTCAATCATTCCCCACTTTTAATGTTTATATTTTAGAAACAACATTTTGTGGGTGTTTTATTTTCTATTCATTGAAGATTTTAGTATTGATGATTTTGAGTATTTTTTATATGAAAATGATTTTATTTTATTTTATTTTATTTTATTTTATTTTATTTTTTTTTGTTTTATTTTTTTTTATTTTTTTTTATTTTTTTTATTTTATTTTATTTTAATTATTCCAAATATTTTTAGGAAAAGCCATTTTTTTCAATGTAAATTTATTTTTTAATGTTTCTATGATAATTCCTAATTTTTTATAATTAATTATTTCACAATTCCATAATTTTAATTTAAATATTTTTTATTGCAATTATTTTTTCTAATTGAGAATTTAAATTATTAATCCTATGTCACAGTTGAAGTTTATTTTGTAATATTTAACTAATTCTCAATCTTGTGTTTTATTAGGACCCACGGTGAAAATTTGGTAAAGGGTCAGAGTAATCATGCCTCTATTAGAGAATCCAAAAGTGAAAATATAATGACCACACATTTACAAAACGAAAAAGGAATGAAGTTGTCGTAAGAATAAATTTAAGGCACCATACATTGAAAAAAATTAGTGGAGTCTTGAACTGAAGTTATATATATAACTTAAGACACTATAGGTGTAATTTTGAAAAAGTAACCTAGTGAATATGCCTCCCATAAATGACCACATGAGGAATTTCAAGCTACCACAAGGTAAAATCTAAGTGACCTCACCTTATACTATAAGTTTCCACAATAAATCTAAATTGATCTCAAATAAAAAATTCATACTCATGATCATAAAGTAATCAATTCAAGAAAATAATCAACTAAATATTGATGAAATCAGGGGTCCATACTGAGCAATGATTACTTTCTCAAATTGAGCTTCTCACATCAAGGTAAAATTCACTTCTTTTTCCTTTGTCTAACTGGAATTGGGAAAATTAAATTAAAATGAAGTAGATTGTAGGTACTAAATCAGGGAAGAAACAATTCATACAACCACTATTTATTATCCCATATGTTGAAACTTCCCTATAGAGATCATATATGATCTATATCATGATCGTTGTTGGTGTGTAATTCTAAGTAGAAATGCAATCAGTTATGAGATCTCAACAAGCATCATCGAAAGGGGGTATTTTCTACAATGAAAGTGTCACGTGGAACCTATAAGGAATTTTAGAGTATTTGAATAATTTATCAGAGTATATTTTGAGAATACATACTATTATATATATTAAATAAGAATCTATAATAAAAAAATAAGGAGGGATATGAGAGGCTGGATGATAATAAAGTTAGACAGAAGCATAAATTTGAGAACCATTGGAGGAGAATTCAGTAGCACCAATAGATTTTGGGAGAAGTTGGATCTATTCTGGTGGAAAATTTGAGTAGTGAACATTTTGGAAATATTGGAAACCATTGAATATTATTCTCAAATTAATTTTTGTGACTACTTGATCATCTGATAATCCATCTTAAAAGAGGATACCTCATCAAGGGTAGCATATTAGGATTAATTGATAAATTGATCTTGGTGTAAAACGAGTATCCTTATTGTGTGAATTGGTGGATGTTGTAGTTGAGAGACTTTAGGATCCATTAAAGCTTATATTGGTGAATTGAAATAATTATTTGGAATATTTTTACAATATCTATAAATACTTGTCCATGGATGAAGAAAGAAAACAAAATCTAATAAAAATAAAATAAAAAATATCCAATTGAATTCCCCTACTTCACTTCTAGATTGTTCCCTTTTAATCTGTAAATTGTTCTCCATTTATTGAGTTTTATCTTGTTAATCTTCTGATTTATGTTTGTTTTCACTCATCACCGTTATTTTCTTCTATCACTTCACTAATAATTTTTCTTTTTTACTACTTTCTTGATAATTATTTCATTTCTACATGGTCACACACACATCTTGGAAGACCTTCCCTATGGATCGACCCCTATTCACTACTTTAATAGTTTTTAATAGGGGTTATAAATAATTCATTTTCCTCAAAACTTGTTAATAACCTAGGTTTCTAGAAACATTTGGGTGTTATTTTTGAGGAAGAGAATTTTTGACCAATTTTATATCAAAAAATTTCAAAAAGAACAATCTTCTCAAAAAATAATTTTTTGAATATTCTAATGCATAAAATATCTTTTGGAAAAAATATATAACCATTAATATATGAAATAAATAAACATTTAAGAGCTCTAAAACTGAAAAATATACTTGAAATAGAAGATATTTAGGAAAATAGAGAGAATATGAATAATCAACTAGCTAAAAATATCAACCCACCTCAACCTATAAATGAGTTGATTGAGAGAATTAGACTTAGGGAATTTCAATATTCAACTGTTTCAAGAAAACAATCATGTATTTGGAAAATCCCTAGGTACCACAATTATTAAATCGAGAAAAATTACTAGTCTATTTTTTCATCATTCAATGAAATTACCAATGAATTTTCTCTTCACTTAATTACGAACTTCTAATGTGTAGTGAAAAAGATACCAATGAGAGGGTTTAGTGAAGGGAAACAAAAACTTAGGGTTTTACCATTATATTTGAAGTGAAATAATTGGATTTTGTTCCAATAAATGTATGAATAAATTTTTGAAACTTTTAATTACTATACAATTATTTTCTCGTGAAAATTTTTCCCATGATAATGATCACAAATATAAAAAACAAAATAATTAGTTTTCTTCTGGATGAGGGTGAACTATTCCATGAAACTTGGGAAGGATACCAAGGTCTACTTAGGTTGTGTCTGAATCACCAATTCAATATATATATTCTTATTGAAACATTTTATAATAGTCTCACCCCATACTAAAAAACTTTATTAGATCAATCTTCCTGAGGAAATTTTAGTGAAAACATTCCTGATGAGATGAAAAAAAAATTAACACTCTAGAAAAAATTCACAAAAAAAGTGTTCTAGGAGGAGAACCATTATTAATAAGGAAACCACACCTAGTCCCCAAGATGAAGTTCAATCTACTGTATTTTACACAAAAAATACTCAAAACACACTTAGAGAGAAATCTCACTATTGTTTCTGTTTGGGAAATCACAATCATGTTGTCCCAATTTTGATATTCCTTCCCAGTCTCCATAAAATGAAAAAAAAAATATACATGGTACTTTAATGAAACCAAGGGTTTATATGTTCTCAAACACATAAAACCAATGTTATAGGAACCATCTGAACCTTTCCTATAAAGAAAGAGGAGTGCTTAAAATTGTTGCTCCCCTTGAATTCCAACAACAACCTAGGTAGAAATTCAAACCTCAACCAAAGGACAAAACTTATACTTCTAAAGATTAAGTAAGGGGTATGTTACAGTATTTTATTGGTAGGTTTGAAGAAAAAAAGACTAAAAATTATTTTAATAAAGTTTAAATTAATTCTTGTATAAAAAAATAGAGTTATAAGTGGGACAGCTAGCTAGAGATTTTGGAGGTAGAGATAAGGGTAAATTCTTAAGAACAATTGTGATAAATACTATGGATAATTTCATGGTAGTTATAACTTGGAGTGGTCTTCAAAACCACCAAGAATCAAATAAATAACATAAATCTTCTCAAAAAGAAAAACTAGATGAAACTAAAACCTGAAGTCTACAAAATTAAGAATCTATAATTTTGGACATTATCACTGAAAACAATTTGAATCCTACTATTCTAATTGAAAAACAACAATAAAAAACATGAAAATCAAAGATAATAAAGGGAAAATGTATATTTAAAAAGAATAATAATATATAATTAAAATTTTGAGGAACTTTTATCTAGCAATTTATTTTTCAAATAAAAAAAAGAAAATTAGGATTCTAAACTATTTAAATTTATCAATTTTGTCAAGAAATTAAACATTAACATCCCTTTCCTTAAGGCGTTAATTCAAACCCCATCTTATCTAAAATAACTTAAGAATATTTTTTCAAATAATAAAACCTTTGAATAATTTACTACTTAAAATATCATAAAGGAATGTAGTGTTATCTTATAGAATAAAATACCTCCCAAACTTCATGATCAAGGGATATTTATCATCCCCTGAACCTTTGGATATAAAGGTGTTTAGTTTAATTATCAATATTATCTTGGAGAAAGAATCAATCTGATTCTATTTTATTTTTTTCAACAGATGAGATTAGGAGTTCCAAAACCTATTACTATTGTTTTAAAACTTTAATATTGATCCATTACTCACCCAGGTGGTAGGGTGGATGACTTGATAGTGGGAGTTGGAAACCTCTTTTGGCCTGATGATTTTCTAATATTGGATATGGAATGCAACTAATAGGTACCTATCTTTCTTAGTCCAAACTTTTCATCCATAGGGGGATCTTTCACTGATATTTAAAAAGGAAAATTAATTTTTAATTTGAGTGAACAGAATTAAGGATTTAATGTTTTAAAAAAATAGAGAACTCATCTAATTCCAAATCTATTTTAGATATGAAATTTTAGGAGTTGAAGAATCTATTAATGAGGATAAATATGAAATTTTGAGCATAATAGAAGAAATTAATGGTGAACCCAAGATAACTTATAAAAACTACATAGAAATGAGTTCTATCAAAGAGAAGGATCCTTTAGATGAGTTTGAGGTGGAAATCTAAGAACAACGGGACGAGTTTACTTTAGAACACATTTTAACCCCAATCAAAGAATCTGGATGTGAGAAGCACTTTTTTGGGGAGAATAGTTATGAAGATAAATCTTTTTTACATTAAATTATTTAAAATTAAACATGAGGACATTAGACCTCCTAGAGCCAAGTTCTTCCATCAAGCCAAAAATCACCCAATATGAATCTCAAGACCCTTCCTTCTCATTTCAAATATACATTTTTAGGTGATTGTTCAACATTACCGGTCATCATCTCATCCAAATTTGAAGGAAGTCAAGAGGATAATCTATTGGGTATCTTGAGGATGTTCAAGCCTATCATTGGCTAGTCTATTTTTGATATTAATGGTATAAGTCCATTATAATACACGTATAAAATTCACATGTAACCATACCAAAAACCTAGTGTTTAATCATGTATAATGTTGATTCCCAATATGAAGGAATATGTTAGATATAAATTCATTAGATTACTAGATGTTGGAATAATTTTTCCAATATCAGATAGTCCATAGGTGAAACCTGTTTAATTTTTCCTTAAAAAGAGTGGAGTCACGGTTATTAAAAATGAAAAAAATGAAGAATTTCAAGTTAGGATAGAAAAAAATGGAGATTTTTCAAAGAATATAGGAAAGTTAATGTTTCCACTAGGAAAGATCATATCCCAATTCCATTCATAGATCAGATTCTTGATATGGTGTCTAGTAATGAATTATTTATCTTTAATGATAGATATTCTGATTATTACTAGATTTCAATAGCTCTTGAGGATTAGGAAAATACCACATTCACTTATCCATTTGAGAAATTTTCCTACCTATGAATTCATTTTGGATTATTTGGTGCCCCATCCACTTTTAAAAGATATATGATAGTTGTTCTCTATGATATGATTGAGAGGATAATTGAAGTTTTTATGGATGATTTTTTAGTTTTTTTAGTGAATTTGAAAACTATTTACATAATCTTGAAACTATTTTAAAGAGATGACAAGAAACAAACATTGCCTCAAATTATAAAATTTAACTATTTAAGGTCACTGAGGGAATTTTTATGGGTAAAAATTTTTCAAATAGGGGGTAGAGGTTAAAAATACCAAAATAGAGATAATAAAAATGGTTCCCCCTCCTATAAATGTGAAAGGAATTAGAAGTTTTATGGGAATTCCATTTTCTACCTGAGATTAATTAAAGATTTATTTAAAATCATAAGTCCTTAATGCTCACTACATGTTAAGGATAAACCATTTTTTTATGAGAAATGCATAGATTCCTTTTAAATTCTCAAGTTGAAGCTAACAATTTCACTCGTGATCACTTCCCTAGTCTTGAATTTTCTTTTTGAGGTGATTTTTTATGCTGGTAATATGGTTGTAGGTGATTTTTTGGGGCATAGGAAATAGAAGAGACTATATGTTATTTATTATTCTAGAAATTTGTTAGATGGTTCCAAAAATAGTTATACCATAAATAAAAAATTTGTCATTTTTTATTTAGAAAAGTTTAGGCGGTACTTGTTTAGTTCCAAGGTCATTATTTTCAGAAACCACTCAACTCTAAAAGATCTGTTGGCTAACAAGGATTCAAACCAAGTATTATGAGATGGAATCTTATGTTATAAGAGTTTTATTTGGAAATAAAGGATAAGTATGGGGTAAATATGTGGTTATAAACCACCTATTGAGGATATCCAAAACCTTATCTAAATAACCCAAAGAAATTAACACCTCATTCTCACATGAGTAATTTTTTTCTACTTCAATTAGATAATCTATTTTTTATGAAGACTATCCCATATTTTTTTATAGGTGTTATACCCAATAACCTTTCACATAACCAAATTAATAATATTATATCTAAGTTTAAGTACTATTTTTGGTAGTATCCTTTCTTATTTAGAATATATACTAATTGAATTATTAGGAGATGTGTGGTTGAGGAGGAAATGCTTCCCATTGTTGAGAGTATCCACTCATCACCTTGGTGTAAACACCATAGAGAATAAAAACCTACCCAAAAGGTCATATGGTATGTTTTCTATTGACCTACCTTGTTTAAATATGTGAGGAGTCTTTTGATAGGTTGTGAAAAGATTCGGAGGAAGGTAAATATTGGTAAAAGGTAGGAGCTTCCACCAAAATTAATTCTATACGTATATGTTTTTTATATCAAGGTCTTGGATTTTGTGGGACCTTTCCAATATTCTTATGGCAATTAACACATTCTTGTGGTTGTATACTATTCATCCAAATGGGTTGAGGTATTCTATCTCCCAATAAACCTTTCTTATAGTTTTATTAAGTTTATAAAGAAAATATATATTTTCAAGATTCAAAGTTCCCAAGGCATTCTTCATATATAATAACATGAATTTCATGAATTATAAGTTCAAGAACTTAATTGATAACTATGGGTGTCTTCACAGAACTCGAACCACCAATCACCCACATTCTAGTGGGTAGGATGAAATTTTGAATAGATATATTAAACAAATATTATAGAAGACAATTTCTATTTCTCATAAAACTAGAAAATAAACATGGATTAAACTTTGTGGGCTTATAATAATTCCTAAAAGACACCAATAGGTATGTATCCTTACAGTAATATCTTTGGAAAGATATTTTATCTACTTATGTAACTTCATCATGAGTATTTTTCAATAGTAAAGACTCTGAACAATGATTTTAAGTCCATTAATAAGATAATATTTTTGGATATAAGTAATCTTGATGAAATTTGGAGAGAATATTATGATAATTTAAAATTTTACAAAGAAAGAAACATAGTATTTCATGACTCTATAATACAGACTAGGGAATTTAAGGTGGTTTAAAGGGTTTCACTATTTAACGTAAAGCCTAATATTTTTTAAAGGAAACAGAGAACCAAGTGGTTTGTCCCATTTATCATTCTAAGAGTGCTAGTCAATAGGGATATATAGTTGGTTAGTGACGATAATATATAATTTTTAGTCAATGGTCATAGAATAAAACATTGCTATGAGGGTTATCTAAAGGTTTTGGATTCTATATCAATTTTTAAAGTTGATCCTTTACTAATGACTAACTGAATACTATAAACATAGTGATTCATTAGAGTCAACCCATGGTTCATTGTGTTTTTTATTTCATGAATAAATATGGAACTACTAATTTTATGCTTACTTATAATATATTACATCATACTGTTTAAAAAATATACACCTTCTATGAAATTCATTAGAGTAGAATGTTAGGTTATTTTCAAGAATAAAGATGATCTAGTTAATGTAAATATATGGATAAAAATATACATAACTTCAAACTATGGAAAATTTATTTTTAAGTTTTTTCTTGATATATATTAATATTAATATATTTTAATTTTTTTGGAACTAGAACATGTTAACCAGGTATATATTTCTAAATGTCAAAAAGGGATATGACATTTGATTAAACTGAGATGATAAAATCTCCACATTTAGGGGAGTATAGTTTTAATTATATAAATTTTAATTATGCACTTTCGTGATGAATACTAAATTAAACTACGTGTGGTGTGATTTACCCAAATTTTTCAAAGTTTTGAATTTATTTTATTGAATGGTATGTTGGATTATTGATATCTAATATTTTGAAAACCTATTTGAAACAAAGTTTTTTAAATTTGGATTGCGCCCTTAAAATGATTTTGGATTCAAAATGTTTCATGTTGTTGTTTCATTTTTTACTATGAATTTATTTCAGCATAAATGATAATTCTTGTGTATATGTTTAAAAATAAAAATAATTAACATTAAAAGAAAAATATTATTGTGGAAATTCTTTTCAATTTGTGGAGAATGTATTGTTTTTGAACTTTCATGTAACCTATATAACAATCCATGAACTACTTAATTGAAAAAACAATTCAATAAAAAATTTCTCCCACCTTGGCATTCATAATTTGAGATATGTTAAGTTGTAAGTGTGGGGTATAGGTAATTTCTTATACTTCATTATGCTCTAATTCTGTACACATAAAAAATCCACATCTTTAAAAAAATTACTCACTTTTAAGCATCATTTTAAAATTTATTTAAATAAAATATACACTTTATTTATAAATATAATAATTGTTTTCATAAGTCTCTAGGTTAGGAAAATAAAATTTCACTATGTGCTTCCTAGGTAAAAATTTCATGCTAATTTTAAGGGATTCCACTAATTTTTTAAATTGGTAGAATTGAATTAAATTTGAGTGATCTTGTCGACTATTTTTATGTATATACTATTTAAAACCAAGAAATAAAGTTTTATAGGTTATATTTTTTGTAATTTTAATTATAAATTTAGAAAAATTGAAGTTTGAAATTGAACCTGGTAATTTAGCATTAGTGAAATGGAACACCTCAGGGAGCCATCTTAATAAATATTAATATAATTCCTTTGAATCTGAATTGAAATGGGTAATTAAGATCCCATGGTGAATCTATTAGATAAGGTAACTAGTTTTGTTGTGTAAATAAATAAAATATAAATTCAATAAGTGGTTTCCACAATTATACTCATAAATTCATTACTGGGAAAAATCAAATAAAGTGACATTTTCATAAATGAGTTCACTAAAGTGAGGAGAATATTAAACCCAAATGAAGAAGGAGACAATTGATTTATAACAAAATATTTTTAGTTATATAAATGAAGTGTAAAGTAAAACTTTGGTTGAGGAACTATGGATAGAGTGGAAATTGGAAGTTCTTCTTGTTATAGATTTAACTCCACTGGAATCTCTCTAGTCCGCACTCTCAAAACTGGAACTTGAATTGGGTTGATTTAAGGGAGTGTGAAGGATTCACATGGGAAGCATGAAATTATTTTGAAATGAATGGTTAGATGATTTTATACAACATTGGAATGTATTTGAACCTAAGAAAGATCATCATTTTTTCAAGAGTCTTTATATATAAATTAACAAAATAAATTTAATTATCTAAAAGTAAAATTGATAACTTGTGGGAAAATTTGATGTGGAATTATTTTATAGTTGTTTTACAAAAATATTTGGGAAAAATCATATAATATTAAATGCTAAAAAGTGATTTTGATAAAAAAATTAATTATTTAATCAAATGAGATTGTATTTCTCATACAGTAAAAATATTTTTAAAGATGTTTGATTCTTGGTGTGAATCAGTTCATTTGTTCCCCACTTTGAATTCCTATATTTTAGGAACAGCATTTTTTAAATTTTTTAGTTAATATACTTTTAAGATTTTAGTGTTTATGATTTTAGTTTTTTTTGGTATAAAATTATTTAATGTTTTTTAAATTTAATTATCCGAAATATTTATTAGAAAAATTATTTTTTGTGATGTAAATTTGTTTTTGAATTTTTTATAATGATTCTTGATTTTTTAGAGTTAATTATTTCTTAATTCAATGATTTTAATTTAAACATTTTTTATTAGAATTATTTATTCTAATTAAAATTTTAAATGATTAATCTTGCATCAAATATGATGTTTGTTTTTGAATATTTAATTAATTCTCAATTCTATGTTTTTTATGACCTGTAGTGAAAATTGGGTAAACGGTTGAAGTTATTGTTCTTAAATTTGAGAGACTACAAGTGAAAATGTAATGATTGCACATTTGAAATTATAAAAGTAATGAAGTTTTCATAAGAATAAATTTAATCCACTGCATGTTTAAAAAAAATAGTGAAGTCTTGAACAGACTATTCATGCCCAACTCAATGCACCATAGGTATAATTCTGGTAAATTACCTAAGTGACCATGTCTCTCATGGTCAACCACATAAGTGATTTGAATTTTCCACTAGAGAAAATACAAATACTGAATATTTAAACTCAAGACACTGTGGGTGAATTTTTTGTAATTGCCTCAAGAATCCATGCCTAATACTGCTATCTACCATAATAAATACCAATCGAATACAAATCCAAAATCCATAAACAAGGCCGATTGTGAAGGAACTAATTGAAAAAGATAAACTAAGTCTGGATGAAATTAGTATTTGATCTGTGTTGATGGTAATGACTGAAGCTTTACTTCTAATGAAGAAGTTGGACCTGAGCCTGAATAAAACCAAACTGAAGCCAATGGAATCCCTATGTGAGAATGTTAAGATAAATATTTTGTGTCCATTAATGTATTCTAAGAAAATACAAAAATATTTAGTGTTGTGATTATGAATATGGGGTCAATTTTTTTATTTGTATGGATAAACCTTGGATGATAAGAGATAGATGATCTTTATAATTAAGCAAATTGACCTAAAGAGTTCAAATTTGGCTATAATTAGAACCAATTAATATCTTCTTAATGAGATTAAAATTTTAAGGTTCGAAGGTCGATTGGGTTTTTAGGATATTAAATATTTCATCAAATCCAACATTCAAGCTGAATTTTTCAATAATGAGAATTCATTGATTCAAAAAAATGACTCCAATTCCATCCCCATCATAGTTGAAGCTTAAAATTGTGGAAGGGGATGTCATCTCCAATTCAACAAAATACTTTTGAGATTCTTGAAGTACAATCTTACCATTATTTCCACCACTACGTGAATTGAATAATGGAGTCGAGACAGAGTTTGAAGGACCATAAGATCAATATTTCTAGAGGAGTGAGCTAAAGAAATAATAAAGAAGGGAAAATTGAAATACCAGGATGAGATTTTCTATATATGAATGCACATGAGGATGATGATGGTCAAAGAGAAAAATAAAAAATATATTTTTGTTTGAATAAATAAACAATGAATTCCAGGTCCAAGTGTAAAACTAGGTCCAAACTAATTACAATAATTCCATGAAATTTTATTTAAAGGGTTGGGGTCCCATAGGGAGTAAGGTATAATTTCCCAAATTGAGTATCTCACATCAAGTTCAACTTCCCATTTTATTCATTATTTACTTTAATCAGGAAAAAAATTTCCATGCGAAGGAAATTTTGGGAATTGACTCAAGGAACAAATTATTCATCCTCCCCAACTGATTATCCCAGCCACTGAACTTTCCATGTAGAGATCATCTTCAATCAAGATCATAGTCATTGTCATCATTGAATTATATATAGAAACGTAATTGGTTATGAGACCTTGGTTGGTGTAATTGGAAGGGAGGGTTTTATATAGTTAAAGTTCCATGTGTAGCCTATAGAAAATTTTTGATCCTGAGGAAACATTCTTAGAGTGAATTTTTGGCACTCATATTATAATATATAGTGAATAAATATCTAGAATAAAAAAAGAAGAAGAGAGATGGGAGGCTGGAGTCAAAAAAACACTGGATGGAAGTATCAATTATAGATCTATTAGAAGATTAGGTAGCAGAAGTAGTGTATCTTTGGAGGAGTTAGAGATCTTCCACTAGGAACTACTTTTCTCCCCTTATTTTCTTTATTTCCCACTATTAAAAGGTTTTTTTTAACTTATTGAAATATTTTAATTATAAAATCATGATTTATGCCTAAAATTGAAATTATATAATGATATTTTATTGATTATTAATATAATTTCATTCATTTTCAACATATTAATAAAACTAATGATACTATCTATTATTCGAGTAGTGGAAATTTTTGAAATTTCAGGAACTGATGAGTATTATTCCCGGCTGTATTTTTTTAACTACTTGGTCATATGAGAATCCAACTGAGAAATAAAATTAGTATTAATTTAGAATTTTATCTTGTTATAAATTTGGTATCATCATTGTGTGTATTAGTGGATATTTCAGTTAAGAGACTATAGGATCCATTCACCCATAAGTTGGTTATTTAAAAGAACAAGTTATCCTCTTCTCACCAGATTTAGAAATACTTGTGCATGGATGAATAAAGAAAACAAAATCTAATAAAAAATAAAATAAAAATAATCCAATCACATTCCATTGCTTCACTTTTATATTTTTACTAGTTTCTTGGTGAAATTTTCTCTCTTTTATTAGTTGTTTTGTATTAATCTCTGAATTTTTTATCATTTTCACTCACTACCATAATTTTCTTCTATCGATTTACTATTTCATTTTCTTTGTTACTTTTTTCATGAGAATTTTTTCTTTTAAACTTGATGACACACATATCTTGGAATTCCATCCCTGTGGATCAACCCTTATTCACTACTTTACTAGTTTTTAATAGCGTATATAATTAATTAATTTTCCTCAAAACAAATTGATGATATAGGGTATCAATAAATTAACATGTGAAGTGCAGGGAGATTTAACATTTAATTTATATGATAAATGAATATGCACATTCGGTTGATGAGTTACAATATGTTGTAACTATATGATATTTACTCACGCGTTATGTAATGCATGATTAAATGAATTAATCTTAAGGATCTTCCCTCAAGCCTATAAAAATCTAGTTTGAGTCTATTGAATTGATTAGTGTATTATATAGATTCTACCATAAGATATCTTCCTATTTTTATCATTACCTTGAAAAGCAGTACCACGCTTTGAGATTATAGGAGGATCATTCCCATTTGATGGGTAATTTAGATAGCTTGTGGATACACTATAGATAAGGGATTCCAATGGATACCCTTGAGTGATGCTTAATCATGATTGAAAATAAATGTTGTAGTATTCATTGGTGTGAGGTACACATGGATTCTTAATATTATATATATTCATGATTTCAGGTTTCATGTATGGTATATCTTGGGTTTAAGGGTTTATTATTGTTTTTACTATGATGATTCTGTGTTAATCAATCCTATGTAACCCATCAATGGAATCAAAGAAATTTCATGTGTCTAGGTTATTGAAATAATATTTAAATTGAGAAAATTGATATCATATTACATGTCATTTTAGATATAACTAAAAACAATATAGTAATAAAATTTGGTCTATCTTTCAATATTTGGTATCATAATCTATAAAAGATCCATCATATATTATATTGGATATCATAGTGGATGATTCATTTTGAATATTTCAATTGTATTATAATGTAACATATGGCATATCCAATCATAGTAGAATAAAATACCATTTTCATATTGAAAAAATTGAGTATTATATCACTTAAGTGATATAGAGGCAAATCATAGATTATTATAGTGAGGTGTCGAAGGTTTATCATTATTTTGGTCAGAACATAAGTCGTAAAGGTACTATTGGTTTATTCCTCCACAAACTATATCATAAGCTTCGGTCATGATTTTGAGTTACTTTCACTTGCCACTAGTAGGGCCTATTTTTTCTTATTTAAGTTTCATTTCATAAGGAATGATAACATAACATGAAATATTAACCTCAGAAAGTCACTAAAGAGATGATTTAATATTATGTAATCTCCTATCACAGCCTACGATAGTTAAGTCCCATGAGTTATTATTACATGGAAGTTTTTTTATCTTAAGAAAGAAAAAATTCATATCATTTTCATGATTATTATTTACATAAAATTATTGATAATTCTTAAAATAGTTCTATTCATTGATACTTATCTATAATATCATATGATTCATATTATATTTCTAAAATTATATTGAAGAAAAAAAATCTTTTTTTAATTTCAATAATGCATCGATTTTAATAATTAAAATTAAAGAAACTTGTTTTGAGGTATTTATGATTTTATTTATATATTTTTAATTTAGGAAGAGGTTGTGGTGTTTTGGGAATGTTTTAGAGAGTTTTCAGGAGTTTTGGAGGGTTTTTTAGGGGTACATGGTCGGTGCATGGTTTAGGAAAACCATACGGGACCCCTAGGTAACTATATGAGATTTGATGGGGGTCTCTAGGTAGGCCTCTAGTTGGGAACAAAGTTTGGGTAAACCATGTGAAAAATAGTGTGACCTTGTTTTACTTAAAGGGGTAGGTGAAAAAATTAGTGTGCACAATTTGGTAAACCATGCTATTGTGTAGATTTTAAGAAAGTTTCATCGGCACAGTTGGTGAACATTTTACCAAATTGTGCATCCCAACCATGTGAAGCATTAGATTGCCTAAAAACTAGATTTTAAACGTTAAATTTACCCCCAAAATTATCATTTCCTTCCTCCTTACTAGGTATCATGAACTAGATAGATCCCTTGGGAAATTTTAGTGGTTTATTCCACTCTATAGCTCCCGCTATTTGATTCTTAAATAATTTGGCCTAGGTATTAAAGGTAATACTAGAATCTCTCTTCCTTTCTTCTCCTCTCATTTTATCTAGTAATAAACCCTATTATAAGGATTTCATGACTAGATATTGTGGTGATTGAATGTTTTGATGGGTTTTTGTTATAAACCATCATAGGAGGGTTTCTAGAGCTCGAATAAATGAGGGTGTGGTGTGATCTCATCTTGTTAACCTTGTTTGAGGTAAGTGTCTTCCCTCTCACTCGAATTATTTCAACAATGTGGGATTTTGTTGTTTTGATGTTTTAATTATTATTTATATACATTCTAAATAACTTTTATAAATCTTGGTTGAATATTATATTGGTGTAAAAAAGTTTTTAGATAAATTTTACGGTTAAAGACCACAATATTTTAGATAAAATACATACTATTTTATTTTGATTTAAAATGTTCATTTTTTTAATGAGATAAACTTGGTTTTGTATGTGTATTTCGTGTGAGTGTGTGATTTCACTAATTTTATTGATGGAATTTGTATTTTAGGAAGTTTTTTTAAAAGATTGGTTTTTGGGTGTCTTAATGATTCATTTGGATATAGAATTGTTGGTTTGGAGTTATAGGATGATTTCATTTAGGTGGGAACATGGTTTTTTAATAATGGTAACTTGTAATTATCACTAGGTTGGTGTGAATTCATGATTTATATGTTTGGGGCCTTGATGATTCGAACTTGTCTATTGTGCTAAAATTTGGGCACACTAGATTACACCACCAAGTGATAACTTGCTTCAAGGATAATGGGTTTCCACTCATGAGTTTGGTTCATTAAGCCAGTAAGTATTTGAAAATTCATGCATTGGATTAGTGGAATGGCTCCCAAAAAGGAGGGTTTGGTGCATTGCATGGGTGTTTGTGTGTGTGTTTGGAATAGATGCATGAGTTGTGGTTTGGGTTACTTTATGAAAATAATGGATTAAAAGAGAAGTGGATTCTGGTGTGAGTTATTCATATGGGTACTTTATATTTTTCATTATATTATTATTATATATTGTTTTATATAAAAATTTAAGTTAACTTTTTCTTGTTTAAGTGGTGTTTGTGGGAAGTCTTTAGGGGAATTGGAACTAAGTTTATATACTCACCCTCCTGCATATGTAGTTACTTTTTTACATGATATGGGTGAGGGGGACCTCTTAATTTATTGTAAAGGTTTCTAAATTCTATATATTTAGATAGATCTAGGATCTTAGAGGTAGTTTTAATCTGGTTCATGGAAGAGTTTCATGTATGGAACCTTGTCTTTCAATTTGGGTATTTTAGCTTTATAATCCAATTTAGTATTTTTTTTCAACTCTTATTCTTATTATGTTATTGATACTAGAGTTTGGCCTAGTTTTTATCATGCATATTATTTATATTCTTCCATTGTAGTTTAACTACTATAGTTTGTGTTGTTTGTAATGTAAAATAATCCCCAAACTTCTTGATGAATTCCAAGGAATTTATTTATATCCTTTGGTGTTTAGGGGATGCATCAAAGGTCATTTTCCTACTAATGATATCCAAGTCAATGGATTAGAGTTGGTATATAACAAATAATATCAATTTTCTATGGTATGTTAGTTGGTATGGTAGGTATGGCGGTATTATGTGTCGATACTTGAAATTTATGGTATAAATTGACATGTTTAACCTATTTATATCGAACTAAAAGTTATGAGGGTTGTTCAAGTATGAAAATTGATTTTAAATACTTCTAAGAGTGTTTTCACCTCATCATCATGGGTTTATACAATGAGATTCAGGTATCATGAATTAATAAACAGACTTCCCACTAGGTTTTTAGCATTCATATAATATTTTATGGGTTATTAATTGGTAAATTATAACATGATAACCTTTTTTATGTAACTATTTTTTTCTCTTGTGGATAAAATTGGTAATTTTTAAGAAATGGATTTTATAACATGGTAAAGTATTATTTTACTCTATTTTATATTAATTTTTTCTAGTAATGATATGTGATTATGCTAACTTGTTTTACATTGGAATGCTTATGCTTCTAGTGAATTTATTTTTTATGTATTTTTTATTGTTTAAAGTAACATGAAACTATTCTGGAATTTAAACTTAAACAAGTAAGGAATCTTCTTGGAATTAACTGATTAAATAATAGTTGGAATCACAATTATTATAATAACATGTTAACAACTTTATAATGATTACTTATATTCATGATTTCATGTTTACTTTCTTACTTAATGATTAGATATATTCCTATAGATTAAAAAAACTATAAACATGATTTAGTGAGTTGTTTCAACATTATATTTTAAGATTTTCATGATATGCCATGTGTTGACTTAAAATTTATGATTTTAAATTTTCGGGCATGATGACTATGACTTTATAGAAATAATTCTATAAATTTAAGATATTATATTCTTATTTAAATTGATTATATGTTAAAAATAAGAACATGTTGTTGTTATTCCATGATATGTATATAATTAGTGAATAATTTCTAATATAATGAATGGAATGAAAAGTAAAATTGTTTATAAATTAAAAAATATATATTCCCATAATGTTTCATGTGTTTTGTATCTTTTAAATTTGTTATTTCATTGTTCATGAAGAAATTGTTTTAATCTATAACATGTTAACATTGATTGTTTAATTTTTTCATTAATTAAGAATGATTATTCAATAAAAAATGTTTTTAGTAAAACATTTATGTTTAAATAATAATGACCTGGATTATGGAATTAAAGTAGGTTTTATATTAATTTTTATTTTTAATTATTGAAAATAAGTTAATATTCTAAATATTTTTGGGAACATGATGTAACTGGTCTTTATATTAAATAGTCTAATTGAAATTGAGTTGATGTTGAACTTGGTAAGTCTTTCAATTATATGAAATGATGTGTGAATATTTTCTAAGTGTTTCCTATTTGAGTTCAAATTATTTTTCTAATGAGAACATGTTTTTGTTGATAAATAAGTTTTCAAAGAAACTAATATTATTAAAATATTTTTTTACTAAAAATTCTATTTATTTCAATGTATTTTAATTTAATAGATTTTGTGGGATATTTTATAAATTGTTGGTGGTGTTTTGGAATCTTGAAAAATATTTAAAGATTTTTATTTAAATGGGTTTTGGGATACAATACAATCTAATTATTTTGAAACTCTGGAGCTTTGAGTATGGTCATCTAGGAATGTTTAAGTTGTAAATTAATGGGTGGAAACCATATAATGGCGTGCAATAATTTTTGGTGGTAAGTTTTTTATTCATTAGAAAATTATTGATAAATATTTTATTATTGAAAGTGTTTTTCTTGTTTTTCTTGTTTTTCTTATTTGTCTTGTCATGATTGTTGTGGTTGTTGTGCTTATTTTGTTTATTTTCCTTTTTATGGTATAAATGATACCTAAAAAATGGAAATAAAGGTTTCATGAGTAAATAATATATCATGTGATGAGAATAAAATAATCTCATGGGTAATGGGTAATGGGTAATAATAAGAGTTAAATTGTTCACCATACTCAACTTTCATTAACAGGGTCTATTTTAATGGGAGGTTATGATGTTGGATATGGGTTTATACAATAATTTATGGGGATAAAAGGGGTTTATAATATTAAATTATTATATTAATTTCTATTCTCGATGAATTACATCCAAATTCCCAAATGGATTTTTTCTCTTTTCAGAGATAAATGGGACATTGGTCCCATAGAAGTAGGACATAAATTGGAAGAGGTTGGAACTGCCACTTATCAATTTCCCATCATAACATTGGGGGGTTTTATGCAACTAAGACTAAAAATCATCCTCATATTTTAGATCATTATCCTAATGGGTGATCTTTTGGAAAGTATTCTGGTGTCTGTGTGTGTGTGTGGACAATTCACAATGGGAGAACACATGTTTTATGGTTATTAGTATACCCATAAATTTGGTTAAGGTATTAGGTTTTCCCTAGGATGATATTTAGTAGTTTTTATGGTAACTATAAATGCATTTCCATGCCCTTTAACCTTAGTAATGTGGGATTTTTCCTCTTGCCACTAATGAATGTTATCATTCAAACATTCCTTAGGGACCTGTATCATATATAATTATAGAATTATTTTTAGTGATTATTTCATTATTTCCCAGGTCTATTATTACTAATGACTACTTTGTAAATAGACGATACTTTATGATAAATTGGATGGTGATTCCTTAAATTTAAATTCTATAGATGGTGGGTTAAAAAAGTATTGAATCAAGGATTATTCATGGTTCAAATTATTAACATTCACTAGGGGTATAAAAAAAAGATGATTCCATGATTTTTTATCAAGAAACTCTCATTTAGGAATTGGTTAATCAAGTCCAAGTAAGAATAGTAGTGGAACAATGATAGCCTTACCATTATGTTAAACCTTAGGTTTGGGGAGACTTTCAATAGAGGTATAGATCCTGAAAATACTCTCTTGAATTTTTTAGATTGGATTGTGATTCCTTCATTATTCAAAAATAATTTCTCTATACCTATCATACATTGATTTGAATATCTATCTAGGTATTTAAGAGATATTCATGGTAATTAATGACCATTTTTTGTGGTTGTTTATAAAACAAAACATGGAAGATAGTGGGGTTATTTTATTTACCTTCCAATAAGAGAAGTTAGAATAGAAATGACCAGTGGTAATGTTGCGACTATTATGTATACCAATAATTCAATGGGAGTTAATTTCTATACACTTTTACATTGTATTTCCTAAGAAGATCAAGGTTTTAATTCCATAAATTTTATAATTGACTATATAACCAAGTCAACGCATTTAATTCTAAATTAGGGGATTAATTCTATAAAATATTTTTAAAAGTTTTATATATATGAAGTGATAAAGATGAATGGTGTACTAATATCCATTATCTCCAAAAAATATCTCATATTTCCATCACGGTTTTTGTGGTCATTACATTAACACTTGAGAACCCATTTAATTATGATCATGCCATACTATCCCCAAATAGATGTGTATATTGGGAAAAAAAATCAATCATTGAAGGATATTCTTAGAACATGTGGGATGAACTTTGGTGGTTCCTCACAGGACCATTTTCCTTAGTGGAGTTTTCATATAACTATAGTCATATAGAAATGATTCATATGACCCCTTTTCGATAATTTTTTGATCATCCATATCAATATTCACATTTATTAGTGGAGTTTAGAAAAAATAATTTTCTTGGAATGAGTCTTTTATGAAATAATACTATTAATATTGAATTAGAAATAAAATCATGTAAGTGGATTTTATTTGTTAGATATTTTGTTAGGATCATTTTTTTTTCATTATCCTTATAACTGAGAGATTATGTATTCTTGTGGGTATTTTATAGATTAAGGAACTATCACTTGGGTAAGTGAGTGAAGTTAGAACCTCAATATGTTGGACCATTTGAGATTGTAGAGAATATCAGTGACATTTCTTATCAATTAACATTTCATCCCTAATTTAGTGCATTGCATGATATTGTTTACATATCTCAATGGCAGATGTGTGAGACTAACTCTATTCACATAATTATTCAAGATCATATCACTCTCGATCCAAAATAAACATTTTTTGTGTAGTTATTTATATTTTGGTATAAATAATCCAAGGTCTTTCCAGGTAGTTATGTATCATTGTTATGGGGATTATGGAAACTTGTAAAATGTTTAGAATATACTAGGGAATGGGAGAAGTCTATACAAGATAAATGGCCCAAGATTTTTCAAGACACCACAAACATCCATCTTTTGGATTATGGAAATATCAATGGTGGTTAGAATATAAAATACTTGGTTTGAGGTATTTACTAGATTATTTTTTGTCTTTTTAAGTTATAAAGAGGTTAGGAGTGTTTATGGGGGGTTTTAGGGTGGTTTTAGGAGTTTTTAAGGGTTCTTAATGGGTATACAGCTGGTTCACAGTTAGAAAAAACTATATAGGATCCCTACGTAGTCATGTGGGTGAGATGGGAGTCACTAGGTAGACACATGGTGGGGTTCATGGTTTAGTTCAACCTTGTGAAAACTCGTGTGGACCTATTTTTTCCAAAGTGACAAACACATGGTTGGGGCGCATGGTTTTGTAAACTATGCATCTAGAACATGTGGCCCTAGATATTTTTTAGTAGTTTCATTCACACGATTGGTATCCAGTTTATAAAACCATACATCCCAAATATGTTCAACATGAAAATACTTATAAATTATATTTTTTTACCCAAAATTTCCCTCAAAATTTTCATTTCCTTCCTTATTTCTAGGGATCTCAATTCAGAGAGCTCACTTGGGTGATTTTGGTGGTTTTTTTCACTCTAGAGCTCCCTCTCTTGTATTATTATAGATTTCTTCTTATGGATCAAATGTAAGAATTATTTCTCTACTTATCCTCTCTTATATAATAATTTTATCTTGGGAGAAACCTTAGTTCTGTTATTCCATGGACGAATATTGTGGATATTATTTTATGGAGATTTTTTTATGAACTGTCATAGGATAGTTTTTATAGCTTAAATCTATGAGTACATGGTGTGGTTTTATCTTTAATACCTTGTTTGAGGAAGTGTATTCTCTATAAATATACTTATTTTAATAACTTAAGATCTTATTATTTTAAAGGTTTAATTATTTTGTATCTACATGATAAATAACATTGATAAATCTTAGTTGAATATTATCTTGGTGGAAATGGATTTTAGAAAAAGGTTATGGTAAATTCCCACAACATGTTTGAAAAATGACTACTTGGTAAATTAGGATTCAAATGATGATTTTAACATGTTATAAACTTGGTTTTGATGAATATTTGTTGTTATTTTGTTTTTTCACTCATTATATTGATATAATTTTCATTTGGGAAATTATTTTGAAAAAATATGGGTTTTTGTGCATGTTTATGATGCATATTGATAGGGACGTATTGGTTTAGACTTTGTAAATAGTGTCATTTAGGTGGAAATGTGGTTTCAAAATAAGGATAATTTGGAATTGTTATTGAGTTGTTGTGAGTTCATAATTCATATGAATGGATCCTTATTGATTAAAAATTTTCTATTTTGATGAAATTAGGGAACATTAGATTTCACCTCCAAGTGATGAATTCAGTCAAGTTGAATGGGTTTCCACTCATTATTTTGGTCTGTCCAAGTAGTCCCACTTTGATGGGGGTGCGTTTGGTTGGTTGCATGGCTCCCTAAGGGGAGTTTTGGAACATTACATGGGTTTTTTTGTACATGGAATGGGTGCATGAGTTGTGGTATGAGTTAATTTGTGAAAATAAGGGGTTAAAAAGGAATGTAAATTTTGGTGTGAGTTATTTATATGGGTTACTTTTGATCATTCATTGTATTATGAATCTCTCTAAATTTACACAAAAATGTGATAAAACATATTCTTGTTTAATTAGTATGTGTGGGAAGTGTATGGTAGATTTGTTACTTGGTTTATATATGCACCCCCTGCATGTATATTCTAATGTGTATACAGTTATAATTTGATGCAATGTAGGTAATGGGTGACCTCTTACTTTACTATCAAGGTGTTTGGATACTATCAATTTGGATGGAGCTAGGAGCTTGGAGGTAATTGTCATGTGGATAATGAGAGATATCCATGCCCAGAACCTTATCTTTCTTTTTGTGTCTTCTAGTTTTGTATTATTATTTGGTATTATTGTTAGGTACTGTAACAATAATTATTTTTTAGGTTAGGGATACTCAAGTTTGGTTTGGTTGTCATCATGTATCATATTTATATTCTGACATTTCAGATTTCTTGTTGTAGGTTTTGACGTATGTAAGTTAAAATCATCCTTTAATAACTTGGTGAAGCCCTAAGAATGTATTACCATCCTTTGGTGTTAAGGAGATGAATCTATGTTTAGTGGAATTTTGATAATATCCAAGCCAATGTTTGGACGCCATGATGTTACATATAAATTATTTATAAATAATGGAAAATTTTATTTTGGGAAATTTATTTACTTTATAAAGGTGTTTGTAAAATAATTAAATATAAAATGTTTATAATTGATTAATTAAATATTTTTTAAATAAATATTTCATAATATTAAATATAAATATTAAAATTCCATTTTCAAATTATATGTAAAGGTTTATAATTTAGATATAAACTATTTATATTGAATTTATATGTGTAGTTTATAGAGGGTTTATTAATTTTACAATAAATCATAAATATAAAAGTGTTTATATTTATCAGGAAGGTTCAAGAGATGAGTGTGCTCAGTCCTAAAATCTATTAAAGAAAATATCAATGTAGAAAAACAATTACTCAATGAATGTGGCATAGAGAGCACCACAAAACACAAAACTAGAAAACCATCTCCATCCAAAAGGAAATTGGAGTGATAACCCCATCCAAAAAATGAATATAAAGACCAAAAGACCCCCATTATGCATTCCCATCAGCCCATGTAAATAGATTGAATCCCCCCTAGAAATCAGACCAAATCCCCACTACATGATTCTATGTGACCAACATGCCCACCAACCCATGATGACCCCAACACTCTTGAAGCCCTTACATTGTTGTGCCACTGTCTATAAAACTCCTCCCCAAAGACATCATTGTTCCCTTTAGCGCCTTCACCCATGCATCATCCATGTGATATCACTTCATTGTTGGACTTATTACATGAACCCATTGACATCCCATTTCATCAATAATCATAGTGCATCGAGGCCATCACACATTTTGGCATCCCATACCACTGATTCCCTCCATGATATTCGGTATACAATTCCACTAATAGTTACTTGAGAGTCCTTCACCATTTCCTGTTAAAGAGTTTTCACCATCGCCAAAGGATACAGACACCATTTGGTCTTTCTCTCCCACATTTGAACCATCAACCCATATGAGATTTTCCTAAAGAACCATTTAGTTTATAAAGGCCTATCATAAGTCCTACACACAAAATTAATCTCAATAATGCCTTAAGGGATCACTAGGAGGCATCGCCAACCTATCCTGTGTGCATTCTAAGATCAATACTCCCAAAGTCTCCATGCATTCCAAGGTATTCTCCAAATATAAAAAAAAATAACCATTGTTAGGGCACCATCGCCAACTACTGCCATTAAGACTCTATTTCCAGCCATCACCATCAACTCATCATTTCTAGCCACCCACCAATGGGCACCCATAATCACCCCCATCAGGATACCAAACCCATGTCACCATCCCTTATCATTATGAGTAAGTTTTTATCACCATCTCAATCATTAGGCAGGGATTCTAACATTTCCAACAAGTGAATGAAGAGGTCATCCTACTTGGGATTGATATCGAACCAAATCCTCTCTGTTAGGAATCTACATGATCTACAGTCACCACTAATGCTATTGGTTTCCATCACCGGATACCATACCCACCTTATCCATCAGAAGCCCCATCAACAAGGTGGGGCTCCTTTCACCAGTTTTATGAAGTTAGGGGCCTACAAAACCCTCCTTATATCACCATTAACTCTCATTACTTCAATATTAGAAATATCAGCATGAAAAAACTTCTCAATTGTTTTGGTCTCAAGAATCCAACCAATGATTTCGGGTCTTTTAGAAACTAAAATATCAGCAGAATGACACACAATGTTTCATGATTCAAACATTTTTTAATGACCAAAAATTTCATCCTCAAATCTTCTACTTGATTATTGGAATGATAAATGTTTAAATAATATTAAATATGTGATATTTATATTATGTAAATTGTTTTCATAATATAATTGTAGTATAAAATGTTTATATTTTATATAATATCATATATTTAGAGTAAATTCTAAATAATGAATAATATGAAGGAGTTCATATTGGAAAATTAGATATAAAATTTTTGTGTTTATTTAATTATGGAATGTCCATAATGCATGGTTAAGTTATAAAGTGTTTATAATTTCCTCATTTATAAATATTTCATAAATTTTATATCTCGTGTTTAAATTTTTGAATAGTTCATTTATTTATTTATTCACTATTATTCATCAATATAATTATTGTATAATGAATATGTGTATGTTTTAGTTTAATGTATTAAACTTCTTCTATAAATTACGATACATTCATATAAGGAGTTTCATTCTAGGTATGATAATTGATATAGTTTACTTCCACCTTGAATTCAGATTGAATTAGGTTATGAGATTAAATTAAGAAGTTAATTATTGTTTATATATATTAGTTGTTATAATTATGATGGGATTAAGGTCTCTCTTGAGTAAAGTATTATTTGGTTGAGGGACTTTGGGTCAGACTGCTCACTAGTCTGGAGTCTTATTCCTTGTCTAGAAAATTGGTGGTCAGCTATCTTTCACTCTAATCTATTTATATGGGAATTGTAAATTTAAAATGATTCTAGGTATTTATATGAAAGTGTGTCATGTACATTATTCATGGGATTAATTTAGATATATATAAATATAGTTTTATATTTAATTTGGGTTAGAAACACATGTTATAAGTTTTTTAAAGTGTTTCACATCAATATGGTCTGAACATATTGATCTCATAAAAGTAATGTGATTCCAAAATAAATACTTTGAAGCATGTATACATGTAAAGTGAATAAATGAAATAATATAGTGATATTAAATCCACTTTAAAATATGAAGTGTCATATTCCTTCTAAAGTTACACTTGTCAAGACCTAGATTATTCAACTAGGTAGGCCATGCCAAAGATGGGTGCCTCTGTATTATCTTCTGTAAGTAAAGAAAGTAATTATTAGATTTGGTGTCCTGGAACTAAGTAAATTTTTACCTTAAATTACCTTTATATTCAAATACATTAATATTAATAAATATCTTATCACATAATTATTTTTCTTCAGCATAACCTTAATGTGATGATGTTCTTAAAGTATTTCTCACATCAAAAGGTTATTTTAGTTCCTTATTATAATTATAACCTTGAAGTTTTATGATAATATTCTTAAACATATTTCATATGGTGGGAATACATCTATCTAATAGAATATATATTATTATTTAATATCAGGTGTTGAGGGATCATAATATATTGAAACATATTCTCATGAAGTTTTCACTTGGTAATCTACAAGATAGGAGGTTATTAGGATAGGCCCACTAATAGGAATTACACATATTATATGAGTCATTATATATTAATATTTATGTATGTGTGTGTAGATCCTTATACTTGATATTAGTTTTAATCTACATCAATGATTTTTAACTTTTATTCATTATCAAAAACTATAACAACATATTCTCGTGGAAAATAGGATATGTTGGGTATGTCATAAGTGATATGAAATTGATTAAATAAGTAAAGAAATGATTTGTACCTTATGAGTTAATAGAAGTAGATATCTCAGAACCTTTGATTGAAATGGAACTGTTTGATTAAGTCCATAGTCATATTGGTTTACTAATGAGTTCATTTCAAGTAATCAAAGAAAGATATATCAAGCATATAGGTTAATGACACATATATAAAAACTTCTTGATGAGATATTGAGATAAGGGGATAACAGAGTAATAATTTATATGATTTTTTTATCATTGTGACATTGATATAATTATATATGGGTGGCTTGATGAATTTCTAGATCACATTCTTTTACTTTAGGTTGGCTCACCTAATAACACTAAGAAAGTGAACTCTATAGGTCCACACACTAAGTGTATCCAAAATCTTAGTTAGATTCTATTTGAATTTTATAAGGACCCAACCCCAGTTACCCTGATATGGTGCCTTATTTTATTATATTGGAATATAAATAAGGAATATTCATCCTAAAGAACTGATTAGTTTAGTATATTTGGAAACAAGATACATACATAAGTTCAAAATTACAACTTGAAATGGAAAACAAATTAGAAACTCCTTTGAAAACATCCATAACTTCTAGGTTATTTCTACATGTAATTCATAATATACCTCTTAATGTCCTGGGAAAATGAAACATAAGAAATGTGTGAGCTCAAATTATCATTAAGGATAAACAATACAGTGGAATATATCACAAACATAAACATTATGCATGGAGAATAACTAAAAAACACATGCCTTTAAAAAACTTGAACACATTATGGCAGGAATAAGAGCTGAATAAAAAATTCCATAATAAAGCATAATCATGGGTATTATACTAGCAGAATAACCCATAAAATTTAAATTAATAGTTTCATAATGAGGAAATTCATAATGTTGGATATCATAACCATACCTACAAGGCCTTGTTCTAAGACTAAAAATAATCATTTTGTCAAGGCCTTGTGCCAAGACAGTAGTTTGTCTCATGAGACCTAATTATGCATCGATGGGGTATAGTAGGCCCCACCCATAACTTACTAAGTCCAATGAATTACTCATATGAATTGGTATAAACATAAACAACATATAAACTCATAATGATACTAACATATGAAATGTCAATAACGTTCCCTGAACATTAACCATAAACACTAATCATTCAGAGTAAAATGGTGAATGATTTTAAGATAGAATATTCATAGTAAAACTAATCATAAACCACTAAATTAAATAAGGTATATTATATCATAAAATATAAATCCTAATAATACATAATATTCAACAAGAGTGTTGAAACAGATGAAGATACTCTTATAAAATCATCGAGTAATTCTTGAGATAAATACTCTTTTACTTTGAAAAGAATTGTTCTTTTGAAAAAATATTTGTATAAAACCATAAGTTAAGTAAGATATTTTTTTCATAATAAAATTATTTATTTTATAAATATAATGGTTCCCAAAAATAGATTATATAGTGCCCTTGAAAATAGGTAAAAATTTGATAAAATCCCTTGAATTTGGATTGTATTTTGGGATGAATTTTTGAAAGATCACTTTAAAACATATAACTCCCCATAAATGAAAGTAGGATTCGGGTTGGTACACATATATATAACATTCTCAGAGAATATATGAGGAGTAAATATGAATAAATAAAAATTTAATTGAGGTAAGTAGAGAATAAGAGCAACCCAAATGAAAATGGAGGTTCAGGTAGAAAACCCTTACCTTAAGTCTCAAGGTGTTCCTCACTTGATCTTAATGACCTGAATAATAAAATTTAGGTTCATAAATTAATGATTAAAAAAATCCTCTACATTTAATTGATTTATTATAACCTTATTAGGTTAATTCATGGCCTTTTATGGGTTAATAGATTCATTTTAATTGTTTGAGAGTGTTTTCTTCCTTGGTTTTCATGATCGGTTTACTTATATTCATGTAAGGATAAACATGTAGAATGAGAATATTTTTATAGAATATAAGTTGTATGTTATTAGTGAAAAAATCTAATATTACATGGTCATATATTTCATTTGGTAATTGGGAGTCAAGATGAATCATTATATAAAACTTTAATGATAATTGTTTGGTTAATTGGCGGTTCTTGATCACAACAAACTCATTTTGATTTATAAATTAATATCATGTGTAAAAAATGATTTAAAAAACTTAAATAAGTTATAATACATATATTATATTCTTTTTTAAACCATAAAAATGGTTTTATGACTATAATTGAATATGGTAATAGAAATCGAAAACTCGTTATCCTTGAATGTGATAAATTAACACATCTCGGATGGTGTTTTCATTTCTAGTATAAAAGTAGGAGAAAGGAGATATGATGAAGAATTGTTTCTTTATCATAAAAAAATTTAATTACTTGTAATTTACTAGATTCGTCACAACATTTTTAGGAAATAAGGTGAGGAAATAAAAAGAAAAGAAAGGAACTTCAAATAAAAGAAATGAAAAGAGGAATTTACATCTTGAAGTTATTTCCCTTGAGAGCCTCTCTAAGAGAGAGGTTTTGGTCTTTTTATGAGACCAAGGTATGATGGAAATGGGGGAGGATATTAGGAGGATATTTGATCATAATTTAGACAGGGAACAAGGCTTTAGAGGAGTTAAGAGAAGATGAGTGAGGGGGTTTATAGTGGAAGAGAGGAGGGTTTTTCCATTATTTTACTCATTATTTTATTATTTTGCCAAAGAAAACCAATAGTATTGATTATTTTGACCACAAATAGTAATGTTTGAATGTGAGGTAGAACCAAGTGGTGCTTAAATCATCCATTATTCAAGAAATAGTTAATTTAATTGATAATGTATATATATGGTAAATTATAGTATTTTACTATTCATCAAAAATTCAAGTATTTCAGAAAAATCCCAAAAATTCATCCAAAACATTTTTCAATGTGTAAAATTATAAAATGAACTCAATTTTTTGAAAATAATTTTATAAATATTATTAATTTAATTTTTAAAAAAAATCATAATTTATTCAAAAAATAACAATTTTAAAACTATAATTTGGTTTATATCACCTTGAAAAATTAATCAAGATCTCATTATCTTATAACTGTAAGACAATAAAATAATAATATGATTTACTATTCATAAGGGTCATATTACTATTCATATTAATATTCATAAGGGTGTGTTACTATTCACCAAAAAATAAGTTTTTCTTATCAGACTCTAAATATCTTACTGAACACAACTGTGTATGTCAGTTTTTCGAAATTCAAATCAAACAGGTGGAAAACTTATGTTTAATGGATAGGTTATAACGAAGTGGTGCTTTTTGGATACTCATTGTTTCATTCATTCAATATTAAATTTATTTTCAAAATCTTGGGGTGTTGAAAATTTAATATTTTGAATAATTATTATTCTTAGTTTGTGGAATAATAATCACTCAAGTTATGTTGATCTTATAAATTTAGTCACTGGTTATTTGAGTTTAAAATGTATGTAAATTAAATATTAAAAAATCATCAATTATTTAATATAATATTTATTTATTTATTAAAAAATAATATAAAGATAATTATTTATTTATTTAAATATTTATTATTAAAGGTTCAATAAATGTCAAGGAGGATTGGAGGGCTGAGTTAAGGGACTGATAAAATGATATATATTATTTAATATCATTTAAATAAATATTAATTTTTTTATATAAGAAATTATATTTTAATATTTGTGACTTATTTCATGAAATGGATTATATTACTACTACTTCTATTAATATTATTATTGTTATTTGAAATGGAGAGTATATTATATAGGATATTTAATAAAGGTCCATGGTGAAATTATCAAATATTTACCCCTAACTATATACTATATTTTATATAATTTCCTAGGTTTATGAGAATTATTTTCCACTATGTATCCTCTCAAGATAATTCTCTCAAAACCGAGAGAATTTCTCGATAATGCTCTCTAGAATGAGATGCATCCTCCTCCCCCCTCTAAATATCAAGAGAATAAAAGAAACAATTATTTAAGCCTAAGATAATTCTTATTATTATTAATGGTGAACAAAGTAAGATGTTTGGTATATCTATGTTATCACCTAAATTACCAATGATAACATTTCAAGATTCATGTAGCATGTGTGGATGCCTCTAGAGGAATTATAATTTGGATTTTTATTTGTAGTGATGATACAAGAAAAAGTGTTGATCGAATTGATTATCAAAAAATATATAACTATCAATATAGGATAATTTTTGTTTCAATTAATTATAAATTATATGTGAAATGTCCTCTCAATGAAGAATTCAGGGTTTCTTCAACTAATTATAATTATTATATTTGAAGAAACTAATGAAATAACATTATTGGGTATGGTCCCAGCCACTTCATTTGTGTCTTAAAACCTTCAAGTGGTATCAAAGTAGTCACATATTAATTTATAATTATTTATTATTTTTTTATTGAATTCCAGTATTCTTAGAATAATTTCATTTACATTTTTTCATTCTTTATTTTAAAATTTGACATAAATTGACCGTTTAGTTTTATATAACAAAGAATTGGCCAATAATAGGTGAATATTTCTTAAAGATCCCATTTGGAGGTGTTGATCATTTTGTCTAAGAGACACAATTACATGAAATGTAATGAAAAAGTACATTTCATGTATGTTCAATCACACAAGGGGGTGTGTAAATAAAGGAACGCAATGTGGGGTTCATTATGTGGCATCCTTAAAAGTATTTTATTGACCTCCAGTTGGCATGTGGGTTAACCCTATGGGAATCACAAAATCCATGTGATCAATGTATGTGGAATGTAATTACTACACTTTATGTATTGATTGGTAGTTGATCATCATGGAATCATGTGAAATACACAGAGTATAGTGGTATATACACACCATGTAACACATGATAAACCATGAAGAATAGACACCATATCCCAAGGCATGTAGTGTTAGTGGCTAGTAACGAACTTCATGTCATGTATCTTGTTGCACACACCGTGTAACTCGGTCTAACTCATGCAAGGTATGAAACAATATATGAATGTCGTTTGAGTTAAATACATAGATTAGATCAATTAATTAATTAATTAAAACAAACCACATGGTATTTAGCTGATGTGCATGTTGTGTAATAAGGTTTTTCTAACTAAAGTACATAGTGTGTAAATTTTCAGTGGGTTGTGTATAATTAAATGATTTTACAGTTATTTTCTATGTTATTCTGAAAATAAACGATGTGTATGGTGATCATAAATGTCATGTACTTTACGAGAATCACCAGTAGTACACTTTATGTACATTCAAGGAATTTCATGTGGGCATACATGTTGTTCAGACGACACTGCTTAACCCATAGAACAATACACATTGTAATATCATGACATTCCATGTAGTAATACTTGTCATGTGATTACAAAATACCCAAAAAAGACCATACATATCATTATTCACATGTTGTGTCAAGTAACGGTGTACACCATGTAATATTTAAAATTCAGAAATAGATTTAAGCTGACATAAAGGGGTACATATTGTTCCTCCTCTAGTACGCACTATGTACTTAATAATTTTAAATTAAAATTAATTTATTTAATTTATTGAAAATTATAGAGTATGGTAATCTCAAGGACTATTTTGATGGTTAATTAGGATAAAGAACGAATTAATTAATAATATAATTAATTTTCAATAATTTTATCTTAATAAAGGGTGAATTAAAATGAATGTTAGCAATAGTATTTTCATGTTGTGAATGATCATGAGATTTAATGACCTATGTATATATTTATTTTCTACTTAATTTTATTATTTAATATATAGGGTTTTTTAATAAATTTATTATTAAATTAAATATGATGATCTATGTATCATATCATCCTTCTTATTATGTGTTATAATTTTAGTCCATAGTCTTTTAAATTACCCTAAACCCCTAGTTCCCATCACCTGTGATTGAGAAATCATATATAAAGGATAGAGCTCTCAATGTGTGGAAACAGTTCAAAACAAAAAAGAGGAAAAATTAACCAAGGAGAAACATGAGTTAAAGTTGTAATATTACAACTCGAGTTAAGACCATATCAAGGATTTATTCCCCTAGAGTCAAGGTATAGTTTACTGTCTACTCGATAAACTAATTAGTAGATAAAATATCATGATCATTACATGTGTTTATTTTATTTTTTATATTGTATGTTTATTTATTTATTTATCTTATGTGGTGTTTATTTGATGTTTTAATATGGTGACATGAATTAAATAAAATAACAATCAAAATAATATGAAATAAAATAAATGGATTATGCATAAATTATTTTATCAAGAAATGGTTAATTAATTATATAAAATACATATAACATTAAAATGTATCTAAAGGATAAAATAAATAATATTTATGCATAAGATAAAAAAACATCTATTAATAAAATATGAATTCGGATATCATCATCCATTACTTAAGTTAGAATGAAACCATAGATCAAAGTGTTTAGTCTATCCCTTGTTCATACACTTCTTTTAAAGTTTCTAAGAAAAATTAACCTAGTTAGAATAAAGGGTTGATTTCCTTTTCAAGACATGGTGTAACTTAGAGGAATGTGTTGAGGAAATATAATGATAGGATTTTAGGATTGGTTAGTCCACTCAAGGGACCAAGGAACTTTGAATTAATTCAGTTGGGAAGAAATCCTATATATATTCCTTTTATTGATTTGACTATGCACTTGTTTGGGTTATGAGAAGGTAAATATGGATCCTTTCTGCTAGAATATCCATAAAACAGGATATTTTGAATCCAATAATGGGGGATATTTTTATTTGATAAAATAATGGGAGACAAATGAAATAAAATTTATTATGCAACACATGGTAAATAATATAAATTACTAAAATATACTTTTATTTGTTATAGAAAATGGAAATCCATTTGACCATGAAATTATCCTAGTGATTAATATTGGAGAACAGAAATCACATGATCAGTGTTAAATTCAAGGAGTGGTACAGGTGCTTGTGCATCGTACTATTCCAAGAGTGGAAGTTTTATATATTGGAGTCTTTATTCCTAATGATCCTTTGAAAGAGTCTAGTGAGGAGGAGAAATCTATCTTCTAGAAATATGTAGATAATTAATTGTATTTACAACGCCTCATGATATCATCCATGACTAATGAGATCTATAATATTTAGGAAGAGATGGATTTATACACTACACTATATCATCTTCATGATATTTATTAATATAAAGCAATAGAATAGAGGTAAGAGATCTCCAAGGCACTCTTTACATGAAATCTTCAAGAATTTTCACCAACTAGACCTCATGTAATCAAGATGATTGGATACATTGACCATTTAGAAAATATGGGTTTTAAGCAACCCAAGTAATTGTGCATAGACCTCATTCTTTCCACGCTTATTAAAATATTCTCTAGTTTTATTATGAATTTTAATATGAACAATATATATAATCTCCTAGATCTCCTAACTCTAATTTTTGAAGAAGATAAATACATAAATCAAGAAAAACATTTAGTTCTTATAGTGAATAAGAGGAAAGGAAAGATAAAAATCACTAAGAGTAATTCTATGTTTAAGGATACTTCACACTGCATTACCAAGAGAAGGGGGTCAAGGGGTAGGATTTGGAACAAGATGCAGAGAGTTTTTCATATGGAAATAAAGGATAATGGAAGAAGTTTTACACCTCAATTGAGAAGTAAGGTAAAGATTCAGGTGTGTTCATTATCTAATGTAATCAATAGGTGAATATATATTGGGTATTATATATAACTGTTGGTGATCAAATTTGTATCCAAATATAGGATCCAAGTCGATTATATAAGTCTTTTAGAGGTGAGGTGGATCATTGAGCTATTAATAGAGAAAGACTAATTGCATTGGTAATTAGAGACTACCATCTCACTTTGCAGATAGGATTGATCCCAGTTTTATATAATTTTTATTATATGCACAGTGTAACCAAAAACATAATATATGTTTCTAGTGTAGTCCTATATGGATTTATTTTCAAGTTTAGAAATAACCGTTTTTATTTTTATAAAAATGGAATATATTATGGGATGGAAAATTTAAATAATGGTCTTTATATTCTAGAATGTGGAAAAAAATAAGTGTTATAGATCAATAATGAATCAATTTCACATGACTCGTGTCACACCTAGTTATGCAATCACCATTTGGGTCTTGTAAAATAGAATTATTTGACATAACAATATCAAGAATGTTACTTTTATTATTTTGAACTAAAATAGTTACATATATTTCATGATTTATTCCAAGGAAAATTTCCAATGATCTATTTAGTGGAAAGGGTAAAAGGGGAACATATTTTCTAAAATTAGTTTATATAGATGTGTGTGGGAATTATCCAATTAAATTTAGAGGTAGATAATATTACTTCATAACTTTTATTGGTGAATTTATTAAATATGGATATGCAAACTTAATGAGGTAAAATTATAATTCCTGTAAGAAATTTAAGTATTATAAGAATGAATTATAGAATAATCATGGTAAAAATATAAAAAAACTCCACTTAGAACATGTAAAATAGTATCTTAAACAAGAATTCAATGATTATCTAAGGTATTTTGGGATACTATCTCAACTCACTTATCCTTATACACCATAGTGGAGTGGTGTCAATGAAAGTAGAAACTAAAAATTTTTGGATATGGTGAGATTGATGATAAGTCATGAAATTATTTCATTATCCTTTTGGAGATGTTCATTAGAAACTACAATGCACATAATAAACCAGGTTTAAATTAAAGAAAAAAATATAATCCCATAGGATTTGTGGTATGGAAATAAATCGGTGTTATTTAATCTACATGTATAGGGATATGAATAATTTTTTAAGGCTATATCAAGAAAAAAACTTTCACCCCAAGGCACTGATAATATATTTATAGGATATTCCAAGTAAATGAGGGGATATTATATATAATACACCTTTAATATAAAAGAATTTATGGAATAAAAATCTATATTTATTGAGAGGTAACACATGTCTAAATGAGGTAGTGGTGGAAAGATCAACTTCGATGAAGTTGAGGCTCAAGATACATAAGTGTTGGAACATGAAAAAATTACACAAATCCTAATAGAAAAAATTATTATAGAGACATAAGTACTATCTAGAATCACCATATAGGTTATAAAATAATTGAGATATATTTTTCTAGTCACTGAGGATGAGTAATCATCAAGTGTCAACACTGTATTGTGATAATACGGTAGTGTTAGTCTTAACCAAGGAGATAAGGCCACATCAACCGAAAAAGATTATACTTCAAAAGTATCACATTTTAAGGGATTTTTATTAGATTATTGAGGTCATAGTAAGTAGAGTTTCCATAGAAGATAACATGGAAAATCCATTAGATAAAGCCTTATCTTAGTATAAGTTTTATTATTAAGTGAGAACTTGTGGACTAAAAGTTATTTTTAGTTGGATCTAGTGAAAGAATAAGTCTATTATAGTTGGTCCCCTAGAACCAAATAACTCTATAAATTTTATTATATTTATATTAAAAGACATAAATATTAATAAATATCTCATAACATGATGATTTTTCTTATATGTAACAATAATGTGATAATTTCCTTAGAGTATTTGTTAAATCAAAAGGTTATACCAGTTCCTTGCTATGATAATAACCTTGAAGTATTATGAAAATATTCTTAAACATGTGTCATGTGGTTGGATGAAATCTATTTAACAGGAAATTGATGACATTTTAATATCAATTTTTGGGGGATCTAGAGATATTATTACTTCTTCTCATGAATTAAGGAGATATTCAGGGACCACCGACCTCATAAAGATTTATTACCAACAATAAATCTCAACCACCATATAAATTGTTATTAAAAATTCAAGTAAATAAATCGCATACAATCACATTAATTTCATGTGAATACTATATATCAAATATGATACATGTAAATATGCCTCTATCCACTATAGGACAAGATCCAAAAACACTAATAACAATCTCAAATATACACATTATATTTGAATAAATATCTTAACAATAACACAAAAAACCAAGAAATATAATCACATATCCCTAGTATCCTAGATTTTACATTGAAAAAGATGTTAAGGACACATAATTTCAAGGATCATAACAAGCTCCAACACATTCTTATCCCCTATCAACCATACCCAAAATAGTAAGATAAGAAAAATGTTTAGATTCTACCTTGTGAAATCCATGGCTTGGTTTACTATATAGTAACCATACTGGAGTTTCATGTGACCTCAAGGAAACCTTCCCATTTTCTATAGGATTTCAAATAGAAATAAGGGTCTAAGTAATTTCCATGGGGAGATTGTATCCTCAAAATCAGAGTAAAATAAATAATGGAAATAACCAAGAAACATATATAATAATAATCAGAGTATAAAAAAACCAATAAACAATAATCATGATATAACAATTGAAATTTTATCATATAGTCATACATATCAATTTAACTCCCATTGGAATGACTATATATACAAAAATAAATAAATAAAATATAAAGGGGCTCTACAACTATTCTCAAGACTCATCCTTGAACTCTATTAAAGATATCTGGCTCGACCATGTATTATTGGGCATCTTATCTACTTGAACCTATGAACATGAGGTCCCAAAGTTCAAAGGACACCTAAGGAGGGTGTGAGTAAAGTTCAATTGTCCACCAAAAATGGTGTCCCAAACATAACCATTAAATTAGTTAATGTGAATGTGAAATGCTTGGAATGATAAATAAAACATGTAAGCATAATAAAATAACTATCATCAATCCTTGGTTCCTTAGGTGAAACCTGAGATCAACTATACCTGCTTTAGACAGTTCTGGATGTCTCTATGCATGTTATATAACCATCAGGGGGATACATGTCATTTAACAAACTAACTCAAGACACCCCTGATTTAGGTACCCAATACAGCCTATGGAAAGGTTTGAGTGTCATTGTTGATCCCTATGGGCTAAAAACAAGTGATAAGGTATCAAAACATACTTTTTAGGAATTATATCTTTTAGATATATAATTTTTAATACAAAATGGAAAACTATTTAGAATCTTACATGGTACATTCATACATTGGACATCCATTCTAAATGAAATGAATAGTGTTGAATAAAATCCAACTAAATGTAGAATAACTAAAAACATACATATCAAAAATAAAGTACAAGGAGACTAAAACATAAATGAAAAATATAAAGGGATGCCAATTATAATGCATAAATTAACCCAAATACTCAAAAAGAGGCTAAAAATGCAAATTTTTTATCTCTATGTAACCCAGTATCACCATCCATTATAACTACTCCAATAGAGACCAAGAGAGAGAGAAGTCCATAAACCGGAGCTTACCAAAGTCCAGAACCTAAACCTACTAAATCCACTAGTTCTACAAACACTGAGTGTTTTAAGTAGGGTGTATTCATAACAATCTAGATGTATTTCACCAATTATTCCATGAATTTTAATTTTCAGAACATTCCAGAAACACTAGTTTGAAATACTGCATTTTAAAATAGGTTTTGTAACACTTTTAGTAAAAACCAATACATGAGAATATTTAACTTTAATTTTAAAAATAAATAAATTCTTGAAATAAAATATTTATATTTTCTTTTAAAACCACTTTTTAAAATGTACCTTCCCATAATTGTTTCAAAAAAAATTGAAATGACTCTTTAGAAACAACCCAACATACCCAAATGAAGCATTAAACACATAAATAAAAATATGAAAATGAAATAAAAATAATAATAAAGTAACTAAAATAACCAAGATAACAAACCAATCATAAACCATAGGAAGGTATTAATGAATACTATAAAGTAAATAATACATTTAAACAACCATATATGAGTCAAAATTACACAGAACATAACATGACAGAGCAATAACAGGAAGAATAAAATAGAAGAAAAAACATATAATCCAAAATTAGTCAAAGTAAGATATACATAACCATGAAAAACTCTTAATCATCTAGTGAGGTGATCCTATACATACTCAGATGGAATTACATGTCAGCCTATCAATTCCTCCCTAGTCTATAACCAACCAGCTTACTCTAAACGAGCCTCACTTGTGGAACCCCTTTAGTTGGTATTGGTCCAATTCTAGATGATAGGATTCCATATCCTTAGGAAATTTTTCAAAATAATCTGTTAATCTATCACAAAAATGAATAGGATACCTATGATACTAGAAAAAGAGGGTGAGGATGTATATACGCCATATCATAAACACACCAATAATAAAACATAAGACAAACCATGCCAATAACATACCTTAATCCACCCTCATACACCCTTATCACTAAATCCTCCACTTTAAATTATATAAGAATAAAAAATAATCACATTCATCCAATTAATACATTTTTAAAGGAAATCATAGGTCTTAAGTGAAGTGTGCAACACATTTAAGAAAATAAAACCATTTATATACAGTTTCAATCAGGCACGCCTTACCCTTAGGGCATGTGTTGGTGTAATAAAGGGTTATGTGTATCAATATTAGTAGTATGAATTTTTATACTTTACTTGTTATTAAAATAATAATTATATTAATCCCTTTTAATTATTACTTTATACACGTTATTAATTAATGATTTTAATAAAAACTATATTTTTATATGAAGAAACAAAAACTGTATTTCTGGGAAATTTATAGTTTCAATTAAAAACTATTTTTGATAAACTAATTTTTTTTGAAATAAATGTTATTTTCATAGAATATTCTTATTAAATAATAATTATTTAAATATAAATGATAATATAATTTAATGAAGTATAGAGTAATTTTCATAAGGGTCACTGTTAGGAACCAACCGGGGTCAACCCTGAACTGATCACCCAAGTCGGCCTGCGACATGGCCCGAAGGACGTTCCCAATCCCCATGGGATAGAAACAAGTGTCAGACATCAAAAAAAGCAGTTGGGAATGATTTATCTCAAAAAAATACATATAAAAAATGAACCGAAAAAAACAGGTAAACACAAAAAGCGGAAAATAAATTAAAGATAACCAGCTAGACATACCTCCAAGTTGAAGGACCTCGGGACACCCTGAGAGGGGAGGGGTGAATCAGAGTGACAACTTTTTATTTTAATGTGATGGATCTTATTCCCACGTTGTTAGGAACTTGTTGAACCTGTATGATGAATATGATTAGAAAGAAAACATTCACATGAACAGAGAAGACACAACACTTTTTACTTGTTTCACCACTAAGGGCTGCGTCCAAGGAGCATACACCAACAAGTTTTCAGTCATAACTAATTCCACTAATCTTCACTAGCTGTGGATTACAAAGGTTCGGGCACAGTCAATCTATCCCAGGCTCACTGCCTTTACAAAGGGTCAGGGATAGCTTACTGCTTCCCTCGGGTCACTCCCGTTGTCTCCCCCTGACTCACTACCCTTGGTGAAATCACACTCAGTTTATAGACATGAAGGTCTCTTCATAATTGCATAATAATGCATCCTCTATAATATGTAGATGCTCTGTTGAAGTCCAACTCTCACCAGAAGACGAATCTCACTTTGCGCTGAGGGTACCGGGCGATCTTCCAGCTTTTGTGCAGCTTCAAAAGGATATATGAACTTTAACAAACCTGGCGCGCTTCTCCAAGCCCAGCGCGCAAGTTTCAATCCCGGCGAGCAAGTCACTTGAGCGGTACAAATTCAGCGCATAGGTGACACCAAACTACTTGTGTGACACTGCCTCCTTCAACACCAAACTTGTGCAATGATGCGCCTTTAACTCCCCAATTGCCTTGGTCGCGCAGCCAACAATCGGCGCACAGCCTCTACTTGCGCGACCCAACAACCACTTGTGTGACTCAACCACTTGCGTGAAGAGAGCTCGAAAAATCTCTATGTCTTTAACTTCACTACAAATGAGGAGGGGTGGTCCTCTATTTATAGGCAAACTGAACCCCATGCGCGGTGGCGCGCAAGTCTTCCCTAGGCGCGCAGGTTCCGGCGCGCAGCTCATCCTCTCTAGCCTCTACCGCACTACTCACTTGCGCGACCACACAAATACTTGCACGACCTTCTTTCCTTTGCCATATTTTGAAGTTATGATCTTGAAAAACAATAGGCTCGCAAGGTTCCAGTCCTCCTAGGCACCGGCGCTCAAGTCTTTTCACGGCGCGCTGGTCACTTGCACTACCAGCCCAAAACTTGCGCTACCAGCCCAAAACTTGCACGGCCCTTATCGCTTTGCCATTTTCCCATGTTATGATCTTCAAAAACATATGGCGCGCAAGTTTCCTCTTCATCAAGTACACAACACGCTAGTATCTTTTCCAAAAACACTTTTCTCCATTTGTCAATTTTCAGGCCCAAAAATTTGGCAAACATTGTGAAACGGTTGCACCTTCAATACTGTTGTCTGTTTGAACTATATGATCTCTTTGCTAGTACACATTCTGAACATCCATTGAGGATTGAAAAAAAACACAAATCATACTCTAAATCATGCATAGAAGACAATGGTTCCAACAATCTCCCCCTTTGGGTTTGTTGGCAATCAAAAAATAATTTCAATAGATCTTAATCCATGTGCAAACCAAAAATGAAAGAATCAAATCAGCCAACACTCTAAGTCTATGAGAGAAATGATCGGTGTAGAAAACAAGAGAGGAAGCTTGAATTGGGTTCCAGTGTTTTGGAATTCTCAGTGATGCCCAAGAATCATTACATGATCGATGAATTTCTTCTTATCCTTCTCACTGAATTCGCATTGTGTCACAGGAGCATTATATGCATGAACATTCCTGAATTTATTCCTTTATCCCCCATTCACAATAAACCCAAAGAACAGTAATTTGTTCAAAGTTCAGCTCAAACCATACTCCCCCTGGATAGTATCTCCCCCATAAACTTGCATCACATCCATAAACAGATAAAAACAGTTATCACAAATGGGGAGAGGGGTAATGCGTAACCTTCTTAAGCATTGGGAGGTGGATGAACACCGAGGTTCAACCTATGCTTCTCAAACACAGCCACAGATAGTGGCTTGGTCAGGATATCAGCCACTTGCTCATCAGTTCCAACATGATCCATTCTAATCACCCCTTGTTCAAATTTTTCTTTGATAAAGTGATACCTGATTTCAATATGTTTCGTACGGGAATGCTGAACAGGATTCTTCATAAGATCAATTTCACTCTTGTTATCACAGTAAATCACCATTTTTTACTTTACTTCATCACCAATATCTGTTAATTGTTGCTTCATCCATAGCAGTTGAGTGCATGCCTTTGTGGTAGAGATATACTCAGCTTCAGCAGTACTAAGAGAAGTACTTTCTTGTTTCTTGCTCAACCAGCCAACACATTTCTGCCCAATATAGAAGGATCCACCACTAGTGGAATTTCTGTCTACTACATCACTAGCCCAGTCAGCATCAGAAAACTTTGTTAATTCACTGTCCCTACCTGCAGCAAAAAATAACCCGAAGTTATGTGTACCTTGAATGTACCTCATGATTCTTTTTACTGCCGCCATATGTTCCTCCTTTAGATTACTCTGAAAGTGGTCCACAAGGCATGTGGAAAAGACAATATATGGCCGTGTCACTGTTGGGTACAGTAGGCTCCCAATGATCCTCCTGTACATGGTGGGATCAACAGAGTCCCCATCCTCATGCTTTCCAAGTTTAGTTCCAACTTCAATCGGATTTGACATTGGTTTGAAGTCTTGCATATTAAACTTTTTCAGCATCTCTCTTGAATATTTTTCCTAAGAAATGAAAGTGTATTTCTTCTTTTGAATCACCTGCAGCCCCAAGAAATATGTGAGCACCCAAATCATAGACATTTCAAATTCTGATTTCATGTTGTTGTCGAATTTTTCCACTGATTTCTGTCTGCTGCCACCAAATATGATATCATCAACATAGACTAGAACCATGAATTGATCTTTTGGATAATTATTCACATAGAGATTGTGATATACTCCTCCTCTTTTGAATTCCATCTTCTTGAGATATGAATCTAGCCGTGAGTACCACGCCCGTGGTTCCTGCTTCAAACCATATAGATCTTTCTTTAGTTTGTAGACCTTTGTTTCATCAGTACCCAAAATAAAGCCCGATGGTTGTTCAATGTAGACTTCTTCTTCGAGTACACCATTAAAGAATGTTGTCCTGACATCCATTTGTTATAATTTATATCTTATTTGGAGATCCATGGCAAGGAAAATCCTGATTGACTCCTGTCTAGAAACTGGAGCAAAGTTTTCTTCAACATCAATGCCTTCAATCTAGGAGTATCCTTTACATACCAGTCGTGCCTTGTTTCTGATGACACTTTTATGCTCATCAAACCTATTTTTGAAGATCCATTTGGTACCAATCACATTGTGACCTTCGGGTCTTTGGACAAGATCCCATGTCTGATTCTTGTCAACCTGATCTAATTCATCATTTGTGGCTTTCACCCAAGATTCATCATTTGCAGCTTCTTCGAATTAGGATGGCTCCACAACTGATAGAAATGCAGATTGCGTGTTATTACTCATCCTTCTTGTTTGAGTGGGTGTACTCCTATCCCCAATTATGTTGGATGGATCAATCTCAGCTCTTCGATTTCTTCTGCGAGGTTCAGTAGCATTCTCATCAGCCACAGTTTCTTCTTCAGATTCTTCTTCTGAGTCAACATCATGATGTGACGGCTGATGTTTTGTACAACTTCCTCTATTTCTACATTTGTATTTTCTTCACGTTCACTTTCTTCCTGACTTTCTATCACATCATCATATGATGTCCTTGAATCATTTGTGGTTTTCTCTTCAATTATCCTAACATCACTGCTTTCCACAATCCTTCCTAAACGCTTGTTGAAACATTTGTAGGCTTTGTTCTTCATTGAGTAACCAAGGAAAATTCCTTCATCTGCATTGTCGACATACTTCCCTTGATTTACTTCTTTTTTCCTGATGAAGCATTTACTTCCAAAGACACGAAAGTATTTTAAAGATTGCTTCCATCCATGCCACAATTCATATGGCATCTTCATCTCACCCATATAAAGTCCTGTTCGATTCTGAATGTACACTGCAGCTTAAACAGCCTCTTTCCAGTAGTGTCGTGGAATACGACTATCAATCAGCATAGTTCGTGCCATATTGTTCACCTGCCGATTCCTACGCTCAACAACTCCATTTTGTTGTGGATTTCTCACAGTAGTTACCTCATGATGTATCCCATGCTTCTCTAGATATTTTTCAAATTCAATGGACGTGTATTATCCTCCATTTTCAGATCGCAACACTTTGATTGTTCGTCCAGTATCATTCTCGGCGATTCGCCGATATGTTTTCATACAGTCAAGGACTTGTTGTTTCCTGTGAATGACCATCACACATGTCATTCTACTGTAATCATCTATGAAAAGGACAAAGTACTTTTCTCCATGAGTTCCAGCAACATTTATCGGTCCACATACATCTGTATGAATCAGATCAAGAAGGTGAGATTCCCTTTTATTCTTTGGCAGATATGAACTGCAGACCATCTTCCCATGAATGCAAGCATCACAAGATTTTTCACGCTCACGCTTCAAGTTGGGAATGTCCATGACAATTCTCAATTTTGATATTTTCTCCATGTCTTGTGGATTGATGTGTCCCAGTCTCCGATGCCAAAAATTGTTTTCTTCTTCATTAGTCATGTAACATACATTTTCTTCACTATCAACCTGATACAAGTTGCCCTCTATTCTGTATCCCTTCATAAGTGAATTGCCTATCTTTCCCTTGATAGTGCAGCCTTTCTGATTAAAAGTAACTATAAGTTCTGAGTCACAGATTTCACTCATGCTGAGGAGATTATGACATAGGCCATCTACGTAAAGGACTTCAATCTTCTTTAGTTCTCTATTAGCTAATTCGGTACTTCCACTCCCTTTGATTTTCAGAGCCCCATCATTACCAAATCACACTGTACCATCAAACTTCATTTTGATATCCATTAGAAGGTCGGCATTGCCTATCATATGAGATGAAAAACCGCTATCTAGAATCCAGGTACTGTTGTTCTTTGTAGCTTTGAGGTCCACCTCTGCAAGGTTGGATTTCTCAATCTTCTTCCTTTATTCTTATGAGAAATTGTATTGAGTATATAGTACTGATGGCCTTTCTATTATCTCTTCTACATACTCAGGTTCTTCATAGTCAAAATCTTCTTTGAGAGGAGAAAACCTTTTTGAAAGAGCAACACTGTATTGCTGACGAGACTTGACTTGTCTTGAAATTTGGTATGAGGTGTCCATGTCCCTTATCTGCCTGTAATTAGCATCCTTATGACCAAATTTAGAACAATTATAATAATATCCATATAAATTGTTTCTTCCATAAGAATTAGGATATGAATTTGTTCTCCTTTTTTGAACTTTTATATCTTCTCCATTCAGATAGCTTCTTGCCTCTTCGCAATAAGACATGGTATGGCCTAGATAGCCACAGAACTGACACTTCATGAGAGGAAATGTCTTCTCACTTGAATTTCTCCTCATACCTTCTTCCTTGGGAGAATAGTTAGATTGTATGTCATTTCTGATTGTTTGAGGATAATTTTCATTTCTCCTTTTAGTTTGGATTGAGGGTTCCTTTTTCATAACTTTAGGCAATGTTTCAACATATTCAACTTATATCTTATCTTTATTTTGGATCTTTTCACTTCCATCCGTTGATGTCTCATCCTCACAGCCAATTCCACTCTTTCCCATGCAAGCAGGTCTTTGATCACTCAAGATTTTTCCAACCCCATCTAAACCACACTTGGCTCTTGCTAGTAATTCTGCATCTGAGAATCTTCCAAACTGTATTTTCTTCCTCGATTCTCTTGGAATTGATTCAGTCTCAAGTTTATTTCTTAGAGTAACAACTTCCTCCTCATGACCTTCAGCAGTCTTGGATTTTTCATCAAGTCTTGAGGTGTGGTCGTTGATGACCTTTGCCTGCTCTTCAATTCTCAACTTCAGATCCACTACATCATCATTGCTTTCAATTATTTTAGACTGTACCTTCACAAATTCTTTCAGTCATTCAATTTCAGCTTCAAGTTGATCAACGTATTTAGTTGATTCTTCTACAATTTATTTCCACTTATTTCAACTCTTACATTTAATCTTAATCTTACTAACCGCGTCCTTAAGTTGCATCTCGGGATCTACACAAGTTCTCAGTTACTTTTCTCCACCAGTATCTTCTGACTTTTCAATAGTGGCCATCATGAAAGCATGGTTCCCAGTTTTGAATTTTGGTTCTTCTTCATCACAGAATTCATTATCATCTTCTTCCTCTTCACAGACAAAACTCTTCATTTGCATTTTCTTTCCAGATTTGAAGTCTCCCTTTTTGAAGAACCTTCTCTGAGGCTTCTCGAAGCTTTCATCTTCACTATCTTTATCATTGATCTTTCTTAAGCACTGAGAGGCATTGTGCCCAACTTTTCCACAACGAAAACATGTGAGAGGTAACTTCCCTTTGAATTTCCCTTTACAGTTCTAGAACTTATTTGCAATGAGAGAAAGAATTTTTTTTTTCTTCGTTATCTTCACCACTACTATCTTTTGATATTTTCTGTTTATCCATGGCCTTGAATTCCATTTCCTTGCTCACACGAGTCATAGAATCTTCAGGTTTTACTCTCATTTCATATGCTACCAAGCTGCTCAGTAGATCATCCAGAGAAAGTTTGGAAAGATCTCATTCCTCAAGGGCTGACACCTTTTCATTGTACAGAGGTGGAATTATTCTTAATATTTTTTTTAAAATATCAATTTCTTTGATTTCTTTGCCTAGACCCCGAATTGCTCAAACCACTTCAGTAATTCGATTGAAGAAAGAGTCTGCATTCTCGTCTGGATGCATCATTAGATCATAAAACCAATTGTGAAGCACTTTTAGTTTCGCCTCCTTCACTTTGTTATATCCTTCATAAATATTATCAATTTTATCCCACATGGATTTTGCTGAGGTTCAATTCATCACCTTTAGGTAGATCTGATCAGAAAGGGCTACAACGAGTGCATTTTGTGCTTTAGCATCTGCATCAAGAATTTTTCTGTCTATTTCAGTCATAGCCAGGCATGTTGGATCAATGACTTGTATTCCTTGCACAGTAGAAAATAGAACTTCCATTCCAAGAGAACTTAGAAGTGATCTCATTCTGTTCTTCCAGATCTGTAAATTACTTCCATCGAAGTGAGGTACTCCCCTGACATTGACTGCATTATCCATGAAAATAAAGGACATATTCAACACCAGCAACCTTTACCCTCTGATACCACTTAAAGGACCCCCGGACACCCTGAGAGGGGAGGGGTGAATCAGGGTGAAAAATTTTTATTTTAATGTGATGTATCTTGTTCCCATGTTGGCAGGAACTTGTTGAACATGTATGATGAATATGATCAGAAAGAAAACATTCACATGCACAGAGAAGACACAGCACTTTTTACTTGGTTCACCACTAAGGGATACATCTAAGGAGCATACGCCGACAAGTTTTCGGTCGTACCTAATTCCACCAATCTTCACTAGATGTGGATTAAAAAGGTTCAGGTATAGTCAATCTGTCCCAGGCTCACTACCTTTACAAATGGTCAAGGATAGCTCACTACTTCCCTCGGGTCACTCCCGTTGACTCCCCCTGACTCATTTCCCTTGGTGAAGTCACACTCAGTTTATAGACATGAACTTCTCTTCATCATTGCATAATAATGCATCCTCTATCATATGTAGATGCTCTATGGAAGTCCAACTCTCACCAGAAGACGAATCTCACTTTGCGCTGAGGGTACCGGGCGATCTTCCAGCTTTCGTGCAGCTTCAAAAGGATAGATGAACTTAAACAACCCTGGCGCGCTTCTCCAAGCCTGGAGTGCAAGTTTCAATCCCGGCGAGCAAGTCACTTGAACAGTACAAATTCAGCGCAGAGGTGACACCAAACTACTTGCACGACACTTCCTCCTTCAACACCAAACTTGCGCGATGATGCGCCTTTAACTCCCCAACTGCCTTGGTCGCGCAGCCAACAATCGGCGCGCAGCCTCTACTTGCGTGACCCAACAACCACTTGCGCGAATCAACCACTTGCATGAAGAGAGCTCAAAAAATATCTAAGTCTTGAACTTCGTTGAAAATGAGGAGGGGTGGTCTTCTATTTATAGGCAAACTGGACCCCCTGCGCGGTGGCGTGCAAGTCTTCCCTCGGCGCGCAGGTTCCGGCACCCAGCTCATCCTCCCTAGCCTCTACCACGCTACTCACTTGGACGCCCACACAAATACTTGCGCAACCTTCATTCCTTTGCCATATTTTGAAGTTATGATCTTGAAAAACAATAGGCGCGCAAGGTTCAAGTCCTCCTAGGCACCAGCACGCAAGTCTCTTCACGGCGCACAGGTCACTTGCGCGACCAGCCCAAAACTTGTGTGGCCCTTATCCCTTAGCCATTTTCCCATGTTATGATCTTGAAAAACATATGGCGCGCAAGTTTCCTCTTCATCAAGTACACATCGCACTAGTCTCTTTTCCAAAAACACTTTTCTCAATTTTTCAATTTTCAGGCCCAAAAATTTGGCAAACACTGGGAAACGGTGCCACCTTCAATACTGTTGTCTACTTGAACTGTATGATCTCTTTGTTGGTACACATTCTAAACTTCCACTGAGGATTGACAACAAACACAAATCATACTCCAAATCATGCATAGAAGACCATGGTTCCAACAATCTCCTCCTTTGGGTTTGTTGGAAATCAGAAAATAAATTCAATAGATCTCCATCCATGTGCAAACCAAAAATGGAAGAATCAACTCAACCAACACTCTAAGTCTACGTGAGCAATTCTCGGTGTAGAAAACAAGAGAGGAAGCTTGAATTGGGTTCCAGTGTTTTGGAATTCTAAGTGATTCCCAAGAATCATTACATGATCGATGAATTTCTTCTTATCCTTCTCACTGAATTCGCATTGTGTCACAGGAGCATTATATTCCTGAACATTCCTGAATTTATTCCTTTCTCCCCCACTGACAATAAACCCGAAGTTCGGTAATTTGTTCAACATTCATATCAAACCATACTCCCCCTGGATAGTATCTCCCCCATAAACCTGCATCACATCCATAAACAGATAAAAAAAAGTTATCACAAATGGGGAGAGGGGTAATGCGTAACCTCCTTATGCACTGGGAGGTGGCTGAACACTGAGGTTCAACCGATGCTTCTCAAACACAGCCGCGGACAGTGGCTTGGTTAGGATATCAGCCACTTTCTCATCAGTTCCAACATGATCCATTCTAATCACCCCTTGTTGAACTTTTTCTTTGATAAAGTGATACCTGATTTCAATATGTTTCATACGGGAATGCTGAACATGATTTTTCATAAGATCAATTGCGCTCTTTCTATCATAGTAAATCATCATTGGTTTCTTTACCTCATCACCAATATCTGTTAATTGTTGCTTCATCCATAGCAGTTGATTGAATGCCTTTTTGGAAGAGATATACTCAGCTTCAGCAGTACTAAGAGAAGTGTTTTCTTGTTTCTTGCTCAACTAGCCAACACATTTCTGCCCAATATAGAAGGCTCCACCACTAGTGGAATTTCTGTCTACTACATCACCAGCCCAGTCAGCATCAGAAAACGCTGATAATTTACTGTCCTTGCATGCAGCAAAAAATAACCCGAAGTTATGTGTACCTTGAATGTACCTCATGATTCTTTTTACTGTCGCCATATGTTCCTCCTTTGGATTACTCTGAAAGAGGGCTGTAAGGCATGTGGAAAAGACAATATCTGGCCGTGTCGCTATCAGGTACAGTAGGCTCCCAATGATCCTCTTGTACATGGTGGGATCAACAGAGTCCCCATCCTCATGCTTTCCAAGTTTAGTTCCAACTGCAATTGGAGTTGACATTGGTTTGGAGTCTTGCATATTAAACTTCTTCAGCAGCTCTCTTGCATATTTTTCCTGATAAATGAAAGTGTATTCCTTCTTTTGAATCACCTGCAGCCCAATTAAATATGTGATCTCCCCAATCATAGACATTTAAAATTCTGATTTCATGTGGTTGGAAAATTCGTCCACTGATTTCTGCCTGCGGCCCCCAAATATAATATCATCAACGTAGACTAGAACCATGAATTGATCTTTTGGAGAATTCTTCACATAGAGATTGTGATATAGTCCTCCTCTTTTGAATTCCATCTTCTTGAGATATGAATCCAGCCATGAGAACCACGCTCGTGGTGCCTGCTTCAAACCATATTGAGCTTTCTTCAGTTTGTAGACCTTTGTTTCATCAGTACCTAAAACAAATCTCACTGGTTGTTCAATGTAGACTTCTTCTTCGAGTACACCATTCAAGAATGATGTCTTGACATCCATTTGATATACTTTATATCCTTTTTGGAGTGCCATGGAAAGGAAAAGCCAGATTGACTCCAGTCTAGCCACTGGAGCAAAGGTCTCTTCAACATCAATGCCTTCAATTTGGGAGTATTTTTTACATACTAGTCGTGCCTTGTTTGTAATGACACTTCCATTCTCATCAAACTTATTTTTGAAGATCCATTTGGTACCAATCACATTGTGACCTTCGGGTCTCTGGACAAGATCCCATGTCTGATTCTTATCAATCTGACCTAATTCATCATTCATGGCTTTCACCTAAGATTCATCATTTGCAGCTTCTTCAAATGAGTATGGCTCTACAACTAATATAAATACAGATTGTGTGTTATTACTCATCCTTCTTATTTGAGTGGGTGCACTATTGCCCCCAATTATGTTGGATGGATCAATCTCAACTCTTCGATTTCTCTTGCGAGGTTCAGTAGCATTCTCTTCAGCCAAAGTTTCTTCTTCATATTCTTCTTCTGAGTCAACATCATGATGTGACTACTGAGTGTTTTGTACAACTTCCTCTATTTGTGAATTTGTATTTTCTTCACGTTCACTTTCTTTCTGGCTTTCTATCACATCATCATATGACGTCCTTGAAGCATTTGTGGTTTTCTCTTCAATTATCTTAACATCACTGCTTTCCACAATCCTTCCTAAACGCTTCTTGAAACATTTATAGGCTTTGTTGTTCATTGAGTAACTGATGAAAATTCCTTCATCTGCATTGTCACTATACTTCCCTTGATTTCCTTCTTTTTTCCTGATGAAGCATTTACTTCCAAAGACACGAAAGTATTTTAAAGAGGGCTTCCGTCCATGCCACAATTCATATGGTGTTTTCATCTCACCCATATAAAGTCCTATTGGATTCTGAATGTACACTGCAGCTTGAACAGCCTCTTTCCAGTACTGTCATGGAATACGACTCTCAATCAGCATAGTTTGTGCCATATTGTTCATCTGTCGATTCCTACGCTCAATAACTCCATTTTTTTGTGGAGTTCTCACAACAGCTACCTCATGTTGTATCCCATGATTCTCCAGATAATTTTCAAATTCAATGGACGTGTATTCTCCTCCATTGTCAGATTGCAACACTTTGATTGTTCATCCTGTTTCATTCTCGGCGATTCGCCGATATGTTTTCATACAGTCAAGGACTTGTCGTTTCCTATGAATGACCATCACACATGCCATTCTACTATAATAATCTATGAAAAGGACAAAGTACCTTTCTCCATGAGTTCCAGCAACATTTATCGGCCCACATACATCTGTATGAATCAGATAAAGAAGGTGAGATGCCCTTTTCTTCTTTGGCTGATATGAACTGCAGATCAGCTTCCCTTGAATGCAAGCATCACAAGATTTTTCATGCTCACACTTCAGGTTGAGAATGTCCATGACAATTATCAATTTTTATATTTTTTCCATGTCTTGTTGATTGATGTGTCTCAGTCTCTGATGCCACAAATTTTTTTCTTTTTCAACAGTCATGTAACATACATTTTCTTCACTATCAACCTGATACAAGTTGCCTTCTATTCTATATCCCTTCATAAGTGAATTTTCTGTCTTTGCCTTGATTGTGCAGCCTTTCTGATTAAAAGTAACTATAAGTCCTGAGTCACAGAGTTCACTCATGCTGAGGAGATTATGACGTAGGCCATCTACGTAATGGACTTCAATCTTATTTAATTTTCCATTAGCTAATTAGGTACTTCCACTCCCTTTGATTTTCAAAGCCCCATCATTACCAAATCATATTGTACCATCAAACTTCCTTTTGATATCCATTAGAAGGTCGGCATTACCTGTCATATGAGATGAACAACCGCTATCTAGAATCCAGGTACTATTGTTCTTTGTAGATTTGAGGGCCAACTCTGCAAGGTTGGATTTCCCAATCTTCTACCTTTCTTTCCATGAGACATTGTATTGGGTATATAGTACTGATAGCCTTTCGATTATCTCTTCCACAAACCCAGGTTCTTCATAGTTGAAATCTTCTTTGAGAGGAGAAAACATTTTTGAAAGAGCAACACTGTCTAACTAACGAGACATGACTTGTCTTGAACTTCGGTATGAGGTGTCCATGTCCCTTCTCTGCCTGCAATTAGCAGCCTTATGACCAAAGTTAGAACAATGATAACAATATCCATAGAAATTGTTTCTTCTATAAGAATTAGGATATGAATTTGTTCTCCTTTTTTGAACTTCTATATCTTCTCCATTCAGATAGATTCTTGCCTCTTCGCAATAAGACATGGTATGGCCCAGATAGCCATAGAACTGACACTTCATGAGAGGAAATGTCTTCTCACTTGAATTTCTCCTCATACCTTCTTCTTCATGAGAATAGTTATATTGTCTGTCATTTCTAATTTTTTGAGGATAATTTTCAGTTCTCCTTTTAGTTTGGATTGAGGGTTACTTTTTCGGCACTTTAGGCAATGTTTCAACATGTTAAACTTTAATGTTATCTTTCTTTTGGATCTTTTCACTTCCAGTAGTTGATGTCTCAGCCTCACAGCCAATTCCACTCTTTCCCATGAAAGCGGGTCTTTGATCAATCAAGATTTTTTCAACCCCATCTGAACCACACTTGGTGCTTGCTAGTAATTCTGAATCTGAGAATCTTCCAAACTGTATTTTCTTCCTCGATTCTTTTGGAATTGATTCAGTCTCAAGTTTACTCCTTAGAGTAACAACTTCCTCCTCAAGACCTTCAGCAGTCTTGGATTTTTCATCAAGTCTGGAGGTGAGGTCATTGATGAGATTTGACTTCTCTTGAATTCTCAGATTCAGATCCACTACATCATCATTGCTTTCAATTATTTTAGACTGTACCTTCACAAATTCTTCCAGTCGTTCAATTTCAGGTTCAAGTTTATCAACGTATTCAGTTGATTCTTCTAAAATTTATTTCCACTTATTTCAACTCCTACATTTAATCTTAAGCTTACTAACGGTGTCCTTAAGTTGCATCTCAGGATCTACACAAGTTCTCAGTTTCTTTTCTCCACCAGTATCTTCTAACTTTGCAACAGTGGCCATCATGGAAGCATGGTTCCCTGTTTTGAATTTTGGTTCTTCTTCATCACAGAATTCACTATCATCTTCTTCCTCTTCACACACAAAACTCTTCCTTTGCATTTTCTTTCCAAATTTAAAGTCTCCCTTTTTGAAGAACCTTCTTCGAGGCTTCTCGAAGCATTCATCTTCACTATCTCCATCATTGATCTTTCTTAAGCACTGAGAGGCATTGTTCCCAACTTTTCCACAACGAAAACATGCGAGAGGTAACTTCCCTTTGAATTTCCCTTTCCCCTTGTGGAACTTCTTTGCAATGAGAGAAAGAATTTCTTTTTCTTCATTATCTTCACCGTTACTGTCTTTTGATATTTTTAGTTTATCCATGGCCTTGAATGCCATTTCCTTGCTCACATGAGTCATATCATCTTTAGGTTTGACTCTCATTTCATATGCTACCGAGCTGCTCAGTAGATCATCCAGAGAAAGTTTGGAAGGATCTCTTTCCTCAAGGAATGACACCTTTGCATTGTACAGAGGTGGAAGTCTTCTTAATATTTTCTTTACAATATCAATGTCTTTGATTTCTTCACCTAGAACCTGAATTGCTCCAACCACTTCAGTAATTCGATTGAAGAAAGAGTCTACATTCTCATCTAGATGCATCTTTAGATCATCAAACCGGTTGTACAGCACTTGTAGTTTCACCTCCTTAACTTTGATATATCTTTCATAAATATTCTCATGTTTATCCCACATGGATTTTTCTGAGGTGCAATTCATCACCTTCGGGTAGATCTGATCAGAAAGGGCTGAAATGAGTGCATTTTGTGCTTTAGCATCTGCATCAAGAATTTTCCTGTCTGTTTCAGGCATAGCCAGGCCTGTTGGATCAGTGACTTGTATTCCTTGCACAGTAGAAAGGAGAACTTCCATTCCAATAGATCTTAGATGAGATCTCATTCTGTTCTTCCAGATTTTGAAATTACTTCCATCGAAGTGAGGGACTCCCAAGACATTGACTGTATTCTCCATGACGATAAAGGACAGATTCAACACCATCAACCTTTACCCTCTGATACCACTTGAAGGACCCCGGGACACCCTGAGAGGGGAGGGATGAATCAAGGTGACAACTGTTTCTTTTAATGTGATGTATCTTGTTCCCATGTTGGTAGGAACTTGTTGAACCTGTATGATGAATATGATTAGAAAGAAAACATTCACATCCACAGAGAAGACACAACACTTTTTACTTGGTTCACCACTAAGGGCTACGTCCAAGGAGCATACGCCGACAAGTTGTCGGTCGTACCTAATTCCACTAATATTCACTAGATATAGATTACAAAGGTTCGGGCATAGTCAATATGTCCCAGGCTCACTGCCTTTACAAAGGGTCAGGGATATCTCACTACTTCCCTCAGGTCACTCCCGTTGACTCCCCCTGACTCACTGCCCTTGGTGAAGTCACACTCAGTTTATAGACAAGAAGGTCTCTTCATCATTGCATAATAATGAATCCTCTATCGTATGTAGATGCTCTGTTGAAGTCCAACTCTCACCAGAAGATGAATCTCACTTTGCGCTGAGGGTACCGGGCGATCTTCCAGCTTTCGTGCAGCTTCAAAAGGATAGATGAACTTTAACAACCCTAGCGCGCTTCTCCAAGCCCGGCATGCAAGTTTCAATCCCGGCGAGAAAGTCACTTGTGCGGTACGAATTCAGAGCACAGGTGACACCAAACTACTTGCGCGACACTGCCTCCTTTAACACCAAACTTGCGTGACGATGCGCCTTTAACTCCCCAACCGCCTTGGTTGCGCAGCCAATAATCGGCGCACAGCCTCTACTTGCGCGACCCAACAACCACTTGCGCGACTCAACCACTTGTGTGACGAGAGCTCAAAAAATATCTGATTATTGAACTTCATTTCAAATGAGGAGAGGTGGTCCTCTATTTATAGGCAAAATGGCATCCCTTCGCGGTGGCGTGCAAGTCTTCCCTCGGCACGTAGGTTCCGGCGCATAGCTCATCCTCCCTAGCCTCTACTGTGCTACTCACTTGTGAGACCACACAAATACTAGCGAAACCTTCTTTACTTTTCCATATTTTGAAGTTATGATCTTGAAAAACAATAGGCGCGCAAGGTTTCATTCCTCCTAGGCACCGGTGCGCAAGTCTCTTCACGGTACGCAGGTCACTTGCGCGACCAGCCCAAAACTTGCACAGCCCTTATCCCTTTTCCATTTTCCCATGTTCTGATCTTGAAAAACATATGGCACGCAAGTTTCCTCTTCATCAAGTACACAGTGCACTAGTCTCTTTTCCAAAAACACTTTTCTCCATTTTTTGATTTTCAGGCCCAAAAATTTGGCAAACACAGGGAAATGGTGCCACGTTCAATACTGTTGTCTGCTTGAACTACATGATCTCTTTGCTGGTACACATTCTGAACTTCTACTGAGTATTGACAACAAACACAAATCATACTCCAAATCATGCATAGAAGACCATGGTTCCAACACAAGTGTCCATATGGATCACCTCCAAACAAAGAACCATACTTTCTCCAAGAGAAATCCACTACTAGAAATTGAAACTAAAAATTAAATTAGGCATGAGTACTGAGATGCTCAGTAGGAAAGCCAAGGAATAACAACACCCCATTCTCTTTCCTTTAAAAATAAACCCAATCATGCTAGTTTAAAGATAATACATATTGAAATAAAGTTTTTCAGTATTTTAAAAACCAAGTAACAAGTTTACATTTTTTAAGGAAAGCATTTCTCATCCACTATATTTTCAAAACATATTACAAGAATGGGTTAACATTTAAAAATGAAAGGGGAGTAAGGAAGACTAAAATATGATCTTTCACAATGGGGAATCAAGCATGAGAAACATAAAAGAAAAATCACATCACAAGAATTATGCCACAAATGAGCACCATGGGAAATCCCTAAAGGTAACTAATATATTTGGGACCCTAAAGACCCTGTACCTTGGTGAAAATGTGGCATAATAGCCACAACGGTCTACGTTCTCAAGCACAAGCCACTAATAGGGTACATGCCCATAACCTAGTGGTCTCCGATCATCAGAAGTATTTAGCTAGTGTTATAATGTCAATCTTACTAGATGAAACCAGGACGAACCATTCACGTATCATCTAGTGTACTAGTCCTATTCCACCAACCTAGGTACCAGGGGTTTTCTTTGTGCTCAAGTTAAAGTTAACATGCACACACACAACACCTCTACATTCACACAAAGGCCAAACATTTCAATGAAAACACCCCTCTTTACAAAACATCCCCTTTGTCAATTTATGCACACCTTAGAAAATCCCTTTTTCAAATACCTTTTTTTTAAATAAGATTTTCTCCTTTTCAAATACTTCACAAATCAAAGAATACATTTATAAACTAAAACAAGCATAATTAAATTCATCTAGTGATGCTAGGGCACGAAACCACCTACCATTTATATATATATATATATATATATATATATATATATTGCTTATGAATTTCATATAAAAACCAAGGAAATACTTTTAAATGAACATCAAGAAATAATGGAAATTCTAATTAAATATCAAGGCATGGGGAACCTACCTCAGGGTGGAACCAAACAGAACTTTTAGATCTTGGCGCTTTCTAACTAGAAGTTTCTACTCCCCCACTAGGGATATGCACTTTCACATACATATAAGGGAACCTAGACCCTATTAACACACCCACATGGCCATGAACATGTTCAAGGGGATACTTACACATATTCTTATATGCATATACTAGTCTCCACTCACCTATGTATGCATTTTTATATATATACATGGGAAAACCTATCCCCATACATATATATTCACTATCATGGATGACTATACATGTAACGGGAGAACCCATATATATATATATATATATATATACTTACTTATGCACACGCAGGTGGGTCACCTTAGACTCGAAGACTCCATACCACAAAGCAGAAACCACGCACTACACATATAATTAAATAAAACAATTAAACACTTGAACAATCTATAAAACATTTCAAAATAACACATCAAGGGTTTTCACCAATAACACACTCAATTTCAAGTAGGAAAATTCACTTTAAAACCAAATGTACAACAAATATACATTAAAACATACTTTTAATTTTTTTAAAGAATTTACAATACATATTGAGAAATGCACTTTTTCATGGGTGATAAACCCTAAAACCAATTCGCACACAAAATCCAATTTTCATCACAAGAGTTTTAGACTTCGGATCATACTACATTTAAAAACCGTTTTTGAAACATCTTCCTATCAATTTGAATCATTTTCCTTTTCACACAAAATAACGTCATTTAGGTGAAAAATATGAAACAAACGTCTTCTTGTGCATTAATCCACAAACATAACTTGCACACTAAAACCAGCCACTTTTGAAAATAAAATATATATTTTTTTAAAATCCAAGAATGTTTCATGAACAGTAGGTGATAAATTTCCAAACAAACCAAAGAAATTTTACATTCTATAAAATAATAAAAATTAAGCGTGGCACTTGAAAAATACACATTTCATGGGAAACATGTCACAAATTTAGTTCTCATCACACTCACAATTTAATAAATAATTTATATAATTATTAAAACTTTTCCAAGATGTACAAAAAAGATTCACTTTAAAAACACACTCCAAATCCTCTATTTAAAATTAAACTCACACTAAAAAATTTTCCAAACATGGTTTGAACCTTTTATATGATTAAAATAAACCAATAAAATAATTTATAAAACAATTTAAGTAACACCCTAAGGTTCTTCACCAAAAATGAACTCAAACCTCTCTTCAAGAATCAACCACACAAAACTCCATGTCAAAAACACAATGTGCACCACTTGTACGGATTAATAAACCAACTGTACAATTTAATAAAACACCAACAATTGACTAAATATGAATTTTTAGAAACAACGCACCCAGCGGATCAGTTAAATAGTATTCTAAAACAATTAAACATGAAAATTAATCCATAAAATAATATTTATACCTGGGACCACCTACCTCACTGTAGATAACTCTAAAATATTGGTTTGAAACTATCATAGCATTCCAATCGCACCACGAGCAACCTCAATTGACTCTAATTCGAACATTTGAACCAAAATCATCAAAATAGACCCCTAAAAACCAAGAAACCCTACACAAAATCCTTCTATAAGAAAATGGTGTTACCAAAGTGAATCGCACGTTTCAAGTAAGTTTGTCAGGGGGCGTCGCACGGCTAAGAGAGGGGTTGTGTCGATGCGAGGTCCGGCCAAGGGAGGGTGGTGCACCGGTTCGAAGCCCATCCAGAGGGGTGCGGGGCATTGTGTCGGGGCAGTACAAGGCGGCATGAGGAAGGTAGTGTGGTAGTGAAAATCATTGAGGGAAGTTGCAGCGCGCTGGTATGAAGGCCGCTGGAGAGGACCGAGGGAGGGCGTTGGACAGGAGGAAAGGGAAAGGAGGTGTGCCGCGCGAAAGGGGTGAGGGAGGGGAGAGGGGACCCAAACTAGGGTTTCCCATAAAAAAACAATACATAATAGTAATAATAATAATAATAATAATAATAATAATAATCTTAATAATAATAATAATAATCTTAATAATAATAATATTTTTATTATTAGTAATAATAACTTAATAATAATAATAATAATAAAATTAACCATAATAATATATTATTCATACTAATATTATTATCCTCATTATTATTATTAAATTTTTTTCCAATTATTTTATTTTATTTTATTTTTATTTTTATTTAATAAATTTTTAAACTTTTAGAAACCAAAGGACTCAAATATAAATAACCACGACCATAATATGTCGAGTCGAGGTGTGACAATTCTCCCCACCATGACACTTTCTACCCCCAGAAAGTCCCAAAAGACTTGGTCAACCCAATATTCCAAGAAAGATCACGAAGACACCTAAAACAAAACCTCAATCCCCTGAAGATCGAGCATTCAAAACACCCATAACCTGAAACTCCATAGATCTCAAAACTAGAATCATCAAGAAAAATAACCAATAATAAGGAAATCACCTCCAAGAACACAATTACAACATGGAACACTCCAACCCCTAACTTAGGAATCACTAGGTCCCACTCAAGACCATAAAGAACACTCATCAAGAAACCCACAACCAGAGCTAACCAATTACCATGGTCAGGGTCAGTCGGGGTAGAAGCAGGGGATTTCCCCGTCAAACACACTTTAAAGACAAGGTTTTCCACATGTTCCTCCTATGGTGTTCTCCCCACCATATTAGGATTCTTGTCAAACATTGGCTCTCCAAACCAAAATGACTCACAAACCTTGACAAACCTCAAATACTGGCTTGAACCTCCAAGATCCTTAAGTTAATCCAAACCAACACAAGAGGAGACATTGGTGAGACCCACAATGGGTCTTCCCATGATTTTAGAATTTACCTAACACCATGACATTCATGCAAAATTCACCATTTATTCTGAGCAATATGGACTGAATTCTTCATCACGAACCCACTAACACAGGCTGACCTATAGGGAAAATTCCCACAGTGGACAACACTCCACCACATGAGAAGGATTTGATAGTGGAAACACCTAACCTAGAGGTAAATTGGAAAATCACGTGTCAATCCCACAAGAAATGAGAATCTATGAAATGAGTACATTTTTGATCCATAACTATCCATAAGAAGGTTCACATAGCACGCACGTTGACTTAATAAGAATATGAATTATTTGAACCTCCTTAAAGCCCAAGAGTAACTCTCATAAGTTAAGACCTCCATAAGGAGACAAGGCATTTATTCCCCTCACAAAAAAAAGACATCAAAGACGATACTGCAATAGGGAAACTTAAGTTGCCTTCATCCTGACACTGTGAACTTAAGTCAGACCAAACCCATCCCACATCGAAGGAGTTTTGACTGTGTGCAAGCTTCACCCCATAACCTATGGCTAGGGTCTTTATGTCCGAATCATCTACTACCTCACACTCATAAGTTGACCATCTCCGACTAGAACTTCCTCTGCTGTAAAAGAAACCTACATACATCTCCTTGTGTCCCAAGTGGCCACTCCATCAACATACCAACTGAGAATTGTGGCGAACGACTTAGAGTGCTTGAATGACCACACTAGAGATAAGTGATTGAGTGGTCTCTTAGACACAAAACGTGAACTGTTAGAAGGAGCACTTTAAGAACAGGTCCCTTCGGTTCACACTCCTCATCGGATGAGGAACATTCACTTACCACAATATGAATAAGACCAAAAACTATTATGAGTTTTAAACTGATTTCTCCACACCACCTCTGGGGAATATGAAAATGGCTCATCAATGGGTCAACACACCTCATTCACCATCTGTTTAACTGTCGAGCACCTACAAGCTCCACCAGTTTCCCTCACCTTCACTTCCTTAGGTAAAACCATAGGATGAAGCTATTCTTGAGGATCGCTCAACACATCCCCATTTGTAAAAAAATGTAACGACCACCATTCACTAGTTTAGTCTCACTCCCCCAAACATACTCAAGACAACTTACACCCACAAAGCATTTTGAGTCCCTAAAAAACCAGACACACTCCCAAATTTCCCAAATAACTCAACGATATTCAACTGACCTCAACGTATACAAAAAACCAACACAACCAAGTAGAACCCAACTCTGTCACTCTACTGAGAGTCTAGGATGAGCCAAGTACTAAGATAGACCTTATGGAAACCCATGGGACCTTTATAAGGGGAATATCCAAAATAAGAAACACAAAACCAGCCTTCTACAAAATCAAACACCTCACAAAAAAACATCCAAACTTCATACATAAATCCAGTAATTCCAACTTAAGATGTGAATACTTTTTCAAATAAAAACACTTGCTTGAAAAAACAATCACAATACAACAAATCCCAACATCTCTTTTGAAACCACCACTTACACTCCAGACCCAAAACCATTTTCCAATTCCAAATTCATTTAAGCACAAAAACTCATTTTAAAGAAAAACACACTTTTCTTCTCAAGTCCTCTCAGAAAAAATCATCCCAACACTCCCTACATAAACAAAACACATAGGAAAACACTGAGAAATTTTCTAACCATTTTCCAAAATAAACATTTCAGGAAACAAGAAGAATCCTTAGAAATAAATCACCCACCACTAATATTTCATGATGCATCGTAAACATGCATTTCCATTCCACTCAAGCACCCATCCACACGATCCACCAATTTTCCATTTAATCATGTTTGAATGAACACAAGAGCACCTATAGGAATACCACTGGACAAAACAAGGATCTTATACTTTCAAAATAAAACATTTCCAATATTCCAAAAATACTTTTTTTAAACCATTTCAAAAATTCAAGACAAATTTTCAAAATGCTTTCCATTTTCAAAATAACTCATTTCAATTTCAAATAGTCGAAGATGTTCCTTTAGAAATCTGATCTCAACTAATCAATCACCAAATTCCATAAACAAGGTCCAATGAAAACAAAACCAAAAATCATGTGAAACTCACAACAAGAGAAAATTGTAGTAACCTCAAATTCCGTTATCCTTTTTTAAAAACCCCTTCGCACCAACTCAAAACTGAACCAGGACATCACTGGTGCTAAATCACTTAGAAGGAGAACTATTCATTGTTCCAAACTCGGCTACATGGTTTAACAGACAATTCACTAAGCAAGCACCAACCACTAGGAGTGTCGAACCATACTCTCAAACATCACATGGGTCTCTACTCCATGTGAGACCCCACATAGTACTGGTTTACTCCTACTGTCATCCCCTATCCACATAGACCAAATCCAAAATTAAATCCCAAACTACCCCTGGTTACTCAAGGATCAGAATGAGCAAGAGTTAACAATGCTCTTCTCACACCTACCACTTGAGTACCTATAGTCCAAAATATGATCTAACCGACACCCCAAATAACAAAAACAAACCTCCCTATGATACTATTTTTTCAAGAACCAACCCAGGTCAACCCTGAACCGGTCACCCAAGTTAGCCTATGGTATGGCCCAAAGGGATTTCCCAATTATCATGTGCTGGAAACTAGTGATAGGCATCAAAACAAGTTATTGGGAATGATTTATCCCAGAAAATAAATGATAGATAAACAAAAATAAACCATAAAAAAATAGGTAAACATTAAGAACAGAAAATAAAATAAAGATAACCAGCTAGAAATACTTCAAACTGACCCCATGGTTCACCTCAAAACATATAACTACGCTCGCTTCAAGAGAAATCCATGACTAGAACCTGAAACTAAAAAGTAAAGTAGGTGTGAGCATCGAGATGATTAGTAGGAAAGACAAGGAATAACAATTCCCCATGACCTTACATTTAAAAAGAAACCCTATCAGGCTAGTTTGAAAATAATACATATTGAAATAAGGTTTTTCAATATTTTCAAATCCAAGTAAAAATTTTACTTTTTTTAAGGAAATAATTTCTCTTCCATTATATTTTCAAAACATATTACAAGCATGCGTTAACATTTTAAAATGAAAGGGGATAAAGTAAGATTAAAATATGATATTTCACGATGGGGAATCAAGAATGATTAAAAAAATAAAAATCACATCACAAGAATTATTCCACAAACGAACACCATGGGAAATCCCTATAGGTAACTAGCATATCTAGGACCCTAGAGACTGCATACCTCAGTGAAAACGTCGCATAGGAGCCAGAGCAGTCTACGTTCTCATGCATGAGCCACAAGTAGGGAACACGCCCATAACCTAGTAGTCTCCAATCATCACAAATATTTAGTTATTGTTGTAATGTCAATCTTGCTAGATGAAACCGGAACGAACCACTCACGTATAATCTAGAGTACTAGTCCTAGTCCACCCACCCAGGTACCTGGGGTTTCCCTTATGCTCAAGATAAATTTCACATGCACACACACCACACCTCTACATTCACACAAAGGACAAACATTTTAATGAAAACACCTCTCTTTAAAAAACATCACCTTTTTCAATTTATGCACACCATATAAAATCCCTTTTTTAAATACTTTTTTTTACAACAAGTTTTTTACCATTTCAAACACTTTAAAAATAAAATAATACATTTATAAACTCAAACAAGCATAATTAAATTCATCTAGTGATGCTAGGGAATAGAACCCCCTACCACTTATGTATATATATAATGATTATGCATTTCATATAAAAACAAAGTAAATACTTTTAAATGAACATAAAACAATAATAGAAATTCTAATTAAAGATTAAGGCATAGGGAACCAACTTCAGGGTGGAACTAAACCGAACTTTCAGCTCTTAGAACTTTCTAACAAGTAGTTGTTACTCCCCCACTAAGCATATGCACTTTCACAAACATGTAAGGACACTTATTCTCTATGAAAACACCTTCATGGCCTTGAACATGTACTTATATGCATATACTATTCACCACTCACCTACGTATGAATTTTCTTATATATACATGAGCACACCTAACCTAATACATGTATATTCACTTCCATTGATGACTATACATGTAACAGGGGAATAAACATATATATATATATATTCACCTATGCACACGTATGTGAGTCATCTTAGACCCAGAGACTCCAAACCACAAAGTAGGGACCACGCACTACACATATAATTTAATAAAACAATTAAACACTTAAAAAATCTAAAAAACATTTCAAAATAACACATCAATGGTTTTCACCAAGAACACACTCAATTTTAAGTAGGAAAATCCACTTTAAAACCAAACGTACAGAAAAATGACATTGAAACATACTTTCTGTCTTTTAAAAGAGTTTACAATACATATTGAGAAATACACTTTTTCATGGGTGATAAACCCTAAAACTAATTCGTACACAAAATCCACTTTCTTATCACAAGAGTTTTACACTTCAGATCAAACTAAATTTCAAAACCATTTTTGAAACATCTTCCCATCAATTTTGAATAATTTTCATTTTCACACAAAATAACGTCATTTAGGTGAAAAATACGAAACACACGTCTTCTTGTGCATTAAGCCCCAAACTCAACTTGCGCTCTAAAACTTAACACTTTTGAAAATAAAATATTTTTTTTTTTTTGAAATCCAAAAAAGTTCCATGACCAGCAGGTGATACATTTCCAAACAAACCAAAGCAATTTCACTTTCCATAAAATGATAAAAATTAAGCATGACATATGAAAAATACACCTTTCATGGAAAACATGTCACAAAGTCAATTCACATCACACTCACAATTTAATAAATCATTTACATAATTAATAAAACTTTTCCAAGATGTATAACAAATATTTACATTAAAATACACTTCAAATCCTCTCTTTAAAATCAAACTCACACAAAAACATTTTCTATATATGGTTTGCACCTTTTATATGATTAAAATAAACCATTAAAATAATTTATAAAATAATTTAAGCAACACCCTATGCTTCCTCATCAAAAATGAACTCAAAAGCCCCTTCAAGAATCAACTAAACACAATTTCATGTCAAAAACACAATCCACACCACTTGTATAGATTAATAAACCAACTATACAATTTAATAAAACACCAATAATTGAATGAATAAGAATTTTTAGCAACAACGCACCCAGTGGATCAATTAAATAGTATGCTACAACAATTAAACATGCAACTTAATTCATCAAATAATTTTTATACTTGTTACCACCTACCTCGATGTAGAAAACTCCAAAATATTGGTGTGAAATTATCACCACATGCCAATCGCACTGCGAGAAACTTCAATTTGACTCTAATTCAAACATTTTAACCAAAATCATTAGAATAGACCCCCAAAAAATCATAAAACCCTAACACAAAAACCTTATATATGAAAAAGTAGTTATTGAAGTGGATCGTGTGTTGCAAGGATATCTAACAGGGAGCCTCGCATGGCTAAGAGATGGGTTGCACCGATTCGAGGTCCATCCAAGGGAGGGTGGAATTCTGGTTCAAAGCCCAACTCGGGGGGTGCGGGGCATTTTGTAACACCCTGACCCTAGTTACCCAGAGTCGATGCATTATTTTAATAAATTGGCATGATTACAAGGAATCAAGTCATGAAAGACTGGTCAGTTTTTTAGTCTTGGACAATATATTACATTCATGAATGTTACATTACACTTTCTAACATACAACAAAAAAATCCTTTGAGAATTCCATTGTTCCCTTAGCTTAATCCTACATCTCAAACATAAAACACTTCTTGGGATCCTGGGAAAATAAAACATAAGAAAGGGGTGAGCTCAGATGATCAGTAAGGGTAAATAATTTAGTAGAAGATATAAACTTTTAAGGCAAGATGTTTAATAAAAATAATAGCCTTTTAAACATAAATTTGAATATATTATGGAAGAAATAAATCAAACATTACCATATAAACATGCACATTGATATTCTACTAGTTGAATAATTACATGTAATAACTAATTTCATAATGAGTGAATGTATAGTACCGGACTTTAATTTATGTGCCAAGTCCTCCTGATAGGACCTAGGGGATAACTGTAACTGGACCCCAACCCGAAGAGCCTCTGTAACCGAACTCCAACCCGGATAGCCTCTTTAACCAGACTCTAACCCGGAGAGCCTCTATAATTGGAATCCAACCCGGAGAGTCTGTTGTAACCGGACCCCAACCCGGAGGGCTTACTTTTACCAGTCCACAACCCAGAACATACTATTCCAATACATTCCTGTTAAGAAAAGGTTGAAATATAACATAAACATTCGTATTAAAACTAGCATACGAAATGTCAATACTTTAATCATAAACCATGAATGTCCAAAAAATAACTCATCCATAGTCAAACATATCACAAAACTTTCAATACAATATGGTAGATTTATATCATAATAAATTAACTTCAAATAAGCGTAAAATTTATCAAAGGATGTTGACATAGATGAAATCAAATCTATTTAAGAGAAATATCTATTTCTATTTTGAAATAATTTAAGAGTCACATAATTATAAAAAAAAACTTTATTTTGAAAATATTCTTATAAAATTGTAAGGGAAGATTCGACGATGTTATAATGGTGTAAAATAGTTGCACCTTCCGTATAAGTTAAAAAAACATTCTTACATTAATTTTGTCAAAAAGGTCATAAAGTACCTTGTTTGGAAAATGATGGAAAGATTACTTTATAAAAATCTTATAAAAATTAAAACAAGGGTATAAATGACTTTATCCCATAGTCTAGTAAATAGTAAAAAAAATTGAAATTCATTTTAAAAAAAACACAGATGTGGATGATAAAGAGGTCACAGTAGATACTTACGTAAAAACAGCCTCGGATAATAAAGAGATTGTGAAATTAACCCTTACCTTGTACTTTTCCTTAGTCGAGGGTACATTAACCTCCTTTATAATAGTTAAATAAATGTTATTAAATTATTCAATAACCATATACATAATTATGATATCATATATGATCTTCTAGTAATGCTTTTTTAATGATATTTTAGTATTATCGTTGTTTCGGGTGTTAATAGATTCGTTTTCCTTTATATTCTTTCTTACATGAGTCATGTTTGTTATAGATGGGATGTTTCTTATTCATATAAAGAATTATATCAAGTCTTTAAACATTATTTTTAATCATCAAATGAAAATTATTCTGGAATGGTTATGATGGGGAATGAATCTCATCGCGTTCATGGAGACAGTAATCCGTACACACACACGAGCGACAATATCAATCTTTTGATATTAAATTTGTATATAATTATATGTAATATAATATATAAAGAATACTTATCATGTTATATTTATTATTTACATAAATTATACATCATTATTATACCCATCCAAATAATAGTGTATTGAATAACAACTACACCACGACGTGGAGACGGTAGGCCGTACGAACGCACGTATGTTGACATGTCATTCAAAGGATGGATAGAATAATTAATATGTTTGTAACATATTTTTAATAACATCATAGTATATATAAGATACTGGAGTTATTATTTTAGAATTAAAACAACAAGGAAAGAAGAAGTGGAAGAAGAAAAGAACTTGAAATAGGTGATGAAATATTTACCTCTTCTTCGGGTTCTTCCTTTTGATTTGATAAAAAGGGCTCTTTAGGTTGGGTTTATGACTAAAGGAAGTCCTCTAAGATAAAGGGAGGACATTTGAAAGGATATTTGGGCAGGGATTGTCGAGACAAATGGATTTGAAGGTGTGAATTCGAGAGAAATGGGAGTGCCCTTTTATAAGAGGGGTGAGGGGAACCATAGGAAAAGATTGAAATATTATTTTATAATAAAATCATTTTCAGTTTCTAATGGCTCCAAAATAATTTATTTAGAGGATAAGTTGGGTATGGTTCTAAAAATACTCAAAAAATAGGTTTTATAGAGGTTTGGGTAACTATATTAACCTCATCTTTTAGATTTAACTCTTAGTTAATTAGTTTGACATTTACCATGTCTCTTTGTATTTTTATATCATATGGTTAATAAACTTACTATAAACTTACAAGAGAACCAAAAGTGGTTCTTTAATGACATATATAATAATATTTAAGACCTTTGGAAGAACCTTAGATTTTTAGGAATATAATATCAATTAATAATATAATATTTTTTTTAAACACTCTTTTATGTCAATTTTGACACTATTTTATATTTTGTTTTTGTTAAATTTATAACAGCATTATTACTTAGAAAAAAATTCATTTAATCAACCCTAACATTTCATATTAACCTATAAAATTATTGGAATTCATAAAAAGTCTCAAATTACATTTATTTGGATATTTATAATATACATTATTTTAATATTTCATTAATAAGGTAATTACTACATCATCATTGTGTCATAAATAAATTAAATTATATAATTACTAAAAAATATAAATAAAATACCATTATGTATTAAATCCTTTTATATTTCTAATTAATATTTATAGTTGAAAATATGACTTATATAACCCCATGTAAAAATTAATTTACTAAAATATATTTGTTTATGTCATTTTTGCCTTTACTTTAAGTTAATTAAAATAAAGTGTCATTATCATTCATAAGTGGCTCCATGGGGTCCGAAAGTCAACCCAGGGATGCTCACGGTCAGCCATGACTCATCCAATAAGGTTAGTACAAGTGTTAAGGTAATTTTGTATTATTATAATATTCTTTTTACCTTGAATTACCCTATTTACCTTTAACCGCCGTTAATAAAAGTCAAAGTTACTATTCATAAAAAATTATTTTCATCTTATTGAACCACATTTTACTTACTAATTTTAACTATGACTCTCAAATTTTTGAAATTCAACTCACAAAAACGGTAAAATTAAGTTTGTGAAAATATGCAAATTCTCCTAGGAGGTGGGTAAAAGACGGTAAAAAGTTCAATAAAATTTTTATATATCTAAACTTATTAAAAAATGACTCCAATTAATTATATTTAACTTATATAGGTATTATGAATATATTTTGACATAAAATAAATTTAAATAAAATAAATAATTATTTAAATAAAAGGTCAATTTTAACCAATAACTCAGTGTTTTTCATTATTCATCAAAAATTGAAAGTTTTCAGAAAAATACCAAAATTTCACCCTAAGATAATTTTGATATTCTGAATTCAAAAATTAAGTCTATTTTACCAAATTAAAAAAATATAATTTGCATTTATTAATTTAAAATTAATTCTTGTTGTCAAAACCAAAAAGCGTGTTTTTAAGAAATAGTAACTAACAAAAGATTGATACTTATTTATGTTCAATTTCAAAGTGAAATTATTTACAATGAATAACTTTGGATTAAATGGTAAAAATATAATCTATTTATACCTAAAAACCATTAAAATGTATAATATAACAATACAAATTATTTTTATTAAAAAAGTTGTTTTCAGTTAAAATATAGTATTTTTCACTACTCACCCAAATATGAAAGTTATCAGAAAAACACCAAAAATTTATTGAAACTAAATTCTTATGTCCCGATTCTAAAGAATAATTTTATTTTGTCAAATTGAATATATAAAAGTTTCAAATATTGGATTTAAAAAGGGTTCTCTATTAAAAGGCAGTAAAATTTGATTTTTTTTTAAATACATCTTTTATCTGAAAAAATGAATTTGTTTTTTTTTATTATGTCTAAGAAAATCATAATAAGGATTATAAAATTATAAGGATTATATAAAGTTGAAAATTTAGTTAATACTATTCATTAACTCTTTTGAATGGCTAGTTTGTTAAGTCATGGTGCGCTTGAACTCAGTGTTGCGTGTAGTGCAAGTTATTGAATTACTTTGAAGAAATAACGTACTATGAAATCTTGGGGTGTTACACGTTGTGTTGGGGTGGCTCAAGGTAGAACGAGGAAAGGAGTGGGGTGATGCAAATCATCAGGGTAAGCTTTAGCACGAGGGTTCAAAAGCCACCAGAGAGGACGGAGGGAGGGCGCTAGACAGGAGGAAGTGGGGAAAGGAGGTACACCGCATAAGAGGGGTGAGGGAGGGGAGAGGGGACCCAACCTATGGTTTCCTATAAAAAACAATAAATAATAATATTATTATTATTATTATTATTATTATTATTATTATTATTATTATTGTTGTTTTTGTTGTTATTATTAATGATAAAAATAATCATAATAATAATCTTAATAATAATAATAATCTTAATAATATTTTTTTATTATTATTATTTATAATAACTTAATAATAATAGTAATAAACTTAAAAATAATATTATTATTATTCATAATTATAATAATATCATCACTATTATTATTAAATCGTTTTCCAATTATTTTATTTTATTTCATTTTGATTTTAATTTAACAATTTTTTAAAATTTAAGAAACCAAATGACTCAAATATAAATAAAAAATAATTGTGACCGCAAGATGCCAAGTCGAGGTGTGACAGCCAGAAATTCATTAGTGTCATAAAAACAGGTATTTTATAGTGAATAAGGATTTTTATTTAAAAGTTTAAATTATCATATTTATAAAATTGTTTCATTAAAGTAAGTATCATTTTTTAATTCATCATGTTAAAATTATTCGATGGTAAATTTTTCATAATTTTCTAAGACTGCCAAATTTTTTGGTAAAAATTAAAGATAATATAAATATATGGTATGTATTATGAAATCAAAATATCCAAAAAAGTGATGTAATAAATACTATAAAAGGAATACATGACCAAAAATATTTTTAAACTTTAAAATAATGTAATTTTTAAGTTATTTGTTTAGTTTTATAAACCTATAATGAATCCTCTAAAACATATATTATATTTTAACATTTTACAAATAATTATTTATGAATATGACTCAATTCCATATTATTAATGTTATTATTTTACTTATTTTGGTTTTCATCATATAAAATATTGAAAAACAACCCTCTTTGGTATAAACCATGGGAACAAATCATGGTAAGTCTTGTGTTTTTTATCATTTTATCACATAGAATCAAAAAACTAAGTTTACAAATTAATAAAAAAAACTATATTTTGCTATAAATACTCACCCAAACTCCCACTAATCTTCACTAAAAAACCATTGAGAATTAATTTCCTCTCCCTATCTCTCTCAAAATTCCTCCCAAGTTGTTCCCAAGTTTTTAATAAGCTCATCTAATATTTTAGAAGCACCCTCTTAAGGTAATAGATTCTCTTACTCTTCCTTTTATTCAAGTACTCTATTTATATTAAGCCTTTTTATTTAAAATTATTCATGCTGTAATGTTTTTTTTACACATCCCTTTACTTTCTTTATGATTCTCAAGAAATTAGATACCACCTTTCACTCTCATTAAACCCTTCCATGAACCTTTATATACACCTGTTATGATGTCTAAATAATCTCACGGTTTTCCAATCCAAAATTTTGTGTTTTGAATACCCATACCCATTTCCAATCAAGGTTATTCACCTATATGTAAATATCCATAATTGATTAAGTAATTCCATGTATGTAACCCATACTCCTTAATATTGGGATTAAAAGTGATGAAATATGTTCTTATTTTATATGATCTATATGGGACACAAATAAATGTACATGATATGAATGTGACAAGTGGGTATGGAATTATATAGGTATCTAATGCATTGGGTAATGTTTTTATCTTATGAGATATAATGTATGGTGCATAAGAGGTTATACTAGGCATGATATGTTATTATTTCTTAGTGGTTATCCTCAGCCTATGTTTATGATGCCATGTTTTATATTGTTTCCACATTCTTATGATGCCTTGATGTTTTCATCTTATATCATGATTCTATGTTCATGATTATTATTATCTCCTTTTTATTTCATCAGTTTATACCTCTTAATTCACTTGTAATGCATTAATTTATGCTATGATATTTATTATTGCCTTATTGGGATTTATAGCTCACCCATTTCTTATCCATGTCCCTGGGTTATCCCATGTATTATTAGAAGATAAATGGAATTTAAAGACATATTATGGAGTTTTAAATAATTTCATTTTATCCCTATTTCAAGTATTATGATATGTATCTAATTACCCAAAAACACTAGGAGTATCAATATTTTGGAATTTTATTGTGTATATATTTTTTCAATAAATCATGTGATGAAGTTTATAAAAAATATGGGTTGTCATAATTTTACTACATTGGCACAAGATACAAGGAATAACATCCAAAAGGATTGAATAGTTTAGTAGTCTTGGGATACTAGATACATGCATGATTCTCACATTATAGTTGAACCCATTAAATAAAAATTTAAAATTCTTGTGAGAACTTTATTATTTCTTATAGTATATCCCTGAAATCATTCATAGATCACTTATTAGTATCCTAAGGAAAGTAAAACATGATAAAGGGTGAGCTCAAATTATCAGCAATGGAAAGTGTAGAATAGAATCTATCACAAAATAAATAAATCCTAAATAATATGGTAAAGATAAACAATAATCCAATATAACATATAACTAATACCATAAAAGGGGAATATATCCATGGATAATATAGGAAAATAAATAATAACATTAATAACAATAACCATTTTCATAATGATACAATATATAATGGGTAACATCATAATAAATCATCAAATCCTTATGCCAACATATCATAAACATATTATCTTGGCCTTGTGCTAAGGAATCATAAATGATTTGGTAGGAATACACAAAATTCCCATGATAGTTTGTATCATGAGACCTATTGATGCATTGAGGGGATATAATTGGACCTTACCATCACTTATAAATCCAATTCATTCATTGTATGAAAGGTCTGAATATTCAATACAATACATAATCAATATAAATATTATTATTTGAAAAGTAACATATGGAATATCAATATTTTTCCACAATCAAAAATAGAATGTCATGATCATAATCCATATAGATTAATATGGTGGATCGTATCATTATATTATATCCCCATTAAATTATAAGATTCATCAAAGGTTGTTAACATAGTTGAAAATACCTTTAAAATATCCATGGAATATTTTTTTGAGGAAAATTTCATTTTTATTTTGAAAAGAATTATTTAAAATATAAACAAAATCCAGAATATTAGGAAAAAAAATTTATTTTAAAATAAACATGAAAACTTGTAAATTAAACTTTAAATAAAATATTATTCATGACAATACGAAGAGGTGGTCAATCCATATTCATTAAAAACATTATTTTTTCATTTTGTAAAGAAAGTCAAAATGTGCCATATAGGAAATGTTAAAAAATATTCCTTCTTAAAAATTTGTCTGTAAATTCAAATATATTTTTAAATGAAATTAATAAATCATTAAAATTTAAATAATAACATTCTTGAATCATTTTTAGAAAACATGGACATAAAAAAAGTTCATCACCAAGGAATAAATAAGGGCATATTTTATTTAAAAAATGATTTCTCAATTATATTAATTACCAAAGCGAGGAAAATGAAATTAAATCATATACAAATTTTAAATAAATAAATTATAATAATATATATGTTGTTTAAGAAATTAATATCACATAATTTCTCCAAAAGTAACCTTGAACATAAATAATCTTCAAAACAAATGAGATTATAATATAAAGTCTTTACCACTTTGGTAACTTTAAAATAAAAAGTAATTAAAAGCATGAATATTTCATGGATTAAAAAATCCATTTAATTACATTAATTAATACATCAAAAATAATTTATGTGGTATTAATAACACTATATAAATAAATCTTTTTGCATGACATGAAATGTGTCTCAATAAAATGAGATTAAGACAAAGAACCCCCTCGAAAAGATCATAACTTTTGAAGTGATAATTAATCCATGAAGTGATTATGTGAGAATATGTAAATCCATATAAAAAAGTTTAAAAACATCGTATAACAATTTATATATCAATTCCCATGTAATCATGTCATAACAAATTCAATGAATAAGTGTTGTAACCTAATGAAAGTAAATTGACTGAAGAAACCCCTTACCTTGAGTCTAAATCACCATGTATGTATTTTATTATTTTTATAATAAAATTAATTAATTTTATACTTGATTAATAACATTTTTAATGTTTATTACCTTATTATTATCCATTTTATTTCATTTATTACCATTCCTTATATAGTTATTAAATGAGTTAAGTTCGTGTCGAATGTTTTGAGGACGTTCGGTTCATAATCGCAAAAAACTCTGATAGGTTGACCATTGTAAAAAGGTCACGGTTACATAAAATAAAAAATACTAATAATTACATAATTATAATTTCTATACATTAAAAATAATTTTATATTCATCCAAGAAAGGTGTACATGAAAAATGAATCACAACATTTCATGAAGGTGGTAGTCCATACATATGCACGAGAAATGCTATCATTTTTTAACGAGTGGAAGGGTAAGAATTAAGTAATGTATTATCTCTCCAGAATCATAATTATTTCCTGAATAAAATATATATTCATTAAATACATCATAATAACTATCCTTTTGAGTTGATGTTGAAAAAAAAACACATCGCTTTGTGGTGGTGGTGGTCCACACGTTCGCATGAACGATATTTTCATTCCCCATAGGATGGAAAAGGAGTTAAAATTGGTTATACCATAATAATAATGAAATTTAAGCGTAGTATATATGAAAAATTTATTATATCATCATGGTTTAAGAATATTTTATAGAGGTAGAATAAGAAATAAAATGAAAATGCACAGTTAAGATTGATACCTCTTCTTCGGAAAACCACCATTAGTTTACAATTTGATCTGTATAGGTTAGTATTTTTATGAAAATATATCCCCTATTTAATGGGTATAAATATTTGGAATATATTTTAATAGTTTTTTTTTGCGATAGAGTGTTAAAAATTTGTTAGGAATTGAGGATAGAATATTCCCTTTTATAAGTAAGGAAAGGACAGACTCGGAATTAATTAAAATATTTAAATATAATTAGGGTATTTATTAAGTAAAATGCTTCCAAATGGAAATTTATTGAAAAAAAAATAGTATAAGTTAGAAATATCATCATAAAATAAAATTTATATAGGTTTTGGTTTCATTTTTAACCATACCTTTTGGTTTAACCCTTTCATTACCCCTTTTTAACTTTAACCGTAGTAACACATTTTTTAGCCTTTAAGGGTCCTAAATTTACTTATAATATGAAAAGTGTATCAAAAATGGTCCATGTATAAAATTTTAGACTATTTACTATTCCAATTATCTTATTTAAATATTTTTTTGATTTTTAAATCAGTTAATAAAATATTAATTTACATAAAATATCATTAAATTCATTTTTGGGACTATTCATTTAATTTGATTTTAAAGTCATCAAAATTACAATTGATTTAAAATATAAACCATTTTAACATAAATTATATATTATTATTAACAATTAAATTATTTTAAAACCATAATGAATCCAAAACATATTTCTTTTAATGTTTTAAAAATCATTTAATATATTTTTTTAACTGTCTATAAAAGCACTGAGTCATCATTACGTAAGAATTTAAGGTAATTATATCGTCACTAAAAATTTTAAGTAAATTATCATCATAAAATAAATATAATTATTTTAAAAATAAACTTTTATATTCATTCAAAAATTCATTTTATACCTATGAAAACTTATAATATAAATTAAAATCAAGAGAGTGACATTTTGTATTAATTCTTTACCTAAAGTAATATAAATGTAATTATCAAAGTAAAATGTTAAAATATAGTATGTATATGGTCAAATTAATCTCATAAAATGAAAAAAAAAAAAATTTGGATTGATTTTCAGACCTTGTCCCATATTTTTAACCATGTTTTACCTATTTTACCCATACTATGGTGAAAAATCCTTACCATGCTTACTATTCATAATGACAAAAAATAAAAGGAGCCTATTTACAAAATTTGAACCTCATGATTCCAAATATAGAATCCATTTTTCAATATTAAAATTTTATAACTTCAAAAAATTAATTTTAATATAATATTGAAAAGTGCAACAAAAAACAATATTTAGAAAAATGAGTTTTTAATCCTAAAAATGAGATTATACCAAAATTAAGTATAATGTTAACTCTTTTATTATTAAATATATTATTTATAAGTAAATTATTATTATATTTCTTCAATACAAAATCTAAAATATAATAGTTTATCTAAATAAAAAAATGATAGTTTCGGGAAAATCTTTATTTTTCTCTATTCACTCAAAAATCAACCTTTTTATAAAAATACAAAAAATTAATTCAAATACTATAATGATATTCTAATTCAAAAAATATTATCCATTTTACAAAATGAAATTTATAAAAGTTTTAGAAATTAATTATAATTTCTATGCATAAAATGTAATAAAAATATTGTTAAAAAAACATATTTTTGAAACATAAAATGACTGTACTAAAAATTGAGTACATATTTATTATGAATTAATAATTACATTTTAATTATATAAAAATATTAAAAATATTTTTCATAATGAGTTTATTCATATTCATACCTCTAATTTAACATCTAGGTTGTAATGGTCACATTTAAATAATAATATTTTTATAATATATCACAGTTCGCTTAAAGATCGGTGTTTAGTGTTAACCAAGCTATCGACCATATTATTCATTTAAACTAAATTTTCATGGTGGTAAATAATTTTTTTATAAACCATTTACTAACCATGTGAACCACTCTACAACTTGTTGTAGATTTTTTATGGGCAGGTTGTGCGGTTAACACTGGTCGTGAGTCAACCATACACCCAGCATTGAAACTTAAAAATTATAAAAATTAAATAAAAAAATTCCTAAAACCCAAGTAAAGGGATAAAAATAAATAAATAAAATCATAATAAGGAAAATAATGTTTGGGGGTGAAAATTATCCCCACCATAACACTTTTTTCCTTATAAAATCATTGAAATTCTAAGGAAATATACCGACATCTAGGTAGTTGAGCATGTGTTGATTTAAAATTTTCATTAATTTATTTTTGATTTTTATTTTCACAAACACCCACATTTATGTTTTTAATGAAGATACTTTAAATTGATTTCAAGATATTATTATTGTAATAACTATCTCTCTTATGGAATCATATTCATTATTTAACCCTGATTTCTCAAAGGAAATTTATTTTGGATATGTTTTATAAGTAAACTAGAAACACTATTCATACCTTATGTTTTAAGAAGAACGTATGGTTTGTATACCCTACATTTGTAAGAAAAGTATGGATTAGAAACCCTATATTTAGATTCAACCCTATATTTAAGGAAAAAATGTATGGTTCATTATCTCTAATTTTTTAATCAACCGTATATTGTCAACCATACTTTTTGATTTTATTGCTATATTGGGAAACCCTAAGTTTCAATTAATCAAATATGGATATTTTAATTATGGATTATTTCTACATTTTCTAAAATGATCTCATTAGAATTTAATATCTCTTAAAACAAATTTAAATACCGATACAAATTCTCATGTTCAATAGATTAAATCGTTCATATTTCTAAGGGATGTTGTGAGTTTATTTTAATAGAATAAATTCAAATATTCTTGATTTATCATGAGATATTTAGTGATCTGTTTTACCTAAATTAATTCAACTATCAGGATAAATATCAAGATATTCATCTTCTAAATATATATATATATATATATTCTTTTTCTAAATATTCATATTTTTATTTGAAAGTTATAAAAAAATATTCTTTGCCTCTAAAGTTAAACTTTAGAGACGTACATGTTTTGATTCTTATTTGGTTTATTGACTCACTGTTGTTGTTTCTATAATTCCTTTTTAGTATTTTACTGTTATTTGAAAAAGAGCTTATCATATATAAACTTCGGAGATGTACATGTTTAATCATCTTTTTGTTTTTCCCCACTAATATCTAAAAAATCATGTTTTATATTGAAGTGTGTTTTGCTACTTGTGTGGTTTATTGAAGATCATGTACAACTAAAATTGCTAATACAACTATATGTCAAATCTATTTCAACATTTTTAACCAAATCTATTTTTTAAGAGTATTCTATAATCATACTCAGTAATTAGTGGAGTTTCATCTTTTCATACTAAGATATGGATATTTTAGTTCCTTGTAAAATAATCAGAAGAACCTGTAAAAACCTTATTATAAGATGTGAACTATATGCACTGAATTATAAAAGTACCTGGTAAAATGACTTGTTAATGTAAATCACCAAGATCATGGTGAGATCTTTGTTGGAGTAAACTAGTGGATCTTTGTTCCCTAAACCACTATACCTCATTGTGTTCTTTTATTTCTTTATTTTCCACTGCTTACTCGTTTTTAATAGAGAAGGAAAGAGTCACTTTAATCTTAAGAGGGGTGTTCAGTTTCTATCCAGTTTTTAAAGGAACACAATCCCCCCACCTCATCTTGTGTCTTAGCCTTTTCCTTGCCAACCCAAAAATTGGTATCAAATGTTGTGCACTATTTATTTATTTCCCTTTTAAAAAACCTTGTCATTTCTTTTTTACAACAACAAATAGAATTATAGGAAAATCTCCATTGGATATTTTTATAAATCCTTGAATATTATTTTGTTTCTATAAAACACCAAAAATTGGTATCATAAGTTTTAACTCAATTGGCTATATTTATTTTATCTTTAAAGAGTCAGAGTCAAAGATCCAAATGAATATAATTCTCAATAGTTGATCTTAGAGAAGGTATGTTGAAAATCCATGCACCTTATTTTAATGGTGATAATTTTAGATGTTGGAAAGTATGCATGACAATTTATTTAAAAAATCATAGAATAAGAGTTTATTTGAAGGTAGTCCAGCCTTACGAAATTTTTGAAGATGGCCTGGAAAAATGGAATGATGACCAAGAGAAAGATTATGATCTTAATTCAAGAGAAATTAATGTTATTATATTTGGATTATAAACTAATGAATTTAATCAAGTCTCTTAGTGTGATATTATAAATGAGATATAGAAAAATATTTTTATTACTTATAAAGGAATTAATAGTGTTAGACATCTAAGTTACAATAATATAAAATTTAAATTTGATACATTCAAAATTCATGAAAATAAAATCATCACTCACATGAATGGAATATTTAAAGAAGTTGTTAATGATATTTCTACCTTGGTTGAACCAATTAAACAATTAGATCAAGATTTAATAGTTATTTGAGTTTTACCCTCTAAGTGGAATGGAATATCTGATACTCATCAATCTACACTAGTTAAATAATTAACAATGAAATAACTTATTGGTACCTTGATGTTGTATGAAGCTAAGATGGAATACGAAGCTAAAAATCATATTTCTATCAAAAAAGAATATGTTACACTTAAAACTATTATGGATGAATATTATGATTCAAGTTATCTAAATTCAACCAAAGAGTTATCAGATCCTTCTAAAATATTTGGAAAACATTACAATAAGAGGAAGAAATGGAATAAAGAACATATATGGAATTAATGTGAAGAGAAAGGTCACACAAAGTCTAAGTGTCATGTGATTAAATCTCAAAGGAAATATAATTATAAAAGTAAAGGAAAGAAAGTAATGAAGAATAACTGGAGTTCTACTTATGATTCAAGTGTTGAATCTACTAAAAACTATGAAGTTGATCATGAAAATAAAATGATAAATTTATTTCATATGGATCATGTTGATAAGGTACACACTTCCAATTCTCAAAATTATAATTCAGATAATTCTCTTATTATGAACTTGATAAATATTTTTTTATGCATCAAGACAAATTTTAATCCTTAAATAATGAGAATAAAAAAGTTATAAATATTATGATACTATTTATACTGATAAATAATGTTTTAAAAAATAGATTTCAAATTTAAGATCTAAATGTTCTAGTATTTTGTATGAAAATAAAATTAAGTAAATATTAAATCAAATTCTTCATAAAAATAAAGTTATTAATAAATATAAACTTGGGATTGGTAGTAATGGAGAAAAGATCAAATTATATAGAAATTATTTTGTTCTTGGTTCAAAAAGAAAGAGTATATATAATGTTAAGTGTTTTCACTATGGAATAAATAGAAATTATGAAAATTACTCTTATTTTAGAAAATATCAATTTTCTATATTAAGCATGTTTATTATTCAAATGAGTTTTCTAAGTTTAATTATAGAGTCTCTACCAAAAACCAATTTGGTTACCTAAATATTTAGTTTCTAACACTACTAGACCCAAAAGAATATGGGTACCAAAATTCACTTGTATTTGAAATATTTTTGGTGGGCACCACTGGACTTAATTTTTTATCATTTAGTAGCTACTTGAAAATTATGAAAATTTATTTTAAATGTAAACTTTATAAATCTAGAACTATTAATCGTAGAATTATTTCATTTCCATTTTAATATTATATTTAAATTAATTAACTATTTTATATAGGTGGGAAGAAACTTTTTATTATCCTTATTATTAAACTATTAAAACTCTTCTCGGTCTATTGTTTTATATGATGCATCAATATATTAAAACTTTGATTACATTATACATACTCTTTAAAAGAATATTTAATTTCATATTAATATATGTAAAAAATTACTAAAGAATCCTAATTTGTGTAAAACTTTTTTAAAAAACTATATATCTTCTTAAAAATGTTCTCTGTAAGAATTATAATTCAATGGTAGAATGTAGTACTTGCTTATATTAATTTAAAAACACACAAAAAAAGATAGGTTTATTTTTATTAAAGCTATATTATTAATTTAATCTTTCAATTCTTAAAATTTTATTTTGAATTTTATTTTTCTATAACTTTTATTCATTTATGTAAATTTTTATTTAAAAATAGTTTTCTTGCATAAAAATATCTTTTCAAAATTAGAATCTGAAAAGATTAATCTTCCTTTTTGGCTCAAGAATATGAAACATTGCCTAAGATTTATCATATTTAAATCCTTCTTCTTACTCTGTTGAACCCTAAAAACTTCTTCTCTAACTCTATTAAACCTTTTTTATTCCTTATTTGAAATTACAAACTCAAATAATTCAAAAAATCCAGTCTGAGGGGCATGAAGAGACCTATAACTTCAAGTTTAGAGAGAATTTTTTTCAAAATAAAATGTGAGGTAATTATTTTTCTAATATGTTTGGAGAGAAATTGGTTTCCTTTGTTAAGTATTCTTTAGAAGAATATTATGGAATGGATATATATATTCATGGTTTTGAATAACCATGAGTTCAATGGTCTTAAAAAGTTAAAGATAGAATACTTTCTATGGAGTTTGTGTCCAAGGTTAATATTTTGAATGAAGAATTATTAAAGATACGTGAACATCTTAAAATATATATAAAGGCATATAATGAGATGTGAAAAATATTTTGTTTCAAAAATATTTTTGGATACACTTCAATGGAACTATCAAAATTTTGAAAGGATCTGGGGCTCGCAGCGAAAGCCGGTGGGTCGAGGATTTTAAAATTTTCATCAGCGGATCGACGGTACTTATTGATGCTGACGATACAAGCCCCATAGAGGTATGAGGATCTCGCATAAATTATAAAGTGCACAAAATAAAAATAAAAACATTCTCGTTTCAAATCCGAAGTCACGGTCGACTGTTGATGGCGATCTTAACTTGATGGATCTAAATTAGAAACCCTCTAGAACGTCCACACACTCTTCAAAAACCCACAGGAGCGTTAATAATTGAATTCCGGGTGCTAGCGCAGAGATCCGATGGTGCTTTCGATATCCCGATGATCACCGCATTGAGATGCCTTCAATGCTTGATGAAGATCATGATCTAAACTCTTTGATCAAAAGCTTCTCTCTCTAGGAAGTAGGAGGAGAGAGGGGATCTCGATTTTTCATTCCATGAATGAATGAATAGTTAATTTTACAACATAAGAGATAGCCTTCTCCTATATTTATAGTGGAGTTGAGAAATACCCGATTGGGTTCCCCGGCCCCCGTTTATTCCAATGTCCACTAAAAAAAATTGAGGAACAAAACTATGCCAATATTATTTATTATTTTATCACATACTTTTAATATATATAAAACATATTACTTGATAAAACCCGATCCATTTAACTCGAATCACTGTCCTGCTTAATATTAAACAAACCTTGAATATTAAAATAATATTCGTTCGATTTAATAATTTTCTCGTATTTAATAAACTTGTAAATACATTAAATAAATTCAATCCCAAATATTCATAACTTGAATATTAATGAATTTATTTAATTATTTTGGTGATTGATAACTTGGACAATGCTCGGACCCCATGGTGGGGACCACATACCAAGAGCGGAGTCTAGAAACCCATCATGGAATTAAAATCCACATACCAAGAGCGGAGTCTAGAAACCCATCATGGCCCCTAAAGAGATCAGGATTGTCATAGCAATGACAACCAACCTACGAACACTTATTGTGTACTATAATCTCTTTGTCATTAAATATCTTATAAATCAAGGCACGCACTTGTGTCGTCGTACTTATCTTGCTTTATTATTTGTTGATCTAACCGGATGGATTTACCTTTGTACTTCTTTGGAAAAATACTTATGAAGGCATCATCATCCTGATCAACCAGGCATGAGATATAAAACTTCCTAAACTTGGAAGCAACAAATCCTTTATTGACCATTCAACCAATGTCATACCACCAACGATGCACCCAATACAAGATACCTTGCCACGATTTCAATACCATGGTTTTCATCTTGCATCAAAATACACAATCAAATGATACACATTGGTAATGGTCTCAAGTCAGGATACCAATACACATCTCTGTAGATAAGAACGGCCAATGAGACCCAAAACATGTGGTGTTCCTATTGGTGGGTCTTTCCCCATGATCTCACAACTAGAGATCACCAAGTGTGAACTTCATGAGAAGAAGTCTCAATGCTTATGAGCCCCCAGCACCTGATACTCAAACATCTACTGTGTCCGGTCGGTAAGATATATCTAGACTATAGAACATATATTTAAGATTAATGTCATTGTATCTCATGGTTCTCATTATATCCTAGGATATGTTATAACCTATCGACACAAAAATTAATCTTTGTAAATTACCATTATAATAGTGGATGAAAAAAAGACCACACTATAATGGTAATATGACATCATGCATAACTAATTGTACACATGATATGGTAATCAAAAATAATGCATATTTGGGTCTAGGGAACCCACTATTTCAACACTTTCACTTGTACTAGAGCCAATTTTCTAACCAAACTTGTTATCTACTCACGTGATAAAGATAATTCTTCTACTGAGTAATGGATTTAACTGTTGGGCCTACCACATTTTCACTACATGGAATATCTGTTATATTTGACCTCCTCTGCTTGAGTAAAACTTCTCAAGATAAGGTATCATGAGTGTATCACTTTTTAATATTTTTCATAACTTGACAACTTGGCTAGTAATAATATCATAATTATGATAATACTTTCCTCACTAGGTGTGAATCCAAGAACTAGAGAAAATTTTTGCATTTAACTACTTCTTAGCTGTCTTAGAAGCTACAACGTACTCGGTATTTTTAGGTATGGATACCACTAGCTTTTATGATCTTGACTCACTCATCACCTTTGACTAACTGTGATACTAGATAAAATTGATATAAGGATTACTGGTTTGTATCCCACCATAACTAGTATACCTTCTTCTCCATATACCAGGCACATATCATTTGTAATCACTGAAGTACAAGATGATAGCTCTGACTTCATCACTTTCATTGCTCTTGGAAACAATTGATATATGCCTACAATAAAGTATATCCTAGAAATACAAATTATTGTACACAACATGGTGTAGATACCAAAAGCTTGACATACATGGACATTACATTACTTTTACGTAATACTTAATACATAACAAAAACAAACACACAAGGACCGTAATAGTTTAGTGTCTTTGGAAACTCAGAACATAATCTTCTAATCGTGGTGAAAGATCTTCAACATATCCCATAAAGATATTCCCATTTTGTTTTCTTACCTAAAACCTTTCTTTATATCCTGGGGAAAAGAAAACATATAAAGGGTGAGGTCAAATGATCATTAAGGGTAATAATGGAGAAAATAAAACAAACCATATACATTTGAACTTCAAAACATGAACATAAAGTATACACATCAAAATCTTGAGTTGTGAAATAAATCTTGGCAGTACGTAAGGAATAGGTCATAAAGGAACATTAATCATGATAAAATAGAATGGGAATAAAACATTTAATTGTGGAAAATCATTAATCACATGATATGATTTCCATAGTAGCCAAAGCCTTACTGCGAAGACCACCTTAGTGGACAAAGTCCCTTTCTGAATCGAGTTCACTCCTTGTTTCAGTCCTGTAACACTGAACTGGATTAACTTACCATTCCATCCATGTCTATCTCAGGAGATATAAATCTTTACCCAATGCATTAGAGGGAGATATAGTTCCCACCCATCTCATAATGAAATCATTCTTACTTGTGCCACAGCATGAACATAAATCATTCATCATTACCCAAAGTATAAAATGGGTTTCATAAACATCATCCCATCATAACATAATCCATACAAAAAAATAGATATAATTTCATTATAAGAAAAGTGAAACTAGGTAAATCATAGAGAAATTATACTTGAAACATACACATATGAAATAATTCTATCTTATATGGAAAATGGTTTTGATAAAACACTTGAAATGAATTATTGAGGAAAATATCCTTTCTTCTTTAAAATCATTTTCTTTTCACAAAATGCCATGCACTTTTAAAAGAAAATGATTTTGTTGAAAATATTCATTAAATCTTGCATAGTAATATTCATTAAAATAAGGCGTTATGAAACCGTAAAAAATCTGTTCATGCTGTATAAGTTAAACAAACATTCTTTTCGAACTTTTGCCAGAAAAATCAAAAAGTACCTCGTATGGTAAACAAAGGAAAGATTCCTTTCATACAATGTGGTAAAAGTAAAAATGACTTTAAAAATAAATGGAAGAGAAGTAAATATTTTATGAAAACATTTTTAGAACATATGGACTTGGATAATAAACATAACCCCAGTAAATACTTACGAATAAACAATCTCGAATAAGAATGAGATTGGAATAATTATCCCTTACCTTATGTCCAATTTATTCCGTATGTGTCCGAGACTTCTGTATAGTGGGTTTAAACATATTATTAACTTTTAATATAACCATAATAATATTTATGATATCATATATTATTCACTTGTGACTTTATATTATCTGTTCATTTGTCAATTCCATATTAAAGCAGCATTTTGGGTAAAATCATTTCATTTATCGTCTGTGTTTTGACTTGTAATTATTAATATGATTACTTAGATCATGATTACTTAATTCCAGAATATAAAACATGATTTATATATAATATATATTCAGAATATACATATATATAATAGATCAATAAATGGAAATAAATACATCATTCATGGAGACGGTAGGTCGTACGTACGCAAGAACGCTGTTTTTCGTTTCCTTATTGAATTGAATGGAATTAAGTAGATGAAATACATATATATATACATAAATACAGTAGAATTATTATTTCATATATTTAATTATTACTTATTATATATACTTTATAATCATTCTTGAAGTGTTAACATGGAAAATGAATCCCATCACGTTGTGGAGACGGTAATCTGTACGTACGCACGAACGATGATATCATTCCCTTATTTATTGAATGGAATTGGAGTGGATTATATAATATCTTAGAATCATTATGATGTTATAATAATCATATATAGTTATTCCTTACACCATTATACCCATCCAAGTAAGGTGGTGGTGGAAAAACTGATTACGCCACGGCGTGGAGACGGTATTCCGTAGGTACGCACGCGCGGTGATTTAATTTCCCGTAGGATGGATAGAAGGTAAAATAGGGTTGTTTAATATTTATAATAACATGTCAGTATATAATTAATACTTATGTTATTACTTTATAATGAAAAAACTAAAGAATAGTAAGTAGAAGAAGAAATAAACTTGAAAGAGTCGGTAGAAGAGATTACCTCTTCCTCGACGCACCTCCTTTAAACTTCTTCTTAGGGCACTAGAGTTGGTATTTTGAGAAGACCATAACCTCTATGATATAAATATATAGGTTTAAAAGGGTAATTGGTAGGGGTTGGCCCAGCTTCAAGGCTCAAAAGGGTGTGAAGAGAAGAGGGAAGGGGTGCCCTTTTTATAAGGGAGGAGAGGGGCACCTCTGGAAAAACTAAAAATATTATTTTATAATAAAGTCATATTCGGTTTATAATAGATTCAAATTGATTTATTTCAAAGATAAAGTGGGGATGGGTCAAAATCCTCTCAAACAATAGGTTTTAGACAAGTTTATGTTACTATTTTAACCTTATCATTTAGATTTAACTCTAATTTAACTTTTACCATGTCTTCTTGTTTTCCTACACTATATGGTTAATAAACTTACTATAACAAGCCAAAAGAACCCCAAGTGGTTCATTATTAATATATATAACCTTATCTAAGTCATTTGTCCGAACCTTATATTTTTAGGAATATAATAACAATTAATAATATAATATTTGTTTAAAAAACTATTTTATGTCAATTTTGACACTATTTGGTAATTGATTTTTTTGAAAATTATAACACCATGATTAGTTGGGAAAAGGTTAATTTAATCAATAATAACATATCATATTAACCTATAAAATTAGTTTAATTCATAAAAAGTCTCAAATTACATTTATTTGGGTATTTATAACATCAATTATGTTAATATTTCATTAATAATATAATTACAGCATCATCATTGTGTCATAAATAAATTAAATTATTTAATGTCTAAAAATTATAAATAAAATACCATTATGTAGGAAATATTTTTATATTTCGAATGAATATTTATAGTCGAATTTATATTATGTATTACCCTATATTAAAAATGTTTTAGTTATTAAACTTTGATTTTAACTATTTTAACTCTCCTTTAAATAAAATATTAATAAGTGTCCTAATCTAATCCAAGTGGACCTAAAGGGTAATACTTTATTCCTAAGGTTGTTTTTTGTCAAATTACACTTATCTAATAGAATTAGGACATGTGTTAGGGTAATAATAATATCATTTTCACCCTTAATTACCCTATTTACTTTTAACCGTGGTAAATAAAAGTAAAAAGTTACTATTCACCAAAAAATTATTTTTATCTTATTGAACCACATTTTACTCCTTGATATTAACCATGTCTCTTGGATTTTCGAAATTCCACTCACATAAATGGTAAAATTAAGTTCTATGTAAATTTTCAAATTCTCCTAGGAGGTGGGTAAAAGACGGTGAAAAGTTCAATAAACTTTTTATATATATAAATTATTATAAAATGACGAAAATGAATTAAATTAAACTTATATAGGTACTATGTATCAATTTTGACCTAAAATAAATTTAAATAAAATAAATAATTATTTAAATAAAAAGTCAGTTTTTAAATAGTAACCTAGTGTTTTCACTATTCATCAAAAATTGAAAGTTTTCAGAAAAATACCAAAAATTCACCCTAGGATAATTTCGATATTTCGAATCCAAAAATGAAGTCTATTTTGAAAGATAAAATTTATAAAATTTCAAAAAGTGGGTATTACTATTCATAACAGCTAGTTCATAATAATATTATAATAATATCTCATTTAGTGAAACTTGGTATTGCGTACTACACACGCTATCGAAGAAGGTATTGATTGCATGTAATGTAAGCCAAGTCAGGGCTGCATGTAGTGAAAGATCTGTTTGGTGTTGCGTATAACATAATCAAAACTTATTTCATGTATACATTAAACAAAATCTATACTTAATGTTTCGTAGAATAATTTCCACAAAACAAACTTGAAATTGTGTGTAACACGAGCCAAGAATAGTGTTGCATATACTGCAAGCTAACACGGTGTTGTGTATAGTAAAATCTAATCTTGGTGTAGTGTATAATAGAAGACATCAAATAAATTAAAAATAATATATCTCATAAAATCTCAGGGTGTTACATTCTACCCCCCTTAAAATGAATTTCACCCTCAAAATTTGTCGGGGTTATAAATGGTTTACTACTTGAAAGTTTCTTTCATAGAAATCCACATCCTAAAAATGAATATTAAAACTTCATTTTAAAAAGGGAGGTTAGAATTATAACAGTCACCCAAAGTAACTCAGCACTGGGTTTCCACATAGGACAACATAGGTGAAAATATGGATATGGAAGAGAAATATAACCATCAACTTCTGATGAAGAGTGGTAGAGTACATGGATATTAAAAATACAACAATCACAAAGCCATAAATTTGTGATGATATAAGGTACCATCTAATTCATCAGATATAAGGGAACTAGCACAACATTTTTTGGTTTTAAAGATCATTTCCTTAAAGTTAAAGAAATTGGAATTAGAAGAAATACTTTCTTGATTTTGGTACAATATCACCATTGGTCATTCCTTGGACAATTTCCACTTAATCTCTCAAATAAATTAAGTTGTTTTTTCATTCATGAAGTGTTATCAGATCATGTGATAGAATGATGGGTCATTCCATCTGTCTCAAACAAAAGGTTATAAAAAGTTATCAAAAAAACATAAGTCCATCTATAGTGATATTAATCATATATAGTTTCTAAAATGGACTTATACTTCATATATCATACTATTTTATATAATAAAACTAGTTTCTACTAACCAGGGACTTCTTGTAGGCTAGTGTTAGGCTATAAAGGCATGTCTCACTTCGGTTGTGGGTTCGATTCCCACAGCCTTGTCTGATGCGACAGGTTGTCGCCCATCCTGCAGGTTGTCCTTTTTCTAAAACTACATTATTATAACATTACATAAATAATATTGAAAAAGTTCTAGCCTTAAAAAATACTGACTTATATCCAACATAATCCATTCCAATCTTTAGGCTTATCCAAAATACTTATGTCCAAGCTCATAGTATAAAGAAAACAATTACTAGAAATGTCATCTACCGAGCATGTGAATACCATCATTTATCCCCCATTTATCATACGATATATCTTGTTGGTCAAATTACAAACATTTGAATACCTTAATCATGTATTCTATTGAAAAATGAATACCCATTGACCCTTAGTGAAAACATGAATGCTGCCAAAATTTAACACTTTCCACATACCAAAATCCCAAAATTTCTATATACTCAAACCATGATATAACTTTGTCCTTATATCAGTCATGAGCTCATTTCATTTTTTCATTATCGCTTCATTATGCGCATATCATCTTATTTCCAAAAATATTTCAATCACTTTTCATGGTTATTGGTACAATATAATTATTAAAAACCAATACATAGATATTCCAAAATTCCACGATGCCATAAATGAGATTCCATGATACTATTTTGAAATCCCATTACATAAACACTTAATCATTACACAACAATATTTTCACACTCAACATCACAAATAGTGATCGCATGTGACTTCCCTTTATCCTTTAACTTAAGAGGTTGCTCACATTGATCATCATTAACCCATGGATTAGGGAATTGATTAGCATAATGCCCCATTTCCTTGCACTTGAATCATTGAAGTGTTGGTGGTGCGTTCTCTACAGTCTTTACATTATTCACATCATTAGAAACCCTTTTTCCATTACTTCTACACTCAGCTTCTCGATGACCTTCTTTTCCATAATTAAAAATTTTTCTAGTCCCTTTAATAGAATCTCCACCATTCTTCTTTCCACACTTTGAGCATGAAGAAACATTCATCTTCTTTTCACCATTATTCTGAGATTTCCTTTTGAACTCCATATTTCATTTCTTGTCAAAATCATGAGATGGATATGTAACACCAACTTCCATTTCTACCTTGATAGCACAATGCACAATTTATTCATAGCTACTGAAGTCTCTTATAGCTAATTCTCTTTGAAGATTTGGTTTTACGCCACTGAAGAATCGATCAACTTTACTTTCAGGTTGGATGATAAATCCAGATGTATACCTTGAAAGTCTTGTAAAATTCACTTCGTATATACCAACAGATTCATCATCCTTTTGCTTAAGCTCAAGGAAATCCTTTTCCATCTTTTTTCTAAGAATATGAGGGAAGTAATTATTGAAAAATAAGTTCTTGAACTCATCCCATTCCATGGATTCAATTTCATCTCGGGGCCTCGTATTCTTAATTAGAGTCCACCATTGATCTACTTCACCTTCTAAACGGTAAATAGCCAGAATGAATTTTTCATGTTCCGAACAGCGAAGTATGGAAAATATCTTTTCAATGGTATTGATACATTGTTCAGCAAAAAGTGGATCAGAAGACCCATTGAAAGAAGGTGGACATTGCCTCATGAAGGACTCAATAGAATATTGTTCCCTTCTCTGCTCATTTGGAAGTTCAGAATTATTATTATCTTGTGTAAGTATAGAAATAATATTTTTCACTCCATCTCCCATAATATTGTTTTGTTCCGGAGTAAAATCATTACATTGTCCATTACATTGATCAACACGGTTTCTTCGGGTTCCAGCCATCGTCTAAAACCCAAAAAGAATAGTGTGAGAGGTAAAAATCATGCTAGGGAAAACAACATAATAAAGGGGGAGTACCTTCAATATATAACATATTAGGTTTAATTCTAATATTGTTACCATAATTCTAAGACTATAACCTATACTTACACTTAACCTTAGGGACATCCCGAGACATACCTTAGAAATATCTCTAGGGATCTCACTAAAGTTTTCACATCTTAGTTTCTAAAGGTTAACTAAACCTTTCCTATGATACCAACTGTAGATACCCAAAGCTTAACATACATGGACATTACATTACTTTTTCTTAATACTTAATATATAAAAAAAACAAACACACAAGGATCGTAATAGTTTAGTGTCTTTCGAAACTAGGAACATAATCTTTTAATCGTGGTGAACGATCTTCAAAATCTCCCATAAAGATCTTCCCCTTTTTTTCTTACCTAAAACCTTTCTTTATATCCTAGTGAAAAGAAAACATATAAAGGGTGAGATCAAATTCTCAATAAGGTTAATCATGAAGAAAATAAAATAAACCATACACATTTTAACTTCAAAACATGAACATAAAGATTACATATCAAAATCTTGAGTTGTGAAATAAATCTTGGTAGTACGTAAGGCATAAATCATAAAGGAACATTAATCATGATAAAATAGCATGGGAATAAAACATTTAATTGTGGAAAACCATTAAGCCCGTGATATGATTTATATAGTAGCCAAGGCATTACTGCCAAGACCATCTTAGTGGACAAAGTCTCTTTCTGAATCGAATTCACTCCTCATTTCAGTCCTCTAACACTAAACCGGATTAACTTACCATTCCAGCCATGTATATCTCATGAGATATAAATTGTTACCCAATGCATTGGAGGGAGATATAGGTCCCACCCATCTCATAATGAAATCATTCTTACTTGTTCCACAACATGAACATAAATCATTCATCATTACCCAAAGTATAAAATGGGTTTTATAAACATCATCCCATCATAACATAATCCATACAAAAAAATGGATATCATTTCATCATAAGAAAAGTGAAACCATATAAATCATAGTGAAATTATACTTGAAACATATACATATAAAATATTTCCATCTTATATGGAAAATGGTTTTGATAAAACACTTGAAATGAATTCTTGAGGAAAATATCCTTTCTTCTTCAAAATCATTTTCTTTTCACAAAATGCCATGAAATTTTAAAAGAAAGGGATTTTGTTGAAAATAGTCATTAAATCTTGTAGAGTAATCTTCATTAAAATAAGACATTATAAAACTGTAAAAATCTGTTTATGCCATATAAGTTAAAAAAACATTCTTCTCGTACTTTTGCCGGAAAAGTCAAAAAGTACCTCGTATGGTAAACAAAAGAAAGATTCCTTCCATATGATGTGGTAAAAGTAAAAAAAAGTAAAAATGGCTTTAAACGTACATGGAAGAAATGTAAATATTTTATGAAAACATTTTGAGAACATATGGACATGGATAATAAACATAACCTCATTAAATACTTACGAATAAACAATCTCGGATAAGAATGAGATTGGAATAATTATCCCTTACCTTATTTCCAATTTCTTCCATATGTATCCAAGACTCCTGTATAGTGGGTTTAAAAAAATTATTAACTTGTAACAAAACCATAATAATATTTATGATATCATATATTATTCACTTACGACTTTATATTATCCATTCATTTGTCAATTCCATGTTAAAGCAACGTTTTGGGTAAAATCGTTTTATTTATCGTATATGTTTTGACTTGTAATTATTAATATGATTACTTAGATCATGATTACTTAATTCCAAAATATAAAACGTGATTTATATATAATATATATTTATAAAATACATATATATAATAGATCAATAAATGGAAAGAAATACACCGTTCATGGAAACGGTAGGTCGTACGTACGCATGAATGTTGTTTTTCGTTTCCTTATTGAATTGAATGGAATTAAGTAGATGACATACATATATATATATATACATAAATCCAGTAGCATTATTATTTCATATATTTCATGATTACTTATTAAATATACTTCATAATCATTCTTGAATTGTTAACATGGAAAATGAATCTCATCGCGTCGTGGAGACGGTAATCCGAACGTACACACGAGCGATGATATTGTTCCCATATTTATTGAATGGAATTGGAGTGGATTATACAATATCTTAGAATCAGTATTATTTTATAATAATCATATATAGTTATTCCTTACACCATTATACCCATCCAAGTAAGGTGGTGGTGGAAAAACCGTTTACACCACGGCGTGGAGACGGTATTCCGTACGTACGCACGCGCGGTGATTTCGTTTTCCGTAGGATGGATAGACGGTGAAATAGAGTTGTTTAATATCTATAATAACATATCAGTATACAAGTAATACTTATGGTATTACTTTATAATGAAACAACTAAATAATAGGAAGTATAAGAAGAAAGAAACTTGAAAGAGTCGGTATAAGAGATTACCTCTTCCTCAACGCACCTCCTTTAAACTTCTTCTTAGGGCTCTAGAGTTGGTCTTTTGAGAAGAACAGAACCTCTATGATATAACTAGAGAGGTTTAGAAGAGTAATTTTCAGGGTTTGTCCGAGCTTCAAGTCTCAAAATGGTGTGAAGAGAAGAGGAAAGGGGTGCCCTTTTTATAAGGGAGGAGAGGGGCACCTTTGGAAAAACTTAAAATATTATTTTATAATAAAGTCATATTCTGTTTATAATAGCTCCAAATTGATTTATTAATAATATAAAGTGGGTACTGGTAAAAATCCTCTCAACCAATAGGTTTTAGACAAGTTTAGGTTACTATTTTAACCTTATCATTTAGATTTAACTCTAATTTCACTTTTACTCTGTCTTCTTGTTTTCTTACACTATATGGTTAATAAACTTACTATAACAAGCCAAAATAACCCCAAGTGGTTCATTATTAATATATATATAACCTTATATAAGTAATTTTGATGAACCTTAGATTTTTAGGAATATAATAACGATTAATAATATAATATTTGTTTTAAAAACTATTTTATGTCAATTTTGACACTATTTGGTAATTGATTTTTGTGAAACTCATAACAGCATGATTAGTTCTAAAAAAGTTAATTTAATAAATACTAACATGTAATATTAACCTATAAAATTAGTGGAATTCATAAAAAGTCTGAAATTACATTTATTTGGGTATTTATAACATCAATTATGTTAATATTTCATTAATAAGGTAATTACTGCATCATCATTGTGTCATAAATAAATTAAATTTTTTAATGTCTAAAAATTTTAAATAAAATACCATAATGTATGAAATATTTTTATCTTTATAATTAATATTTATATTCGAATTTATCTTATGCATAACCCTATATTAAAAATGTTTTAGTTATTAAACTTTGATTTTAACTATTTTAACTCTCCTTTAAATAAAATAATAATAAGTGTCCTAATCTAATCCGTGTAGACCTAAAGGGTAATATTTTATTCCTACGGTTTTTTTTGGTCGAATTACACTTATCCAATAGAATTGGGACATGTGTTAGGGTAATAATAATATCATTTTTACCCTTAATTACCCTATTTACTTTTAACCGTGGTAAATAAAAGTAAAAAGTTACTATTCACAAAAAATAATTTTTATCTTATTGAACCACATTTTACTCATTGATATTAACTGTGTCTCTCAGATTTTCTAAATTCCACTCACAGAATCAGTAAAATTAAGTTTTATGTAAATTTTTAAATTCTCCTAGGAGGTGGGTAAAAGACGGTGAAAAGTTCAATAAAATTTTTATAAATCTAAAATTATTATAAAATGACTCAAATGAATTACATTGAACTTATATAGGTATTATGTATCAATTTTGACCTAAAATAAATTTAAATAAAATAAATAATTATTTAAAAAAGTCAATTTTTAAATAGTAACTCAGTGTTTTCACTATTCATCAAAAATTGAAAGTTTTCAGAAAAATACCAAAAAATCACCCTAAAAAAATTCAATATTCCGAATCCAAAAATGAAGTCAATTTTGAAAGATAAAATTTATAAAATTTCAAAAATTGGGCATTACTATTCATAACGGCTAGTTCATAATAATATTATAATAATATCTCGTTTAGTGAAACTTGGTATTGCATACTACACACGCTATCGAAAAAGGTCTTGATTACGTGTAATGCAATCCAAGTCATGGATGCGTATAGTGAAAGATTTGTTTGGTGTTGCGTATAACATAATCAAAACTTATTTCATTTATACATTAAACAAAATCTATACTTAATTTTGTGTAGAATAATTTCCACAAAACGAACTTGAAATTGTGAGTTACAGGAGCCAAGAATAGTGTTACGTATACTACAAGCTAATACGGTGTTGCGTATAGTACAATATAATCTTGGTGTAGTGTATAATATAAGACATCAAAGAAATTAAAAATAATATATCTCATAAAATCTCAGGGTGTTACATTCTACCCCCCTTAAAATGAATTTCACCCTTGAAATTTTTCGGGGTTATAAATGGTTTACTACTTGAAGGTTTCCTTCATAGAAATCCACATCATAAAAAGGAATACTAAAACTTCATTTTAAAAAGGGGAGTTAGAATCATTACAGTCACCCAAAGTAACTCAGCACTGGGTTTCCACATAGGACAACATAGGTGAAAATATGGATATGGAAGAGAAATATAACCATCAACTTTTGATAAAGAGTGGTAGAGGACATGGCTATGAAAAATCCAACAATCACAAAGCCATAAGTTTGTTATGATATAAGGTACCATCTAATTCATCATATATAAGAGAAATAGGACAAATTTTTGGTTTTTAAGTTCATTTCCCTAAAGTTGAATAAATTGGAATTAGAAGAAATACTTTCTTGATTTTGGTACAATCTCACCATTGGTCGTTCCTTGGACAATTTCCACTTCATCTCTTAAAGAAATGATGTTGTTTTTTCATTCATGAAGTGTTAGCAGATCATGTGATAGAATGATGGGTCATTCCATCTGTCTCAAACAAAAGGTTAGAAAAATTTATCAAAAATACATAAGTCCATCTATAGTGAGATTAATAATATATGGTTCCTAAAATGGACTTATACTTAATATATAATACTTCTTAATATAATAAAACTAGTTTCTACTAACCAAGGACTTCCTGTAGGCCAGTGGTAGGCGATAAAGGTCTGTTGCACTTCGGTTGTGGGTTCGATTCCCACATCCTTGTCGGACACGACGGGTTGTCACTCGTCCTGCAGGTTGCCCTTTTTCTAAAACTACATTATTATAACATTCCATAAATAATATCGAAAAAAGTTCTAGCCTTAAACAATACTGACTTATGTCCAATATAATCTATTCCAATCTTTAGGCTTATCCAAAATATTTATGTCCAGTCTCATAGTATAAAGAAAACAATTACTAGAAATGTCATCTTCCGAGCATGTGAATACTATCATTTATCCCCCATATATCATATGATATATCTTGTTGGTCAAATTACAAACATGTGAATAACTTAATCATGTATTCTCTTGAAAAATGAATACCCATTGACACTTAGTGAAAACATGAATGTTGTCAAAATTTAAGACTTTCCACATACCAAAATCCCAAAATTTCAATATACTCAAACCATGATATAACTTTGTCCTTATATCAGTCATGAGCTCATTTCATTTTTTTCTTTATCGCTTCATTATGTTCATATCATCTTCTTTCCAAATATATTTCAATTACTTTTCATGGTTACCGGTACAATATTATTATTGAAAACTGATACATAGATATTCCAAAATTCCATGATACCATAAATGAGATTCCATGATACTATTTTGAAATCCCATTACATAAACACTTAATCATTACACAACATCATTTTCATACTCAAAATCACAAATAGTGATCGCATATTACTTCCCTTTATCCTTTACCTTAAGAGTTTTCTCACGTTGATCATCATTAACCCTTGTATTAGGGCATTGATTAGCATAATACCCCATTTCCTTGCACTTGAAGCATTGAAGTGTTGGTGGTGCGTTCTCTGCAGTCTTTTATTTATTCACATCATTAGCAACCCTTTTTCCATTACTTCAACACTCAACTGGTCTATGACCTTCTTTTCCACAATTAAAACATTTTCTAGTCCCTTTAAGACAATCTCCACCATGCTTCTTTCCACACTTTGAGCATAAAGAAACATTCATCTTCTTTTCACCATTATTCTGAGATTTCTCCTTGAACTCCATCTTTCATTTCTTGTTAAAACCATGAGATGGATATGTAACAAAAACTTCTATTTCTACCTTGATAGCACAATTCAAAATTTCTTCATATCTATTTAATTCTCTTATAGCTAATGCTCTTCGAATTCTTGGTTTTAACCCACTGAAGAATCGATCAACTTTACTTTCAGGTTGGATGATAAAGCCAGATGCATACCTTGAAAGCCTTGTAAAATTCTCTTCATATATACCAACAGATTCATCATCCTTTTTCTTATGCTCAAGGAAATCATTTTCTATCTTTGTTAGAAGAATATGAGGGAAGTACTTATTGAAAAATAATTTCTTGAACTTGTCTCATTCCATAGATTCAATTTTATCTCGGGGCCTCGTATTCTTAATTAGAGTCCACCATTAATCTGCTTCACCTTCTAAACGGTAAATATCAAGAATGACTTTTTCATGTTCTGAATAGCGAATTATGTAAAATATCTTTTCAATGGTACTGATCCATTATTCATCATCAAGTGGATCAGAATACCCATTGAAAGAAGGTGGATGTTTCCTCATGAAGGACTCAATAGAATATTGTTCCCCTCTCTGCTCATTTGGAAGTCCAGAATGATTCATAGATTGTGTAAGTATAGAAATAAGATTTTTCACTCCATATCCCATAACATTGGTTTGTTCAGGAGTAAAATCATTGCATTTTCCATTACATTGATCAATATGGTTCCTTCGGGTTCCAGCCATCGTCTAAAACCCAAAAAGAATAGTGTGAGAGGCAAAAATCATGCTAGGGAAAACAACATAATAAAGGGGGAGTACCTTCAATATATAAAATCTTAGGGTTAATTATAATATTTTTACCGTAATTCTAGGACTATAACCTATACTTATAATTAACCTTAGGGACATCCCTAGACATACCTTAGAAATATCTCTAAGGATCTCACTAAACTTTTCACATCCTAGTTTCCAAAGGTTAACTAAACCTTCCCTCTGATACCAACTATAGAGACCCAAAGCATGACGTACATGGAAATTACATTACTTTTGAGGAATACATAATACATAAAAAAACAAACACATAAGGACCGTAATAGTTTAATGTCTTTGGAAACTCGGAACATAATCTTCTAATAGTGGTGAAAGATCTTCAACATCTCCCATAAAGATCTTCCCCTTTTGTTTTCTTACCTAAAACCTTTCTTTATATCCTGGGAAAAAGAAAACATATAAAGGGTGAGATCAAATTCTCAGTAAGGGTAAGCGTGGATAAAATAAAACAAACCATATACATTTGAACTTCAAAACATAAACATAAAGTTTACACATCAAAATATTGAGTTGTGAAATAAATCTTGGAAGTATGTAAGGCATAGGTCATAAAGTAACATTAATCATGATAAAATAGCATGGGAATAAAACATTTAATAGTGGAAAACCATTAATAACATGATATGATTTCCATAGTAGCCAAGGCATTACTTCCAAGACCATCTTAGTGGACAAAGTCCCTTTCTGAATCGAGTTCACTCCTTATTTCAGTCCTATAACACTGAACCAGATTAACTTACTATTCCAGCCATGTCTATCTCATGATATATAAATCTTTACCCAATAAATTGGAGGGATATATAGGTCCCACCCATATCATAATTAAATCATTCTTACTTGTGCCACAACATGAACATAAATCATTCATCATTACACAAAGTATAAAATGGGTTTCATAAACATCATCCCATCATAACATAATTCGTACAAAAAAAATGGATATCATTTCATCATAAGAAAAGTGAAACCATGTAAATCATAGAGAAATTATACTTGAAACATACACATATGAAATAATTGGATCTTATATGGAAAATGGTTTTGATAAAATACTTGAAATTAATTCTTGAGGAAAATATCCTTTCTTCTTCAAAATCATTTTCTTTTCACAAAATGGAATGAAATTTTAAAATAAAAGGATTTTGTTGAAAATAGTCATTAAATATTGTAGAGTAAGATTCATTAGTATAAGGCATTATGAGACCATAAAAATCTGTTCATGCCGTATAAGTTAAAAAAACATTCTTCTCGTACTTTTGCTGGAAAAGTCAAAAAGTACCTCGTATGGTAAACAAAAGAAAGATTCCTTCCATACAATGTGGTAAAAGTAAAAAAAAAGTAAAAATGAATTTAAATATACATGGAATAAAATTAAATATTTTATGAAACCATTTTTAGAACATATGGACATGGATAATAAACATAACCCCAGTAAATACTTACGAATAAACAATCTCGGATAAGAATGAGATTGGAATAATTATCCCTTACCTTATGTCCAATTTCTTCGGTATGTGTCGGAGACTCCTGTATAGTGCCTTTAAACATATTATTAACTTGTAACAGAACCATAATAATATTTATGATATCATATATGATTCACTTATTAGTTTATATTATTCGTTCATTTGTCAATTCCATGTTAAAGCAGCGTTTTGGGTAAAATTGTTTCATTTATAATCCGTGTTTTGACTTGTAATTATTAATATGATTACTTAGATCATGATTAATTAATTCCAGAATATAAAACATGATTTATATATAATATATATTCAGAATATACATATATATAATAGATCGATAAATGGAAAGAAATACACTGTTTATGGAGACGGTAGGCCGTACGAACGCATGAACGCTATTTTTCATTTCCTTATTGAATTGAATGGAATTAAGTAGATGACATACATATATATATATAAATAAATATATTAGCATTATTATGTCACATATTTCATGATTACTTATTATATATACTTTATAATCATTATTGAACTGTTAACATGGAAAATGAATCTCATCGCGTCGTGGAGACGGTAATCCGTACGTTCGCACGAGCGATGATATCGTTCCCATATTTATTGAATGGAATTAGAGTGGATTATAAAATATATAAGAATAATTATGATTTTATTATAATCATATATAGTTATTCCTTACACCATTATACCCATCCAAGTAAGGTGGTGGTGGAAAAACTGATTACACCACGGCGTGGAGACGGTATTTTGTATGTACGTACGCGCGGTGATTTCGTTTTCCGTAGGATGGATAGAAGGTGAAATAGGGTTGTTTCATATTTATAATAACATATCAGTATATAAGTAATACTTATGTTATTACTTTATAATGAAACAACTAAATAATAGGAAGTACAAGAAGAAAGAAACATGAAAGGGTCGGTAGAAGAGATTACCTCTTCCTCGATGCACCTCCTTTAAAATTCTTCTTAGGACACTAGAGTTGGTCTTTTGAGAAGAACAGAACCTCTATGATATAACTAGAGAGGTTTATAAGAGTAATTGTTAGGGGTTGTCTGAGCTTCAAGGCTCAAAAGGGTGTGAAGAGAAGAGGGAAGAGGTGCCCTTTTTATAAGGGAGGAGAGGGGTACCTTTGGAAAAACTTAAAATATTATTTTATAATAATGTCATATTCGGTTTATAATAAATTGATTTATTTAGAAGCTAAAGTGGGTATGGGTAAAATTCCTCTCAACCAATAGGTTTTAGACAAGTTTAGGTTACTATTTTAAACTTATCATTTAGATTTAACTCTAATTTAACTTTTATTGTGTCTTCTTGTTTTCTTACACTATATGGTTAATAAACTTACTATAACAAGTCAAACGAACCCCAAGTGGTTCATTATTAATATATATAACATTATCTAAGTCATTTTCCCGAACCTTAGATTTTTAGGAATATAATAACAATTAATAATATAATATTTGTTTTAAAAACTATTTTATGTCAATTTTGACACTATTTGGTAATTGATTTTTGTGAAAATCATAAGAACATGATTAGTTCGAAAAAAGTTAATTGAGTCAATACTAACATGTAATATTAAGCTATAAAATTATTTTAATTCATAAAAAGTCTCAAATTACATTTATTTGGGTCTTTATAACATCAATTATGTTAATATTTCATTAATAAGGTAATTACTGCATCATCATTGTGTCATAAATAAATTAAATTATTTAATGTCTAAAAATTATAAATAAAATATCATTATGTATGAAATATTTTTATATTTCTATTGAATATTTATAGTTCAATTTATCTTATGTATAACCCTATAATAAAAAAAATTTAGTTATTAAACTATGATTTTATTTATTTTAACTCTCTTTTAAATAAAATAATAATAAGTATCCTAATCTAATCCAAGTGTACCTAAAGGGTAATATTTTATTCCTAAGGTTTTTTTTGGTCTAATTACACTTATCCAATAGAATTATGACATGTGTTAGGGTAATAATAATATCATTTTTACCCTTAATTACCCTATTTACTTTTAACCGTGGTAAATAAAAGTAAAAAGTTTCTATTCACCAAAAATTATTTTTATATTCTTGAACCACATTTTACTCCTTGATATTAACCATGTCTCTCGGATTTTCAAAATCCCACTCACAGAAGCGGTAAAATTAAGTTTTATGTAAATTTTCAAATTCTCCTAGGAGGTGGGTAAAAGACGGTGAATGTTCAATAAAATTTCTATATATCTAAAATTATTATAAAATGACTCAAATTAATTACATTGAACTTATATAGGTATTATGTATCAATTTTGAACTAAAATAAATTTAAAAAAAATAAATAATTATTTAAATAAAAAGCCAGTTTTTAAATTGTAACCCAGTGTTTTCACTATTCATCAAAAATTGAAAGTTTTCAGAAAAATACCAAAAATTCACCCTAGGATAAGTTTGATATTCCAAATCCAAAAATGAAGTCCATTTTGAAAGATAAAATTTATAAAATTTCAAAAAGTGGGTATTACTATTCATAACGGCTAGTTCATAATAATATTATAATAATATCTCGTTTAGTGAAACTTGGTATTGCGTACTACACACGCTATCGAAGAAGTTCTTGATTGCATGTAATGCAAGCCAAGTTAGGGCCGCGTGTAGTTAAAGCTTTGTTTGGTGTTGCGTATAACATAATCAAAACTTATTTCATTTATACATTAAACAAAATCTATACTTAATGTTGCGTAGAATAATTTCCCCAAAATGAACTTGAAATTGTGTGTAACACGAGCCAAGAATAGTGTTTCATATACTTCAAGCTAATACGGTGTTGCGTATTGTACAAGCTAATCTTTGTGTAGTGTATAATAGAAGACATCAAAGAAATTAAAAATAATATATCTCATAAAATCTCAGGGTGTTACACATGGCATATGTGATTGATCCATCGCTGAAGATTATGGTATCAATTCAGAACATTAATCTCTTCCCATGATCCAAACATTTTAACCTAGAGAGATTAAGCCATGTGACATTGGAAACTATTCTGAACTTGAATTCTTCCAACTTTCCTTTTTCAATACAATGTCACTATATGTATGATTGACTAGGTCCAAGCAACCATTATATATACTTCAGTAGATCTTGTTTCCTAGAACTTTGGTTTCTACTTTAAGTCAATCATTGGAGAATTACTTTTAACTTGGTCTTATCTAACAATAAAACCAATATATGTTTTCCATATATTTCCGAACATATTTCACTTGGAAAACATTGGTTCTCCCACTAACCTTTGGTATACACATGTAAAAGATTCATTTGAAATGAATGCTCTAAGATCTTTTTTCTTACTTTAATTCAAAACTATATTTCAGTAACTTGCAACCTTAATTGGAATCATATGATGTCATCATATCTTTCTGGTTTCATCATATAGACACCATCCAAGAAATATGATATTGACATCCAATGACCAATTTAATGATCTTAGAAGTTAGCTATGATAAGTAAAATTCTAATAGATTTAGGCATACCAACTTGGTATAACCAATCGAGTCTTATTGGTACCAATCTTGTACCATCCATGTATCATTTAATTTGAATACCCACCGTAGTATTCAATTTATGAGCCCCTTTTTAATTTGATACATGGAATCCATTATTGAATTTTAATTAATCATGTCAATCATAGATAATTTCCATATAATGCTTACTTTTAGTAATTTTTATTCTTTAATGAATAATTTTTCACCGGCTACGGTGAATATAAAACCATCATCATGGTTTCATCCTTCCTACGCAGTATGCATCACTGGAACATGCCTATTCCACATGTACTTTTGGAACTTGTTCCTATGCGAGCCATTTGTGCATCTCAAGCATTAACTAAGTTCAAGTCAATTCAGATCCCACTATCTCTAATAGAGATTTGAAGCCTTATATTGAAATGTATTCTAATACATTACTACATCTTTTCTATCATAGGGATTTATGTAATATCCTATGAAACTGTTAGGATAATTACTTAGATTCACCATGTGTTCATCTTGATGCATGTTTGTATATATCTTAACAAACTCTTTGCATCCTAACACATGTCCTTTGATGTAATGTATTTTCATCATACTATGACTTGAATGATATCAATTTGTCATTTGAGTTGGCATATTGGTTATGGGTTTACGTCGTTAATTGCAATGTACATTTTTTGAAATATAATGGAAGTTTATAGAGGTTGTAACATTGATACAACTTACATCATTAATTTGATGTATAAAATGTGAATTTAGGAATTTCTCCATGCTATATTTTTTAATCAATGTCAACATGTAAGATTCATCATCGATCCTCCTTATAAACATCAATGTTGTGATGTAGATAAGCTAACATGCATTTAGGAATTACTCCACACTACATTATCATGATCGATGAATGCTTGGTCAAGATATTCTTCACCATGCCGATCTAAAGCAACTCATATCTTCTGACCATGCATATAATTCACTATTACATTCCTTAATAACTTAAAGTAATTATATGAAGTATCTTTACCTCTATCGTTCCTTTGGAATAGTTCACACTCTCTTGTTGAACTAACCTCAGATGCTTTGTGGCATACCTTTATTTCTAAAGGTTTCTTTGTCTAAACTAAGGATGTCAATAATACCAAAGGTTTTTAGTTGTTCCAAGCCTAAATATCATAATGGGTATATTCTTGAAGTCCACTTTTAGTTTAACTTGACAAAGAACTCTCTTTCCACAATTGGGTAGGTCTTACATTTTATATTCATCATGTATTGCCTTCGATTCAAGTAGCAGTGAACTATTTTTTGAGTATGTTTCCAAAAACAACATTCATTCCAAAACATGGAATAATGCATCATCATTTTCAAATGGGAACATGAGATAAATGTTTTTGGTTATACTCAAAAACTTGTTCAGTTTGAGTCAATTACTTGGCAATTTGAAGTTATGTGTTTCTTATCACTGACCTAGGAATCACCCTTTCTCAGCTGCTTGGAGAAGACACCTTACTCCTATTAATGTTTCTATACTTACTTGGTTACTATATTTCAATATATATATGTGAAAATCATATTGTATTTTAATACCCAATAAGTATGTGAGAAAATAATATTTTTATTTGATGAATATTAACCTAATGAGAAGCGGGTACTTGCTTCTAGTATTTCAGTCTATTTCATTTTTAAACTTCTACAAATTTATTTCATTATGTTATGAAAATAACCTCCTATTAAATAACCAACCAATTTTTTTGAAGTACATGACAAAAGTTCCTTTGGTGTAATTTTCCATAGGCCTTTTTTCCTTGTCTTTCAATGTATTCTCCATAAGAAAAAAAATATTGTGCTACCTTTAATATTCTTATCACTTAGAGAATTTTACCTTAAAGGTAATGAAGCACTTACTCTATATCATTCATTTGTATCCTTAAACAAAAACTAGAGTAATTAGGTGTAAAAGGTATAAGAATGGGATGACTTGAAATATTGTGAACTGTATTTCACTTTACACAAACCGAGTGCAATCATCACATTCAAATCTTGCTTCACATTCTCCTTGGAAACTTCTTGGAGATGAGACTATATGTAACATCATCCATGTCATGATATAGAGGCCACAACTAACATCAGATGTTGATGATGGAATTATGATAGAACCATTATATGCTTAATTCATGAGTCTCCTATAAGCATTTACACCCTCACTTCTAGAGGTGGCTTAACAGGTTGGGACACAGCACCTTGAATTTCTGATATAGTAATAATGTGTGAAAGCACCTATAATATACTTGAAATTTCGTGCTTGTTTGGACATTAACTTTGCCCAATACTTATCACAGTTTTACTTGTGGTATTTCTTTACATTCTCTATAAATAAACTTTAGCATATTTTACTTTTAATGTTGATTAAAAAATGTGACATTGCTAATTTGATTTAATCCTTAAATTTATCCCACTAATTTTTCGAATTCTAGGAACCCTCTCTACTAGAATCGGAATACTCTTGAGTATTCTAGTGGAAAGGATCCTTGAATCTCCCTCATAGTCTACAAGTTATGGCTACGCCACTACTCAGAGGGTCCAAGGTAGGATTTTGGCTGTCCAACCACATTAACTCATGGTTCCTTGATCTGTTGAGTGAAGTCCCAACTTCAAAAATCATTTCCTGATTTACTTAATGCTTGCCTGTAAATTTACGAAAAGCTAGATATGGCTATTTATTTGCTGCAATTTTAGTTATTTTAACCCACCACCCTAATAAGAACTCCCCATTAGTAAGAGGCACCCTCAGTTATGGTATGACTGGCACCTCGAACACCCGGTTTTGTTCAAAATTGAATGATGGAAGACTGTTGTGACTTAATATTTTCTTTGAGGGTTTTATTGGTTTCTCTCAACTAATGTGATCCATTTCTATTAAAATTTTTCATCTATGTTGTCGCACTCACAACTGAACTTTAATAGAAAAACATGCGCCGCTTCTTTATGCATTTTATTATATATTATCTTATATATTTTATTGTTATTCTAAAATGCATAAAATAATAAATAAACGCATAAAGTCAAACAACTACCTGACTGGTCTTGAGAATCTAAACGACCTAAGTACATCATACCTGAGTCAAAGCTTGAATCTTGATACAGCTTTCCCTCGTCTTGTATGTTCGCTTATAATCTGGAGTATCACCTCATCTTGGTAGGGTCCACGTCACGTCTTGCATCTTCTTTGATAGCGAACACTACTGCATCATGGTGGGGTCCACGTCATTGGCCGTCTTCATCGGAATTACAATAATTACTCACGCACAAGTGAGGGGAACTAGTGGGATAAATGTACATCGGGTAAAATTGGGCGCGCAGACCCTTATACATTTTAATCGAAAATAAAGACGGTGCATAGACTATCCGTTTAATTAATTACAAGCATCGCACGCAGTTAAATAATTAATTAAATAAATGTGAGATACATGGTTCGGTGCTCAAGACCAGAATGTGGTTAAAATATGTGCGATAAAATTAAAATTCATTAATTAAGTACGAGGGTTATCTAAATTAAATGAAATGAATTTAATAAATTCAAATAATTTAATTAATTATCAGTCATCTAATTAATTTAATTTTAATGTCAAAATTAAATTAATTTAATTTCATAACAAAATTAAATTAATTTATATATCCGGGTATTAAAATAATTAACCAAAAATAATTTTAATTAATTTAATTTAAAAAACTAAAATTAAATTAATTAATTTAATATATATTGATTAATTTAAATGGTCGGTCCCTGAAGCATCATTGCATGGCCTGTGCGGGTCGGGCCAAACCCGCGCAAGACCATGCATGGCCAAACTAGGTCAGGCCGATCCACCCAAAACCCGTTTCGGGTTGGGTAGGTCCACCCAGACCGCTTTAGAATCAATTTTATCCTACAGAAATAAAAACTTACAGGAAAATTAAAGGAGTACCATCTTAATCGGTGCGGCTCCAATGGACTACACGACCCTGGACATAGGTGAGGTCGGCAGCCTTGGCAGGTTTGGCTGAGAGTGGGGGAGTCGTTGGTTCTCCGCGGTGGTACGGGGTTGCAGGCTGCACCACGATGGTCCAGCGAGGGGAGTGGTGCCCTCCGGAGGTCGGCTTGGAGGCAACCATCACATAGGGAAATCCCAGATGAGGAGGAGGTCGGGAAGCCAAGTAGGGAGCCACCGGTCTCCCGGGGCACGCTGAAGGGAGCTGATTTGGCGGTGAGGTCACGTGGGAGCAGGAGGGTCGAGCTGGGCAGTGACCTCGGCTCCAGGTTCTGGAAAATTGAGCTGGATGGCATCTATCAGGAGCTCGGGTAGCGTGGTCCTGCGTTGTAATGGCTATAGAGGGAGTAGACAGTTTGGAGGAGAAGGAGGCCAAGGAACCGGCTGGGAGGAGCCTATTTTTATATGGCATTGCGTTTCGAGGAAGACTGGGAGGGCCAGCTGGGAGGCAGCGGCGGTGCCTGGTGTGAGTTGTCCAGAAGGGCTTCGATGGGAGCAGGCTGCGGGGAGCCCAACCGAGGGAGGTGGAGTCCCCTACAGGTCGCCTAGTCTGGGCGACGACTCTGAGTAGGCCGGGTGTGAGGCAAGGCTGGCGGAGTTGTCTGGTGGTCAGGCTAAGGAGGCGGGCGGCTTTTGCGTAGCGATGTGCTACTAAAGGGAGCCTAGGGAACAGGCATCGTAGAGGAGGCTGGCTCCAAAGGGAGTCGGCAGAGGACCTCGAGACGCCATAGGGGAGGGCGCTGGCATCTGGTGTGTGGCGTGCCTGAGAAGCCAGGGGGTCCGATGGACCCCCTTTTCCAAATTGTTTTTTTTTTTTGCCTTTTCTTTTAGGTGTTTACCCCCTTATAAGTTTTTTTTTTGTGATTTCTTTTCCATCCAACCCCACCTCTCCTTTATCCTGTTTTTTATTAAAAACTTTAAGACTTCTTTATAAGTTTTACACCCCCTTTTATTTTTTTAGTCAAGTCTTCCCAAAAAGATTTTCCAAGTCTCCTCATTATTTTCCAAAGGCATAATGATAGCCTTTAAAAGTTAATAATAATAAAATTATTATAATAAAATAATAAGTTATTATTATTATATTACTATAATAATAAAATAAATATTATTATAATAATTAAATTATTATAAATATTATTAAATTATAAAATAAAGATTTTCACAATTAATTTTATTACTAATGAACTGATTGAAGCTTAATCAGTTAAACAAGATGAAATAAAAATAGAACTCGATATCAAAAAGAAAATTTCGATCCAATCCAAAAAATTAAATTGGCCATAACTTATCCATTTGAGATCGGATTGACATGCAGTTTGAATTGCTGGGAACGTTTCTGAACCCTCTACTTAATTTTAATGAAAATTTAATTTTCTAGGCTAAGAAACTTTATGCGATATCTCTGATACCACTGAAAGGATCTAGGGCCCGTAGTAGAATCCAGTGGGCCGGGGATTTTAAAAATTTTCATCGGCAGATCAATGTTACTTGTCAACGCCGATGATCCGAGCATCGAAGAGGTCTGAGGATCTCACATAAATTGTAAAGAGCACAAAATAAAAATGAAAATTTACTCATTTCAAATATTAAGTCGCGGTCGACTGCAACTAGTTGATGGCGATCTTCTTTTGAAGGATCCAAAGCAGGAACCCTCTAGATCATTCACATGCTCTTCAAAAACCCACAGGATCATCGGTCATCAAATTCTGGGTGCTATCACGGAGATCCAATGGTGCTTTCAATGTCCCGATGATCACCGCATCGAGATGCCTTCAATGCTTGATGAAGATCATGATCTGAACTCTTGGATCAATAGATTCTATCTCTAGGAAGCGGGAGGAGAGAGAGGCTCTAAATTTTTCATTCCATGAATGAATAAATTGTGAATTTCACAGCATAAGAGAGATAATCCTCCTATATTTATAGTGGATCTGAGAAATACTCGGTTGGGTTCCTCGGCCCCCGTTTATTTCAATATCCACTAAATAAATAATTTTGATGAACTCAACTCTATCAATATTATTTATTATTTTATCGCATACTTGTAATATATATAAAATATATTACGTGATAAAACCCGATCCATTTAACTTTACTCATTGTCCCGCTTAATATTAAACAAACCTTGAATATTAAAATAATATTCGTTCTATTTAATATTTTTCTCGTATTTACTAAACCTATAAATACATTAAATAAATTCAATCCCAAATATTTATAAAATGAATATTAATGAATTTATTTAATTCTTTTGGTGTTCGATAACTTGGACAACGCTCGGACCCCGTGGTAGGGCCCACTATGTCCATATACCTATTCAACTGAATAGGGCAGATTATTGAATATGCTATTGTGTGTGAGCCTCTATGCCCTTATCTTGATAGAAGTGAATAAAATACAAAAACCAAGAGTGGATTATAGAAACCCATCATGACCCCTAAAGAGACAAGGATTTTCAAAGCAACGACAACCAACCTACGAACACTGACTGTGTACTATAATCTCTTTGTCATTAAATATTTCATAAATCAGGGTGCACACTTGTGTCATCGTTCTTTTCTTTCTTTATTATTTGTTGATCTAACCATATGGATTTACCATTTTACTACTTTGGACAAAGACTTATGAAGGAAGCACCGTCCTGATCAATGAGGCCTGAGATATACAACTTCCTAAACTTGTAAGTGACAAATCCTTTCTTGACCATTCAACCAATGTCATACCACCAATGATGAACCCAACACAAGCTACCTTGCCACGATTTCAATACCATGGTTTTCACCTTGCATCAAAATATGAAATCAAATGATACACATTGGTAATGGTCTCAAGTCAGGAGACCAATACACATGTTCGTAGATAGAAACGACCAATGACACCCAAAACATGTGGTGTTCCTATTAGCGGGTATGTCCTCATGATCTCACAACTAGAGATCACCAAGTGCAAACTTTGTGAGAAGAAGTCTCAATGCTTATGAGTCCCCAGCACCTGATAGTAAAACATCTACTATGTCCGGTCAGTAAGGTGTGTCTATACTATAGAACATATATTTAATATTAATGTCATTGTATCTCATAGTTCTCATTATAGTCTGGTATCTGTAATAACCTCTCGACATGACAATTAATCTTTAGAAATTACCATTATAATAGTGGACGCAGAAAATTATACACTATAATTATAAGATGACATCATGCATAACTAATTTTACACATGATATGGTAATCAAAATTACTACATAGTTGGGTCTAGGGCACCCACTATTTCAACAAATTTGTGGGAAAGATCAATTTCTGAAGAATACTTTGATGCATTTAAAGAGGAGATGATAAGTCAAATGGAGACAATCATAGGATAATTTTCTAATAAGTCATATCATGATGATATAAAATAGTTTTTAGCTAAACAGTTCTTATATTCTTTGATGGTTCAAAGGTTTTAAATTGTTTAAAGGATAATAGAACAGCTATCAAGAGTTCTATCTGTTGTGATTGAAAATGTTCAAAGTTTGCAGAGTACGAGTGAATCATTTAACCCTTCCAAAAAATCTTTATTCTTCTTCACATATATAGTTTTTCCATGTAAAAGTAAAAAAAATTGTAAAATATGAATGTTTTTTATTTTTTGTTTCTCTTTGTTTAAGTATCATTTTATATTTTTTTATGTTAAAAATGCTTTAAATGTTTTATTAATTTCTTTTTGATGTCCCAAAAAGGGGATAAATTTGTAAAAAAACTTGTGATAAATTTATAAAGAAATTTATAGGAATGATAAAAATAATAAGAATATAATTTTTATGAATAAATATGATAAATTTATAAAAACAACTATGTTAATAAATGTAAAATATTTTATGGGAGAAATTTATTTGTAAAAAATATTTTTTTATGAGGGAAAATATTCTTGAAATTTATTTATTATCACACTTTTAAAATTTTATTTCTTAATATTAATATTTGTTTTATGGGTTTGTTGATCCTAAAAAGTGGGGAGATTGTTGAGCATGTGTAGATTTATCAGTTTCATTATTCTTTTTTTTTACTTTTATGTTCACAAACACCCAAATTTATGTTTCTAATGAAGTTAATTTAAGTAAATTTTAGGAAATTAATTACTAGAATAATTATTTTTATTATAGAAGCATATTTAATCTTTATCCCATGAGAGGATATTTTATTTCTAAAAGGAATAGTATTCTGGATGTATTTTATAAGTAAATTGGAAACATTTTCCATACCATATGTTTTAAGCAGAATGTATGGTTTGTATACCTTGTGTTTAGAATAAAAGTATGGATCAGAAACCCTAATTTTGGAAAGAAAACCATAAGTTTTAGGAAAAAATATATGGTTCATCGTCCCTACTTTTGTAATCAACTATACCCTATCAAATTTACTTTTTGAGTTTATCACTACATAGAGAAACCCTATATTTGACTTGGTCAAGTTCAAAGTTTTCAATTATGGGTTATTTATTTATTTTTTGTGATGGTATCATTAGAATTTAATATAGATTTAGATTTATTTAAATATATATTTAAAGTCTCATTTTCAATAAATTAAATCATTCCTATTTCTATGGTAGGTTACAACTTTATTTGAATATTCTGATTTCAAATATTCGTGATTTATCATGCAATATTTCTGGATCTGTTTAACCTGTAGTAATTTTACCTTCATGATAAATAAATATATATTCATTATCTAATGATATATATGTTCTTCTTCTGAATATATATATTTTTATTCAAAAGTAATAAAAAAATATTTTTCTCCCATAAAGCTACACTTTGGAGATATATATGTTTTGATTCTTATCTAGTTGATCGACTCGCTGTTGATACTACTATATTTCCTTGGTAATCCTTTGTTTCAGGTTTAAAAAACACTTATCAGAGATACACTTTGAAGATATATATGTTTAATTAACTTCTTGGCGTTCTCTCTACTACTGTCTAAATAAATATTATTTTACATTGAAGTACATTTTTTTGCTACTATAGTTTATTGAAGATCATATACAACTATCAGTTACTAATGTAACTGTGTGTCAAAACTATTTCAACAAATCCATCCTAATCTATTATTTTTTTAATATTATTAGATACCCATACTCATTCATTGGTGTATTTTCATCTTCTTGTACTAAGTTGTGGATATTTAGGTTCCTTGTAAAAAGAACTTGAAGGCCCTATAAAATCCTTTTTGTAAGGTGTCAACTACCTTCACTTAGTTATAAAAGTTCCTAATAAAAGGAATTTCTAGTGGGGTTCACCAAGCTTCTAGAGAGGGTGTTGGTGGAGTGGACTATAGGATATTTTTTCTTAGAACCAGTATACATTGTTGTGTTGTTTTATTTCTTTATTTTTGTTTCTTACTCATTTTTAATAAAGAAGGAAAGAATTGTTTTAATATCAAGAGGGAATTTTAGTTTCTATCAAGTTTTTAAAGAAACATAATTCACCCCCCCCCTCCCCGTGTCTTTATCTTTACCATGCTGACCCAACCTAGGAAACCACTAATTATTCTTGGGTTAATAAAACACCACTACCTCGAGATACCTTTTTGATAAGGAACAATACCCAAATTGGCCCAAAACACTAGAGGAAAAATAAAATAGATGATTCAAAAAGGTAATTAAAATTGGATACCTTTAATATATATCCCCATCATATTAGTATTCTAATTATTATGGTGGATTAAACGAGACCAATGATCCTAGAGAAAACACCATAAATCCCAACCTACCCCTTCTACTAAGGTAACCCAAACCTGATTTCCATACCTCCTACACCATACATAGTTCCACTAAATGAACATAAATATCTTTAAAATAGTAAAAATAGTCAAATAATCCAAGTAATAAAACAGGGTTCATGAAACTAGGAAAATTTAAAGGAATGAGGAAAAAAATATGTTACTTGAAAAAGATCCACCAAACTATTACTAAGATATGAACTAATATGAAGATTATTTCTTTCATCGATTTATATCTCTAAAAAATTTATGAAGAAGGCCCAACTGCCCACGGTTATTGTGGGTCCTTGGGACTCTCAAACAAGGGAGCTTGGAATGTCTGAGCGGACCACATTTATGGAAGATGAGAGATCACTTTTTAATATAAGGTATTATAATAGAATATTAGGATTCACATAAACCATCAAAAATTCCTAACTCAAGTTCATATTTTTTCCTCTTCTCCTAAGATTTCAAACCTTTACTAACACTGAAACGAATAGGGTCACCACCCTTTTTGTACTATCCCCTAAAGATAAACTCCACCATCATAGATTTATTAACCACATCATAAAACTATACTGAATAAAATGAAGTAATCCTATCACTAATCTCAGGATGGATACCCTTTACAAAAATTGAAACCTTCAATGATTCATCGAACACAAACTCATGAGATAAATTAATTAATAGGTTGAAGTAGGTGACATACTCCCTCATCTTCTGATCACCCTATTAGAAGTTCATAAGCTTAGTTTCCCTCTCTACTTTCACCTTCTTAAGAAAATTATACTAAAAAAATTTGGTCATAATGAATATACAAGGCATAATAATATATAGCTAAAGTGTAATGTTGGTCCTCTACCATTATATACTTAGCCATTTGAATAATTCTGAGAAGGTATTCACTCACGAGGCTTTTGGAGTTTTTAGTGAATTGAAGACTCCTTTATTTTTCTATATCCATATCATAGACTCTTGAATTCCTTAGTCTCTATATAATATATGATAAAACTAAAAATATATATCAACTCTACCACCCTACCTAGAGTCCAGGTAGGTTCGGAATCAGGAAGGACTATGTCCAATCCCTAAGATACATTAGGCTGAGGAACTCTCCATGATACAAAATTTCTAAAATCACATGGGACTCTTCTAGGAGAAATATTATAAATATAAAAAATTGAGAAATTAAACTCAATTAAAAAAACTCAAGACTCCACTCATGAAAATATAACATTAAACACCACTTAGAAAATCACAACGCTAAATAAAATCTAAAATTTCATCTTTAAAATTTTTCGAGATCATAATATCTTACTTAAAACAAATTTTAAATCTACATGTGCATTACTGAAATAATTTTTCAATTCAAAACATAAAAAAAAAATTTAAATCCTCTTAGGAAACTTATTTATAAGTTTTAAAAACCATGTATTCTCTCTTTTAATTCCAATATTCCACTAAAAATTATCTATAAAATCTGACCAAATAGCATTTACACCCCCTAAAAGTATTTCTAATTTATCTCAAGTAACAATAATACATGACCAAAATAAATAAAAATAATAATTGATGAAAAAAAATAACTGGGTTTGTGGTTGATCAAGGTTTGGCTGCATGGTTTGGTGGAACATGCACTAATTGTGTAACTACCACTAAGAAAACCACAAAACTATGTGCATGGGCTTCACAAGGTTTTCCAAACTTTACAAGATAACTATATTCCTCCACCCTGACTCCCATTTTCTCCCCAAAAAACATTTAAAATCCATAAATGGATCACATAAATTTAATATAAGACAAAGAACCCTCAATTTAAGTGAAATTTTACCTTAAACAAATGAATAAATATTGAAATTCATGACTCAAAACCCAAAGTCGCATGGAAACTCAAGTTTCATTATAATATGTGGTGATCATGTACCTACTCATTACTTACCATATGAGTTTAGATGATCATATATCTCATATAATGGAATTATCAAATAGAAATGGCTCTTTGATACTATTTTTTCATGAACCAACTCAGGACACCCCTGATTCAAGTACCCAATCTTTCCTATGAAAAGTACAGAGGGGAATTACTAGTCCCTATAAGCTGAAAAAAAGTGTCAGGGAATCAAACCATACTCATTGGGAATGATTTCACCCATATAAATAGTGTTTAATTAGAATTGAAATTATACCAAGAATTTGTCACGGTGTTTCCATAAATTGTACATTTATGCTAAATTAAATAAATTTTTTTGAATAAAATCCAACCAAAAAGTGAATAACTAAAACAAACACCCATCTCAAAATAAATTATAATGAGACGGAAATAAAAATTTAAAATAAGTAGGGATACTAAGGTTGATACATAAAAAACCAAAAAACTCGAAAAGAGACTAAAAATACAAAATGAAAATCTCCATGTGACCTATCGTCACAATCCATCACAACTACTCCAAGACAAACCAAGAGAGATAGGTTCACAAACTAGAGCTTCCTGAAGTTTAAAACATGAACACACAAAATAATCTTTGATACAGACATCGAGTAGTGAAAGTAGGGTGGGATCATAATGGCCTAGTATGTAACACCCTTAGATTTTGTGAAATATTTTCTTTCAAATGAATTTTATCTTTTTGATACCTTTTATTATACACAACACTGATTCTAGCTTGTGTTACATGCAACACTGAGTTTAAACAAAACATGGAATACTATTAAAATTTTATTATTTAATATGATAGTTATCATATAGTTATTGGAATTGTGTTTATTATATTTTTTAAAAATGTATTTATAACTAATTATTTGGTTACCAATTAATTAGAAATGAAAATAAATATCATTTGAAAATAAAGTAAATCTTCTTCTGAAAAACTATTTTTATGCGTACAAATACATTTTACCTAAATAAATTAAATAAATCACTTTTAGTAAATTATTTTAAGGAAATTTATATATTATATATTCAATCAAATTTTCAACATTCATATTATATGTTTTCTAGATAAGGGATAAGAGTAAATCCAATTTTATGCTTAAAAACTATCTTTTACTAAAATACAATTTTGTCGCCTTTTTGCAACCTATTTTAAAAATATTTTTTAAAATATTAGAAAATTTATTTTAAAAAATAAACTTAATTTTTTAAATCATAATATCAAATTTATCTTAGGGTTAATTTTTGATAATTTTCTAAAAAAAATAATTTTTTGATGAATAGTGAAAAATACTAAATTTTAATTGAAAACTAGCTTTTCATTTAAATTATTTTTAAAATTTTAAATTAGTTTTAAAGTAAAATTAGTTCAATTATATATCTATTATTACAATTTAGGTCATTGGAATCAATTCCATACTGAATTTGGATATAAAACCATTGTAAACTTTTCAACATTTTCTCTTTGAAAACCCGCTTTATCGTCATGTCTATGGGATTAATTTTAAATAAAAGTATGCCGCTTATGTGAATTGAATTTGAAGAAATAGATTAAATATTTTTAATAATAATAATTTATATTATTTAATAATTTCAACTTAATTTTTGATCAAAATGAATAATAAAAACAATAAAAAATAATTACCACAGTTAAAGTAAAAAATGGGTTTACTAGGGGTTGAACTAAAAATATACAGGTTAAAATGACCTAAAAACTTTTAAAAAATATATTTTTTTGACATATTTTGACCCTATAATGTATAATTCTCAATAATACTCCATTTTTTATCCTTTTATAATGATAAAAACGTGGGTACACCTTTTTATTTTCAAAAAATTACAAGTGTACTACTCACCTCACATATAAAAGGCCACCCCATATCCTCTCTTATTCACACATTAAAACCCTTTTGGTTCATCAAATAAATACCAAAATAACTTACCAACTTAACTAATATAATACAAGAATCTATATTTTTATCATAAATCCAACCTTGGAAGGATTTTTTCTAAACCTAATAAGGTTACCCGAAGAAGAGGAAGCGTTCTTCAGTGAGCATTTCTATTTTATTTATTACTCCACCTCCTTAAATTATTATTTACCCATAATGATATAATAACCTAAGAATATTAAACATACTAATATTTTTTTATTTTAAGGTAATTATCTACAACCATATTCACTTCCATCAAATGGGTTATGAAATCATTATTCGTGTGTACGGTGGAATATCACCTCGTGAATTGATGTCATTCATTTTTCCATTACCACCTCTCATGGTTGGGTTTAATGATGAATATAATTTATATATATGATATTTATAAAATAATTATACCTATTTATTCATTATATCATATATTCATTTTTACTTTCCATTGTTTAGGGGATAATATAATGTCGTTCATGTGTATGGCGTGTTACCGCCTCGCAAAGCAATGTGGTTCATTTTCACTAACAATTTACGTGGAAGATAATAAGGATAAAGTTAATAAATATATATGATATTTTTCTATACTGAGGTGCATGTGTGTGGGCTAACAAAATGGTTTTATAGATAAAAACTAATTTCATGTTGTTTTAGAGAGTTTCACATCAGGTTCACCATTTTGGTTATGACCCGATTCACATCGTAACCTTTTTTGGTGGGGGCGAGATGGTCCTGCTGGGACTGGGTAGTATATCCTTTTTAAGTTTCGAAGGATATTCCTCATTTTTATGATCTCGGTGGGCGATTGTAAGGGTTTAAGTGTTTGTGAAATCAGCCCATGTTGGGTATGAGGTCCTCGGATGGTCTCTAATGGGTTTAATCATGGAGACAGAAACACCCAACAGCCCTTTTATCCATGATTCATGGACCTGATTTCCAAAGCAAGACACTCATTGGGTGATTTGGCCAACAACATTTAAATAATCTATTGGTTCAGAGGATGAGAGTTCAGGCTCATCACACCCTTTTGGGAGAAACTATTGTATACTCTAGGACTCTATTATAGATTTAAGCAATGTTTATATATTAGTGAATCCTTGGTTTATTCTCAAGAATGTGTCTGTGGATTACCCCTAGTTAGAAAAATCAATCATTGATATATGTGGATCAAAAATTTCTAATACAACACTAGTTTAATCCATGTGATGAGGCACTTTGGAGTTTATTGTCATCTAGGGAGGACATAAGTTGTTTTGTTGTTGGGATTGGACCCATAATATGGGATTCCTATATATCATCGTGAGAGGAATCATAACCCACATAGTTCAGTTGGTTGGTGATTATACATGGAAGTTGTCCACTTGAGGGGATGTGGTTGGGACTTACACTGTAGAGGAGGCCTTTCTGGAAGAGTCGCGTTGAGGCTTATACCTAAATAGGATTCCTTAATGAGCTGGGGGGAATTTTATTGGGAACAGCTTTTAAGTAGAATGTCTCTTGAGCTTGGGCCTTAGGCAGGCATCCTATGTGTCCTGATCAATGAAGGAATCATAGTTCTTGTATTTCATAAAGAGATGATACATGATTGGGGATTGTGTATGGGAACTTTCCATTTGAGCTCAGGCCTTCAAAAAGAATCCTAAGTATCTGGGTTAGAGCATGAATTAGAGTTCTTGTAGCTAATTGTGAGATGGTATGGATTCTATGATCGTCATTAACCTCTAATCCATGTGATTCATGCTCATTGTGAGCAACAAGAGGAAGTGGTAGATCCAACAAACCACACACCTTCCCTTCTACACTGATGGAAAAGGAGGATGATGGTGGAAGAGGCTAGGTTGATGGTTCATCAAGAGAGGGGGGGGATTTGAACATTCCAATTTCTTCTCCCATGTTAATATCTAGGATATCCACGTCTGATGATTTATCTAGACATGACTTGGGTTGAGCCTAAGATGAGAAATGGCACCACCTCTCGTAGAAAGTTTAGGGACTTACCTCAGGAGGATTGGCCAGTAATGAGTTCTGGGAAAAGGGTGGAATCATCTCTCCTTGTCAAAACGAAAATAAGGCATGATCCTTTTGACTTATCACTACCCCCTCATTGAATGTAAAAGCCAATGATTACCCTTGATCCCCAAAATGGGGAGGTTCACATCAGTATCATTAGGTTAGACCCAATTTACCATGGAAATGAAGACTTATGGATATTCTTGGGGTCTACACCATTGCAAGGATTACCTATGCAACTCCACTTACCATGGGTATGTAAACTTAGAAGAACTTGTTGATGTGCCTGATGGTTTTATCATATAGGTTCGATGGATTTGGAAGAGGCTTTGGATTGATGTTATTAGACTGGTTAGTGGAGGGGATTCAAAGGATGGGATGGAAATGGAAGGTCATGATCAGTATTGGAAGGTGAAAAGCCCAAAGGTGCCCTACTCTGCATACCATTTTTTCGTGTGGGGTGGGGTACCCTCTTCATGGAATATTGCTATGAAGGTGGAGGTTTTTTCTACGTATCGAGGTGATATACAGACCTGTATGTGGTTCGTGTACCATAGTGGTACGTGACCTCAAGTTCCATCTGCATAGGGTGGTACTATGTGGTGTTGGATTCCATCCAAATAGTGAAGTGCTGCGTGGTTCAGGGTTTCGTCTATATAGTGATGCGCTATGCGGTACACTATATTGAAGAAGGGGTATTGATTCTGAGGTTTGTGGGAAGTTCATCCGTGAAGGGTATATGGTTTTAAGTCCATCAATTAGGTTCACGGCCAATTCATTATTATTATTATGTTCCCTTCCTTTCATGGTATGAGGTGGTTTTATACATGATATAAACCGTTCATGGTTCCTTACTTTATCAATCGTTTGTCTTTGAAGTCTTTCGTTCGTAATCTCCAAGCTCTCCAAAAAACTAATCCTCTCTCACCTCCCCTTAGGGTCCTTTTATAGGGTCGTGATTAGGCTGTATATATAGGGCGCATGACACTTTTTGCAGAATACCATGGGGAAATCATCTAGCCTGCAGATGAATCAGTCAACTGAGTTTTGCGGGGATGAGGTTGCGGCAGTTATGGTTCATAGCGGCAGCGGTTCGTGGCACTGATAATCATCACCCCAATCCCACAAACAGATTTTCTTGTTCACTGGATGGATTCGGCTTCACCTCACCTATGATCCATTTTGGTTTGTGGGGGTGGTTTGTGGTGGCGTACCGCTCCATCTCATTTTATCCAACAACACTATTTATGGTGGCTTGCTTCACTATCAGTTTCATCTGCATACCATTCCCAAAATTCAGTACATGGACCACTCTATGTCCTTTTCCAAATTTTATTTCTTCAAAATTCTTCTCAAATTTTCAATCAATCATGCATCTTATTCCTTTATCAAATTTTTGGGAGTGTTTTCCTTCTCTTTGCAAAGTTTTGAGGACCCTATAAATTCCCCCATCAGAATGGGATCTGATCGGAATGAAGATGAGGCTATTCTGATGTAGAAAGAGGTCATGAACTGAACCATTTTTGTGGTAGAAAGTGGACCCATTGGGGGATCATACCTATATATAGGGGTCCCATGTTATCTTTCATTTACTAGACTTCTCAGCAAAAAGTTCTCTACAAAGTTTTCTTAGCTTTCCTTGCTTTTGTGTTCCAATTCCTTCATGAAATCCATCATCCACAAACTATGCTTCACATTTTGTGAACTAAGAACTCTTCACGGTCACTCTCATCCGTGAAATAACCTTTGAATCCACAAACAAAACTCTGATACTTAAAATTTAAGTTTGAACTGTAGTGTAGTAAGACACTACATGGTTCACCTACTATGATGACTAAACCTCAATTTGTTGAACTGAACATTAAATTTCCAAATAAAACTTTAAATATTAAAATTATAAACTTTTGAACAACCACATAGTGAAGATTGATGTGTGGCTCACCAATTCTGTGAACTGGGCTTGATTCATTGGCCAACACTTCACAGGACAGCATCTTGTAGGGCATTCTGTGAACTCTCAGTTCGCAGGGAATGTTGTTTGCAGACTATTTCTGGGGTTCAATATGTGTAGCTTTGTTTTGTGGGATTATTTTTAGTCCTTTTCCAATTTTTGGTCTTTTTACCAATGATTTTATTAGACTGGATTTTTGAATGGTCATTTTCATGTAAAAGGATATGGCTCTTCCATTTATCTCAATGAAAGAAACTAGGAGGAGGGGATCCATGGTTGAGAACACCGAAGACAACCTCCATTATTGTATCATTCCTCAAGAGGTTATTCTCATAGAACTCCTTTTTCCAGAGCTCATGGTCTATCTTCTATCTATCCAATTGTCGCTTTACAACTTCGGCCTCCTAGATGATGTTCCCTTTCCACTGGTTGACCGAAGCAGCTTCACTATTCACCTTGAGAAGTATTGATAGTATGAATGAATTAATATTCTTATCATGGGGGAGATCATGACGGACTTGAGCCAGGATGACATATTTGTTCTGAATGGATCTATGTGGACACAGAACACTCAATGGAACTGTACTACATCTTCTGAATTAGTCATTCGGGATTACCCGACTATTGTTAACTTTTCACAAATCAACCCCAATGAAGGGTGTAGATCCAAATGGAATCTTCAATCTAGAGGGTTATTTCCTGACGAGTGGTACTAGGCCTTTTGGGTGCACCAAAACTTCCTAGAGTTCCCTAATCTGTTAGAAGGTGTTAGTCTGGATCAAGCAGTATGGATATTTTAGTTTTCTATCTATTCACTAGGAAAAATGATTCATGAGCTGCTCAGTCACTGGTATTCAAGCACTAACACCTTTCAGTTGTCCCATGGTGAAGTGGGAATCAGTTTATCGGATGTCTACTAGATAGGGGTACTTTCTATCCTTTGAGAAATGTACGATGAGTTTCTTCATGTGACCAACACTTGGGATAAAGCTAAACTAGTATCTCTATTGGTGAGAGATTTACTATTCCTTGAAGAGGGATTGATTGGTCATCCTCTTCATGCACTCTCATTGATTTCATTTGAAGATTGTATGGTATTGTTTCTACAAGCGAGCGGGTCAATGCTGAAATTCCACCGAAGCTGAACTCGTCCAACTCAATAGTCTCATAAAATTCTCAGATCACATTGTACTGCCCTCTAGGTGGGTTAGTATACACCTAGGGATACGAGATCTAGTTAGACATATCACCCAAGCTTAGATTAGCATGTTTCTTTTCCATTTTCCTGAGTGGATGGCTCTTCCTCTCTCGCAATGTATACACTGGTGTTAGAGCTTGCACTCTGATGATGGCAGCCACATTGGCAGAGGGGTGGCATATCAACTTAACCATCCCTACTGTTTCCCAAATATATGAACTATTAGGGAAGATACAAGAAGGGAATCCTCTATATCATTTGAGTGGGCCATTTCCATTTTTGTACTGTTCTATGGCAGAGAATTTCCCCTATTATGAGTATTGTCATACCACAATGGTTACTCATTCTAACTCCCACCCAACCATTCTTGGTATTTTCATCATTCACCCTCAATCTATGAATGTTGATGGAGCGTTCAAAATGTTGAGTGATGTTTCTCATATTTCTTTTTCACCTTATCTCATGCGTTATGGAATAATACCAGATGATGTCAAAGGTTCTTAGGAAGCACGTTCATACCACATGGCACTTTGGGACAGAATCTTAACTGCTTTTATATACAGGATGGCCATCTATGAACCTTATACACCCTACCAGTTTTCCAGGAAGTTTGGATGTCTATAGTGAGTTTCACTCCTCCTGGTTACCCTAGTTAAGAGTGAATCTCACTCAACAATCCTTTGTCATCTATGGTTGATGATGATGTGAGAGGACTCTGGCATGTGTTTTTTTATTCCTCCCAAAGCAGCATATACTTACTTATCATTGGAGTATGCCCAATAGTGGGTAGCTTGATATCCCGATAATATACTAGTCTGGCCATTCTGATGGGTTCAAAGACCCTTGACTACTTCTAGTCTCAATTTTTCTATGCCAATTGTGTCATCTCCCGCCATTCCTATTTCCTGAAGATTCTCCATTCATCGCCGCATTCATTTGGAGGGGGCTTCGTCTGCTCATCCTATTCTTACGGATAGTGATTCGGACCCTACACTTTTTGTTGACACATTTCATGGTCTTACTAAATATGGACTGAGAAGAACATCATTGGATACCCATGGAGTTACGTTTGACCCCCTGATCTTGGTTCCAAATATCAAATCACCCACAGGGCGGGAGGGCTCCCCCACTTGGGTGACCTAGCCTAGGGTGGATCCATCTATCATGGTTTCATTCCCTGACTACATACCTATTGTGGAAAAGGAACAGAGTCAGGGTTCCAATACTTTCAGGAGACACCGAGCCGTGCAGAGACGGTGTGGATTCGAATCTGTACTATTGTTGTTGAGACTCCTCTTCCAGAGTTTTCTAATGAGGAGGAAACCCTTAGACAGTTATTTTCTGACTTGGTTTTTGGTGACTTCGACTACTTAAATATACACCAAATTTCACATTATATTGTCATAGTTCAATAGGATCTAGTTGCTTGTGAATATTTCCTTTCTTAGTTCAATGCTTTGCACCATCAAACAAATACTTTTCAGGATCTTACTGTAGAGCTCCATCACTTAATGGATGAGGAGACAAACGCTCATGACCAAGTGATTTCCCAAAAGGAATATTTATAGGAGTACAAAGCTCTTGTGGTCAAGCTAAAGGTGAAAATGGCATCAATGAGTGCCAACTTCAAATCCATTAAATAGAAAAGGTAGAATCTTAGTTCCATAATGAAGCAATTGTGTCCCTTGGTTAAAGCCGAAGCTACATAGAGGACTACTTCAGAGAAATCTCTTAATGGTCCATTCCATACAATCATTGATATATTGGAAAGATCTAGGTAGGTTTCATTATAATATTTTTATATTATCTTATTCCATTGTTTTTCTTTTCTATTAGGGAGAGGATCCAGGTTGAGGACGTCCTCCTTATCTACATTTAATATAATGAAAAGTTTTTTCTCTCCAATTATTTTCCTTTATTTTCCTGTAATTTCAATCAATCATTATTGACTACATTTTAAATAATATTTTAACCAAATTTCGATCTGAATCGTTATCTAGGATAATTGGACTTAAAAAATCAAACCATGCTCTAATTTTTTTCCTGAGACAAGGGACTTAGTGAGGGTAGTTTAACTATTACTATGAATATATGGAAAACAATAAAAACTTTGTACCTTTTTCGTTATCACCCTAAAGTTTTTCCTAATACTATTATAGTGTGGTCTTAGAGGGTATAACTTGAATTTTGTTTAGGCAACCATTTTTTAGGTTTTAACCTAAAAAGCTTTGCATCTCTTGATGATCTTTTTTTTAGTTGCTTAATATTCTCACCTAAATTATATGTGATATAGGTTTAGCGAGCTGGCACTCAGATTTTGTCCAAGGTTCCCTTTGTGGGTTTCCACCCTGGTGAGTGTTGTGTCATTTTCATTAGTAGTTTAAAGTCTTGTGAACTGGATTATCATTACTAATATTTTATGTTTAATATATTTGACCAAGGCAGATGTTTTAGGTCGAATAGATTTGACCATGACTTGTGGGTAAAGGGCCCCAATTTTGGACTCATTAGCTGAGGGTGTCCTAATAACTTTCAGACATGTATAAGGGATTTTTCTTGAACCTAAATTTTGTTTTCTGGATAATGGAATATGAAATAGGGCTTGGAATCCATTAGGTGTGTAAAAATAGAAAAATCCTCTCTTGGGGGTGAATTTTCCTTTGGTTGGTAGGATATTTTGTGGAAATTTATGCAGATCCATCGTTGAATTGTGTTTCTTTGTCAAACAAGTATGTTTTAGAACACTAACCTTCCATTTCTAATGGCCATGAAGGATTATGGGGATTCATATTTATCTTTTTGTTGAATACCACCTTGAGTAGCCTGTTGAGGGAATGATGTCTGAAAGTATGAGGTCACTTGTATCACCTTTGGATGAGAAACTGATCCCACATGAAATTGACTTATGAAGAAGAGGGATAGTGCATGGTGTAGTTTAACATCATACAAATGGGACTTTTGATACTTATGGTTTAAATTTTTTCTATTTACTCTAACTAGAGGGGGTAAAAAAATTTATTTTTCCATGACAGTCTGACCAGCAATGTTCTATCACCTTCAGGAATAAGCGGGGAAGATGTAAACTATAATCTGGGGGTTATTCAAAATCAGGGAATGAGGTGAGACATAAATGTCATATGGGAATGTGGAGGTAGTAAAAGCCTCTCCTAAGGATGAATTTTCCTTAGTTTGACAATCCATTTTAGTAGGAAACATATTCAGAGCTTCTGAGGAATTTTGTGCATTGTTAAAAAAAGGTGTATATAGGGAACTAGCTATCCATTTCCAATGTCCATGAAGGATTATGGGGATTCATACCTTTCTAGACATAGAGTGTGGTGTGTGGAGAGGGGTGACTGAACATAAAAGGAGTCATTTTAGGTTGAACTTTACTAGGAATACTGGGAATAAGTGGAGGAATTTTTATCATATCCATACGAGTTATTTCATTAGACAGGTCTAACCCTTGTACAGACAGAGATGGGACACTTCTGTTTCATGGATGGATCCAAAATATGAAACTCATATGTCACTATATATCTTATGATGATAGGAATAAATCCATACATAGTTCTTTTAAGGCTCATCTCCATGAAAATTTGATTCACGCATATGGATGGGGAATTTTTGTTTTGGATACGAATTCACCAATGGGCAGGGGCATATGATTAACTTTCCTATGCAGATTCCTTTCATGCATAGGAAAATAAATGGAAATACCCTTTGACATGACCTAGCCTGAGGGTGAATACTGGGTATTGAGTATCATGCAATTTAAATGTCATGCGATTAGGACATTAGTACAAAAGCCTCAAGTATCTAGAGGATAATCAGGCTAGGATGTTCAAACATATTTAGGATGTGATTAGGAAAGAATGTGTAAACCATTATTTCTATAAATTTTGGATTAGTAGGAATGACATGGGGCTTGGAATCTGTTAGGCATACAGAAATAGGAAAATCCTCTCCTAGGGATGAGTTTCCCATTGGTTGATAGACCGTTTTTTGTAGGGCAACGTATGTAGAGTCGCTGGGGCATTGTGTGCATAGTCAAACAAAGGTGTTTGTAGGACACTGACCTTCCATTCCTGATGGCCATGAAGGATTATTATGATCTAAGATCACTCAAATAACGAAGTTTGATGAATTGATAGAATTGGTTTGGACATATCAAAAACACTCATGTCATGATTATCTGTGGAATTGGGAGTCTCTCTACACAAATTTGACTCATATGTGGGGCAAGAAATTTTGAATCTATTGTCAAATCAAGGCCTAGTTTGGAAGATCCCGATTTCCCAAGATTAAGATCCCTACACAGGTTTGGTACATGCGCGAGGAGAGGGGGAATTTTAGCTATATTTGGGGTATCTTACAGTTTAATGTTAAATGGTTAGGACTTTATGTTTCCCAATATGGAGGGGAAAACACTAATATTCCTTTTAAATTCGTTCTATTAGGATCAGTCATTGTATATTGATTCACCTTGGCTCTGTAGGGAATCCCCTAACAAAATTTCTAATCCCATATGAGCTATGCTTGGTGCGAGAAACAAGGGGTGACAAGGGTTTCACTCAACCATCTAGGTATGACAAGATCAAATAAGGGAGCATTTGGTCCATGTAGTTTAACAACGTGATGTGAGGATGTTGACAGCATAGTCTAATTTTATATTCCAGGGATGAAATGTTAAATGAATCATGTGAAATCATGGGATAATCAGGTTGGGATATCATTGGTACACTTCGGATGTGAGCAGGGGAAGAAAGTGTAAACCATGATTCTAGGAGACCTCAAATCACAAGGGATGATGTGAGTCTTGGGATCCAATGGGCATATGGAAGTAGGAATAGCCTCTCCCAAGGATTAATTTTACTTTGGTTTATAGGCCATTTTTTTGGGTCATTTATGCAGAGTCGTCAGGGTATTGTTTTCATAATCAAAAAAAAAAGATGTCCTTAAGACACTAGTTGTCCATTTCCAATAGACATGGGTGATTATGGTGATCTGATATTTCCCAAGGCATGGAGTTTAATGGAAGAGAATGGGATGTATAGGTACATGATAAATATCCAGAACATGATTAGTTCTAAGGTAAAATATCCTTTACATAGATCTGATTCTATGTAAGGGGAAGCATGGTCTTTTGACACTTTCTGGATGTAAGGGTCTAGATTTGAAATCATCTTCATCTATTTACATTTCACATGAAAAATATTGGGGGATTTTTTTTATTTGTGGCTGGACCTAGGAAATCCCATGTGTCACTACGTATCTCATCATATAGAGAATCAAGACACACATAATTCTCGAGCTACCATACAGTTTAATGCCATGTGGTTAAGAATTCTTTGGTCATGCAGTTTAATGTCATATGGTTAAGACTCATGAATTTTCCTACACAAGTCTATCCTATATTTTGAGGGAGACATTTTTTCCATGGTGGTTATACCAGGATATGGGATCTAGGCATCACTATGTATCCTACAGAGGCAGTTATCAAGCCACGCATAGTTCTGGTATCCCATGTAGTTTAGTGTCATATGGTAAGGATGATAGTGAACCGACATGAAAAGGATGAGGTCGGTGAAGTGTTGATCTTGAACCTCATGGAGGTTTCCTACATATCCCATTTAGTTGGGAATAATAGTCCAAATAGTTCTAGAAACATGTTACATATGCCAGTATAACCCATGAACAGAAGAGGAGTAGTTTTTTTTTAATAGAAGATGGACCTGGATGAAGGATCATGGCATCACTATGTATCCTGTGAGGGCAGGAATCAAGCCACACATAGTTCTTGAGGACTCCTTGTTCCAGTATTACATGCGCATTGAGAGGGGGAATTTTATACTATGATTTAAATATGATGGGTTTATCATATTCCTCTATGAATTCTCCACACGGGTAAATCCTTACCACCATTCCTAAGCTCACATGATTTGTAATCGGTGTGAGAAACAAGAATTGGTGAGGAGTTACCTTGTAGTATAAGAGAAATAGAGGATATAAAAGAGGAATTTCATGTCATGTGATGGATGGACCAAGATCTAGATTTGAGACATCACTACGTATCCCATTGATGAATGGGAATCAAGCCATACGTAGTTCTGGAAAAAAAAATCTTTGTACTAGTCTGACCTGCGCACAGGGAAGGGGGTCATTCATTTTTTTTGGTGGTTGGACCAAGATGTTGGATCCATGGATCACTATATATCCCATTTATGAATGGGAATCAATCCACACATAGTTCTAAGATACACTCCATGTACTTGTCTGACCCATACACAGAAAGGGGGCATTTTTACCGTTCCCTCGCACATATCTTATTCATGTGAAACAAGTCATTGTACTAGACACAATGATCACTATTTAGTTTAATGTCATGAGGTTAGGACAAAGATGATATGTAGTTTAATTTCATATAGTGTGGACACATATGTCTCTATGTAGTTTAATTTCTTGTAGCTAAGATGAATATTATATGATTACAAAAAGTACTTTTTAAAGAACCTTGCATTGATGAGAGATGTGGTGAGTTGTCTATACATTGAAAATAAGGAATCCATTAGAGTAGACCTTGTGTGTAACATATGTTAATTATGATTTTGGATCCAATTTTAGAGGTTTCTTTCTGAGTATCATTAGGGTTCTGAGGGCCAGTGCCATCTCTCATTCAAGAAAAGACCAAAGGCAACCCTTCTTATTGAAGGAACATGCAATCTGATTCTAATAAACTTACAAATGGTGAAAAGTGTGCAATATTTTCCCATCCAATCGCTCTATCTCATCAAACTATTTCTGGAAATGATCATCTATGGATAATTGGTCATAGATGGCCATGTGGAGTGATGGTAATTGAACTTCAATGGGTATAATCCCCTCCATAATGTATACTAATGAGTATGGGGTTGCTTGGGTGGTGGTGCGGTTCATGGTTTGGGAGGCCCACAGATCATGGAGGAGCTTATCCAAAAATGATTTCTTGTCCTGGACTACCATTTTCTAGAGTATATTGGATAGGTTTTTGTTTCAGTCCTTTATCTTCTTGTTGGCCACTTCATAGTAGAGGGATGAACAGTTGTCCTTGATGTCATACTCTTAATATAGCTTTTCCAATTAAACAAAGCATAAATTGGTTCCATTATCCATCAGTATTGTATAAGAGATACCAAACCTGGTGATGATGTTGTCTTTTACAAATCTGAAAATTATTCTTTCCCCAACCTCTTTGAGAGGTGCATCTTATGCCCATTTTAAAAAGAAGTCAGTTTCTATGAGAATATATTTGAATTTTCTAGCCATGGTGGGAGGATAGGGTCCCACGACGTCCATTCCCCATATGGAAAATGGAAAGGAGTATTTAGATGTGTGGAGTAACTTTGGGGGCTGCTGGATGAAATTTGAATGAACTTTACAAGAATGGAACTTCTTGGTGAATGTAGTGCAATCCAGCATCATGGTGGGCCAATAGTACCCAAGCCTTCGAATCTGCTGTGAGAGCTTGGACACTGATTGATGTGCTCTGTTGGTTTTGGATTGCAATTATTTCATGATGGTGGTGGTCTCTTCTCCATCAATGCATCTGAGAAGGAATCCATCAAGGCCTCACTTATAAAGGACCTTTTTCCAGTTTTCACCATCATACAGGAGGAAGTTGGTTGCCCATCTCTAGATCTATTCCCATCTAGCCCTATCTGGTGGGATCTCTCCCCTTTGAAGGTAATCTGTAATGGGAGTCATCCAGTCAGTGGTAGGACCATACGGCTTAGAGATGGGACTAATTTTGTTGATTTATTTCATGTTGTCCCAAATTAATGGTGAGACCATCTATCGGTTGGCAATACTGATGACTATTTCATTCTGATCTGGATCGGCCAAAGTTGTGGCTGCATTTTCTAATGCATCAGCCTACGCATTATGTGACTGAGGTATATAAGCTAGTGTCAGCTCTGAAAGGAATTCTGCCATCAATTCTCAGACATGTTTCATCAAAGGGATCATCTCCTATTTCTTGATATCATATTCACCATTTTCTTGATGACCATTTTTGTGTCTCCTTTTACTTTCAGGTGTTCTACCTGTACTTGGAGTTCTAGCTCCAATCCAATAATGAGGTTCGGGTATTCTGTTTCATTTTTTGTGCATCCTTATAACAGTAAGAAGGAATAATGTAGGATAGCCTTTTTTGGAGATTTGAGTATGGCTCCCATCCCCACCTTGTTGAGTTTGGGGTCTTCCATCCTTTTTCCTGTTGGGATACTAGATGCACCGTCGAAATGCATCTCTTATATATGAGGATCCTCTTGAACAGAGAACACCTCTTCATCAGTTAATTCGACATAGAATAGAGTCACTTCTGTTGAGGGGTTCCCTGCTAGGAAATAAATTAATTTCTAGCCTTTATGGATTTTTGTGGTATGAACTGTATATCGAACTGTTGCGGGATGATCGCCCACCATGATAGGCATCTAGTTAACATTGTATGACTGAGAATATACTTGATCAGGTTGATAAATGAGACCAAATGGACTTTTTGGTGTTATAAGTAATGCCTTGGATTTTGGACCACATATATTAATGCAAGGCAGCTCTTTTCAATATTTTAATAATGAGTCTTAGCATTGATCATGGTTCCACTGAGGTAATAAAAACTATTCTCGATGTCAGCATCATTCTTCTGCGTGAGTAATATGCCTAGTGATATATCCAAGGTGGTCACACAAAGAATGAGTGGTCTTCCTTCGATAGGAATCATTAGCACCAGTGGGCTTAAGAGATATCTCTTGAGATTTTTTAATGCTTCCTAATAATCATCAACCCATTGATATTCTACCCCTTTTTTCATTAACCTAGTGAAGGGAAAACATTTGCCTCTAAGGTTGGCTATGAAGCACTGAATTTAGTCCATGTGTCCTTAGAGTCCTATCAACTCAATGAGGTTGTGAGGAGGTGACATGTTAAGGATGAACTTTGACCTATCGGGGTCGACTTTGATGCCACGATGGTGTATGAAAAATCTGAGGAATTTTCCGGAGTTAACACTGAAATCACACTTTAGGGGGTTTATTTTCAGACTATGATATCATAGTTTATTAAATATAGTTTCAAGATCTTATAGATGATCTAGTTTTTGTTTTGATTTAACCACCATATCATCAATATAGCATTCAACGAACTTTCCCAAGAAGGATTTGAAAATGAGGTGCATGGTGCACTAATATGTGGTGCTGGCATTTTTCAAACAGAGGGGAATTACTTTGTATCAAAACACCCATTGGGGATCCCTGAAGGCAGTGGATTTTTCATCCTCTCTGACCATTAGAATTTTATTATATCATGAATAACCATCCATGAAAGAGAGAGTCTCATATCTAGTAGTTGCGTCGATCAGTAGTTTTGTGATCGGGACTAGGAATTCATCTTTCGGGTAATGATAATTAAGATCCAAGAAGTCAATGCAGTATCTGATCTTAATATTTTTATTTTTGATGGGGAAAATATTTTCTAGCCAGATAGGGTATTGTAATTCCTAAATAAAGTTAAATCTGATGAGCTTATCAACTTCAACCTCTATTTTTGCAACATGTGTCAGGTGTATCTTTCTGAAAGCTTTCTTGTAACCATGGTGGTCTTCTGGTAGACTCGGGTGGTGAGTGACCACCTCTAGATCAATATAATTTCAAGAAAAAACACCTTGATTCTACTTCATGAAGGAGGTGTATACCACTTTCTCTTTGGAAGTCATGGCCGCACTAATCAGAGTAGGTTGTGGGTCTTCTTCCGTGCCCAAGTTGATTTCCTTGAGTTCATCAATGGTGGCAGAGATGCCTTCCTCAAATGATAGAGGGGCGTCCCTCATGTCTTATTCTTACTCCTCTATATCCTCATAATATTCATATTCATCTTATGATGGGGAAACAATTATTGAGATAATTTCTCTATATTTGATAGAATAATTTAAATTTTGGTGTCTGGGAGGTGAAGTCTTGTCTTCTGCCTCAGCCATCAGTGGGGGATTCGCTAGAGAAGATGAAGTGAGGGGTAAAAGAGTTTCCTCATCTTCTTTGAGTGAAGAGAAACTTCATCCTTCCTTAGTGGGTGAGTCAAGTATTTTCTAAAGTTTTGATGATGGTTTTAGGGCATTCTCATCCAAATCCTTGCCATTATCTTGGGATTTAGTGATCTTAACATTATCAGGTTTGGTAGTCGTAACTGAAATCATGAGGACTACTGAATACATGTCGGAATTTGGACTTGTGCTTTCAATCTAACTGATGGGAAGTAGGTATTCTTCTATGATCTTATTAAGGGGATTGGTGGGAAACATTTCCAAACCGTTTGGTGTGGCGACCCAATCAATTTTTTCAGCTGAGGGTTGTTTCCCCTTAGGCTCATAGAATGCTGCATTAATATAGTTAGATTTGTAGAGGTTGAATGGGTCCTTATTAGAATAAATTGTCACACTCTATCCATTAATGATATATTTGAGGCACTAATGTTAAGAGGAGGGTATTTCCACATGTTGATGCATCCAGGGCCTCCCTAGAAGGGCATTGAAGATAGTATTATTTTGGACCACCAGAAATTCTGGGCGAGGTACGAGGTCACCGAACTAGGTTTCGAGCTTGATTTTTCATAATAGTTTCTACTCACTTTTTTCATAGACCAATAGGGTAATGGTACATGGTGTTATATCATCCTCATTGTAGCCTAGTCTAATAAGTATCCGTAGTGGGAGGAGATTAACTCCAGAGTCATATTCAGTAAATACTTTTTGGGTATCGACACCATTTATCATGCTAGACACATATAAGGGTTTGATGTTTCCTTTAATGATGGTATCTTCATCTTGATAAATGAAAGAGATAAATACATGACATTTTATAGTATTGGTCTCTATCTGGTATACTTTAGCAGCTAATACTTCAGCTTCAAACTTTTGAGGACTTAAAAAAGCTTCGATGAGTGTTTCCCTGAGATCTACTGATAGATTCAGTGTATCCATGATTGAGATCTTATCTGATATCAAAGATAACTATTTTAGAATTTCATATTTCTAATCTAAAGTTCGGATCTTCTGATCTTGGGGATTCTCTTTCACAGTCTCTTTATGGGCTTGATCATTTGATGAAAACGGGACGGACCTTAGGGTCGAAGCTGAGGGAACTTCCTTCCTTTATGGATTAGGCTGGGTAGGTCTAATAAACTTCTGAGGTAAATTATTCATATGTTCTTACTATGATGTATATTCCAAAATGATTGGATTGGGGTGTCTTCTTGTGGGGGTAAGATAATTTTTCTATCCCTATTGGATCTGCTGGAGGGACCTTCCACAGGTTTCTACAACACCGATGGTTTGAGAAGGGGTGTGGCCATAAGCTTGATTTCTACCATGGATGTTTCTCCTTTGAGATCCCTAGCTCCTATGGATTCTTCCTCCAGTACCCTAATTGGGTGTGGAGAATTTTTTTTTGATAACCATATTCATCATTGGAGAAGGGATCCATTAAGTGGATGACATTTATGGAGCCAAAAAATCAACTCCTCTTTTGATGATGACTTTACCTTATCATCTTCCTCTAGTGGTGCGGTTTGGTGGGGTGGTGCCCATATTTTCAGATCTGTTGGCATGAAATATTAAATATTCAAAGCTGAATTTGGATTTGTTTCAAGTTCATCTTCCTGCACTTGCTTTCGGCCCTTATGATTGGACTTCTTTTTCAGTGGTTTACCTTTAGAAGATTGTGGGGTTGAGGATTTCAATTATGTTGTATCAGGAGACGGTGGAGGTAGCCTAGCATATTCAGTTTCTGATGGAAGTGTGTATTGATGCTCCATTGAGGGAACATACCTAGTAGGATGGATTTCTTATAGAATCTCAGTGTTGATTCTCCTCATCTCTTTCATTTATTCCTCCTATTGAGAGAATATCTCCTCAATCATGAGGTAAACATTCACATTGGGAGGGGGAAGTGGGTTGTATGTAACCTTGTTCTTATTATTCTCCTTATTGGGGATTTACAAAGGTGGTAATGATGGATTAGCTGAGAAAGTACCCAAATTTAGGGTAACTCTTTGGTTATGGGTGTGCACACCTTCAGGATTTATGTGGATTGTCTCTAGTAGGAAATCATATTCTCCTACATCCTTATTTGGATTATCTTCAGTAAGGTCCATGGGATTTACCTCCATGAAATTCACTAATTCATACCACATTGGGGGTGGCGTACCATATGTTTAATGGTAGGATATCTTCTTACATCCTTTTTGGGATATTCTCCTGCCATTTTGTGATACTCTTCGGGTTTCTTGGTGGAGAGTGACTCAAAGGGATCCCTGGAATGACCTTATTGTATACCTCCATCCCAGGGGACATGAATCATAAGACAGTGTAGAATAAGAAACCTCTCTATTTTTCATTCTCACTAGATGGAAGAAGACAGATGTCCACTGGATGGGAATTAGAGGTAAAAATTATCCTAGCTATGAGGGTTGGGGTTGATTTTATTCTCTTATTGTTGTGCCGCAGCCTTGATTTTTTAGTATTATGGAGAAATTTTGTGTTAAAAATTCCCCCATCCCTATGAGATGGGTCTGGTCCCATATTGTGACAACTACTACTACTACTTCCACTACTATCGCTTCCTTGATCTCAAGAATTCCCATACAGGTGTGAGTTGAATATAGTGTCGGGTCTGCACATGAATTGTTTTCTTTTGAGGACATGATAATTTCTCTTTGATTGTACTCCCTTAGGTAGTAATCCTCCTGTATGTTCTGGGTTTCTTGGCTTAAGATATTTTTTATGGCTTTCTATTATTGGGCCTGATGCTTTTGATACTTACTCAAGACCGGTTCTTGTCGAACATTATACCTTTACTGAGCAGGAAATTCATTTGACTGTTGTCTGGGGAAGATGAAATTGTAGGATTCCATTTCCAATTGGTTCTACTGTATGGTACATCGAGTGAATTGTAGATCTCCATGTTCTCCCCATCCTCAAATATGAACACTAGGCAATGTGTCGCCGATGAGTCAATGCAATTTGTGAAGCGTGTGGAGGTAATCCAATTTGAGGTTTTTATTTTTCCTCTCTGATCGTAGTCATCATGTATATGGGAGGTATTATAGGTCTATTATATGTAAAAGTTCTCCTAATAAACTCACATGGTCTTTATACCCATCATAGGGTACAAATTACATTTTCAACTAGTGGAGAGTGGTCCAGGTATTAAGGCAAATGTTGTGCATACATTCTTCCGAAAAAAATTGGAATGTTAAACTGAGAAGTAGATATGGGACATAACATAACTGGTATGTCATCCCTGGATATATTTCTTCTCATGGTCAACATATTATGTTATTATTCTTCTAGGGCTTATTCTACTTTTTGTGCCCAACTTGGATGCTTTGTGATGATTTCATCCTGAGTAGTGGGGCTAGTAGAGATTTCATTAACGCATGAATAGTGCGGAGGTGGATCAGAGGATGAGCATGGAACTGGGATTTATCTTGGCTGAGAAAGGATGTAACTTTCCATTGATAGGGTTTCTATCATATCTAACCCTGTCCTTCCAAGTGCCTTAGAATATTAGGTCCTTATCATATTTGGACTGGGGGGAGGACCTTTTCACCAGTGTGAATTTTGACTACATGGATGGAATTCTCAATTGGTGATGTGATAGTGAGGACTACCATCATGTCTTGTCTTCTGACTGTAGGGATATATTCCATGGTGTATACCTTGGGGAGGACATTCAGGGTGGACCACAGTAAGGGGAGGACCTTCTTGCTGCCCAGCATCATTGAGGGAATGACATTCACAATGACTATTATTATGGAAAGAAATACCATCATATCTCTTGATACAGATAGAATATCTATAGTGTATATTCTAGGGAGGACCTTTAGGATGTAATTCAATGAGGTTAGGACCTTCTCATTGCTTAGTGTCACTGTGAGCAGGGCCTTCACAGTGACTCCCATCGTGGTGAGGACTACCATGACAGCTTGACGTCCGACTACAGGGAGAATAATATATGCAGCGTATACCCCAATGAGGACCATCAGGGAGGACTATAGAAAGGGGAGGGACTTCTTTATGTATGATATTATGGTCAAAGTTAGGGTTACCTTGACACTCATCAGGAGATAGGCTCTCGTGATCGATCGTTTCTGGCCCATGGAGTAAGCCCCCATGGGTGCTCTGGATGGGACCTTTAGATCTGCTGGTAGTAACATTATGGGGACAACCATTGAAACTTATAATACCACATCCTTAATTTGGTAATGGATTGTAATGATCTTAAGCCTCTATTGACAGATGTATTATGGAATTAATAACTCCATCTTCCATCAGACCAAAATCATGAGTGTGCTCTTCATTTTCCAGCTGCCTTTGGCACCTTTCATTTTTGGGTGCTCTCTTGTAGTAAATTAGGGCCACCTGCTGTTGATAACGACCTTCATATATGAGCCCCCATTTGGTTGCTTCCCATAATATCATTGGTGTATGCAAACGAACATCTTGAGTTTTGTAATGTATGCCCTATAGTGGCCACCACGTTGGACCGGTGTCCCCTAGTTGGAACGGGTGTTTGTTCCCGATCAGGTTGTCATTGTATTGCGGGATATGTTCATCGACCCTCCTGGACAAGAGTAGGGAAGCAAGTATGCTCTAGAGTAACCATACTATTTTGTGGATGAATCACCCCGCCCGAGGAGACGGGATTGTGGTCCCAACTCCTCTCTTTTTCTGCCAACACAATTATGTCTTGATAGGATTGGAGGATATTGCCTAGAATTGACGTTTAATCCTCTATAATTACCAGGATGTGTTGATATATGTCTTTAGATAGAATGGGTATAAATTATCATTCTGATTTTGGAGCAAGATTTTATACCTGCTTTGGTTCTCCATGTGTTTTCAGTGGGTACTAGCAGTTCTCTTGTGTCGGGGTAGAGGAATGAGTCTACCCATGACTTTTAGTTGGGATACACCAACTACTTTATCTAGATGCCACTGTATTTATCTAGTGGACTTTATATTTGCGATCAGGAATTTGTGTCTACTCGTTTTTTGCTGTATTTGTCTCACTGGATTGATGTACATCCATAGGAATTTGTCTTCACTTACATTTTCTTTCCACCATATTTGGCTAGTGGGTTTGATATTGGTAGGCAGGAATTTATGTCTGTATGTTGATTTCCACTGTATTTGACTGGTGGGATTTATCTACATTGGTAGTGTTATATGACTACACGTAGTTTGTTTCCTTATTTTGATGTAGGTCTTGGTATGCGTCAGTAGGAATTCATGCCTTCTTGTTGCTAGTTTCCATCTTATTTGGATGATAGACTTCTTATGCATCGATAGATATTTGCATCTACCTATAATTTTTTGCTCTGTCTGCATGGTGAGACTAGAAAGCACAGGCAGGAATTTTAATTTTCTCCTACTGTGCCACCCTATTTCCATGGTGGGATTCATATGAGTGAGCAGGGATATGCATCCACTCATATATTTCCACCGTATTTCTATGGCGGGATTTAGTAGAAGGGGTATAATTGTATATCTGCCCATTGGATGCCACTGTGTTTGTGTGGAGTATCTCCTATTTAATAATCAGGGTGAATACATGTTCCTGATTATGTGTTCACTTCTCTATGTGGGTATCCTGAAGGTCCCATTTCCATTGGACTTCACCAGGTGCCCTCGGCATGAGATCCTCTTCAGATCAAGGATATTGAGTTGTACGTCATTGGTGGTGACGTCCTCCAGTAGGATACCTCAATTGGGGTTCCTGTGTAGCTGGGATGAATTCATTGGTGTTGACTTCATATGCCTCCTTGATATAGGAGAGTTATTTGTTGTCGTGTTCTGGGTATAGGCTCCTGAAATTATTTGAGACGGCCGGTGGAGCCATCTTGTGTTGAATTTTCATCCACGTATAAAGAGGCGGCTAGAGAGATTTCACCAATTAGAGGGCCTTCCTTATAGCCTCCACCATGGGGATTGTACCATTTTTGTGGTACTCTTTGATCATCGTGTTTGAAACCTAGTATTGAATACGCTGGGTAGGCAAGGGAGTCATGTTATTTTTTGGGGACCCGGCTGCCTGTGTGGTCACTGACATGCGTGACTGAGAAAATTGTCAGGATATGATTGGATTATTGTATTTAAGGTAGCTCTACATAATTCCCGCTACATATATGACATATATAGGGAACCAAAATCCATAAAACTAGCATCTCATGAGCACATGTATAATTTATGATCTTGCTTGGCCCTCTTCCTTTTGAATTCAAAAGGGGGTTGAGGTAGAGTAACCTGCCACCTTGGTTAAAGATTCATGTTGGTTTCACCATTTTTGTTTTGTCCTGAGGTGAATGTGTGTGGGTGAACAAAATGGTTTTATGGATAACAACTAATTTATTATTGTTATATAGAGTTTCACATCAGGTTCACCATTTTTTATTTGACCCGATTCGCATCATACCCTTTTTTGTGGGGGAGATATGGTCCCACTGGGACTAGGAATTATATCCTTTTTACATTTTGAAGGAGGTGCCTCAATTTCATGATCTCGTTGGGTGATTTCATGGGGTTAAGTGTCTTTACAATCGACCCATGTTGCATACGAGGTCCTCATATGGTCTCCAACAAGTTTATTCATGGATTTAGAAACATCCAACGGCCCTTTTATCCATGATTCATGGACCTGATTTCCAAAGGCAGGTGCTCGATGGATTATTTGGCCAATGACACTTAAGGACATCATTGGTTAAGAAGATGGGAGGTTGGTCTCATCACACCCTTTTGGGGGGAACTATTTCCTACTCTGGGATTCTCTTATAGATTTAAGAAATGTTCATATGTTCATGAATCCTTAGTTCATTCCCAGCCATGTGTCTGCAGATTACCCCAAGGTTGAAAAATCAATCATGGATATACGTGGATTAGGAATTTCTAAGACAACTCTAGTTTAAGCCATGTGATGAGGCACTCTAGAGTTTATTATCATTCAGGGAGGAAGAAAGTTGTTTCTAAATTGGGATATGACCCATAATATAGGCTTCCTACATATCCTCATGAGAGGAATCAAAACCCACATAGTTTGGTTGGGTGGGGATTGCGTGTGGAAGCTACCCACTTGACAGGATATGGTTGGGAATTACACCATAGAGGAGCCATTTTTGTAAGATTCACATCGAGGCTTATACCTAAAGAGGATGCCTTAATGAGTCATGGGAAATCTTATTAGGAATGACTTTTAAGGAGAATGTACCTTAAGATCAGGCCTTAGGTAGGCATCCAAAGTATCCTGGTCAAATCAAGAATCATATTTCTCATAGTTCATTGAGAGAGAGTGTATTATTGGGGCTTGTGCATGGGAGCTTCCCATTTGAGCTTGGGCCTTCAGACAGGTGTTCTACATATCCGGGTTAGTGTAGGAATCAGTGTTATCATAGTTCATTGTGAGATGGTATAGATGTTGTGATCATCGTTAACCTCTAATCCCATGTGATTCATGCTCGGTGTGAGAAAAAAGAGGAAGTGGTAGATCCAGCAAACCACACACCTTCCCTTCTCCACTGATGGAAAAGGAGGAAAATGGAAGAAGAGGTTGGGGAAATGGATCGTCGAGAGAGGGGTGGCTTTTAATGTGCCAATTTCTTCTTCTATGTTGATATCCAAGATAGCCACATCTGATTATTTATCCTAATGTATCTTAGTTTGAGCCTTAGAGGAGCTGGTGTTCCACCTCCCACAGAATGGTTAGGGACTTACCTCAGGAGGAGTGACCTGAAATGAGTTCTAAGAAAATGGGAGAAGCATTACTCCTTATCAAAAGGAAAAGTATGCATGATTCATTTGACTTATCACTTCCCCTCATTGAATGGAAAAATCTAGTGATTACCCTTGATCACTATAATAGGTAGGTTCACATCAGTATCTCAAGGTTAGACCCCAGGTTACCATGGGAATATAGACTTATGGACATTTAGGGGGTCCGTACTGTTGTAGGGATTACCTACGCGACTCTGCTTACCATGGGTATATAAACTCAGAAGGATATGCTGATGTTCCTGATGGTTTTATCATATAGGTATGGTGGTTTTGGAAGAGTCTTTATCCTAATGTAGATGGACTGGTTAGCAGAAGGGATTCATAGGATGGGATGTAAACGGAAGGGCATGATAGGTACCGAAAGGTGGAAAGCCCAAAGGTATCATACTCTACATACCATTTGTTCATGAGGGGTGGGATACCCTTTGAATGGTATACTAATATATAGGTGGAGGGTTCATCCATGTAATGAGGTGGTACGCAGACCTAGATGTGGTCTTTGTACTGTAGTAGTATGCGTACTTGGGTTCCGTCCATGTAGGGTGGTTCTACATGACTCTGGATTCCATCTGCATAGTGAAGCACTACATGGTGTGGGGTTTCGTCTGTATAGCGATGCGTTATGAGGTACACCAGATTGAAGAAGGGGAATTGATCCTGCGGTTCATGGGTAGTTCATCTGTAAAGTAAATATGGTTCATAGTCCATAAATTAGGTTCATGTACAAGTCATTGTTATTGTTATGTTTTCTTCCTTTAATGGTACGTGGTGGGTTTATACCTACTAGAAACCATTCACAGTTTTGTAATTTGTCGATTGTTTGTATTAGAAGCCTTCCATATGTAAGATCCAAGATCTCAAAAAATCTGGTCCTCTCTCAAATCTCCTTGGGGTCAATTTATAGGGTGTTGAGGAGTCTGTATCGATGGGGCACATGGCACTTTTTGCAGAAACCCGTGGGGAAATCATCCTTCCCATGAACAAATTAGTAAACTGAGGTTTGTGGGGCTTAGGTTCATGGACGTTATGGTTTGTGTTGGAAGTGGTTCACAGCGGTGATAATCACTACCTCAATCCCACAAATGGTTTGCCTTGTTCGTGGTATGCCTTTGGCTTCACCTCACTCAGGAGTCATTTTGGTTTGTGGAGGTCGTTAACAATAGCCTACCGCTCCATATCATTTTTTTCCAGTGACACCGTTCATTGTGGCTTGGTTCTCTATCAATTCCATTTGTATACCATTCTTTTAATTTAGTACACAGACCACAAGTCCTTTTCCAAATTTGATTTCTTCTAATTTCTTCTCAAATTTTCAATCAATCATGCATCTTATTCCTTCATCAAATTTGTGGGAGTATTTTCCTTCCCTTTGTGAATTTTTCAGGACCCTACAGATATAAATGACATAATTGTGATATTAATGAAATATTTATAATTTTTTAGTGATAATATATCATTTTATCTATTATATTTTCACTCATTGAAATATGATAACATCATTCATGTATGTGTGGACTATTGCCTTCACGAAGTAATGTGACTCTCTCTTTTCATCACTACACCACATTGATGGTATTTATAAGTACATTTAAAGAAATAATATGGTATTTATTATATTATGATCATTATGTAAAGATAAAATATTATTTACCTCCTATCCATAATCATCTTTGAAAAATGGAAATGCTACTCATGCGTATGTACATCCTACCATCTTCATGATCATAACGTACTTAATTTATCAAAATCATCTTTCATGATTGGTATTAAAAGTATAATTAATGTATAAATATGATAATTATTTCATTATTATTATTATGTAGATTATGTAACCATTATCAAAGTAAGAGGATCAAAAATAACAAATCAAAACATATATGAAAAACAAAGTGGTTATTACCCGAAACGTGACTTTAACATGGAATTGTTGATAAACGGGTAATAAAAGGGAATAATTAAATGATATATGGTGTGAAATATATAATTATTATTCTTTAATATATGTATAATAAACTTATATTTATTATACATGAGGTTTAAATGAGTATGGAGGAATTCAAGACTTATGGTAAGGGATTTATAGTCTCTCTTTTGTTTCTAAGAGACATAGGCCAATTCACCACTTTTTTCTTTTGTGTGGTATATATACTACCCATTAGGCATGTCATATCATTAATATACTTATTTTTATTATCTTTAATGTTTAATTTTATTTTATTCTTTTTTGGGGATTACGATTCAAAATATTACTAAAGCGGTAATGGATTTCCATCTCACTTTTATTTTTTTGTGAGTCACATGTCATATTCACCATATGTTTCTTTTATGTGGTGTATATACTGAACATGAATGTGTTTTATGAGGATTATAATTAAAATTATTTATATTTACATATCCATTTGAGTATCTCTCTTTCATGGGATTTATAGTTCAAAATTTACCAAATGAGTAAGGGGTTTTTGTATCAATTTTCCTTCTTTAGGACATATGATTTTGTTATGCACGTATCTTCTTGTAAAAAGTGTATTTATATATTCCCTTTGAAATTTAATATCGTGAATTTATTTATCCTTATTGTATTTTAAGTTTCATTTAATGATATTAATTTATATGTCTTACATTTCAAAATTACCAAAGTGATAAAGATTTTATTGTACAATCTCATTATTTATTGGGATTGTTTATGATTATGTTTTCGATGATAGAATCTTATGATTCTTATTTACAGAAACTCGTGAATTTTATTATCCTCTATTTATTTCATGAGAATAAATTTTTTCCCTTTATTTTACTCTCTTTATGTATTCAAGATTTCAAAAATAATTTTTTTAATAAAAAACATATTTTCGATCAAAAACCCTTTTCTTCCAAAACCATGTTTTTTAAAAATGGATGAAAAAAATTAAATTTTTTAAATTGATTTATTTAAGAAATTTATAACCATGTTATTCTTTTAAAAAATGTTTTAAAATTAATTTTCATGTCATTTTAGAAAAAAAATCTTATTTGGATCTACTGAAAATGTGAAAGGAATCATTTTTTACACCATGAATGGAATTTCCTACCATCATGGCCATTATTTTATTTGAATATTTATTTAGAATTTTTCAAGGTTATTTTCAAAGGAAAAGATTTTAAAAATGTTTTATGTTTTAAAAAAGAAAATTGGATAGGATATTTTCCTTAATAAATCATTTAAATGATTTTTAAATCTTCTTTTATAAGTTTTCCAGTTTATTTTCAAAGAAAAGTATTTAAAAAATGTTTTATGTTTTAATAATTGATTTTCAAAGAAAAATTATCTTCCTTAAAATAAATTCCAAGTGATTTATCTTTCAAAATCATTTTCCATCTAAGATAAAACCCTTTGATGTAGCTTATGCTTTACTGGGGATGTGAACCAAGGATACCATTATTATTCTTTATCTAGATGGTTTATTATGATAATATGTTTATAAAACCCATTTCTATTCCACATTTTATACCATGAGAAAATAATCATGAAACCCATTTCTTTTTCCATAGGTTATGCTTTGATGAGATTATGAAATGATTATGAAATATTTCTCTTTTCCATAGGTTGTGATATGATTAAATGTTTATAAAACCCGTATATTTTCCATGGGTTATGTTAATATGAAATTATGAAATTATTATGAAACTTGCTTCTTTTCCACTGGTTATTATATGATGAAATGTTTTATGAAACTCATTTACTTTCATGGGTTCTAATATGATGAATGTTCTATGATCTTATGGTACATAAATGTATGGATTATTTTATAGTTGGAACCTATATCTCCCTCAAATTAATTTGGTAATTATTAATATTATATGATCTTAAATGGTACATTGGAGTTTATCCCAATCCAGAAAGAGGTCACATGGGTGTTCATTCTAAGCTTGAAGTAGGTACACGGGTGGTTAGCCCAATATTAACATGTTATAAATGTCTTGGTGGGTACCCTTAACATAATATTTTCTATGATTATTTTTATGCTATAAATCTATGTCTTATTCCAATGTTATACTCTCATGGCTCATGTTATTTGATTATATTATGATTCATGTCTCATGAACTTCTAGTCTTTATGCCATGACTCAAGATTATGATATTTGATATGTAGGGTATGGTTTTAAAATGTTATTCTCATGTTCTCATACCCTTATACTCATGTTATTATTATATATCTCCCTTATTTTCCCTTACTAAGCATCTAAGATCACCATTTACTATGTTTTATTTCCCTGTGCAATGAAAAAGGTCTTAAGTAGGAGTACCAAAGGGGAAGGTATTTATGGTATACATTGAATATATTTCATGAATTAATAACATTGTGTTCCAAGTTTCAAAAGTCACTAAAATATTATATTCCGTATGTGTGTGTTTTTGTAATCTAATGAATATTCATCCAAAAATATGTAATGTCCATGTATGTGAAACTTGGGTCATTATAGAAGGTATCAGATGAAAGGTGTAGTCAATCTTTGGAAACTAAGATGAGAAAAATTTAGTGATATCCCTAGGGATATTTCTAAGTATATGTCTAGGTATGTCTCTAAGTATAAGTATAATTATGATTCAAAGTATAGGAAATGTCTTGGAATTTTGGTAAAGGATAGAGTAAGTGGTTTTTAAGAAATTATATCCCTATCTGGATACTATAAGTGGATGTGGCTCTGAAATAGAGGTACCTGGGGGTAATAACTCTAAAATGGAATATTTATCTGGACTTGATCATCACATAGTGCATAAAAACATGTTTGGATGCACACCTAGTTTGAAACTCTAAGGGAATGTGATTTGTAAATTCACGAACTCAATAAAAAACATCATGAAGTATTTAAATAGATAATGACTACAAATAACATAGAATAAACCTAATATTTCATTGATTAAAAATAAGGTTTCATTATTAAGACATATTATATGTGATTTTCATGATTATTTGGTTTCCCACTATGATTAGTGTTATTTACACTATGATTTTTTGTTTTAGTCAATGGTGGGAACCAGAAGAAATTGTGCTAACATTGAATGTGATAGATAATATGATTATGAGAAACCAAATGAGATGATGAGTGGAGTGAAGTATATTGTGATTATTCCTAATCAGTTATCATGATATATGACTAATAATGTGAACCTTAACTAACTCTTAGACTCACTAAAGAAGATATAGATATAGTTAACTGATATTTTAGGTAATGGATACCATGGAGGAAAAAATATCTAGTTTCTTATATGTTGAGAATGTGGTAAGAATCGCTATAGGGAATGTCTCAAAGGAATGGAAAGATTATTCATGTGTAGAAAAGAATGAAACAATGAAAGTAATTACTGAGGAAAAAGGAAAAGTTCAGTTGACATAATGAATGCGAATATTAGTTTCCCTAAATTATTACCAACAGATGAATGTTTTAAATCTATAAATTATGGGAATTATGAAAATTAACATCCTAAAGGAAAATATCATGAAGGAAATTAGTAAGGTTATATGTGTAATGGTTATATTTTTTATGATGAATTGACTATGAATGACATATAAAAGGAAAGAGGTATTAAGGAATAAGATGATGAAACCTAGTGAATGGATTGAGAAGAAAGTGGGTGATTGAAGTATTTATGTATTTGAATTAAATAATTATAAAATATATAGTTATTGTTCAGTATAATTTTTCATTAAGGATTTGAAAGAATATATTGAATGGTGATGATGAATAGGAAAAGTGATTAAATGGAAAGGTGATATTCATGGAAAACACATGATTAAATGAAATATAACCCTTAATATGTTCATGATGTTGAGATAGTTGTTTTGGGATAAAGAGATAATTGATTTGGATAAAGTAAATTGGATAGTATTTATTTCCATATAACTGATTAATTTTTTGTTGACAATGGGGTTTATGATATCATTGAAGGAGTTAATATCATTTTGGGATTAAGGAATAAATTCAATAATCTATGTTTTCTTTAAGGAATGAGGAAGCATGTATATTTTCAATAAAGTTTTATGGTAATTCAAGTTTCAATAGAATACATGATGATGGTATTCACATGTTTGGTATGTGATAATTAAGTTATAATTCATGTGTTTTATGGATTAATGATAAGTATATTTTGGAAATTTAGTTACATTATTTCTAAATTTTTTGATTTTAATCTTTTTTAAGGGTTATAAGGTTAACCATTTATGAAATGGTTGAAGTTGAACTTTTGATGAGGTTTTAGATATTAATGTATTACTTCACCATATGAATATATATGCATAAGTTGTGTTAACTATTTTATTTGGATAATAAACAGTCATAGAAGGAATGAATTTTCATTATTTTATGGATCTTATTTAGTGCTTCAGACATGAATAATTCATCTCTTAGAGTAAGATACAAAGTGGAAATTGATTAAGCCACAACCAAGTGATGAAATTATTCCTATGAAATAAAATTATATTAAGTAAGTACATTTTCATATGTTCTCAATATAGATAAAAATGAATTACCAAACATTATTAAAAGAATATTGAAATAAAACGGTATCCTCTTATCATTATTTTTTATGATATTAATGACCTTTTTCATGCCTCTTTGGTTTATGGCTTTATGGTCATTGACTTTCTCCTAACCATGTTCTCTATCACTCACCATCAGTATTTGGCTATTAATTTCATCTTCTATATCCATATCTCCAATTCCCAAATATATTATCCTATTTGGAAACCTATTATGTGTTATTTCAGATGAATTTTTCACACCCCTTTCTTTTTTTTAAGAGGATGTTTTATTAACCCTTTTTACGATGTGGGTTTTTGTGAAGGGATTTTCAACTATTAAACCTTGGATGATCGAGATGAATTTTGAGGGTGAAATTAATTTTAAGGGGGGGTTTGATGTACACCATGAGATTATTATTTTTAAATTAATTTGATATTTGTGATAACTTTCATTACACACAACACTGATTTTATATAAAATAAGACATACTATTAAATTATTATTATTTAATATAATAGTGATCACCTAACTGTTGGAATATAAGGTATGAATAATATTAACTAAATTATGAAAATATATGGTTTAAAATTTTATATTTAATGAATTCAATAGTGACCAATTTATTAGAAATGAAAATAAATACCATTTTAAAATAAAGAAAATCTTCTTCTGAAAAACAATTTTTATGTACACAAAAATGTTTTACCTCAATAAATTAAATAAATCACTTTTAATAAATAATTTAAATTAAATTTATATATTATATATTCAATAAAAAATTTAATAGTCATCCTATTTTTTAATAGATAATATATATGAATAAATCCAATTTTATGCTTGAAAACTGTATTTTTCTAAAAAATAGTTTTGTCACTTTTTATGCAATTATTTTCAAAATAAATTTTGAAACTTCTAGAAAATTTATTTAAGAGAATAAACATCATTTTTTAAATCATAATATCAAAATTATCTTAAGATTAATTTTTAATAATTTTCTAAAAATATTATTTTTTTTATAAATAGTGAAAATACTAATTTTTAATTGAAAAATGTATTTTTGTTTATTTATAAGGTTAAATTATATTTTAAATTGGTTTTAAAGTTAAATAAGTTAAATTATATATCTATTAATCCAATTTAGGTAATTTTAATCAATTTCATGTTGAATTTGGATATAAAAACTTTGTAAACTTTTGAACATTTTCTCTTTGAAAACTCGATTTCTTGTCATGTTTATGGGATTAATTTTAAATCAAATTTTTTCACTTATTTGAATTTAATTTGGAAAAATTAATTCCATATCTGTAATAATAATTATTTAAATTATATAATAAAGTCAAATTAATTTTTTACCAAATGAAATAGTAAAAATAGTAAAAATTAATTTTCGTGGTTAAGGTAAAAATGGGTTTACCAGGAGGATAAACTAAAACGATAAGGGCTAAAATAACCTAAAAATTTATCTAAACTACATTTTATGGCTTTATTTAGACCATATAATGTATAATTATCTATAATACTCTATTATGGATCCTTTTTTCATGATAAAAACTTGGTTAAACCTTTTTCTTTTCAAAAATTATAAGTGTGCCACTCACCTCACTTATAAAAGGCCACCCCTCTCCTCTATTCATCATGGCTTAAAAACCTTTTGGTTTAGAAAATACCTACCCAAATAACTTATAAAATTCCCTAATATCATAAAATAATCCTTATTTTGGTCATAAATACATCCTTTTAAGTATTTTTTTGCAAACCTAAGGAGGTTACCTGAATAAGAGGTAATGTTCTTCAACGAGAATTTTTATTTTATTTCTTACACCACCTCCTTAAACTCTTATTAAAAAATTATTAAATAAAAGTACATAGTATATTTAATATAATAATATGTTTTTATGTTAATTCCATGGCTAAAAAACTTCCCCACTTCCATCAAATGGGTTACAAAATCATCATTCGTGTGTGCGGCGAGCTACCGTCTCATGAACCGATGTCATTCATTTTTCCATTACAACCTCTCACAGTTGGGTATAATGATGGATATAAAGTATATAAATATTATTTATAACATAATTATAAATATTTAGTAATTATATAATATATTCATTTTTACTTTTCATTCCATAGGGGATGCGATAATGTCATTCATGTGTACGGTGGACTACCACCTCACAAAGCGATGTGATTCGTTTTCACTAACGCTTTACATAGAAGATAATAAGAATAAATTTAATAAATATATATGATATAAATTTTACAATTATTATATAAATTACATATTTATAATTCTTAAAATATAATTTATCATTATTTTTTTCACCTTTTCACTCACTGAAAAATGATAATGTCGTTCGTGTATGTGTGGACTACCGCATTCATGAAGCAATGTGACTCTCTATTTTCATCACCACACCAAATGGATTATATTTATAAGTATATTTAAAGAAATAATATGGTATTTATGATATTATTACCATTATTTAAATATAAAATATTACTTACCTCCTTTCTTTAATGATTGTTGAAAAATGGAAACATTACTAATGCATACATATGGCTTACCGTCTTCATGATCGTAACATACTTTATTTCTCAAAACTGTATTTAGTGATTGGTATTAAAAGTATAATTGGTGTATAAATATTGTAATTATGTAATTATTATTATATATATTATGTAAACATTATCAAATTAATATTACCAAAAATAACAAATCAAAACATATACAAAAAACAAAGCGGTTATTACCCAAAACATGACTTTAACATGGAATTGTTGATAAATGGGTAATAAAATTACATGATTATATCATATATGGTATGATATATATAATTATGGTTCTTTAATATATTTATAATAAAATTATGTTTATTATACAGTAGTTTCAAACAAGTATGAAGGAAGACAAGACTTACAATAATGGATTTCTAGTCTCTCTTCTATTTATGGGATATAGGGGCTAATTCACCACTAATTTATTTTGTGTGGTGTATATACTTCTCCTTTTACATGTTATATCATTAATTTACTTATTTTAATGATATTTAATTCTTCATTTTATGCTATGATTTATTGTGGCTTATGATTCAAAATATTACTAAAGTGGTAAGGGATTTTCAACTCGCTTTTATTTGTTGTGAGACACATGTCATATTCACTATGTGTTTATTGTATATGGTGTATATACTTAATATGAATTTATTTTATGATTATTCTACTTAAAATTATTTTTATTTACATATCCATTTTATTATCTCTCTTTCATGGGGTTTACGGTTCAAAAGTTACCAAATCGATAAGGTATTTTTATCTCAATTTTTCTTCTTTGAGACATATGATTATGTTGTGACCATATCTTCATGTACAAGGTGTATATACAGACCATTTTACATATAATTTCATGAGTTTATTTATCTTCATTATATTTTAAGTTTCATTTAATGATATTCCTTCATGGGGATTATTTTTCAAAGTTACCAAAGTGGTAAAGATTTTATGTTACAATCTCATTATTTATCAGGATTATTTATGATTATGTTTCCAATGAAAGAATTTTATGATAAATATCTCAATAAACACATGAATTTTATTCTCCTATGGTTATTTCATGATAATACATGTTTTCCCTTCATTTTCCTCTCTTTATGTACTCAAGAGTTCAAAAATAATGTTTTTAATAAAAATCATATTTTCGGTCGAAAAACCTTTTTCTTCCAAAACCATGTTTTCTAAAAAAATAAAAAATGTATATAAAATTATTTATTATATAAACAATTTACCCATGTTTTTTACCAAAAAAAAATTAAAAATAATCTTCATGTTGTTTTCAAAAACAATGCACGTTTTTCTTTTACCAAAAATGTGAATGGAATCTTTCTGTACAACATGAATGGAATTTTCCACCATAATGACCACTATTTTATTTGAAGATTACTTTATAATTTTTCAAGGTTATTTAAGAAGGAATGTATTTTCAAAAAAAAATGTTTTAAAAAATGTTTTTAAATTGGAAAGTATATTTTCTTCAAGAAATGTTTTAAATTATTTTTAAAGCTTACTTTATAAGTTTTCATGTTTATTTTGAAAAAAAAGAATTTCTAAAATGTTTTATCTTTTAAAAAGTTATTTTCAAAGGAAAAATATCTTCCTTAAGAAACGTTCCAAGTGATTTGTCTTTCAAAATCATTTCCCATCTAATATGACACCATTTTATGTAACTTATAATTTACTAAGGATATGAACTAAGGAAACCATTCTTATTCACTCTCTGAATGGTTTATGATGACAAGATGTTTATGAAACCCATTTCTCTTCCATGGGTTATACCATGAAAAAATGCTTATGAAACCCATTTATTTTTCCACAGGTTATTATTTTATGTGATTATGAAATAATTATGAAGCTTTTCTTTTTTCAATAGGCTATAATATTATGAAATATTTATGAAACCCATATCTTTTCCATGGGTTTTGTTATGATGAAATGATAAAATTATTATGAAACCTGTTTCTTTTCTATGGATTTTTCTATGATGAAATGTTATATGAAATCCATTTATTTTTATGGGTTATGATATAATGAATATTCCATGATATTGTGGCACATAAATGTATAGATTATGTGATAGTTGGGATATATATCTCCCTTAGATGCATTGGGTAATGATTAATATTATATGAGCCTAAAGAGTACACGGTAGGTTTTCCCAAGACCAAAAGAGGGTACATGGGAGGTCATCCCAAGACTGAAGTAGGTACAAGGTTGGTTATCTCAATAATAACATGCTATGAATATATTGGTGGGTATCCTTGACATAATATTTTCTATAATTATTTATATACCATAAATATATGTCTTCTGACAATATTATACTCTCATGGATCATGTTCTTTGATTCTATTATTATTCATATCTTATGAACTTCCATAATTTTTACCATAACTCAATATTATTATCTTTGATATGTAAGGAATGGTTTTAATATGTCATAATCATGTTCTCATACCCTTATGCTCATTTTATGCTTATATATCTCCCTTTTTTACCCTTGTTGAGAATATGAGATCACCCTTTCCAATGTTTCCTTTCCCCGGGTTATAATGAAAGGTTTTAAATATGATTACTAAAGGGGAAGATATTTATGGGATACATTGAAGATATTTAATGAATTAAGAGTATTATATTCTAAGTTTCCAAAGGTACTAAACTATTACGGTCCTTAGGTGTGTGTTTGTGTAATGTAATGAATATTCATCTATAAAGATATAATATCCATGTATAAGAAGCCTGGGTTATTATACAATAACATTTAATGAAATATTTTATGCGTTTCCTTTTTCAAAATATTTCAGAAACACTAGTTTTAAGTACAATATTTTAAACTAGGATTTGTAACACTTTTATGAAAATCCAATATACTAGAATATCTCACTTCCCTTTTAAAACCATACAATGCTTGAAACGATGTAACTCCCCAACCTGACCCATTGGCTTGGGAAGGACCAAAGTGACACTAACCTTAGGTTACATCCTATGGATACCAAAGGATAAAAATAAATTTCAAGGGATTGACCAAACCATGGGGGTAATTTTCTCTTACATAGATAACAACCTACAATAGACAACTCAATATAAAAATATAGACATGGTGCATGATATAAACCAATAAAAGAACAAAAATATAATAAAACCATAATCATAATCAGAGTCATTGTAGTAAAAAAACACCAATTATTCTACATCAACAAAAGAATAAAAGATAATAAAAGAAACCAAGAGCCAATGTGGCTTCATAATCCACTCTCCTATAACTCATCTCCAAGATCCAACTCCAAAACAGCAAGATTGTAGCGTCACGATACTCCACTAGTAAAGTATGAAACCTGACCCTTACTTGTATCAAGGAAAAAATGTCAACATATACCTTGTGATTCATATGTATAGAGTAAGTATATAGAATTAGTAGTAAATATCCACGACTTATTACACATGTCACTAGAAAATGAAAAAGTTACCTAACATTTAATATAAAACAGAAGTGCATAATGTAAACTAGTTATAAATGATATACATATACAAAATTAGTGATAAAACTCACACCATAAAGGTTTATAATTTCATGAACACATACCCATGAAACTTACACCCCCAACGCATTTCTTATAAAATTAGGTACACTAGACATCCCACACTCATGAGTGGTACTCGTCCCTATAGACCCAAGTCGCTGCTTGGTGGTAAATTATCTTGACCCAAAATTGGACCCTTGACCAAGTCTATCCTGAATTATCCCTTTCCATACTAATCATAAACTCACATACTCATTTCTATACAAATTTATCATATCCAAAATTGTTTTTTAAAACAATTTTTCCTTTAATAGTTTCATCGAATTCATTATGGGATAATCCTACAACCCAAAGTTTCAAATCCATAAAATAAAAAAGAAACATCATTGTATTTTTATTGATAAATCACAATGGTTGTTTTTGGAAACCAAGCCTTCAATTTATAGGAAAAATATAGATAGGAAAATCCACCTACCTCTAAAGTGTTATATATGAAGAATCAATCCACAATTCATAGATTCGGGCTCCCCTTTTTATTCCTTCAATGAATTCCAAGATGATTTTATCAAAACAAGACCTCGAATAAATATCTAGGCATGAAAACCCCAGTCTAGGGTTCCTCCCATAGAAAAACAAGGATATTACAAAGGATAAGAAGAACTAGAATTCCTTACCTTTGATTCACTAGGTCCAACACTCAAATATTTGTTGTAACAAGTCTCTATAAGAAATAGTATCACCAAAATCACCTAGAGAAATCTTGAAGTTCAAGGGGAAAATAAGGAATACTAATTAGAATTGAATGGGTGACAGAATTAATAAACTAGATGGATCTAGAATCACTCATAATGTGAAATAGGAGTTCACCCTGTGAATCCTCTATTCCCACATATATTGAAATTTAATTCACCTCAAATTTATGAGACCCAAAAAAATTTCATGACCTGAATAGAATTCACATTAAATGACCATAAATTATCCACATCAGGAATATTCATTCCCACTATGAATTTTCTTGTGCACCTAGATTCTATCTCTTATGGTTCTTCCTCCTCCACACAATTCTAGTGATCTAAACTAACCATCTATAACTTAAAATAAATATCATAAAATGTAATTTACCTCAAACTACAGGTGTCACATTCTCTCCACCATTGATCTTTCCACCCTCAAAAAGCTTGAGGCTATCGGTGCTTCGGAAAAGTTTTATCCATGTCTTTATCAAATGATGCTTCTATTCCTAACTCTATACCTATATTTGACCATGTTTCCATAATACCCACACTAGTGATATCTATATTTCATGAAAGATCTTATTTTCTTGTCTATAATGTGAATTATAATGTTAATAAATGTCACATTAGGATCAAGAGTCACATAACCTCAACCAATTACATTTTCAGTACTGGGTAATTAATTATTTAATTAAAAGACGTGAAAAAAATAATAAATCAAATTGAAACTATGTAGTAGATCTAGTCTGTAAGTAACTTTACTAATCTATTTAATAATTAAAAAACTGAAAAAATACTAAGGAGCCAACATTACTTGATTACCTAAATGAAAATTCCTCAACCTCGGTAAAACATGTAAGAATAAATTCTCAACAACATCAAAAGATAGAGACAAATGATGATGATCTACATCATATTTCTGATGACTCTAGGTTTTCACCATCCTTTTCTTGATCAGATTTATCTTCTCAATAGTCTCATGCATGAGGATTTTTCCAATCGGTGAATTTTCCATAGTCTCAATCCAAAAAAGTGGGTAATGGTATAGATAGTGATACAATGCCTCGTGAATTTCCATATATATCATGGCTTGATAACTATTTTAATAGGATAACTCCACCAAGTGAAAATGCTCTTCTCATTAACTACCAATGTGTATTACACAATCACTGAGAATATCCTCCAACATCTGAATCATATGCTCTAACTTTCCATTTATTTAGGGATGATATCCCATGTTCATGGTCAACTTGGTTCCAAGGACCAATTTAAAGGATGTCTAAAACCATGAGGTGAATTGAGGGTCTCATTTGGAGATGACAGAAATTGGTACCCATACAATTTGACCACTTCCTAGATATAGATATTTTCCAACTCATCCACAATGTTCTTCTACTAGATTAGATTTAAGTGTGCCGACTTTATGAGTTAGTCCACTATCATCCAAATTGTATCATGATTTCAAACTATTCTAGGTAGACTAGTGAAAAAGTCCATAGAAATGTGATCCTATTTCCATACGAGTATAGGAAATGATTTCATCATATAGTTTGGACATTGATGTTTAGCCTTCACCTACTAAAAATTAATTGATTTTGAAATAATTTAGTCACATTTATTTTCATACCTTTACACTAGAAATTATCATTAATTACCCTATAAATTTTCTAGTTACCTAAGTGGATTTACCATTTTTAATAGTGATTAGAATAAATCAATTAGTCTTGTAAATATAGAGTAAATGTGATATGATCTCAAATTGCATCACCAAATTTTCATCTATTGCTTGTTCCTTCATGGTCTCCACACCATTGAGGTTCTTACTCACTGTAAGATAGTTAGAGTTTGTATTTTGATCATCTTTGACTAGTTTAACCAAGTATAGAATAAGAGTAAATAGAAAAAAAAGACAATAACATCATCCTAATCAGCACATTATAAGTGCATATCAACATTTATTTCCATCAATTACTATTGGTCGTAGGCCTCTCAGACAACTTGATTATATAACTTTTGACTTAATACATCATCCACTGAATTTCCTTTCCATGGTATACACACTAAATAAAAGTAAAACATCTACAGATATTCCATCCATCATCATCGTCTCATGTTCAAGTCCCACTATGAAAATATATTTTTTAGGATTTTATGAACTATGAACACAGTGAACTTTTCACTAAAGATATTGTAATGCCATATTTTTAAGGAATAAACCACTAAATATAGTTTTTAATCATGGTTTGGATAGTTATTCTAATATATCCTTAGTTTTAATGATCCATAAGCTATTATGTGATATCTCTTCATGAGAACACAACCCAATCCAAACCTAGAAGCATCACAAAAGATAACATATCCCGCATATGGTTATTTAAATATAAAGATATATTATGAAGTAATTAGGGCCATTATTTTCTCTAAGGACTTTTAATAATCACTTCTCTAGTATAATGAAATTACATTTCTTATCAATGCAGTCATGGGAGATGTGAGACTTGAAAATATTGAAAAAAATATATGATAATACCATACTAATCTGAGGAAGTTGTGTATCTCAAAGATATTATTAGGTGGTTTCCAAGAAATGAATACCTCAATTTTATCAGGTTCAACTAATATACCATTTTTTGATATTATGTGACCGAGGAAGTGAAATTCTTATACCTAGAAGTCACAATTTGAAATTTTGGTAAAAATAAGATGGTCTTTCCATCATGATTTTCAAGTTACTTTCATGGTCATATTTTGTGTGAGAATACACTAAAATTTCATCCATGAATACCATAATTAAATAATCAAGGTATCTATAAAAGATATGATTCATCGATTTCATAAATACTACTAGTTAATTAGTAAGGCTAAAGGTAATGAATAAGTATTCATAGTTTCATAATGGCTTTTAAAATTTATCTTTAGAATATCCTCTTTTCTAACCTAGAGTTGTTGATACCCCGCTTATAGATCTTTTTTTGAGAACCATTTTCTTCCCTTTAACTAATCAAACATATCATCAATTTTAAGAAGAGGATATTGATTATTTTGTATAACTTGGTTTAGATTATGATAACCAATACAGGGTTGGGGTTTATTATCCACTTTCTTAATGAAAATAACTAGAGTGGACCAAGGTGACATACTTGGTATTATGGATCACTTTCATTAAAACTCCTATAGTTAGACCTTTAATTTTTTTAATTATATTGGTGTCATTCTATATGATGGGATAAAAATACGATTAATTTCTGTGATTAGGTCAATATAATATTATACTTCCCTTTTATGTGGTAAAATAGAGAAATTATTTAAAAGATATCAGTGTTTCGATCTAATATGGTAGGAAAATATATATGTTTAACCACGTCAATATATCCCAAGATGATCACTACCAATTGATACAATATGGTCTCAACCAATGTTACTAAAGTTTCTAATCTATCTATATTCACATCACATTATTTTTTTCTTTATTAACCAAGGAATAGTTTTTGATTTTGTTCTTATTCCCTACATTGGAGTTCCCACCTGTGTCTGAGAGGGAAAATGTGTTCTCTCCACCAATGTTCTTAGAAATGTATTTATATGCCACTAGAGACTTGTTCATAATGTCTATGTGGTCCTCGATGTATAAAATTTCCACTCAGGAAATAATGTAAGATCGTTATATTACTTCAATCATTCTATCCTTAAATGATTCATTGGCTTCCAATTCTAGTGAAAAAATGAGCAAGTTATGTAAAATGGTATATGTGTTCTATAAATTAAAATTTTTCATTCTTTAGTTAGAATAAGTCCATTGTTCATGAAATTTATAAGTAATGCGGGTAGAATAATTTATTAAAACAAATACTCAAATCCATCCCAAGTGAGGCCTTGGTAAACTTTAGCTTTAATTTTTAGGTCCCACTATTTTCATGTCAGATCCTCAAGCATATAAACAGTGTGATTCACTTTTATTTTAGTTGGGGATCCCAAGAAATCAAATATTTTATTCATCTTCCCAATTCATACTTCCACTTTATCAGGTCCCAATTCACCCAAAAAAATGGTTTCTTCCTTTATAATTTGATTGGGTTGTATACATGACATGGTTTCTCATGTTGATTTCCTTTTTTGATAGTTTGTAAATATTTCAAAATGATTTTAACCAGCTGTTAGTTCACCTGTGGTTCTAGTTGAACCACGTTCAAAGTAGTATCCTATTATTGGTTGTTAGGTCTCTTTACAAGTTTCATATTATCTATAATCATAGAAAAATGTAACTCAGTCATACTTAAAACTTAAATCACATGTTCTTTTCCATGTACCAAAACATAACAAGAAACATCATAAAATATCATGTGAATGATGCACTCCTAGTGGGAAGTCTAACGCTAATGCATGATACAAGAATATCATCAGCTAAACCTATGATGATGAGGTGACAACATTCCTAAAAATGTTTGAAAACACTTATGTATTTTAACTACCTTGGAAATTTTAATTTTAGTATAAAGAGGTTAGTTTTGTCTTTTTATACTTACATTTAAAGTTTTGAAACATCCTATATTCATGCCTAACATCCCGACTGATAGACCATGCCAAACTGATACCAATTATAATTCCCAAACCCAAACCATTGGATTAGGAAGTACTAGAGTTCCACTAACCATGGGTGGCATCCCCTAGAGACTGAAGTCTAGCAATAAAAGTCATGGGATTGACCAAATAATGTGGGACTATTTTTCTTACATAGATAACAACCTGTAATAAACAAATCAATAAAAAAATAGATGTGATTCATGATGTAAACCAAAAAACACCAAATATTTAATAAAATTATATTCATGTGAGATATACACTTGACATGGCTTGTCAGGTTGATTTTCTTTTTTTTATATCTTGGAATTCTTTGGACCAGCTCTTGGATCACCTGTAGTTCTAGCAGAACCATGTTCTTTGAAACATCCTCTTATTAGTTATTGGGTATTTTTACTGGGGAAATATTATCTATATTCATAGTAAAATACCACTTAGTCATACTTAAAACTTTAATTACATGTCTTTTTCTACTTACCAAAACATAATAAGAATCATTACAAAACATCACATGAATGATGCAGCTCTAGTGGGAAGTCTGATACTAATTCATTACATTGGAATCTCATTGGATAAACCCACGATGATGAGGTGACGACATTCCAAAGAGTGTTTGAAAACACTTGCATACTCAAATTTTTCTAATAACTTGAATTTTAGTATAAATAGGTTATTTATGTATTTTTATACTTAAATTTCAAGTATCGAACATTTTATATCCACACATACCATCCTGACTAATAGACCATACTAAAATGATAAAAATTATAACACCATAACCCAACCCATTAGTTTAGTAAGAACTGAAGTGTAACATCCCCACCCAACCCATTTTCTTGGACTGAGTCAGAGGTACTACAAACCTTAGGTGACATTACTCAGATACTAAAAGTTTCCAAAGGTTTAAACACAAAATACATGGGGGAATGGTTTACCCTTTTTATGAAAGAACTCAACACACACATAACATGACTAAAATAAGTAAACTAGATACATCTATATTACTGATTCATACACCAAAACTCAATAATAATAAATAATGAATCAAAGACCAAAATCAGAGTAATAGGGGAACATTGTAAAAGAAATAATACTAAAACTCCAAAATAATAAAAGACTTGGGCACCAAGGTGAAACCACTCCATAAAAATATATAGGCACTCCATATCTCCAACTCTACCAACCATGACTATGAAATCAAGTATCCCTACTAGAGAAGTAATAAATCGAGCTCTTTCCTGTATAATGGAAAACAACATCTGCATATGAACCAAAGTGAATATACAGGGGGTCAGTAATAAAACCTAGTAGGAAACTTCCAAGATACTTTTACCACATGCCACTAAGACCAAAAATAGGTTATCTCACATATGTATAAAATATAAAAGATTAAAAACTAAATTAGATAAATAGTTTTTATAATGACCAATAAAGCAGAGGAAAAGGTTTTCCAAAATATCATAACCAAATAAGATTTTTCCTTTCAATAGAAGAAGTAATTCATTAGTTTTAATTTGGAATAATCATCCATGTTCTCACATGCACACACCCATGAATTACAAGTGGCATCCCTATTCTCATGAGCAATGATACGTCCTCCACTAAGATGGAAATTGGTAGAAATCCTCCATGTGCCTTTCTAGTCTGCACTAAGAACCAAGTCTATTCCAAAAAGGCCTCATACGATACAAGTCCTGAACACACACCAACCATGTGAATTTCTAGTAATCTCCCTAAAATTATTTATACTAAGAAAAATTCTTAGAGAATATTTCATTTAAGAAACCCCTTTTTAATCAATTAATCAAACATGTTGTGAGTGACACCCACAACCCTATTTCAAAATCAAACTAGTATGAGAAAAACCCAGTGGAGTTTTAATAGGGTAAATTCATTCAAAATAATAAGATATTTATTAAAGAAATCTAGGAGCCTTTTCATTATAATAAAAGTGGAAATAGGTAAAAAACACCTACCTTGGGTTTTTTCTAGTGCAACCAATCCCTAAATAATCTATAGATCTAGAATCTTTATTTCATTCCTATAATAAATCACAATAATATCTCATTAAAACTTTTACACTCAAATAGATTCTTCCATGTAAGCCTCAATAAATAGTTCTATATAAGATAAAATAAGAATATCTAACATGGATGGGAATAATGGGGTTCTTACCTTTGATTCCCATGATCAACTGCTCAAATAATTATTGAATTTAGAGTCTATAGATCAAATATCACCAAAAATTTACCAAGGGAGCCCTATAAATTGATATCCCAGGTAAATAGAGTAAGAATTAGACTTTTCATGTGAGTTTCGGTTTAAAAAATTAATTCACATACAATTAAAATCATTTCACATGGTTAATATTCAAATGTTGACAAACCATGTGCTAACCATGTGAATCGGCTCTATCTAGAAATTTTTCAATTCACACGGTTTTTCTAAACAATACGCCTACCCAGTAACTCCTCAAACCACTCACACATTTTCCTGGAGACTTCACATGGTTTCTATTAACCATGATCAAATCATTATCCTCAAAAAAGAAATCCAAAACCTTTTGAAACTTCTAGAATATTTCCAAGACTTAAACCAAACATTACCTAAATTAAATAAGCCATAAAAGTAGGTAAATACCTCAAATGAGGGGTGATACATTCTCCCCACCATTGGGATTTTCATCCTCAGAAAACGATGATAGGTTTGGCCACTACACCTACATGAACTTCTCTTGTTCCCTATTCTCTTATTGAACATTACTATGCTACCATAGAATTCATACTAAAGGTATAATTTTTCCTTATAGGATATTCTATTTTTATCCAAAATCTAAACTATGTGATTGATAAAACATACATCTAGATCAAGAGTAACATGGTCCCAACTAATCATTTGATTGGGATCTGGGTGATAATTTTTTAGTTAAGATACATGAAATACATTATGAAAAACACTAAAATCCTACGGTAAGATTAATGTATACATGATTTTTTCAATCCATTAAAAAATATCAAACATTCTAAAATACCATGGAGAAAACTTATATTTCATTATATAACATAGATGATTGTGTCTTCGTGACACCTTTAAGAAGATGCAGTCACTCACACTAAAAGATAATGGTCAATGACAGTGTTCTGCATGTGATTTCTTTTGGTTCTAAGTCACGGTCTTCTACTTCTGGATCATATTGACTTTTTCTATAGTCTCATGGAAAAGGATAGGTCTAATAAGTGATGTTTCCATTATGTTTACCTAATATAGTATAGAATGATAGGGATGGACATATAATGCCTCAGACTGAATCATATGTATCATCGCTTGGTAGCTATTATTATAGGAGAATTCCACCAAAGTCATATGATCTTTCCATGAGCTACCAAAATCAATGACACAAGCTATAAGCATATCTTATAATGTATGAATCATTTATTATAACTTCCCATCTGTTTGAGGATGATATTTCATGCTCATAGTCAACTGATTTTTGACATCCTATTGCAATGATTTCCAAAATCGAGAAGTAAATCAAGGATCTCTATTAGAGAAAATCAAAAATGGTACTCTATGAAACTTGACCACTTCTCAAATATAAAAATTTTCCAAATAATTCATTGTATTGGAACCTCTTATTGGTAGAAAGTGTGATGAATTTGTGATTTGATCCACAATCACCCAAATAGAATTGTAATTTTAAATAATCCTCAATAAACCTGTGAAAAAGTCTGTGGAAATTTAATCCCACTTCCATGCAATTATAAGCATAGATTGTGTCATACCAACCAGTCATTGATGTTTATACTTTACATATTAACAAGTTAGATATTTCATAACATAATCTGTAATATTTCATTTCTTTCCTGACCACTACAAATGATCTTTAATCACCTTGAACATTTTCTAGATACCTGGATGAGTAGACCATTTCAAATGGTGATACACCAAAAGGAATTATTCTTAAAAAGACTAAGGGACCAAAATTCCATTATGAAAGTATAAAAATGGGTATATATCCTCTGTCCAACCATTAGAAGTCTCACCACCATTTAGTTTTGACCTAATTGTGATACAATTAGGATATGATATATGAGGATCATTTATATAATTCAACCAGTCGGGAACAAGAATAACTGGGAAGAAAATTACATTCTCAATATTTTTAGGACAATTCAGATGAATTTTATCAATAATTCTCATCATCTTCTATTGGTCACAAGCTTCCCTAACCACTTGGATATATATTTTTTGACTCAATGAATCTTCCACATAATTCCATTTACCAAGTGTGTGTACCTAGTTGAAATCAAATATATAGAGTTGAATCATCCTTATTTTTTTCCTCAAGTTAAAGTGACACTAAGAAAAATTGTATTTAAAATTCTTATCATCAGTCAAGACTATGAACCATTATCCAAAGAGGGAGTAACATTGGGTTTTTTTTTTTGAATAGACAACTTCAATTAATTCCAGATCATGAATCGGTTAATTCTTCTCATGAATTTGAAAGTACCTTGAACCATAGGCCACAACATGATATCCCTATATGATAATACAATAAAGAATAGATCAAGATGCATGAAAATATATGTCACACCCAGACTTTGACTCAAGGTACGACTTTAATTTTAAATTTTTATTACATGAGTTAATTGCCTATTTTCTTCCATTGGTTGGTTGTAGTGCAGGGTCAACCCGATGTGGGTTGTCCGTCATGGCACCAGTGAGTGCTCGTTGGCCTTACCTCACTCGGAGCGTGGGCAAGGCACGGGCAAAGCCGTGCGACTTCGCCGGTTAACGCGTGGTGCCCGATGCGCAAACGTTAAATAACCGGATAAAATTTATTATGGTTTTCTTGGTTAATATTTTATTATTATTATTATATTATTGTTATTATTATTATTAGTAAACCCTCTTTATTTTATTTTATTCTATTTTATTTTATTTTATTATCTTTCTATCTTTATTCAATTTTATTTATTTATTTATTTACATTAACTATTTTATTTATTTTTTATTTTTTTCTCTCCCTTCTAATCCCTACCCTAGCTGCCACCCCCCCCCCTTTACTTCTCCTTTCTTTTCTTCCTAACCTTTCTTCTCCCCCATGTTTTTCTCCTCTCCTTTTCTTCTCCTTATCTCCCTCCTTTCTCCTTCTCTCTCTCCCTTCTCTTCCTCCCACGCACATCCCCTTCTCCTCCTCCCTCCATCGGCCACCCCTCCCTCTTCCCCTCTTCACTTCCCTGCTCGGCCGCCCCTCCCTCTTCCCCTCTTCTCTTCCCTGCTCGGCCACCCCTCCCTCTTCCCCTTTTCTCTTCCTCACGTAGCCACCTCCCTCTTCCCCTCTCTCAGTCGGCTGCCAAGCCTCCCTCATACTCTTGCCGAACCGACCAGTTGGCTCCCCCTTCTCCACCTTCCTCTCGCCAACCTCCATCCCAGACAGCCGCCCCGCACCCCCACTCGCGCCCATCGGACAGCCGCCCCGCACCTCCGCTCGCACCCGCCGAACAGCCACCACGTCTCCCCTCGGTTTTCATTCCAACGATTCCTGTGGTTAGGGGTTTGGTTTTAATTTATTTAATTATTTTTTATTTATTTAATTTTTAATTATTTTATTGCATTTTTTTAAGTGTTAATCAATTTATTTTATTATTATTAAATTTGTTTAGTTTTTAATCAATTTATTTAATTGAATTTGTTTAATTTTTAATTAATTTATTTAATTATTATTAAATTTGTTCAAATGTTAATTAAATTATTTTGTTGCTAATGTTTTTTTTATGGACCGCTAATGTTTTACTGGGTTGGCATTGAGGTTACTTGGTCTACTATTTTAGGACATTTTTTGACGGATTTGTGTGGTGCGACCGTTGCACAGCAGGAGTGTTGCGTTGTATCACTTTTTTGTACCTACTTTGAGGTAGGTGGTTTCACATGCTTTGGTTATCTGATCAATTAGTCTGCTGGTTTAATTAAATTAATGTTTCTTTTATTTAATTGCTGATGTGAGTTATTGCTTTTGGTTGGTAGAATTTGGTGTTTTATTTTTATCAGTGGCATGTTTAGGTTGTCTGGTTTCTACTGTGTTGAGCATTTAGTTTTTGAAAAAATGCAGCAGTTGAAATTTGATTCCTGATATAGTCTTAGTGTGCGTTCAAGTGAGTTTCGGCACTGATGATTGTGTTGTTTTATTTTCATTAAAACTACTAAACCAATTTTTCAAATGTTTGATAAATTTTAGTTTGGTTCTTGGAATTGTGTATTTTATTGGACTGTGTAGTTCTTGCACGTTTTGTTCTATTTCTGAGGATATATGTTGTGTGTAATACCTTTAATGGTTATTTGTTTATTCATTTATATGGAATGTGTAAGTGTGATAGTTGACTTATTTGGAATCCTAGGTGTATGGTGTTTGAATTAGTTGACATCTAGGTGTGTTGTGTCTTGACCTTGATGAGTAGGGTGAACTTTGAACGTTGAGCACAAAAGGGGAAGCCTGGGTACTAGGTGGGCGGACTAAACTAGCGTTCTAGTGATTCAGGAGTGGCCCCGGCCCAGTTTCACTTAGCTGGATTGACACTTACAACACTAACTAAACCTTGGATGATGACTGGAGACCACTAGGTTATGTAGGTGTTTCCCTACTAGTGGATCGTGCACGGGAACATATGATATGGATTATTTGGTACACCGAGACGTGAGGTTCTAGGGCCCCACACAGCTTTAGTCCCTTTAGGTCCTCTCCCACTTTTGTTGCTCCTGTGCGATTATATACTCATCACTAGTTATTTGTGTGGATTCTGTGGTGTAAAAAGGGAATAATGTTTTCATTTTCTTTTAGTACCAAAAACCATGTTCCCTATTTAAAACTGTCTTTATTTAAAAACTGTTTTCATTAAATTGTTAGTGAATTTATTTATTTTCTATAATTTAAACCTGAAAACTATTTTGGTCACCTAACCTTTACATGAGGAATATTTTCTCTGGTTCCAACCTATTGACATATTGCTCACACCCTACTTACACCCTTGGGTGTAAGTAGATCTGATTATGTATGATGTAGGGAAAGGTAAAGGTTTTGAGAGTAGTGGTCCGTGTTGTTAGCTGCTTCTTCTGAATTGGCATTGGTGGTGAAGGTCGGATAGTGGTATCCCTCCATCAGGTGATGGTTGCTGACTTGGTTTTTGGTCACCCCTTTTGGAGTTAGTTTTGGTTGGTTTGTAGTTGTTTTTGATACTCACTTTTGTTGTTTAAAGACTTGTGTTGCAACGTTGTTTTTTAGTTCAGTTTACTTGTGGTATTTCCTGGTTGTTTATACAGGTAAATCGTTCCCAAAATTTCAATTTGATACCCGGGCACTTGTGCCAGCCCATGGGGATCGAGAATGCCCTTCGGGCCCTTCCACAGGCTGGGACGGGCATCGGGTTGATGGAGACCCGATTCGGTTCCTGAGAAAATGGTATCAAAGGAGTTTTATCTCTTTGTTTATGTTATTTGGGATGAGTCTGGATAATCATGAGTTAGAATTTTCAGGGCTCAGAATTCTAGTTGCGAGTAGGGTGCCTGGACAGCATGCCTCATGACAGACACCGACTCACCATGGGATGTCAGGATGCTTGTTTCACTTCTTTTCTAAGTGGGAAGTACAGGCTGCAGACTGTGCATGGACACCAGGCAGAAAAGTAGAGTTTTGACACAATGTTATTTTTGAAAGTTTGGTTGACTGATGATTATTTATCTTACTGAAAATTTGTTTTCTCTTGAGATATGATATATTTATGGTGTTATTTTATGACTGTTGCTCCTTGCAGTAAGATGCCTCCCCGGAGAGCTCCCATACACCCACAGGAGGAATCCGGAGAGAGTTCTCTCGCACCGCTTGATCAGAGCTTGGTAGAGGCCATGGTCCGAGCTATTCAGGCTTTAGGACAAGGGGTGACTTCTGCCCCCTCCCCTATTCTATCTAGAGTGGATCAATATAGTGCCAAGAAGGATAGAGCTTAGGAGTTTCTGAGGAATAAACCTTATTCTTTCCGAGGTAGTTCAGAACCTCAAGAGGCAAAGGAATGTATTGAAAAGATTGAATGCATGTTCGAATTCCTTGACATGCCTGAGGAAGTCAGGGTAAAGTGTGCCACTTTCCAGATAGAGGGTTTCAGTCTCAAATGGTGGGAATCAGTGATTCAGGCTGGGAAACATGAGCATATGAGTTGGAAAGATTTCAAACTTATCTTCAACGAGCATTGCTGTCTAGATTTCCAGGCCTATGCTAGATCTCGAGAGTTCATGGATCTTTCACAAGGGAATTAGACAATGATGGAGTATGCCAACCACTTCGCTGAGCTAGTGCGGTACGCACCTGATATCGTTTCAAGTGAATACTTAAAATCTCGGAAGTTTGAGAAGGGACTTCGACCAGAAATCCACTCTCATGTTTTCTTATTCAAGTTGGGGACTTATTCCGAGGTGTTCGATCGTGCTTTCATGGTTGAGATTGAACAGAGAGGAAAGTTGGGGTTTTCTGGATCAGTGTCAGGTTTTGGTAGCGGCAGTTCTTCAGAGAAGAAGATGAATCATGATGAGCAGTGGAAGAAGAGTGGTGGTAGCTCAGGCCATCCCTCTGAGTAGACTTCATCTGGGGCTTCTGATACGAGGTTCTTTGTGTGCCATCAGTGCGGAAGGGCAGGGAACATCTTATCTATGTGTCCCACCCCTCCCAGGCCTTACTACTGGTGTGGGATCATGGGGCATGTACAGTGATTTTGCAGAGTGACGCACCCTCACCAGAGTGGGACTGGATTTGTGGCTTCTAGGGGAGTATCAGTGCAGTCAGAGCCAACCAAGACACTGGGATCTCGGTTCGGTGGATGTGGTGGTAGGACCAGATCGTCTTCAGGGTAGAGCCAGATTAGGGAAGATCCACAGGCGAGCAGTCGTTCTCAGGCAGGGACCAGGCATCTGCATGTTGTGGATCATGCACCAGTGGGATATGACGCAGGGCCTTCGACTGTTTGAGGTACCATTCTGATTGCATCTTCTATAGATGCAATTTTATTTAATATTGGTGCCTCATTTTCTTTTATATCTACCCGTCTTGTGAACTTGTTGAGCCTTCCAACCGAGCTTTTATCTGTTTCAATGGAGTTATTGACACCACTGGTTAAGAAAAAGGAGCAGGATATTAGGTGCCCGTCGTGCACACTCTCTGTGTAAGAAGTCGAGATGGAGTGGGATTTCTTGGTCCTTGATATAGACCTATTCAATGTGATCCTCAACATGGACTGGTTGGTGTACTTTCAAGAACATTTTGATTGCTATCGGCGCTGAGTTAACTTTATGGAACCAGATGGGAGACCTCGGTTATTTCATGGGGAATGGGATCCTCGGTCGGGTCACACGGGACCTCCACTCCTTGAGTTTGGGAATCTTTCTTATCATTTTTCTTCGCTCACACTGGAGGACAAGGGTGGTGTTTCTCAGGGTGGGTTACCTCATGTAGTGGATGAGTTCCCAGAGGTCTTCCCAGATGATTTTTCAGGCTTACCCCCAGAGCAGGACGTGGAGTTCTCAATTGAGTTGGAGTCAGGAACATAGCCTATATCTCTTCCCTAATATCACATGTCCCCCACCAAATTGAGGGAATTAAAGATACAGCTGGACGATTTGGAATCCAAAGGATTCATTCACCCGAGCATCTCTCCTTGGGCCGCCCCAGTTTTACTCACGAAGAAAGCTGATAGAACCCTACGGTTGTGCATCGATTACCGGAAATTGAATAAGGTGACCATCAAGAATAAATACCCTTTGCCTCGGATTGACGATTTTTTCGACCAGCTGAAGGGGAAAAGTAGTTCTCTAAGATCGATTTTCATTCGGGATACCACCAGCTCAGGGTGAGAGAAGTAGATATCCCGAAGACGACTTTCCAAAGCAGGTATGGTCACTTCGAGTACTTGGTCATGCCTTTCGGATTGATGAATGCTCCGGCAGTTTTCATGGAACTAATGAATAGGGTGTTCCACCAATATCTCGACTCATTTTTCATGGTATTTGTGGATGACATCATGGTTTATTTGAGATCTGAGGATGATCATGAGCATCACTTGCATATTGTTTTGGGAACTTTGAGGGACCATCGCCTATATTCCAAACTCTCAAAGTGCACATTCTGGATCAGGGAAGTAAAGTTTCTAGGGCATGTCGTCTCAGAACAATGGGTTTCGGTGGATCCTGAGAAGATCAGGGCAGTTATGTCGTAGGAGCAGCCGAGGAATGTGTTTGAGATCAGGAGTTTTCTGGGCATGTTAGGCTATTACATGCGTTTTGTTCGGGACTTCTCGTGGCTCACCTCCCCCATGACTGCACTCACCCGGAAAGGGGTGAAGTTTTAGTGGATCCCACAGTGTCAAGCATCCTTTGAGGAGTTGAAGCGGTGGTTGACCACCGCACCTGTGTTGACCTTACTGGAATCTAGAAAGGTCTATGTGGTTTGTTGTGATGCTTCAGGTATGGGCCTTGGGTGTGTGCTCATGCAGGATGACCAAGTGGTGGCTTATGGTTCTCGCCAGCTCCGGCCGCATGAGAATAATTATCTGACTCACGACTTAGAGTTGGAAGCAGTGATGAACGCCCTAAAGACTTGGTGTCACTACCTCTTTGGGGAGAAATTTGTGGTCTATTCTAACCATAAGAGCCTAGCCTACATTTTATCTCAAAAGGATCTGAATCTAAGGTAGCGTCGCTGGATCGAGTACCTGAAGGGTTTTGACTTTGATATTGTCTATACCCCAGTAAAGGGTAATTTGGTGGTCGACGCTTTGAGCAGGAAAGTACCAGTTCAGGAGTTGAGGAAGTCCAACGATGAGTGGACCTTGATGGGGATCTTCACCCAGATTCACTTGGAGAGTAGAGAGCACAGTGGAGGTACTTTCTTGGCTAGCATTCAGTTGACTACCGCTCTTCTGGAGTTGATCCAGTGGGAACATCCCGGTGATGAGTTGTGTTAGAGATCCATGCATTTTCTTCATGGTGTGGAGACTCCTTCTGATTGGTCTTTGTCTCCTGAGAGGATCTTGTGCTTCAAGGGCCGTGTTGTGGTGTCGTTGTATCTGCGGAAGGTGGTGATGAAGGATAGCCACCATTCTTAGTGGTTCGTCCATCCTGGTACCACCAAGATGTATTATGATGTTCGTCATCAGTTCTGGTGGATAGGTATGAGATGGGACATAGCTGACTTTGTGTCGAGGTGCTACACTTGTCAGCAGGTGAAAGCAGAGCATCATAGGCTATCTAGGTTGCTTCAAACACTACCCATTCCTACCTAGAAGTGGGACGAGGCCTCCATGGACTTCATCATTGGCTTTCCTCGGACACCTTGGGGGAGGAATGCTATTTGGGTAGTGATTGATCGTTTGACAAAGTCAGTGCACTTTATCTCGATCAGAGATACAGCGATGGTAGATGAGATGGGCCACTTGTATGTTCAGGAGGTGGTCAGACTTCATGGTGTGACGTCGGTAGTTGTTTCTAATAGAGACCCATGCTTTACCTCTCGGTTTTGGGGAGGCCTCCATAAGGATTTGGGGTCGCAGATTAAGATGATCACGGCATACCACCCTCAGACGGATGGCCAGACGGAGCAGGCGAATCAGATTTTGGAAGACATGCTCCGAGCCTGTGTGTTAGATTTCGGAGGTTCTTGGGATAACTATTTGGGATTGGTCAAGTTTTCTTATAATAACAATTACCAGTATTCCATCAGAATGGTACCCTTTGAGGCGCTCTATGGTCGGTCTTTTCGGTCTCCTTTGTGTTGGGCTGAGGTAGGTGAGACCTCACTCTTGGGACCGAGCCTTGTTCAAGAGACATCTGAGAAGGTCATGCTGATTAGACAGCGGTTGTTGACAGCTCAGAGTCGCCACAAATCTTATGCAGATCAGAGGTGACAGGATCTTGATTTTTCAGTGTGAGACAGAGTGTTCTTGAAGGTGGCCCCTCGTTTGGGTCACCGCCGCTTAGGAAAGCAGGGGAAGCTGACATCGAGGTATGTTGGGCCTTTCCAGATTATTGAGCGGATTGGAAAGGTGGATTACAGGTTAGCTTTGTCTTCACAGTTGACATCGATTCACGACATATTCCATGTCTCCCAACTGAAAAAGTATAATCCTGATTCGTCACATGTGTTGAATTGGAAGTATTTGGAGATAGAGTCCGACTTATCAGTGTTTGAGCGGCCAGTGCAGATAGTGGATTCTCAGGAGAAGTTGCTACGTGGGAAGTCCATTCCTTTGGTTCATATTCTGTGGATGCACTGGAATGAAAATCATGAGACTTGGGAGTGCAAGTCTTGGGTTGAACAGGAGTACCCATTTCTATTCTCTGATCAGGATTCAAATTGAATTTCTGAGGGCGAAAAGTTTTCATGGTGGGGAGAATTGTCACGCCCGGACTTCGACTCGAGGTACGAATTTAATTTTAAATTTTTATTACATGAGTTAATTGCTTGTTTTCTTCTGTTGTTTGGTTGTAGTGCAGGCTAAACCCGATGTGGGTTTTCTGTCATGGCACCGGTGAGTGCGCGTTGGCCTTACCTGACTCAGTGTGTGGGCAAGTCACGGGTGAAGCCGTGTGACTTCTCCAGTTAACGCGTGGTGCCCAATGCGTGGACGTTAAATAACCAGATAAAATTTATTATGGTTTTCTTGGTTATTATTGTATTATTATTATTATATTATTGTTATTATTATTATTAGTAAACCCTCTTTATTTTATTTTATTCTATTTTATTTTATTTTATTATCTTTCTATTTTTATTCAATTTTATTTTATTTATTTATTTATTTATTTACATTACCTCTCTTATTTATTTTTTATTTTATTCTCCCCCTCCTAATCCCTACCCTAGCCACCACCCCCCCTTTATTTCTCCTTCTTTTTTTCCTACCCATTCTTCTCCCCCATGTTTTTCTCCTCTCCATCTTCTTCTCCTTCTCTCCCTCCTTTCTTCTTCTCTCCATCCCTTCTCTTCCTCCTGCACATCTCCCCTTCTCCTCCTCCCTCCATTTGTCGTGCTCTCATTTTCCTTCCTCCTTCCCCCCGCGCGCCTCCCCTTCTCCTCCTCCCTCCATCATTCGCCCCTCCCTCTTCCCCTCTTCACTTCCCCACTCGGCCACCCCTCCCTCTTCCCCTCTTCTCTTACCCACTTGGCCACCCCTCCCTCTTCCCCTTTTCTCTTCCCCGCTCGGCCACCTCCCTCTTCCCTTCTCCTAGTCGGCCGCCCAGCCTCCCTCATCCTCTTGTTGGACCTACCAGCTAGCTCCCCCTTCTCCACCTTCCACTGGCCAACCTCCATCCCAGACATCCACCCCTCACCCCCACTCGCGCCCATCAGACAGTCGCCCCACACCTTCGCTCGCACCCGCCGGACAACCACTGCACCACCCCTCGGTCGTCATTCCGACGATTCCTGTGGTTAGGGGTTTGGTTTTAATTTATTTAATTATTTTTTATTTGTTTAATTGTTAATTATTTTATTGAATTTGTTTAAGTTTTAATCAATTTATTTTATTATTATTAAAAAAAATTAGTTGTTAATCAATTTATTTAATTGAATTTGTTTATTTTTTAATTAATTTATTTAATTATTATTGAATTTGTTCAACTGTTAATTAAATTATTTTATTGCTGATTTTTTTTAAGGACTTCTGATGTTTTACTGGGTTGGCATTGAGGTTACTTGGTCTACTATTTTAGAACCTTTTTGACGGATCTGTCTAGTGTGACCGTTGCGCAGCATGAGTGTTGCGTTGTATCGCTTTTTCGTACCTACTTTGAGGTAGGTGGTTTCGCATGCTTCAGTTATCTAATCAATTAGTTTGCTAGTTTAATTAAATTAATGTGTCTTTTAGTTAATTGTTTTTGTGAGTTGTTGCTTTTGGTTGGTAGAATTTGGTGTTTTATTTTTATCAGTGGAATGTTTAGGTTGTTTGGTTTTTACTGTGTTGCACCTTTGGTTTTTGAGAAAATACAGCAGTTGAAATTTGATTCTTGTTACAGTCTTAGTGTGCTTTAGAGTGAGTTTTGGCACTGATGATTGTGTTGTTTTATTTTCCTTAAAACTACTAAACCAATTTTTCAAATGTTTGATAAATTTTAGTTTGGTTCTTGCAATTGTGTAGTTTATTGGACTGCGTAGTTCTTGCACGTTGTGTTCTGTTTCTAAGGATCTCTGTTGTGTGTAATACCTTTAATGGTTATTTGTTTATTCATTTATATGGAATTTATAAGTGTGATGGTTGACTTAGTTGAAATACTAGGTGTATGGTGTTTGACTTAGTTGACTTCCAGGTGTGTTGTGTCTTGACCTTGATGAGTAGGGTGAACTTTAAACATTGAGCACAAAATGGGAAGCTTGGGTACTAGGTGGGTAGACTAGACTAGCGTGCTAGTGATTCGGGAGTGGCCCCAGCCTAGTTTCACTTAGCCGGATTGACGCTTACAACACTAACTAAACCTTGGATGATGACTGGAGACCACTAGGTTATGGAGGTATTTCCTTACAAGTGGCTTGTGCATGGGAACGTATGATATGGATTTTTTGGTACACTGAGACGTGAGGTTCTAGGGCCCCACACAGCTTTAGTCCCATTAGGGCCTCTCCCACTTTTGATGCTCCTGTGCGATTATATACTCATCACTGTTTGTTTGTGCGACTTCTGTGGTGTAAAAAGGTAAGGACGTTTTCATTCTCTTTTAGTACCAAAAACCATATTTCCTATTTAAAACTGTCTTTCATTAAAAATTGTTTTCATTAAATTGTTAGTGTATTTATTTATTTTCTATAATTTAAACCTGAAAACTGTTTTGGTCACCTGACCATTACATGCGGAATATTTTATCTGGTGCCAAACTATTGAGCAATTGATCACACCCTACTTACACCCTTGGGTGTAAGTAGATCTGATTATGTTTGATGCAGGGAAAGGCAAAGTTTTTGAGAGTGGGGGTCCAAGTTGTTAGCTGCTTCTTCTGACTTGGTGTTAGTGGTGAAGGTCGGATGGTGGTATCCCTCCATTAGGTGACGGTTGCTGACTTGGTTTTTGGTCACCCCTTTTGGAGTTAGTTGTGGTTGGGTTGTAGTTGTTTTTGAGACTCACTTTTGTTGTTTAAAGACTTGTGTTGCAACTTTGTTTTTGAGTTCAGTTGTCTTGTGGTTATTCCTAGTTGTTTATACGGGTAAATCATTCCCAAAATTTCAATTTGATACCCGAGCACTTGTGCCAGCCCGTGGGGATCTGGAATGCCCTTCGGTCCTTGCCGCGGGCCGGGTCGGGCATCGTTTTGATGGCGACCCGAATCAGTTCGTGACAATATACCATATAGCCCTACCCTAGTTTTGGAAATATTAGGATAGGTTTTAAGGTGAGATGAGATTTAAACTGTATAAAGTAATTATGACATTCATTATTCCATGTAAATGAAACACCCTTTCTCATCAGAGTGGTCAAAGGAGAATAAATCCACAAGAAATCTTGAATAAAGAGATGATAATAACCTACTAATCCTAAAAATATGTGTATATTGAAGACATTACTTAGTGGCATACAAGATATGGCATTTTCAATATTTCTAGGGTTAACTAACATTCACTCTTCAAAAATTACATGCCCAAGGAAACATAATTTTTGTATCGAGAAGTCACACTTAGAAAACTTAGCATATAATCAATGATCATGAAATGTACTTATTAAACTTTCTAAGTGATCCTCATGGTCATTCATAGTTCTTTAATAAACCAAAATATCATTAAAAATTCCACTAAAAATAATCTAGGTACCTATGGAAGATACGGTTTGTAAATTCCATGAACATTTCATTAGACCAAAGGTCATGATAACATACTCATAATGGCCATATATAATTCAGAATGTTTTCTTTAGAATGTTATATTTTATTAATCTGAGCTGATAATATACTGATCATGTATCAATATTGGATAACCAATTATCTCCATTTCATTTATCAAATAGATCGTTGATTTGAGGAAGAGGATACTATTTTTTTATCTTAAATTTATTTTGTTTATGATAATCAACACATAATCATAGATAATCATCCACCTTCTTTATGAATAAACAGGCACATCCCAAAGTGATATACTTGGTCTGATGAAGACTTTACTCTCTAATTCTTCTAGATATAACTTTAATTCCCACAACTCTTTCGGATCCATTTTGTATTATGGGATAATAATGGGGCTTTTTATTTGGATTAGACCCATAAAAAATTTTATTTCCCACTTAGATGGTAACATAGAGAAATATTTTGGAAAGGCATTTAGGTATCAATCTAATATGATAAGAAGAGTCTTAATTCTAGTTTCATCCATAGAACCCAGGTTCATTGCTACTAACTAACCTATATGGTTACATCCATTAATACTAACGGTCCCACTCTACCTAAATTTATATCCCAATCCCCCTTGATATATGAATAGTTCCATATACATATGTGAATGAAACATGTAGAGAGTAGTAGTCTATATGGGCTTAAAATTCCACCAGCCAGTCTATTCTAAATATTAGGTCAAAAACATACATATATAGAACTATAAACTCCCAAATAAATTTCATCATATCAATGTTAATGAAACATGTTAGGTACTTGAATACTATATGCTCCTACTACCTGAGGAGTGTCTTAACACTCACAGTGTGAGGCATAATTTCTACATGTAATCCCAATTTTTTAACCATAAGGGAAGAAAGAAAAGAATGTGATTCACCATTATTAAACAAGACATTCATAAGAGTGGATTTTAGAAGAATGGTACATCACATTGTGGATAGACCCAATTACTTGGTCAATATTTCCTACTCTTCTTCGTATAACTATTGATTAGTTTCCTCATTATTGTTCTAACTTCTCTATTCAGGTGTTTACTAAACAACCAAAGTGTTCCTAGAGGTATCATGGTTCACCTGGGTCTGTAGATAAGAACTAGTCTGATGGGATTGTTGCATCCTAACATATGAAGGCTAGGGATGATTCAAGCCAGTTCCAACTACTGATTTCAGAAGTTTATGATAATACTTATTGAGATTATCTTTCTTTCAAAAATAGTTTCAATTCCTTGTTGGTGCCATAAATTCCTTCTTATTGTGTGTAAGTGAACCACACTAGAAACAACCTGGTTCATTACTACAATGGGGTGGATAAGATAATGATATTATGGATTGATTTTCTACTACATTTCTACCTAGGTAGTAACCCTACCTCTTGCATTAATTATACAAGATGAAATTCCCATTAGTAATCGGATGGATAAAGGTGTCCCCTCCACTCAAATTTCCTATAATATTTCTTTCTCCAACCAGAAATTTATTCACTATTTCTATATAGTCAATAATATATAACATTACCACCTTTGAGAAAATATTGAGTCAAAGACTAGCCTCAAATATTTTTTCTCTCAGTCTATTGCTAGAAGCAACCTCTAGCGTAAAACAAAAAAGGTGAGTAAATTTATAAGAATATTTAGCCAATAATATGTTTTCTTATTCTAGTTAAAATAAGTTTTTTGTATTTTCAATTTGGAAGGTTATTGGGAAGAAATTTTTATTGAACATTTCCATAAATACTTTAAAAGTAAGATATCAATCCAACTTATCTTGAATGGAAAAGTTCCACCAAATTAGTTCTAAGTTCTCAAGACTATAGGTTTCTAGTTCAGCCTTTATTTCATCTCTAGTTCCTAAGAAATAAAAAATTATGGTCATCCATCTTAGTTATACCTCTACTTGCTTAGGTCCGGAATCACTGTGAAAAATCGATGGGTTTTAGTTTAGAAATTCTACTGAGTAAATCACCTAACTGGTTCCTTGGTCCTAGGTCCCTATTAAAAAGCCTGAAAGGATTTTATAACACTTTGAACCAAATCATGGTTTGCCTCTAGTTCATCTGAAACCACATTCTCAGGTGATACCTCTCGCAAGATTTTTTTCTCCTTATTGGGAGAATTTTCATTCTAAAACCATTTCTGAAGTAAAAAAATTTAGTACTTTTACTATTTATCTTTTCATGGATATATTTTATATATCATATATGCGATCATAATATCATAGTACCAAAATCAAGTGATCATATGGATAATGAAATCCTAGTGGGGAGTCTCTTTACTAATGCATGATGCCTGGCACTCACCAGAAAAAAACCCATGATGATGAGTTGATGGCACGCCTACAAGTTCTTTAGAACACTTCTTTATATGTAGAATACCCCGATAACTTAAAGTTCAGTATAAAAAGTTTCGTTAAATATTTTTATGCTATATATTTAAAGTTGTAACATGTCATATCTCTTTGATACCATCTCAAATTAAAGAATTATCCAAACTAATACCATTTGTAACATCCCCACCCAACCCATTGGCTTATACTAGGTCAGATGTGCTACTAACCTTAGGTGACATTCCCTGAACACCAAAGGCTAGAAATAAATGTCAAGGGTTTAAACACAAAAGATACGGGGGAACGATTTACCCCTTTTACACATGCACTCAACACACACATAACATGGAATGAATAAGTAAAACATGGTCATCTATATTAATGATGCATGCACCAAAAATCAACAATAATGAATAATGAATAAAATACCAATATCATAATAATAGTGAAATAATGTAAAGGAAATAATACTAAAACTTCAAAGTAACAAAAGACTCAAGAAATAAGTTGGTGGTACTCCGGACTAAAAGGTAGACACTCTGTTGCTCTAAATCTACAAACCATGATCGCGACATCATGGATCCCCGCTTGAGAAGTAAGAAACCATACCCTTTTTTGTATAAAAGAAAACAATATTAATCAAAGTTAATATGTAGGTGATGAGTAATCAAGACCAATAGGAAAACCCCTAAGAAAATTTTTCCACATGCCACTAAGACTGGAAAAAAGTTAGCTAAACGGTTTATAAAATAAAAAAGGGGAATAATAAAAGTAGATAAATTGTTTTCATAATAATCAACAAAGTAGGTGAATATTTTCTCAAAAATTAGCATAACCAAAGAAGAGTTTAAATTTCAATAGAAAAATAAATTCATTGGTTTAAATTTTTCATAATCAACCATGTTCACACATGGACATACCCATGCATTCTAAGTGACAACTCTATGCTTGTAAGGGGTGATATATCCTATACCAAGATATCGCTTGGTGGAAATCCTCTATATGACTTTCTAGTCAGTATTGACCACCATTTATATTCTAATAAGTCCTAGTACATTGAAATTCATAAACACACACCAACCATGTACCTTTACAGTCAGCACCCACAACCCTATGATTCTAATAACAAGTTCTAAACTATCTTTCATTTATGAAACCCCTTTTTATTCAATTCATCAAACATGTTCTGAGTGACACCCCCAACCCCATGTCAAAATTCAACCAATATGAGAGAAAACCGACAAAGTTTAAATAGGTTAAATTCATTCAAAATAAAAAGTGATTTATTGAATAAATCCAAGATCCATCGAATTCTAATAAAATTGGAAAGCGGTAAAACTCGCCTACCATGGGTTAATTTGGAACAAAAAATCCCTATAGAATTTGTAAATCTAGGCATGTTCTTACATTAATCTAATGAATCATAAGAATATACCAATAAAACTTGTCTACTACCATATATTCATCCATGGCATCCCTAGTCTAGGGTTATGTTCAAGATAAAATGAGTAAATCTAACACAGACAGGGATAATGTAGTTATTACCTTTGATTACTAAGATAAACCGCTCGTAGAATCATCAAAATCATAGTTTGGAGATCAAATATCACCAAGAATCGATTAAGGGTAATCTGTAAATCAAGAGCCTGGGTCAGTGGAGGAAGAATGAGACTTTTCAGGTGAGTTTCAGGTTAAAAATAGAATTTTCATACAATTAAAATCCCATAACATAGTTAATTTTCATGATTTGACTAATCACAAGCTAACCACATGAATTGGTACTATCCAGAAATTTTCTAAGTCACATGATTAGCTACATAGTTTTTCCAAATAATGAGTCTACCCAGTACCTCCTCAAACAACTTTCATGGTTTCTTGGAGACATTTCATAGTTTCTATGAAATTTTCCCCTTACTTGTATCCAAAATGATGGAACATTCCAAATTGATACCAATTATAACACCCCAACTCAACCCATTAGATTAGGAAGGACCAAAGTACCACTAACCTTATGTGACATCACATAGGAACAAAAGGTTAATAATAAATGCTAATGTATTGACCAAAACATGGGGAATGATTTTCCCTTATATATATAACAATCTATAATAGAAAAATAAATATAAAAAAATATACATGATGCATTATATAAACCAATAGAAGACCAAATACATAATAAAACCAGAATCATAATCAGAGTCACAATAGTAAAAAAGAAACTAATAATTATACATCAACAAAAATCCCAAAGATGCCAAAATAAACCAAGTGATGATGTGACACTACACTTGAAAGACGTAACCATTATATAACTCCAAAATGATGAGACTATAAAATCATGGTGCTCTTCTAGTAAAGTACAAAACCTACCCCTTACCTATATCATAGTAAACAACGCATCCATGTTAACTCATAAGAAAATGTTGGGGGTGAGTATATTTACTCAATAGTAAATCCCTAAGAATTTGTATACATGTCACTATAATAAGAAAAAATTATCTAACATTTAATATAAAATATAAGTGATCAATATAAAAAAATTCAAGATATACATATAAAAAAATAGTGATAAAACTCACACCTTGAAGGTCCCTCATGTTATGAATGCATGCCAATGAAACTCACACACCCAATGAAAGTCTTGTAAAGGTCAGACCACTAAATAGCCCACACTCACGAGTGGTGCCCATCCCTCCAGACCCAAGTTATCACTTGGTGGTAAATTCCCTTGAGCCCAAACTTGGACCCTTGAACAAACCTAACCCGATGAGGCCCTTTCCATATGAATCATGAACTCATGCACCCTTATTCATACCAAGTTCTCAAACCTATAATATTTTTAAAAAATATATCCTTTAATAATTTCATTAAATGCATTGTGGGTGAATCCTATAAACCATAGTTTAAATTCCAAAAAACCAAGGATAAATGTCATGGGATTTTTACTGAGAATCCATAATTTTTTTTTTAAACCAATCCTTCAATTTATAGAAAAAGTGGAGAGGGAAAGAATACCCTGCCTAAAAAAATTACATTAAGAATCAGTCCATGATTCACAGATTTGGGCTCCCCTTTTCATTCCATCAAAAAATCCCAAAAATATTCTATCAAAATGAAACACTAACCAAAAATCAAAAAATGATATCCTTAGTATGGGGTTTATCCCAAAGAAAAACAAGGATATTAAAAAGGATAAGAAGAACTAAAATTTATTACCATTGATTCTCTAAGTCCAAAGCTTAAATATTTATTGGAATCGTTCTCCAGAAGGAATGGGATCACCAAAATTGCTAAGAGAGATCCTAAAGTTTGAGGGTAAAAGAAGGAAGACTAATGAGAATTGAAGGAATAATAGAATTAATAAACTGGATAGATCTAGAATCATTCACAGTATAAAAGAGGATTTTATGTTATGAAATACTTAAAGCCCACATACCCTGAAATTTAAATCGCATCAATTTTCTGAGACCCAAAACTCATTCACACCCTCAATAGAATTCATGAAAATTGGCCATAAACTTTTTACATCATGAATAGAAATTAAATCTATGAATTATCTCATGAACCTAGATTCAATATCCCATTGTTATTCCTCCTACAAACACTTCAAATAATCCAACCCAACCATCCATAACTTAAAATAAATTGTATAAAATGGTAACATAACTCAAATAGGGGATGTCACAAACAAAACATTTAGCTTTTAATTTAAAATCCCTTTATAAAATGTACATTATCACTTTAATTTACAACCCTTTTTTTAAATAATGATACATAAATAACCCAACTTAACCAAATGAAACATTAAACACATAAATAAAACAAAGAAAAAAAATAAATAAGAAGTAGGTAACTAAATAAACCAAGATCAAAAGTAGTCATAACCCAAACGAAGGTATAAAAAAAGAACTATAAAGTGAAGAATAGATTTAAAAAATGATATAATATTTATAAGTACACAATTAATAACTTTTTATATTAATTATAGGAAGAATAAAATATAAGTTGAACCATGTAATCCATAAGTAGTCAAAGTAATATGTACATAATCATGGGAAACTCTTAAACATCTAGTGAGATAGACCTAGGAATACTTGGGTGGAATCATTTTATGGCCAATAAATTTATTCCTAGTTTATAACCAACCATTATACTCTTAATTAGCCTCACTAGTGGCACTCCTATAGTTGGAATTGGTCCAATTATTAAAGATACAAGTATGTATCATCAGTACAAGTATAGAAACTATCACTTAATCTCTCAATAAAATTCCTAGGATCCCCATGATACTAGTAATAGAGGGTGAGGATGGATCATTCCAATAGAAAACCCTAACCTATCCTTATACACCTTTCTCATTAAATTCTCCACTTTAAATTACATAATCATTAACAATAATCACATTCATCCAAAAAATACATTTTCAACAGAATCCAAGGGGATTAAGTTATGGGTGTGGCTAATTTAGAGAAAGAAATCCATTTATAAAAGGTTACAACTAGGTATTTAAATTTTAAACTAGTATTAGGATTTCAAAATCTTATTTTGAAAACCATATAAAAATAAACATTATTTATAAACTCTTTCTTTAAGATTCCAAATGGGCCTTTAGATCATGCTTTAGAAGTTATACTTTGAAATACCTTTGAAAAGAATTTTGAAATCAATTAACATTTTATACATAAACTGATGTCTATTCAAAATGAAACTCTATACAATAACCCATTAAAACCCATCAAATCTCCCAAGTAAAATCAATCAAAGGTTGAAAACACTAATTTGGAGGATAATTCTTTTGAGAAAATCATTTTAATCATTTAAATGAGTCTATAGAACATATAATTTATAAGGAAAAAGATTTAGAAAATAAAATCATCACATAGATTTCTATGAAAAGGGTAAAAACATGGAAATACCTACCTAGGTCAGGTGAGGTTGAAGATAAACATTTAGATATGAAGAGAGTAGGGTGTGAGAAGGAACCCGCACACCTTATGAATAAAAACTACAATCGGTTTAGACAAAAACCCACCTAGGTTTTGTCTAATACTATGCCACAATAATAGGAGAAAGAATAAATAAGTAGAGAATGAAAAATTGAGGATAAAGAAGACCTTACCTATAAGAAAATACCAATAATCAAAAATAAAAGACCAAAATTGATAGAGGAGAATAATGAGGGAATAATTAGGGATCCATGTAGATTATCCACACAAAAATGGAGGATAAAATGTGTGAGGATAATTAAAATAAAAGAGGGGTATAAATATAATTTATAAAAAAAATAAATTTTTGGGAAGGTTTCATTGTTCGGCTACATGGTTTACCAAACCATATGCCAACTAGGATCCTCTCACTAGAAAAACCTGGGAGACATCGTATGGTTTGGATAAATTATTGGAAAAACCATGTTCCAATCGTATGAACCACTCTACAAGTTGTTCCTGATTTTTCACAGGTAGGACACATGATTAGTACTAACCATGCACCATCCATGTGCCCAATACTGAAACTTCAAAATTCTAAAAATCATGGAAAATTACCTATAAATCAAGAAAATTGATAAAAATAAAATAAATAAAATAATAAGGAAAATAAAGTTTGGGGTGCAGCATCTCCTTCCCCAAAATCTATTTAAAATTTCACCCATGGGGATTAAGTCCTACCCCAAAACCTGTACTAGAATACAACACATCATTGGGGGGAATGATGCGCTATAAGTAAATACCATCATATATCATATTGTTAGGGATGTAACCCCACCCATAATATCTTATATACCGTATCATATCATGGGGGAAGGTTCCCCTTTTGTAATATATCATGTCTCATATCGAGGGGATGGTACTCACCCCATGATATCTCATATATCATATTATATCGGGGGGAATGACAACCCACCCAAAATGTCTCATGTATCATATAACATCAGGGGGGATGATAGTCCTCCCTTGAATCATACATCATCCTCACACAGGTTATCCACTTGCTTAAACCCATCACACATCTCCTAGTATGGCCTCTAAAGAACATAACCTAGACTTGTCACTGCATTCGTACTAGGCTATCACCATACTAGCTTCCTAGAACTAACCCTCTCCAAGGTAATCATGGAACTAGGGAACCCTCTGAGGTCACCTAGACTATATCATAGTCCTAACACCCTACATGGTCTCCTCTATCACATTACCACATCTCAGGTGAATGATTATCACCCAGAGGGAATAATGTTCCTTAACACCACAATTATTGCATCATGGCCTAAATGGCCTCTTAGGAAATACCATGAAAATTCCACACTAGAGAGATATCATAAAGCTCATATCACTCCCAATGTCAAGCTAGGCCAGTCCTATAACACCAAACACCTCCATAATCCTATATAGGGTATACCCACTAGGATAATCACATACTGATGGAGAATGAACACTCAACCCACTCTCTAGTCAATGTTCCCTAAGTATGCAAGGCAAATCAAGGTTCTATACAACTTATACCTAGGCCAACTATCCCAATATATCACTCTCCCTATGGTGTAGAGGACTAAGGAAACATATTTTAAGGTTCTATACTCCTCCTTCATTTTATTTTATTTCATTTATACCCCACCAGGGTCCATGTATCTTAAGGCTTGCATTTGTGATCAATCCCCCTGACCATCAATGTTCAAGGAATAAACTAGTGTTCAAGGGTCCATCGTGGCCCAAGAAACTTTTGTCTTGTATTAGGGTGTTTAAAGAAATAATTCATTTTAAATTTAAGGTCAATTTTACATGGTAATGATACCGTATATCACATTATACATAACAATATTCATAAACTTTAGGGATATTTTTAGAGACCACCTACCTCATATAGAGTTATTCCCATTAAGAAAGCTCAACCACCATCTCCTAAGATCATCCAAGATCATATCAACACATGAGATCCTATCTAAAGACATCACAACTAAAATAATCAATTATAACTTTTTATAATTAATTATCTAATTTAATTCAAAAAATAATAATCACTTAAAATCTCACAAAGCGGCATCTACTTTCCGAAATCATGAGAAATGGGTTGCAGTCCGCTCCCGACATGAACCCGGACCTAATCAACACAAAATACCAAATTTATTTACCCGAATAAATATCCAATTAAATTTTATTTTACTAAAAAACCTAAATAAATAAGGGAATTCATGTACCTTCAATGAAATAGTAAGTGATGGTATGAATTTATCCTCTCAAGTTATCTTCTATAAATCACATAAAAATCCCCATTATTTCCACATGATTATACTATGATCTATTGGAATAAGTGTTAACCCTAGATCAAAATAATTATAAATCAGAGTTTTCACAAAATAGAATAATAATAGAAGGAGAAATTAGAAGGACATACCTCCAATCTATTGTTGAATCGCTAAGAAAACACCCCTTTCAAGGGGGTTGAAGGGAGGAAGCGAGGGGGGATAGCCAACCAAAATGGTTCGCCCCAAACCCTTGTTAAAACTTAATCATGAAATGGAAAGAACCTAAAATTACAATTCTGTACCTATTAAAAAAATAAGTACCTTATCCACAGTGCTACCATGAGGGTTGTGCAATGGTTCTCCTTTGCTCGGTCTGGTCGTAACATGGCCATTATGGGTGTGGCATGGCCACCCCAATCAAAATCAAACACCCAAGACCTCAGGAATTCACAATGCAACCTCACTCCCTTCATGAAATGGGATCCACACAATGTTAGGTCATAGTGTGGCCTCAAGACCTTCCAGTGTGGCCTCTCTCCCTTTACGGCATGGGCTCTACACCAGGGTGGGTTGAAGACCAACCTTTATTGGTTACAGCATGACCACCCTAGAAAAAAGTGATTACCCAAGACCCTAGTCCCTCACATCATTTCTTCCCTCTCTTCATAGTGTGGTATCCATAATAGGTAAGGTCATAGTGTTATCTCCCATTGACATAGGGTCCAACCCCTGCCTAACATCACCACAACACAACCCTCAAAAATCATGGCACGACAAGCCACCTACACCATAATTATGAAAGGGGTCACCCCGAACCCTATTTGACATTCATCTAATCACTAAAAATACCTATTAATCCTTATTCAACATCCAAAAACATCTTATCAATATGTTTAAACCCTCAGTATTTTGATATGAATCCAGGTTCTCAAAATTTATCGAACTTAAGAACCAAAAAATCAAATTCTCTTTGGATTTCATAACTCATAAAAATGAAAGTCACTACATGTGATGACCTTTTGTTATACATATCATAATGAATGTATTCTACTCAATTCATTTCTATAGAATCTAGAATATATAACACTGTTGAATTTTTTTCATTTGATAAAATTATCTCTTAAAGAGCTTAATTTTTTTCATCAATATAATTAAAAAATGTTTTCTGTGAAAAGATAATTTCAATTGTAGATATAATTAAAAAAACTTCTAAACATAAGTTTGGTTACATCTACCACCATGGAACACAACATAAGGAAAAAACTACAGTAAAAATACATACCCAGGGACTTAACCTCACAACCTACCCCTCACTTCCAAACCAAAACCACCCCACCACCTATAGATGTAATTAAAAACACTTGTAAATGAATTAAAAGTTACTTGTAAATGAACTTGTAAATGTGTTAACAAATTTTTAAGTGTGATTATTTAAATTTATAGGTGAATCTTAAATTATTTAACAATATACACTACCAAATATGGTCCCTTTAACAGTGACCAAAATGGTCTTTAACAGTACTAAAAAAATGATGTTGTCATAAGCACTTTTAAAGGGGGATCCCATTATCAGTACTAAAAAAACATTGATAAAGGTGGTATTTTATCAACACTAGTTTAGTGCTAATAAAAGATCCCCATTATCATCACTATTTATGGTGCTAATAAAGGGAACCCTTTATCGGCACTTTCATTAGTGCTAATAAATGGGGTCTTTATTAGCACTAAAAATAGCACTGATAAATGCCTTACTGTAGTAGTGTTCTATTAAGATTATAGCACATTGCAGAAAATAAACTTATATGCAAAAACACCTTTATGAAAATTCATAATTTAATTGAAATAAAATTTACATCAATAATACAAAAAAACACTATATTATATACATTTCAAATAATGTTTTTTATAGTTACATTTGTAATTTATATCTAAAAACATTTAAAAATATCAATGTTTCATTGTATTTGGCACCCACAACTCCCTCTCAAAAAATCCCAATCATGGTATTAGTTGCTAAAAAAACCACCCTAACCTGAGAAAAAATATCCCCCTTTACAAAAAATCTAATGTTAATAATACTATAAATAAATAAATTAAACATAAATGTTTGTAATGCCCTGAACCCAGTTACCTAGAGTCAGTGCTTTATTACATAACATTGGAATGATACAAGTAATCATGTCCCAAAAGACCAATCAGATTAGTATTATTGGAAAAAAGATACATACATAAGTTCAACATTACAACTTGAAAAGAAATACAACACTAATTTGTTCCATTAGAAACATCCAAGTCTCCTAGATTATGCCTGCAAGTCACTCATAACTAACTTCTTCATATCCTAGGAAAATGAAACATAATAAATGGGTGAGCACAAATGCTCAGTAAGGGTAAGCAATATAGTGGAAGATAACATAAACATTAGGCATGATGAATAATTAAAAACACATGCCTTCACAAACAATAAACATGAACACTTTATGGCAGGAATATGAGCTGAGTAAATAATGTCATAATAAAACATAGGCATGGGTATTCTACTAGTCAAATAACCACATGAACCATCATTATTATTTTCATAATGAGGCAATGTATAATTCCAGACATTCTGAAACATCTTATTAAGGCCTTGGCTATGACGTCTAAAAATGATTTAGGCCTCAGCCAAAACCATAAATAAAATTGGGAAAGGCCTCAGCCAATTCCAGATATAATTGTCTCATGATACCTACTGATGCATCGAGGAGCTACAGCGGGCACCACCCGTCACATACTAAGTCCAATACATTCCTCATATGAAAAGGTTGAAACATAACATAAACATTCATATTAAAACTAGCATACGAAATGTCAATACTTTAACCATAAACCATGATTGGTATAAAAATAACTCATCCATAGTCAAACATATCACAAAACCTTAAATACAATATGGAATATTTGTATCATAATAAATAAACTTCAAACAAGTGTAAAATTTATCAAAGGATGTTGAAATAGATGAAATCAAAACTATTTGAGAGAAATATCTCTTTCTATTTTGAAATAATTTAGGAGTCACATAATTATAAAAGAAAACATTTATTTTGAAAATATTCTTATAAGCTTGTAATGGAAGTTTTTATGATGTTATAACAGCGGAAAATATCCGCACCCTCCGTATAAGTTAAAAAACATTCTTACCTTAATTTTTTCAAAAAGGTCATAAAGTACCTTGTTTGGAAAATGACAGAAAGATTCCTTTAAAAAAAATATAAGGTTAAATAAGGGTATAAATTAATTTAACCCATAGTCTAGTAAATAGTAAAAATGTTTTGAAATACATATTTAAGAAAACATGGATGTGGATGATAAAGAGGTCCCAGTAGATACTTACGTAAAAACGATCTCAGATAATAAAGAGATTGTGAAATTAAACCTTACCTTGTACTTTTCTTTAGTCGATGGTATGTTAACCTCATGTATAATGGTTAAAACACTATTATTAAATTATAAAATAACTATATACATAAATATGATATCATATATGATCCTTTAATATTTCTTTGTTAATAATATTTCAGTAGTATCATCGTTTCGGGTGATAACTGATTCATTTTCCTTTATATGCTTGGTTACATAAGCCATGTTTATTATCGATAGGATGTATTTGATTCATATACAGAATTATATTATGTTCATAAACATTATTTTTAATCAAAAAATTAAAATTATTCTTGAATAATTACGATGGGGAATGAATCTCATCACGATCGTGGAGACGGTGATCCGTACGTACGCATGAGCGACAATATCATTATATTGATGGTGAAATAATATGTAATAAGATGTTATATCATATATAAAGAATTATTAACATGTTATATTTTTTATTTATATCAGTTATACTCATTATTATTGTAACATCCCCAAATGATAAAGGGTTAAATGGCTAAATGATATGACTCATGTCAACAAGGTGCACCTTCCTTTTCGGGAGCCTGTCTGATTAGAACTCCACAGTTAAGCGTGCTTGGCATGGAGTAGTGATCAGGATGGGTGACCTTATGGGAAGTTTCCCAGGGTGTGTGTGAGTGAGGACAAAGCACACTGGAAAGGACATGTGTTGGCCTGTGGGGACTATCATTAGTCAGATGACCCGTTCGGGCATGTGGGTGGACCCTGGGGTGGTCCCCACGTGTCTGCGGGGGCAACTGGTGGTACCTAGTGGGCTAGGACCTGACGGCCATGTTAAAGGCGGGGTGGTTGTGCTGTCACCGGGACCCGGTTGTCACATTTGGTATCAGAGGAGGAACCCAGCCGTAAGTGTGGTGCACTGCCTGGGTTGAGATGTAGGGCCCACAACGAGGGCGTTGTGTTCTAAAGGGGGGGTGATTGTAACATCCCCAAATGATAAAGGGTTAAATGGCTAAATGATATGACTCATGTCAACAAGGTGCACCTTCCTTTTCGGGAGCCTGTCTGATTAGAACTCCACAGTTAAGCGTGCTTGACCTGGAGTAGTGATCAGGATGGGTGACCTTCTTGGAAGTTTCTCAGGGTGTGTGTGAGTGAGGACAAAGCACACTGGAAAGGACATGTGTTGGCCTGTGGGGATTATCATTAGTCAGATGACCTGTTCGGGCATGTGGGTGGACCCTGGGGTGGGCCCCATGTGTCTGCGGGGGCAACTGGTTTGGGTACCTGGTGGGCTAGGACCCGACGGCCATGTTAAAGGCGGGGTGGTTGTGCTGTCACCGGGACCCGGTTGTCACAATTATACCCATCCAAATAATGAAGTGTTTGAATAACAAACTATACCACGACGTGGAGACGGTAAGTCGTACGTACGCATGTATGGTGGCTTTGTCATTCATATGGTGAATAGAATAATAAATATAGTTGTACCATTTTTATAATAACGCCACAGAATATAGAAGATATTGGATTTATTATTTTATAATGGAAACCACAAAGAAAGATGAAGTGGAAGAAGAAAAGAACTTGAAAGAGGTGATGAAATATTTACCTCTTCTTCGGGTTATTCCTTTTGATTTGATCAAAAGGGCTCTTTAAGTTGGATTTATGACCAAATAAAGTCATCTAGGATAAAGGGAGGAAAGTTGGGAGGATATTTGGTCAGGGTTTGGCTGATAAAAATGGATTTGGAGGTGTGAAATTAAGAGAATGGGAAGTACCCTTTTATAAGAGAGGTGAGGGTCACTTTAGAAAAATCTTGAACTATTATTTTATAATAAAATAATTTTCAGTTTCTAATGGCTCCAAATGATTTATTTAGAGACTAAGGTGGGTATGGGTATAAAAACTCTCAACCAATAGGTTTTAGATAGGTTTATGTCAACATATTAACCTTATCTTTTATATTTAACTCTTAGTTAAATAGTTTGACATTTACCATGTCTCTTTGTATTTTTTATATTATATGGTTAATGAACTTACTATAACAATCCAAGAGAACCCCAAGTGGTTAATTATTAATATATATAACCTTATCTAAGCCCTTTGGTCGAAACTTAGTTTTTTAGGAATATTATATCAATTAATAATATAGTATTTGTTTTAAAAACTCAATTATGTCAATTTTGATACTATTTAGTATTTGGTTTTTTGTAAAAAACATAACAGCATGATTATTTCGAAAAAAAATTATTTAATCAACCCTAACATGATATATTAACCTATAGAATTATTAGAATTCATCAAAAGTCTCAAATTATATTTATTTGTATATTTATAATATCAATTATTTTAATCTTTCATTAATAAGGTAATTATTACATCATCATTATGCCATAAATAAATTTAATTATTTAATGTATAAATTTTATAAATAAAATACCATTATTTAGGAAATATTTTTAGATTTATAATGAATATTTATAGTCTAATTTATCTTATGTATAACTCTATATTAAAAATGGTTTAGTTATTAAACTTTGAATTTAACTCTTTTAAATCTTCTTTAAATAAAATAATAATAAATGACCTAATCTAATCCAAGTGAACCAAAGGGGTCATATTTTATTTATAAGGTTGTTTTTGGTCAAATTATTCTTATTCAATAGAATTAGGACATTTGTTAGGGTAATTATGATATCATTTTTTACCCTTAATCACCCTATTTACTTTTAACTGTGGTAAATAAAAGTCAAAAGTTACTATTCACCAAAAATTATTTTCATATTATTGAACTGAATTTTACTTATTGATATTAACCATGTCTCTTGAATTTATGAAATTAAACTCACAGAAGCGGTAAAATTAAGTTTTATGCAAATTTGCAAATGCTTCTAGGAGGTGGGTAAAAGACGGTAAAAAGTTCAATAAAAAAATTTATATATCTAAACTTATTATAAAATGACTCCAATGAATTACATTGAAATTATATAAGTATTATGTATCTATTTTGACCTAAAATAAATTTAAATAAAATAAATAATTATTTAAATAAAAAGTTGGTTTTAAACAATAACTTAGTGTTTTTCACTATTCATCAAAAATTGAACGTTTTCAGAAAAATACCAAAAATTCACCCTAATCTAATTTTGATATTATGAATCCAAAAATGAAGTCCATTTTGAAAGATAAAATTTATAAAATTTCAAAAAGTGGGTATTACTATTCATAATGGCTAGTTTGATTGGTCGTGGTGTGTTAGAATCTTGAAGTTGCATACAATACAAGCTATTACATTATTCAAAGGGAAACGTATCGTGGAATATTGGGATGTTACATTCTTCCCTCCTTCAAATAATTTCATCCTCTAAATTTCTAGAATACTACCACACAAAAATATTTGGGTGGTTCTTCATCATATGTTCCTTGGGTTCCCACATTGCCTCTTCTATCTTATGGTTTCTCTATAGAACTTTTACCAGACAAGTCATCTGGTTTCTCAGTACTTGTTCTATTGTATCAAGAATCTTGATAGGCTCTTCACAATAATACAAATCAGGTTCTAGTTCAATTTCCTCATAGGTGAGTACATGCGTTGGGTCAGGCATGTATTTTATCCACAGTGATATGTGGACCACATCGTGAACTTTGGAGATACTTGGTGGCATTGCCAAATGGTAATATACAACCCCAATTACTTATATAATTTTAAAAGGTCTGATGTACCTGGTACTTAATTTACCCTTCTTACCAAATCGTATAACTCCCTTCCATAGAGATACCTTCAAGAAAACATGATCTACCTGAAATTCCAAATCCTTCCTTCGGTTATCGGCATAGCTCTTCTGCCTACTTTGAGATGATTTGATGTGGGTTTGGATAACCTTCACCTTTTCTATCATTTCCTCAAAAAGTTCTGAGCCTATGAGTTTTCTTTCACCAACATCATCCCAACAAGTTGGTGTGCGACATCTCTTTCCATATAACACTTCATATGGTACCATCTGAATACTTGAATGGAAGCTATTGTTATAGGAAAATTATACCAGAGGTAAATATTGATCCCACATACCTTGAAAGTCAAGTGAGATAGATATCAACATGTTTTCTAAGGTTTTAATAGTTCGTTCTGATTTTCCATCAGTTTTAGGGTGGTAGGAAGTGCTCAAACAAAGTTCAGTATCACGGGATTTCTGAAGACTTTTCCAGAATCTTGATGTAAAACAGGGATCACGATCATAAATAATCGATATGGGTGCTCCATGAAGTCTTACAACTTCATTGATATACAGTCTTCCTAACCGTTCAAGTGTTAAATCTTCTCTTATAGTAAAAAAATGTGATGACTTGGTAAGACAGTCAATAATAACCCATATTGAATCATTCCTTCTAGGATTCTTTGGTATCACCATGAAAAATTCCATCGTAATATTATCCCATTTCCACTCAGGTATGGGAATAGGTTTCATGACTCATATAGGATGTTTTCTTCCAGCTTTCACTTGTTGGAAAACCATATATCTTGACACAAAATCAGCAATCTCCCTTTTCATGTTGTCCCACCAAAAATGTTCCTTCAAATCTCTATACATCTTGGTGATACCAGGGTGTATAGAGAAATTGGAGCTATGAGAATCATCCAACAATTCCCTTTTTAGATTAAGTATATCAGGAACACAACTTATCTTCCCAAATTTCAAAATTTCATCTTCATATACAGAGTCACTCAATCTCCCATCATTTACATCTTTAATCATCTTTTGAAACTCCTCATCATCAGTCTGAGAATTTTTATCCTTTCTAATAAATATGGTTTGGAAACCATTTGAAAAAGTATTGATGTTTCACCTTCCATGGTTATTCCCATATCCATCTTTACTAGATCCATAAAAATGGGATCCCTTTCAACTCTCATCTTATTAAAAACTCCATGATGCTTTCTGCTCAAAGCATATGCCACCCTATTTTCCTTCCTCGGGTGGTAGTTTATTGTGCAATAATAATCCTTGAGTAGTTCAAGCCATATCCTTTTCCTTATGTTTAGTTCTTTTTGTGAGAAAATATACTTCAAACTCTTATGATCAGTATAAATCTCACATTTTTCACCATAGAGATATTGTCTCCATATCTTCAGAGCAAAGATTATAGCTGCTAACTCAAGATCATGAGTGGGATAGTTTTGCTCATGAATTTTTAGTTGTCATGATTCATAGGCAATAACTCTATCATTTTACATAAGGACACAACCAAGTCCTTTCTTTGAAGCATCACTAAAAATAACAAACCCATCGTTCTCTAATGGTAGAGTCAAGATAGGAGTGTTGACTAATCTTCTCTTCAGTTATTCAAAACATTCTTCACACTCTTTTTTCCAAAAAAATTAACACATTTATGTGTGAGCTTGGTTAATGGGTTAGCCAACCAGGAAAAATTCTGGACGAAACGTTGATAATAACCTACTAAACCAATAAAACTACATACCTCGGTTATACTCATCGGTGCTGGCTATTGTTGGATTGCCTTGGACTTTGAAGGGTCATCAGATATTCCATCCTTAGAGATAATATGGCCAAGAAAAGAAATCTCTTGAAGCCAAAACTCACACTTTCTAAACTTCTCATATAATTCATTTCTTCTAAGATTCTTTAGAATAATGTGTAATTGATTTTCATTATCTTCGTAGATTTTGGAGTATACCAAGATATCATCAATAAATACCACTAAAAATTCATCAAGATATTCCTTGAAAACTCTATTCATTAGATCCATGAAGACAGAGGGTGCATTAGTCAATCCAAAAGGTATTACTGTAAACTCGTAATGCCCGTACCTGGTTCAAAATGCTATTTTCAGAATTTATTCTTTCTTCACACATAACTAATGATATCCATATTGAAGTTCAACCTTTGAAAAATATTGATATCCATGAAGTTGGTCGAATAAATCATCAATGTGAAGTAGGGGATACTTGTTCTTTATTGTTATAACATTGATCTCCCTATATTCAATGAAAAACCTCATAGATTCGTCTTTCTTCTTAACAAAAAGGACAGGGGATTCCCATAGAGAAACACTAGGGTGAATAAATACCTTATTACTCAATTACTCTAGTTTTTTCTTTAGTTCCACTAATTCCACAGTGGCCATTATATAAGGGGTCTTCAATATGGGCCTTGAACCAGGAATTAAATCAATGGAAAACTCAATTTATCATTCTAGATGATGTCCAGGTAAATCCTATGAAAACACATCAACATATTATTGTACAATAGGTACATCCTCTATTCGACATTATTTTCCTCTCCCATAATTATTTCATTCTCATCCTCCCTAATGATTGAATTTAGTAGAGCTACTGGGGGTGGATCTAGATAAGAATTAGATGGCAACATTTCTATCCTAAATATAAGGTACTCCTTATCATCATCGAGAATTGTAACCTCCTTATTACAATAAATTTTCACATCATGGTCCTAAATCCAATCCATACCGAGGATTATATCAAATTAAACCATGGTTATGACAATTAGATCAGTAGATAAATATCATTTATATGCCTTAATGGGGACTGATTCACAAAAGTTTGTTGCAATGATACTTCCCTTAGGAATTTTGACTAACAACTCCCTTATTAAATCAAATTGGAAATATCTAATTTTCTTAGAAAACTAGGAAGATATGAAACAATGCGATGATCCAAAATTAAATAAATCATTGGATAAACTTGAAGAAACCATTAAATTACCTGCCACCACATCTTTCGAAGCTTCAACCTCAGTGGTAGTGATTGCATAAGCTTGGCTTTATCCCTTGGCCTTTTCTAAGGTAAGTTTCCCTAACGCTTAGGAAATTCATTTTCATAATGTCCCATATCCCTAAAATTTTAGCATTGAACATTGGTAGCTTCTTTCTTCCCCTTACAATCACTAGCAAGATGGCATTTCTGTCCACATTTGTAGCATACTCCTTTTCCTTTTAGACAGGCACGAGGGTGTTTCCTTCCACAATTATCACAGGGTGGAAATTCAACTCTTCCCTTCTTCCCTATTTCTTTATTTCCTTTCCCAGAGTGTTCAGCAGATCTCTTCTTCTCTTGCTTTGCTTTAAAGTCGTAAGACTTAGAGAATTCTTTTTCTGTCTTGATAGCACATGAGACAATATCTTCATATGATGAGAAGGATTGTGAGACTAATGCTCGATGGAGAAATGGATTTAACACATAAAAGAACCGATCAATCTTACTTCTTGGGTTATTTATATAATCTATAGCATGCCTTTCTAACCTTGTAAATTTAGCTTCATACTTTGCGACATTCTCATCCTCCTTTTGTCTTAGACTCATAAATTGTCTTTCCATATCTGCTCGATGGTCAAGAGGAAATTATTTTTATAATAAAATATCTTTAAACTCCCTAAATTCCATAATTGATACTTATTTATCCTCCTTTGTGTTTTGAATTAATGAAAACCATTGATATGCATCTCTGGTGAGGCGATAAACTGTCATGACAACTTTTTCCCTTTCGCTACTCCCCAAAGCATGAAATATTTTCTCTAAGTAAATTATCCATTTTTTGCTACAAATGGATTTTTAGACCCATTGAATGTTGGTCTTTGTTGCCTCATGTAGTGATTTAACATTGATCCTCCGTGTTTTGGATCAGGGAACTTCATACGGGTAAGGTTATTATTCATAACCTGTGTGAGTTGTCCCAGTATGGTGATAAGCTGATCAGCACCAGTTGCATCACTAGCTCTGCTATAATTATCTTGAGCAGGAGGGAAATACCTACATGGATTACGTGCGTTGATACGGTTTCCATTCCTTTCACTAGACTCCATTTCTAAACAATAGCATAAATTAGATTAGTTTATGAACTGCAATACATAATTCTGAACTTGTAAAACGCTTAACATAAATTGAACAGTTTATGGATATAATCCATAATCATAAAAATGTTTTCTTTGGGGAGGTATATACTAATAAATCCTTCATAATTTTTTGTAAATAAAATGAGAATTATCCTAAGCATATCCCTCAGGAGTGTCGTAACCAAGAGTGCAGTAAGTCCCGTTGTCATGCACCAGTTCCCATTCGAGTTGAGCTCAAAGTAGTGTTTTCAAGTTTTACACCTAGGTACATATGTGCCAGAGATGCCTCTACCTTCTCGTATCCAGACAGGGATGTATTTCTTGGAAGACTCACAAAATATCTACAGTACCAAAATTCTAGGAATTTATTCTATACTAATCCTCAAAGTCTATCTTAGGGTAATGTGCTCTAATCAGATATTTTCTAAATCTAGTTTCCAAGGTTTGTACTAAACTTCCTCTGATACCAACTGTAACGCCCCGACCCCAGTTACCCAGATTCAGTGCTTTATTACATAAAATTGTAATTATACAAGGAATCATGTCCTGAAAGACCGATCAGTTCAGTATTATTGGAAACAAGATACATACATAAGTTCAATATTACAACTTGAAAAGAAATATAACACTAATTTGTTCCATTAGAAACATCCAAGTCTCATAGATTATGCCTTCAAGTCACTCATAACTAACTTATCCATATCCTGGGAAAATGAAACATAAGAAAGGGGTGATCTCAAATGCTCAATAAGGGTAAGAAATACAGCGGAAGATAACATAAACATTAGGCATGATGAATAATTAAAAACACATGCCTTTACAAATAATAAACATGAACACTTTATGGAAGGAATATGATCTGAGTAGATAATGCCATAATAAAACATAGTCATGGTTATTATATTAGTCAAATAACCACATGAACCATCATTATTATTTTCATAATGAGGGAATGTATAATGCCAGACATCTTGAAACATCTTGTCAAGGCCTCGGCCAAGACGTCTAAAAATGATTTAGGCCTCGGCCAAAACCATAAATCAAATTGGGAAATTCCTTGGACAATTCCACATATAATTGTATCATGAGACCTACCGATGCATCGAGGAGCTATAGCAGGCTCCACCCATCACATACTAAGTCCAATACATTCCTCATATGAAAATGTTGAAACATAACATAAACATTCGTATTAAAACTATCATACGAAATGTCAATAATTTAACCATAAACCATGAATGGTATAAAAATAACTCATACATAGTTAAACATATCACAAAACCATAAATACAATATGGAATATTTTTATCATAATAAATCAACTTCAAACAAGTTTAAAATTTATCAAAGGATGTTGACATAGATGAAATCAAAACTATTTGAGAGAAATATCACTTTCTATTTTGAAATCATTTAAGAGTCACATAATTATAAAAGAAAACATTTATTTTGAAAATATTATTATAATATTTTAAGGGATCTTCTATGATGTTACAATGGTGTAAAATAGTCATACCCATCGTATAAGTTAAAAAAACATTCTTACCTTAATTTTGTCGAAAAGGTCATAAAGTACCCTGTTTGGAAAATGACGAAAAGATTCCTTTCAAAAAATATAAGGTAAAATAAGGGTATAAATGAATTTAACCCATAGTTTAGTAAATAGTAAAAAAAAATTGAAATACATATTTAATAAAACACGTATGTGGATGATAAAGAGGTCCCAGTAGATACTTATGTAAAAACAACCTCAGATAATAAAGAGATTGTGAAATTAACCCTTACCTAGTACTTTTCCTTATTCAATGGTATTTTAAACTCTTGTATAATAGTTAAAACATTGTTATTAAATTATACAAGAGCTATATACATAAATATGATATCATATATTATCCTCTAATATTGCTTTGTTAATAATATTCCAGTAGTATCATCGTTTCGAGTGTTAACTGATTCATTTTCCTTTATATGATTGGTTACGTAAGCCATGTTTGTTATGGATAGGATGTATTTGATTCATATAAAAAATTATATTATGTTCATAAACATTATTTTTAATCATAAAATTAAAATTATTCTTGAATGATTACGATGGGTAATGAATCTCATCACGATCGTGGAGACGGTAATCCGTACGTACGCACGAGCGACGATATCATTAGATTGATGGTGAAATCGTATGTAATCAGATGGTATATCATATATACAGAATAATTAACATGTTATATTTATTATTTACATCATTTATACTCATTATTACACCCATTCAAATAATGAAGTGTTTGAATAACAAACTATACCACGACGTGGAGACGGTAAGCCGTACGTACGCACGTATGGTGACTTTGTCATTCATGTGGTGGACAGAATAATGAATATGGTTGTACCATTTTCATAATAACATAATAGTATATATAAGATACTGGAGTTATTATTTCATAATGGAAACCACAAAGAAAGAGGAAGTGGAAGAAGAAAAGAACTTGAAAGATGTGATGAAATATTTACCTCTTCTTCGGGTTCTTTCTTTTGATTCGATCAAAAGAAAACCATAGGTTGGCTTTATGACCAAAGGAAGGCCTCTGGGATGAAGGGAGGAAATTTGGGAGGGTATTTGGTCAGGTTTTTTCTGATCCAAATGGCTTTGGAGGTGTGAAATTAAGAGAAGGGGAAGTACCCTTTTATAAGAGTGGTGAGGATCACTTTAGGAAAAGCTTGAAATATTATTTTATAATAAAATCATTTTTGGTTTCTAATGGCTCCAAAATGATTTATTTAGAGGCTAAGGTGGGGATGGGTCAAAAACCTCTCAACCAATAGGTTTTAGACAGGTTTAGGTCACCATATTAACCTTATATTTTATATTTAACTCTTAGTTAAATAGTTTGACATTTACCATGGCTCTATGTATTTTTATATTATATGGTTAATGAACTTACTATAACAAGCCAAGTGAACACCAAGTGGTTAATTATTAATATATATAAACTTATCTAAGACCTTTTTCCAAACCTTAGTTTTTTTAGAATATTATATCAATTAATAATATAGTATTTGTTTTAAAAACTCAATTATGTCAATTTTGACACTATTTAGTATTTGGTTTTTTGTGAAAATCATAACAGCATGATTACTTCAAAAAAAATTAATCAACCCTAACATGACATATTAACCTATAAAATTAGTGTAATTAATCAAAAGTCTAAAATTACATTTATTTGTATATTTATAATATCAATTATTTTAATCTTTCATTAATAAGGTAATTGTTGCATCATCATTGTGTAATAAATAAATTTAATTATTTAATGTCTAAAATTTATAAATAAAATACCATTATGTATGAAATATTTTTATATTTCTAATTAATATTTATAGTTGAATTTATCTTATGTATAACCCTATATTAAAAATGTTTTAGTTGTTAAACTTTGAATTTAACTCTTTTAACTCTTCTTTAAATAAAATAATAATAAATGTCCCAATCTAATCCAAGTAGACCAAAATGGATCATATTTTATTTATAATGTTGTTTTTGGTCGAATTATTTTTATCCAATAGAATTAGGACATGTTTTAGGGTAATTATGATATCATTTTTTACCCTTAATTACCCTATTTACTTTTAATTGTGGTAAATAAAAATCAAAAGTTACTACTCAATGAAAATTATTTTCATCTTATTGAACCACATTTTACTTACTGATATTAACCGTGTCTCTCGGATTTTTGAAATTCAACTCGCATAAGTGGTAGAATTAAGTTTTATGCAAATTTTCAAATGCTTCTAGGAGGTGGGTAAAAGACGGTAAAAAGTTCAATAAAAAAATATATATATCTAAACTTATTATAAAATGACTCCAATGAATTACATTGAACTTATATAGGTGTTATGTATCTATTTTGACCTCAAAAAATTTAAATAAAATAAATAAATTATTTAAATAAAAATTTGTTTTTAAACAATAACTCTGTGTTTTTCACTATTTATCAAAAATTGAAAGTTTTCAGAAAAATACCAAAAATTCACCCTAAGCTAATTTCAATATTCCGAATCCAAGAATGAAGTCCATTTTGAAAGGAAAAATTTATAAAATTTCAAAAAGTGGGTGTTACTATTCATAATGCCTAGTTTGATTGGTCGCGGTGTGTCAGATTGAGGTGTGGGTGATTCATACATGTCACAGATAACTTATGGATCATTTTTCTAAAGTATTCAAACAATATGAATGTGTTTTCTTGGTTATGAGTAAGTCACTTGTGTTTTTTTACTAAAATGTCATTTTAAACTGAAAACACGCACTTTGAGTCATAACGGTCACATCATATGCCATTTTAACATGATATTAATTCCTACATGTTACAAATGAATTATGAATCATTTTAATATATTATCAGGACAATCGGAGTGTGTTTTCTCAATTTTTAGTGAGTGATGCACATTTTGAACTAAAATTCCAATTTTAGATTGATAACAAACACATTGAGTCATACTTGGAACACTATGTATCAGTTATAAGTGAGGATAATTACTTTATGTCAAAAATTACTTATGGATCATTTTCCTAATGTATCAAAACAATCCAAAAGTGTTTGATCAGTTTTTAGTATGTCAATTGTGTTTTTTACTAAAATGAAAATTTTAAGTAAAAAGACACACTTAGAGTCATATCAGTCACATCCTGTATTGGATTTAGGTGAGGTTGATTCCTACATGTCACAAATGAATTATGGATCATTTTTATAAATTATCAAAATAATCCAAATAAATTTTCTTATTTTTGAGTTTGTCACTTGTGTTTTTTACTAAAATGTCAATTTTAAATAAAAAGACACACTTGGGGTCATATCGGTCACACCGTGTGTCGGATTGAGGTGAGGTTTATTCCTATACATCAAAAATGACTTATGGATTGTTTATTAAAGTATAAAAATAATATGAATGTGTTTTATCAGTTTTGAGTATATCACCTGTGTTTTTTTTTCTAAAATGTCATCTTAAACTGAAAATGCACACTTTGAGTCATATCGGTCCCATCGTGTATCAATTTGACATGAGATTGATTACTAAATGTCACAAATGACCTATGAATCATTTTCTTAAATTATCAAGACAATATAAGTATGTTTTATTGGTTTTTAATGAGTGACACATGTTTTGAACTGAAATTTCAATTTAAACTAATAGCATACACTTTGAGTCATACTAGGCACATGGTGTATCAGATTGAGATGAGGCCAATTCATACACATAAAAATTACTTATGGATCATTTTTATAAAGTATAAAAACAATTTAAATGTGTTTTATCAGACTTGATTATGTTACTTGTTCTTTTTTCTAAAATTAATCTCAATTTTAAATAAAAAGATAAACTTGGAGTCATACTGGTAACATCGTGCATCGGATTGAGGTGTGGTTGATTCCTATAAATAAAAAATTAAATATGGATTTTTTTTCATAAAGTATCAAAACAATTTGAATTTGTTTTATTGGTTTTGAGTATGTCACTTGTGTTTTTTACTAAAATTTCATTTTAAACTGGAAACGCACACTTTGAGTCATACCAGTCACATAGTGTGTGGGTTTTACATGATATTAATTCCTATATGTAAAAAATGACTTATATATCATTTTCCTAAATTATCAAGACAATCTAAGCATGTTTTCTCAATTTTTAGTGAGTGACCCATGTTTTGAACTAAAATGTCAATTTTAAACTGATAAAAAATACTTTGAGTTATACCAGGCACACCATGTACCATATTGAGGTGAGTATGATTCCTATATGTAAAAAATGACTTCTAGATTGTTTTCCTAAAGTATAAAAAGCAAAATTAATTCATTTTATTGGTTTTGAGTATTTCACTTGTCTTTTTTACAAAAAATAATGTCAATTTTAAATAAAAAGGCACAATTGGAGTCATACCGATCACACGGTGTATCAGATTGAGGCAATGCTAATTCCTACATGTAAAAAATGACTTATGTATCATTTTACTAAAGTATCAAAATAATATGAATTTTTTTTTCTCAGTCTTGAGTATCTCATTTCTCCTTTTTAATAAAATTAATTTCAATTTTGGATCATTTTCCTAAAGTATTAAAACAAACCAAATGTGTTTTATTGGTTTTGATTATGTCACTTGTGTTTTTTACTAAAATGTCATTTTAAACTGGAAACATACACTTTGAGTTATATCGGTCACATCGTATATCGCTTTGATGTGAGACTAATTACTATACATAAAAAATGAATTTTGAATCATTTTACTAAATTATCAAGATAATAAGAGTGTTGTTTCTTGGTTTTTAGTGAGTGACACACATTTTGAACTAAAATTTCAATTTTAAACTGATAACGAATACTTTGAGTCATACTGGGAACATGGTGTATCGGATTGAGGTGAGGATGATTCTTACACTTAAAAAATGACTTGTGGATCATTTTTCTAAAGTATTAAAATAATTTGAATGTGTTTTCTCAATATTGAGTATGTCACTCATCTTTGTTACTAAAATTAATGTCCAATTTAAATAAAAAGACACACTTTGAGTCATATCGGTAACACTGTATGTCGTATTGAGGTGTGTCTAATTCATACACATAAAAAATGAATTATGGATCATTTTCATAAAGTATCAAAACAATCTGAATGTGTTTTCATAGTTTTGAGTAAGTCACTTGTGTTTTTTACTAAAATGTCATTTTAAACTAGAAACACGCACTTTGAGTCATACCAGATACATCATGTGTTGGTTTGATAAGATACTGATTATTATACATAAAAAATGAATTATGAATCATTTTCATAAATTATCAAGGCAATCAGAGTGAGTTTTCTCAATTTTCAGTGAGTAGTGAGTGTTTTGAACTAAAATGACAATTTTAAACTGATAACGGACACTTTGAGTTATACTGGGAACAACGTGTATCATATTGAGGTGTGTCTAATTCATATATTTCACAAATTAATTATGTATTTCTTTCTTAAAGTATCAAAACAATCTGAATCTTTTTTCTCAAGTATGAGTATGTCACTTGTATTTTTTACTAAAATTAATGTCAATTTTAAATAAAAAGACATACTTGGAGTCATATCGGGCACACAATGTATAAGATTGAGGTTCGGATGATTCCTACACATAAAAAATGAATTATTAATCATTTTCATAATGTGTAAAAATAATCTGAATGTGTTTTCTTGGTCTTGAGTATGTTACTTTTCCTTTTTACTAAAATTAATGTCAATCTTAAATAAAAAGACACACTTAGAGTCATATAAATCACACCATGAATTAGATTGAGGTGTGGATAATTACTACATGTCATAAATGACTTATGTATCATTTTCCTAAATTATATAAACAATTAGAATGTTTTTTATTGGTTTTGAGTATGTCACTTGTTTTTTACTAAAATTTTATTTTAAACTGGAAACACGCACTTTGAGTCATACCTGTCATATCATGTGTTGGTTTAATGTGAGACTGATTCCCACACATCTAAAATTACTTATGAGTCATTTTTCAAAATTATTAAGACAATCAGATCACGTTTTCCTAGTTTTTAGTGAGTGACACGTGTTTTTTAACTAAAATGTCAATTTTAAACTAATAACAGACACTTTGAGTTTTCCTAGAAAAATGGTGTATCAGATTGAGGTGATTCTGATTCTTACGCATCAAAAATGAATTATAGATAATTTTCATAAAGTATAAAAATAATCCAAATGTGTTTTCTCAGTCTTGATTATATCACTCATTATTTTACTAAAATTGGTGTCAATTTTAAATAAAAATACACACTTGGAGTCATACCGGTAACACCATGAATCAGATTGAGGTGCACCTGATTCCTACACATCAAAAATTACTTTGGATCATTTTACTAAAGTATCAAAACAATAAAAATGCATTTGATCAGTTTTGAGTATGTCACTTGTGTTTTTTAATAAAATGTCATTTTAAACTGGAAACACACACTTTGAGTCATATTGATCATAGCATGTATCAGTTTGACATGAGACTGATTCCTACACATCAAAATGATTTATGAATTATTTTCCTAAATTATAAATAAAATCAGAGTGAATTTTATCATTTTTCGATGAGTGAAACATGTTTTGAACTAAAATGTCAATTTTAAACTAACAATGGAAACTTTAAGTTATATCAGGCACACCATGTATTAGATTGAGGTGTGGCTGATTCCTATATGTCAAAAAAACTTATTGTAATTTTCCAAAATTATAAAAATAATAAAAATGTTTTTTCTTTATTTTGAGTATGTCACTTGTCTTTTTTACTAAAATTTATGTCTATTTTAAATAAAACAGATACACTTAGAGTCATATTGTGTATCAAATCAAGGTGTGGCTAATTCATACAGGTCACAAATGACTTATAGATCATTTTCCTAAAGTATAAAAATAATTTAAATGTGTTTTATTGGTTTTGAGTATGTCACTTTTTCTTTTTTACTAAAATTAATATTGATTTTAAATAAAAATACACACTTGGAGTTATACGAGTCATGTTGTGCATCGTATTGGGGTGAGGATGCTTCCTACATATAAAAATAAATTATGTGTCATTTTCCTAAAGTATCAAAAAAAATTGAATGTTTCTGCTCACTTTTGAGTATGTCACTTGTGTTTTTTACTAAAATTAATGTCGATTTTAAATAACAAGACACACTTGGAGTCATACCGATCACACTGTGTGTCTGATTGATGTGTGGCTAATTCCAACATGTCGTAAATTACTTATGGATCATTTTCCTAAAGTACTAAAAAAATATGATTGTTTTCGCTTAGTTTTGAGTATATAATGTGTGTTTTAAACTAAAATGTAAATTATAAACTAAAAACATATAGTTTGAATCATACCAATCACACCATGTATCAGATTGAGGTGTGGTTGATTCCACCATGTCTTTTTATCCTACGGTGCATGATCATAGTACATGAGTGAATCATCCTTGTTGATGAATTCATTTATTCATGATCTATTTGAAAATTAAACAAATAATTATTAGATAAAAATGATGAGGAAATTAACAAAAAAATTGATAAAATCAGCTAAATAAGTAGTGGGAAGTCACATATTCATGATATATGTGTACATTATGACACCAGGTATTCTACCTAGTAATTTCTAAACAAATACATTTTGTTTTATGAATATGAGGAGTTTCAACATTCCTAGTAGTACTGGAAAAATATAAATAAATAAAGGATTAATAGATATTTTAAATGAAATAGTAATTATCTTTGAAAATACCTCTTCAGGGATACTAGTTTATTGATGGTGTATGATACCTCTCATAAATTTTCAAACATAATAACCATAATCTTTTCCATTGGTTTGTTTCACATACTATGAAATCATTGAGAAAAATAATTAATTTGGTTTGATATTTGTTTTGATAGTGAAATATTATTATATATACCGTAATACTTATCCACTTTTAGAAGTTGATAGGCTCCATATATGCATGGATTGTCCTCATTCCATGATTTTGATGATATTTAAACACTTCTATATCATAACAAAATAATCATTAAAACATAATATAAAATATATAACCTGAATTTTAGTTCTAAAATATTGTGTGTTGTGTATTACAAATTGATAAACTTCATCATGTGTGGTTGTTTTGTTGTTTATACATGTAGTGAATCCAAAAAATAAATCTTTGGAGTATAAAAATAAACTACAATGAGTATCCAATGTTACCTAAAAACAAATATGAATAATTAATTAAAGTAATAAAAATGTAGTTGATATGATTAAATTATATAGTTTTACCCCTGCATCATTGGTAATAATAAGATCATGTTCTCTATAAGATTTCTTTCAAATGTTGCAGCCAGTTTTTCCACTATTACATCAATTTGAACTGAATCCATTGAGGTTAGTAAATTGGAAGTGATGTGAGGAATAATGATTCCATATTTATGTTCATAAGGTTTTTCATTCAAATGATATTCATATAGACACCTGAAAAAAATGAATTTTATTTAGTCATAATTAACATAGTTGATCAGCTATTGGGAAAAAATCATAAAAACACACCTCATATATAAATTTACAACTATGACTCCTAGCCAGTCATACTTGAGTATTTCATTTACATTCTCAAGATAAATGTAGTCTATAATGGATTCTCTATACATTTGTTCTTCAAAATGAAATATGACATTACTGTTACTTTATAACCATGTATCTGCATGAACCTTCAATGTTAGTAAATGGGGATATCGAATGGGCATATTAAAGGTGCTTTGTAAAGATATTTTTGTTTGGTTAGTTGATCCTTTAGATTGTTTTGATTCGACCTTTCATTTCACCCCTTCCCTTTGTCTGTCTATAACAACATTCATCGGTTCAGACCTTTTTTATTAGTTGTTAAAGGTTTTTCATGGAAAATAAATTGTAAATGAATACCTCTTTGTCGACATGTTTTTTTACAATATCTGATGGCCATTATATGAATATTCCAATATCTTTATTTACCATATTAATATCTACATCATCAAATGGAATAGGTAGCTCTCAGATGATTATTGGAACCAAGGTTGTTCTTTCCTAGAAATGGTGTTCAATTTTTGTTTGTTTTCAATCCATGTTGGGTTTATCAAGGAGTATGCAAGAAAAGTGATCTTACAGTACAAGATGACAATAGTGTTGAAGGTGGTGTCGTTTCCCAGTATTTTCCAAATTTTTGGGCTCAAAATCCGGGGAAGAGGCTAGCATCATGAAAGTTTGTTTTTTGGGAATGAAGCTTCATAAAAATGGAAGGCATGGGTTTTGTGAAGATTGGGATGATATTTGAAAAGATGAGGAGCATCACAAAATTTGATGGTATTCTCTGTGATTATGAGAATTGGAACATTGTGAGTGCACTATGGTTTTATGGAAAGATTCGTGACAAATTCAAATATCAATGGAGCATCACAAATAGATAATATATGTGAATGAGTTCTTGAAAGATTCGGAAAATCCACTAAGAGGTGGTGGAGCATCGCGAATAGACAAGCCTATAAATTTAAGGCTACCCCCCACTTCATTTACATGAAATTATTCAAGAAAAATTAAAAATATATTTGATTTCACAAATCTAGGGGAGCTCTGTAAATCTATGTTTCTACGCGATATTGAGCATCGTGAAAATACTAATTAAGTCTTGATTGATTCCAATGCTTCTAAGTAATGGGTACTTTGAAATGATGGGGTGTTCCTTAAAGGCTCAGTGAGCTTTGTGAAGATAGTTTGTTCTGCGAAGGTAGATTTCTTCACAAAGGTAGTGAGCATCGTGAAGAAGGTTCACGAATAAAAGTATTGAACATATGGATTAAGTTAATAGTGATTTCAAAGTGAATCAACTCAGGAAATCAATGCAATAAGAGTATTGTGCTATTAAGGGACAAATACTTTAATTCCAATCTACTGAATCGGACTTCAAGTTGATAAACCGAGTTAGACTTCTCTTAAAGCAGTTATCTAGGGGGAGTCGACAAAAGTGTTCTAAGGGACATAGTGTGTTATCCCTAAAATCTTATAAAGGTATCATTTCTAGCACAAAGTGACTGTGTCTCAACTCTTGAATTCTGCAACTAGTGAAGATTAGTGGATTTTGGTATGACCGACACATTGTTGGCGTATGCTCCTTGGATTATCCATTAATGGTGAACCAATTAAAACTGTTGTATTTCTTTTTTGCATGTTAATGTTTGATTACTGATCAAATCCATCATACTATTTTAATGATTTCCTACCAATGTTGGAACAAGATCTATTTCATTAAATGAAAATTTTGACACCTCGATTTACCCCTCCCCTCTTAGGGTGTTCTGAGGTCCTACAAGTGGTATCATAGACAATGTCAACCTATTTTGGATTCTCTATAACAAATATATTCTCTTTTTAAGATTAGTGTTTCTTTCCTGAGTCAAAAATGAAGTGAATTATTGATAAAGATTTAGTTATCTCTGAGAAAAAGTCTGTATCCACTAATACCATGATTAATAGTAAAAATAAATATAATGTGAAGAGATCCATTCCATGAAAATATAAATAAGAACACATGTCCATGTGTGTAAGTATGAATACTGGATCAAATGGAGAAACATGGTTGAGAAGATCATCTCAATTGTGCATTTCATATTGATGAAGTAAGGAGGATCCGCCTTATTACCCTAATTTTTTTTGTAATTTATTTTTGAATATAATTCGGGGAATTGAAGGTGAAGAAAGTTCTCAAGGGGGTAACCTGAGAAGTAGATATGACTTTCAATTCTTTATAGCCAAGCTGAAGAATTCACCATTTTTGAATAATTACTCAATATGATATTCAAATATATATATGATGGAAGATTATTTTTCTTATAAAGATAAATATGTTCTATTATTGACAATTATGATAAAGAAGGTTCCGTCATGGATTGATCTTATTTATGTTATCCTGAAGAACAAGTGTTCAAGAATATTATTCTTGGTGATGTTGTGAAAAATTTCCAATGTGTATAGTCACAAGTTGAAGACCCATTCTAGTGTATTTTCCATACTTAAATTTCATGAAATTCATTCTTGATAAGATCTACCATTATGAATAGGCTGATAAGTGTTTCCCTTTAGGAGGAGAAAATTTAAGAATGATAAGGAAGCTTCCAAAATCATTATTTCAACTGTTATCAAACCTGATTATTCTATAAATTTCTTGAAGATAATGTCATTGGAAAAGGAGTTTCAGGTTGAATATCCTCAAAATATTATTATTACATTTAGTATCTTTATACTAGAATTAGAGTGAATGACACTTGAAGAAAAGTATATGTTTTCTCATCCCATGAGGTATCATGATCAGTGTGCATAGAACATATTCAAATGTAGAAGGAATTTATGTTGAAGAAATGTTTTCTCCAATAGAAATATTATTTAATAAGGATTTTCCTTACTATGTAAATTCAAAAGGTATACAAAGCTAATTAGATTTATGAAAAAACAACATTCTTAAATGGAATTATTGAATAATAAGTCTTCATTGAAAAACTGGTGGGATTTATGATTAGAAATGATAAAACAAAGGTTTGTAGACTAAATAAGGCCCTCTATGATCTAAAGTGGACATTGTATGCATGGTATTCTCATATGGATTCTTATTTTAAGAAGCTCAAATTTTAAAGAGGAGGTTTCGACCATAATATCTATATTAAGAATTCAAAGTAAGATCAATTTATGGTTTTGGTATACATGGATGATAATATATTTGGCAGAAGTAGGCAGAAATTAGTGATTTAGAAGACTTTCATTTCTTAGGATAAATATACAAGAGATATCCTGAAGAAATTCAACATACAAGACTTCAAACCAATATCGAATCCAATTGCGGTTGGGACAAAACATGGAAAGCATGAGGTTGGAATATTTTTGGATCCCACCATGTATAGGAGAGTCATTGGAATCTTATTGTACTTGACTGAAATGTGGCTATATATCATCTTTGAAACATTCTTAGTGGATCTATTTCAAAGTAATCATAAAGAATAACATTTAGAGGCCATTAAAATATTCATGAGGTACATTCAAGGTACCCACAATTATAGATTATACTTTTCTATAGGAAGTGATAATTAACTATTGGCATTTTATGATGCTGACTGGGATAGTGATGTCATGGATAGAAAGTCCACAAGTGGTGGAGCATTCTTTATTGGAAATAAATGTGTGGGTTGGTTGAGTAAGAAATGGGAAAGCACTTCTCCCGGTACTGATGAAGAAAAGTATATATCTATTGCAAAGGTTTTCACTCAGCTATTGTGGATGAAGTAATAATTGACCAATATTGGTGATGAGGTAAAACAACTAATGGTGATTCATTGTGACAACAAGAGTGTGATATATATTACAAAGAATTTCATTCAACATTTTTGTACGAAACATATTGAAATAAGATATCACTTCATAAAATAAAAATTTGAACATGTCATGATTAAAATGGACCGTTTTGTTACTGATGACCAAGTGGTTGACATTATAACCAAGCCATTAGCAGCACATGTGTTCAAGAAACATCAGTTGAAACTCAATGCTCAACCACCTCCTAGTGTATGAGTAGGTTATGAATGATCCCCTATCCCTATTTGTGTTAAATAATTTAATCTATTTGTGGATATGATGCAGGTTTATGGGGGATATACGATTAAGGGGGAGTGTTTTTTGAGCTCTACACATACACATATAGGTTCATTGGGTTTATTTACAATGGGGGGAATGGAAAAATTCAATGATAAATTCAATGGTTCAAAGGAGGAGAATGAAAATATTATGGTTTTATATTTGTAGGAGAATGGAGAATGGAAAAATTAGTTGCAAGTTTTGGAAAAACCATGTAATGCCTCTATGAAACGATGAGAATTAGGTGTTATGAGGAATTAGTGTAGGGAAAGCAATACTTCTGTGACTTGATCAGAGCTTAGCTTGGACATATTTAAGAATTCCAAAACATAAGAAACCAACTCATGCTTCACCTATTGTTTTCTACACTAATATTTTATCACATGGACTTAGAGTATTATATGGTTTTCTTCTCTCATATTAGGTTTTGATAGTGACTGGTGCTTTATTGAATTTATCTACAGATTTCCAAAAAACCCAAAGGGGGATATTTTTGGAACCAAGGTTTTTCTTTACTGGAAAGGGATTTAGGTTTTTGTTTATTGTAAATCCATGCTAGTTTGATCAAGGATTCTATAATACAAGTGATATTACAGTATAGGTTCACAATAGTGTTGAAGGTGGTGCCATTTCCCGGTGTTTTCCAAATTTTTGGGATCAAAATTTGAGGAAGAAGATAGCATCATGAAAGGTTATTTTATGGGAATGAAACATTATAAAATGGTAAAGACTTGGATTTTGTGAAGACTGGGATAATATTCATGAAGATGTAGATCATTGTGAACCATGACAGTGTTCTCCATGATTACAAGAGTTGGAGAATCATGAGTGCGTGATGGTTTGATGGAAAGCTTTGTGACAATGTAAAATCTCAATGGAGCATCGTGAATGGGGGATCTACGCGAAGGTGTTTTTGAAAGATCTGGGAAATATGTTAAGAGGAGGCAGAGCATCATGAATGGTTGAGCCTATAAATATAAGGTTTCCTCCACTTCATTTGAAATGAAATTATTTAAGGAAACCTGGAATCACTTTGATTTTATGAAGCTAGGGGAGCTCTGTGAATCTGGGTTTCTACACGAGCTTGAGAATCACGAAAAGACTTCTTAAGTCTTGACTGATTCCAATGATTCAAAATAATGGGTGTTTTGCAATGATGGGGTATTCTGTGAAGTCTCAATGAACTTCATAAATTCAGTTTGTTCCACAAAGGTAGTTTTGTTTGTGAAGTTATTGATCATCATGAAGGATCTTCACAAACGACAGTATTGAACATTTGGATTAAGTGAGAAGTGATTTCAAAGTGCATCAAATCAAGACATCGATGCAAGAAGAGTCTCATGCTAGTCAGTGAAAAATACTTTAATGTAAATCTATTGAAGTGACATTAAAGTTGATAAACTTAGTTAGATTTATCTCAAAGTAGTGATCTAGGGGGAGTCGACGGAAGAGTTCTGAGGGACGTAGTGTGATATCCCTAAAATCTTGTAAAGGAAGTGTGTTTGACACAGAGTGACTGTGTCTAAAATCTTGTATTCCACAACTAGTGAATATTAGTGTATTTTTTATAATTAAAACATTGTGAGCGTATTCTTCTTGGATTATCCCTTAGTGGTGAACCAAGTAAAACTATTGTGTTGCCTTTCTACATGTGAATGTTTGATTACTGATCAAATCCATCATATAGGTTTAAAGAGTTCCTACCAACATGGGAACAAAATCTGTCACATTAAAAGAAAAATTTGACACCCTGATTCACCCCTCCCCTCTCAGAGTGTTCTAGGATCCTACACTAATGATCTACGCTAATCCCCACTCTCACGTGAGTTGTTGGAAGTTTTCTGTTGTGTGGTGTATCTTCTTGGAAATTGTACATGGTAGCCCTCTCAACAAGGAAATGGGTGGGTGTTGGTAGATATAAATCACAATCATTTTCACCTTGTAAAATATCATTATAGGAAATGTATCAGTGTATTTATGATTTATATATTACAGAAACAATTGTGAGAATATTTATTACCACATCTAATATAGATCTTTGAGGGGAATGGATCACCTCAAAGCTGGTGTGGGATGGGGGGATCATCACATAGTAATTGTTCTTGAGTTTTTTCTTCTCTTTTATTCATTCCCATAAAATTTTATAGCAACTCATACTTCCAATGAAATTTTTCTTCAATAGAAGCTAATCATGTATACATCTCTTCCATTTGTTTATATTTATCCCCTTATTCTTTTGTTTTCTCAAAATATGTTTGGGGTTTCACACCAAAACCCACAACTCTGATGTGGCCATACTGTTCTATCCGCTTTAAGGCCACTGATAATATTTGTTCATCTAGTACAGTTGATGATGATTCATCTATCTAAGTCAGATAAAAAATATAATAAAATAATTCATCATTGTTATGTAATATCAATTTAAAGCAAAACAAATTTTTATTATGCCATACTTACACATGTTTTCCACACTTTTTGTGTGTTTTAATATATTAATATCTCATCTTTATTTACACATGCATCCTTCCATAGCACATGATGTGGGATGGAAGTGGTTTTGGATTTGGATTCATCAATATGAATATAAACAAAGGAATATAATTATGTTTTTGTTTCATGTCACATAAAAGTATTACGGTAGATTTAAAATACATACCAATTTTTTTTTCAAGTGAAGTGTACCCCATACTTGATTTACGATAGGGGTACATTGTTTTTTCTTCTCATTTCTTATTCTCAGTACTCAGTTTCCATTTTATAAATTAATAATTCTTAATCAAAGTGATTAATACATGTATTGTCAAACAATTTATTACCAGACACAATGTACCTGAAAAGATGTATCCTCACAATGGCCAGTAAATGTATCCCATGCTTCTTTGATTATCAAGTGTGTATACATATATGGTGGGTGCGGGTTTAGTTTACCTTTATCATCTTTGAGATAAAAATTCATTATAATTGTGTGAAATCCTCTATGATTCTTTCCAGCAAGCATTAATAAAAATTTCTTTCGGGATTCATCTTCTATAAATTCACTCTACAAGGGATAATGAAGAGTATGTCGGTATTTCATTATTTTATATTTTAATAGAATAAATAAATTATATAATAATGTTACCCTAATATCTTTACAAAATAGTGTTTTAATCATAGGTAAAACATGGTGCCATAAATCTACATTAATTGGCACATGCTATCGAGTGGTTAGCCCAATGAAACTACTAAACATGGCCTTATTGGGATTAACATTTTGGACGCATGCATTCCATCCAACCTTGAATTTGATGTCTTTTTTCTCACCTTAATAATTTTTTCTAACACTGTCATTCTATGGTGCTCCTATTTTTTCTGGGACATTAGTTCTTCATCGTCTTCCATTTCCTCAGGTTCAACGTCATTAATATGTTGTTCTTATGGATTGGTTTCATCACTATGTGCATAAGGTTTTTCTTCCTCTACACTCAGAGAACTAGTAGGTTCAAAAACCTGTTGTTTCTTTGGATTGGGAGCATCATCACATGAAAAAATCATTATCTACAGAAGTGGTTCAAAATTTAATTTAGATGATGTAAATTCAGTAGTGAATAGATAATAATATGAGGTAATTTAATGTATATTACTAAAAAATATAACCTGGTTATTTAACTCTCTTTTTTAAAAGTTTGAAGGGATTTTACCCCTCTATCGAGTATCAAAATCACTTAATTGTAGTCTCCTATGACATACAAAACCCCATCTACATTGGGACCACTGTGAAATGATTCTAACATCCCAATGAAAGGGTCATCCTCGGTTGAATTTTCAACTGACCCTTTAGTGGTTTTGTTTGATAACAGAATAATTAACTACTTTTGGTTTGTGGGATATAGCATATAAAATACTTTCACTGCCTATGATTCCATTATAAATGGTTCATCTTTGTACCATTCCTTATTGAAATTCACTTTCACACATCCCAATTCATCTATTTTAGAAACACTCTTATTATCAACCCACTTTCTTTGAAAAATAGACACTTGGAATGTTGTATAATTCAAATCTCATATTTGTTTGCTGATGAAAAAGTATAACATATGCGCATAAATTGGATTTATGTCCTTGATACTAGATATATGCATCACTTCGGCCATAAGTGTAACTCCACTATTTTGTATGGAACTGTCTGCATCAAGTTCATTTATATAGAATGTATAACCATTAATTACATTATCATTATAATATAATACATGCATACTTGGTCATTTAGCTATTCATTGAAGTTGTTCTGAAATTGAATTCATATTTCCATCTGAATCCTTAAAAATATGGTCTCTAAATCATCCTATAAACTATTGATTATGTGTATTCGATATCTAGCTTTTATCCCTTAGTGGATTCAAATGCTAGAGAATTAATTTGTGGGTTCCAACATATGTGGAAACCTATAAAATGTTATAAAAGATGTAAAGGCAGGCTTGCTCCCGATCTATAATAGTAATTGTGAAAATATCTATACTAGAAATTCCTTCACCCACAACTAGCCCAGTGTAATGATATTTCAGTAGACCAATGTTTTCCACACCGAATAGATAGTCAGTACAAAATTCAACAGCTTCATTAACAATATATCTCTCCATAATACAACCTTCTGGATGACTTCAATTTTTAACAAAACCTTTCAAAATATTCATATATATTTCAATGGGGTACATCCATCTATAATGTATAGGAACACATAGTTGAATCTCTCTTACCAATGGAACCATCAATTGAACCATCATATTAAATATTGTTGGAGGGAAGAATATTTCCAATTCACGTAATATGATGAAAATTTCCCTTTCCATAGTTGGGAATTTTTTCGGGTATATAACTTTACTTCATATAGATTTGAAAAAAAAGATCTTAGTTAATGTATGACCAACATTATTTGGAAAAACACAATGTAAATATACAGGTATTAGATATTTCATAAAAACATTATAGTCATGTAATTTTAGACCCTTTAACTTTAAATCAGTCATTGACACAATGTTCTTAATATTAGATGAATAGCCCTCTTGAACCTTTACATCATTAAAGAAGTTTAAAAATTGATATATCTCCTTCCTGGAAAGAGTGTAAGCAACTAGAGGAAGAAAAGTCAGTTTTTCACCCTTCACTGGAGCTAAATATTCCTATATTCCCATGTCAATCATATCCAACCTATCCTTAATTTTATCCTTTGTTTTGTTGGGTTCATTTAGTAACATGCCAATGATATTATCACATGCATTTTTTCAATATGCATAACATCAAGAAAATGTATGACGTACAAACAAATCTAGTATAGTAATTCAAAAAAACTGATCTCTTTTTCCAACCAGTTTTCATAAGGTTTTTTAAAAAAGGTTTACCAAAATAAGTGTCTATATGTTTTACTTTCTCAAATATTTGATTACCTGTTAGTGTTGATGGTGTTATATGTTATTCTAAACTCCCATTGAATGATGTTGTCCAAGATCGATACTTATGTCACCGGGATAGAAATATATGATGTCCTATAAACATAGTATTTAATGAGTGTTTGAACCTAATTGACTATATACATTGTTCACAAATGGGATACCCTTGAGTTCCTTTAATGTTATATCCTGAAAAAATTCCATAAGCAGGAAAGTCATTTATTATCTTCTACAACATGGATCTCAATGTGAAATATCCATTTTTTTAAGCATCATACAACATAACACATGAATCCCACAATAATTTCAAATCTTTGATTAATGGATCCAAATAAATATCAATATCATTACCATGTTTTTTTTTCCTGATATAAGTATAGATAAAATAATGTATTTTTGTTTCATGCATAGCCACAGTGGAAAGTTATAATTTACCAATATAATCGGTCATGTACTATGAGTGATTCTTTGAAAACCTAACATATTCACTCCATATGTAGATAGTGCAAGATAAAGATTTCTCAACTCATTTCCAAATCCAGGATACTCGTGATCAATTCTCTTCCACTGAGGAGAGTCTGTTGTGTGACAACGTTTCCCATATTTATTTCTTGTATTTTCATGTCACGTCAATTGCCTTGCAGTCTCCTCACTTCCATATAGGTGCCTAAATATTGGAATGATTGGAAAGTACCATTCAACTTTCATAAGACCTAATTCATCTTTAATTTATCAATAAGAACCAAACTTTGGGAAATCTTTAAGTAATTTTTAGTCCTTGTGAAATAGTATATTGTCATTCGGACAGGCATGTATTCTTTCAAAGATCATACCCATTAAACGTAGCATTCATTTAGCATCATATATTTAGATAGGAAGCTCATTATCTTCTAGGAGAATATCATTCAAGAGATCAAGTAGTTCAGTAATACTTTTGTTACTCCATCTATTGCTAGCTTTTAAATTATACAGCTTCAGTACGGATATCAATGCTATATATTTAGTACAACTAGCATACAATGGCATCTTTGCATAACTCTTTAACTTCTCCAAAAATTTTGGAGAATCACAAAGTTAATCTTAAAATGTCATTTTCATTTAATAAATATGATATACATCATCATTCACACCTATAATTACATCTTTGATACATTCTTATTCATTGTCCACACATGTAATCATATCAGATGATCCATAAAACACATTGTTATCTCATTCACTAGATGCATTCTCTTTTTCCCTATGTTTATTCCAAAATTTATAACTTTAAACTATTCTATGGAAAATAAAATGTTCTCTCAACTCCTATAGAATAATTAGTCTTCAATAACAACATTATAAACATGGAAAAAGGATTTGAGAAGGGCCATATGCATGATCTTTTGCAAACTTGATGAACTATTTCACCTCGTCTTCATAATATTTTGTTATACTATTAGAATACATCAATTTTTTATTCATATACATCCTATTTGATTTTGTAATATTAATTTTTAACAAAATGAATAAATACACAAAATGGGGCCTTTTAAATAAGTGGAACCCAACATTTAAATTTTTCAAATAATTTCAGCATGCTTTAAAGAAAACTGTTAATTGAATTTAATAAAAGAATTAATCCACTAGTGGTAGGTGTTATCCTTTGAATTCATCTACAATGATCATTGTTACCTGGTATGGGATGACTATTGGTCAGGGTAGTTTAAGAAAAATAGGTACATGTCAAGAAGAGATGGGGGATGAGTCTCAGGAGACAAAATACAACAATAATTTTTCATGAGATAAAGCTGATGAGGATAAAAGTTGTCTCCTTAAATCTAAATTTTCTTAGGCTGGGGAGTTGTCAAAGTACTGAACAATATTTCTTAGTTTGTTTTTTAAAGTTAGAAAAGGCAGCAATAGCAGTCTGATCCCTATAAGGTACTCCTTGATTGGTGTGACCATGGGAAGGCTTAGCTAGATGGTCTTACACGCACTCATGTTGAGACACTTATTGCAGTTTCAACATTCAAATAAAACCTTCAATTACTAGAATTTTGGTATAAGGACTGAATTTTAGTATCACTTAGCTTCCTATGAGGCTAAGGTTGTGGGAGTGGGGTCATGATGGATATCATGTGTGTTGGATGGAGTTAGTGGCATGCCCTTTCTAAAGTGTTATTATCAATCTATATTATATAGGAGGTGAGATCTTGTGTATCTAGGAGGTATATGAAAGTTCATATGACCATATAAATACAGATACCAACCTTTTTCCTTACACATGTATGAATTTATAAATATAGATACTATTCATCCCATAGAATTTATAAATATAGATACCACTCAACTTTTTGACGCATATTTTAAGGAGTGTTCGAAAAGGAAAAGGAAATTGATTTCTTTAGTTTGATCCATTGAAACCCCATTGATGTTAGTGTGCATTACTAAGGCTATGTTTTCCATTATTTATTGTAACTACTCATAACACTTAAATTTGAATTCATACTTCTCAAAAAAGTGAATGACCTCAAATTTTACTTTTTATTGATGTTGTCCACTATTTGACTATTTCATTTTTTATTTGATATATATTAACTGGTATTACATCTTCTACTACGGGAGATTCATTACTCAAAGAGGCCATAAAAATGGGTGAAGCGTACCACCACTTGAAGGTTAGTTTTGATTTATTCTCATTTTCACTTTAATAATGATGACTCCATTAAACTTTCTATTTTTTAAATATAGTTACTCATGTTTCAATTAATATTTTGATTTTACAAATTTATTTATAAATATATTGTTTCATATTATGCATGGATACACAAATTTAGTTATTCATGTTTCCATTGAGACTCGGGAATCACTCTAATTTATGTATTTTAGTATTTTTCATATTTTTATTCTTTTCGTTCTAAATACATGTTTTATGTATCTAAATACATGAAATATGCATTCTCAGTCCGAATATACTTAGTTTTTTAGGAATCTTTATATTTTTAAGAGTAAATACTTATATTCCATATATAGCATTTATTTTTTATTTTAATTTGTTCAATATGAATGTAAATTATTAACTTTAAAAAATATGATTCTTTTAAAAATACAGTTGGTATCCTCCCCTCAACCCATGGATAGACTCTAAAAGTAAATCCTTTTCATGCTAGTTTGATAATATAACTATGAAAGTAAGATGTTCTTTTTTCATAAAAAAATCACACAAGGTCATCATTTAAATTTATTTTTACCCAATGTAAATAATTCACTCATTTAAGGAAACCGTGATTTACAACATTTTCTGATATGATTCCATTTATGAAAAAATAAATAGTTTATAGATCATGCTATACAATACACTTAGATTTAACTTAAGGGAAGAAAATAAACATTTTAAACCAAGTTAAACAACACACTAGAATAATAAAATAATACTTTTAAAATCAGGTAAAGACTCTAATTATAATGAAACTAATACACAAAAAACATGAACAGATATAGGTAGTAATAGTATCCACTGAAGTAGATGAAAAATAGGAAAATATAGGCTGCAATATCATCCAATAAAGTGGTAGAAAATTAGGAAAATATAGGTAGAAATAGTAATCACTCAAGAAGAAGAAAAATAAAAAAAATAGGATATGCGTCACACTAAACTAATAAAAAATAGTATTATGTCATTGGTCAGCACAACATAATGGGCTAATGGATAGTAGTAGTATCAGGTTGTTAGTTAGGATGAAAACTAACCTAACATAGGGGAGTTGTCTCACGTCACTAGTCAAGAAGACAAACTATAACTAGTGGAGAGGTGCAGTATCATGTTATTAGTCAAGATGATTCACAAACCTAGTGTAGAGGTGTAATATCACATCACTAGTTAAAACAACACACTAAACTAGTTAGATTAAAAATTCTTATTTCAAGAAAAAAATATCTTAAGAAAACCCCATTTTCAAAGTGCGAACTGGGAATTTGGAAACATCTCTTAAAAATAAAACCACATAAAAATGAATTAGAAAATCCTTTGAAAATATTACATTCTTTCATAAAGAATAAAAAAACTTTATAATTTATAAAAACAATCTTAAAGAGCCAATAAGGCATTTAATCAAGCAATAAGGGTTCGTGGTATTTGAAAACTAGTTTTATATCTTAAAAATTGAGTGGAAACCCTTTTCATATAAAATAAAAACCCAAAGAAAATTATCATCATAGGGTGAAAGCCACTAATTAATCATGATTGAATTTATAAAAAAATTAAAAAGTTTCTAAAAGCCAAAAGAAATCATGGTTTTAAATTTAGAAAGGCGTGCATGGAGAAACATACCTTAAATCATCTCTTTCACAATGTATCACACTAAACCACCAAAACAAGGCTAGAAAAACCCTTATAATGCCATTAAAAGTCATTAAATAAGAAAACTCAAGTTAAAATCGTGCTAGACAAAGTTGTAGGTCACCAAATCCATACTAGGGAAAGGAAAAAAATGAAGATAAGGAAGAAGGAAATGATAGGGGAGAGCTTTTATGTGTTTTATGAGGAAGTTGGGTGTTGTGGAAGTCATGATGGGTGGTGCGATGTAGTACAGGGGTGTAGTATGTGGCTACACAGTGCATAAAAATAGGAGCAAACTCCATCGACGGTTAGGGAACAGATCTAGAAACGCTAATAAATAAAATCAGCACATAACTTAGATTTTGAGATTGATTCATCGAGAAAGATGAGAGGCGACAGCGGTACGCTTCAACGAGAGCGGCGACAGTGGTTTGGTTCTGCGAGAACTTGAAGGCGCGGAGAGGAGACGACTTTGTTATGGTTCTTTTTATAAGAACGTGCAAGGCTTTAATCAGTGCTTTTAAAAAAACATTGATAAAGAATAGTTTTATCAACACTAAAATAGAAAACGCCGATAAAGATGTCTTTTATAAACACTAAAAAGTCGCTAATAAAAAGTAGTTTTATCAGTGCTAGAAATAGCGCAGATAAAGATCTAATTTTAATAATATATTTATCTATTTATAATTATAATTATAATTAAATATATTTACAAATATTTCTATATATTTATAAATATTTCTATATATTTATAAATATAATTATATAATTATATATATTTATAAAACTATAAATATAATAAATATATTTATTATTTAAATATATTTATATGTAATTATTAATATATAATTATATATATTTAAAAAAATTATAATAAATATATTTATTATTTAAATATATTTATTTTCATTTTATAATTATTTAAATATATATTTATTTATTTCTGATTATAAATATAAATAAATATATTTAAAAATATCTCTATATAATTATAAATAAAATAACTATATTTATTATTTAAATATATTTATTATGATTTTATAATTATTTAAATATACATATATTTATTTATTGTTGTCACTATAATTATAGATAAATATATTTATTTTTTAAATATATTTATTATAATTTTATAATTATTTAAATATGTTTTTATTTATTTATAATTATAATTACAAATAAATATATTTAAAAGGTGTTTATATATAATTATAAATATATATGTTCATTAATATATAATTATAAATATAATAAATATATTTATTATAATTTTATAATTATTTAAATATATATATATTTATGTATTTATTTATAATTTCATAAATAATTTTTTTAAAAAAATTATATATATTTATAATTTAATAATTAAATATTTAAATTACAAAATTATTAAAAAACATCAAAATGGTTTAATTATATAAATTTAAAACTTATTTTAAATGTTAAAACTTAATAAATAAAAACAAATAAATATTATTCATATAAATTACAAACATATTGAAAATATTACATGTATAGTAAATAAATATATGTATAAATAAATATTATGAAAGGATTACATATATTTTTAATAATATTATTGAATATATAATAATAAATGAATAAATTAAATTAAATAAATTACAGAAATATTAAAAATTAAATTCATAACATTTACGTAAATTCTACCGGCAAGCCCAAAGGTCTTTAACTTTTTTATTTATTTTCCCCATTTTTAACTGGGTTAAGGGGTAACCTTACATAACTCATAAGCCAAGGGGTACTTAGGGCTAATACATGACCCGAAGGTCCAAGAGATACTTAGATCAAACTCCCAACATTGCAAGACTCCACACCTAGCATTGCCTCATGCATGCACGGTGCCTAGTCCTGATGGCAAATGTCATACCCTCTAGATCATCTCACTTTGATAGCCCTGCAAAATTGGGTGGTGCTGCTTTGAGCCTCATCTAGATCTGCACTGGTGGAGGAATCAATTCTTTTTTTTTCATTGTCTTACCGCTGCTCCTCTGTCGTCGATCACGGTGCCTGTCACAATCGACTGGGGATGTCTCATGCCATTGAGTCATATCACCGGTTGAATCCCCCAAGGACCGTCATCATCCCACCCCTGTCATTCAACTGACCACCCTTCGCCAGCCGAACCTCGTCGGCATCGACGTGCCATCGGCCTTCTTGCCTCCACCATGCAGTTATACATATAAATATATTTTAAATAATTTAATATTAAGAGGGGGAGAGGACTTGTCTCTCTAGAGGAGACCTTATCTCTCTATCAATCTATGGCGATTTCTATGTGGATCACTTCAATTTTAGCATATGTGATGACTCTCGATTTTTTTTGATGTGGGTGGGCATAAGGAGGTGTTTGCCCTTTGTTGCCCATGCAATAGGGTTGATCTGCTCAAGTTTGGTTTGAAGAATAGGGACGAAAATAAGGTTCTTTAGTGTACCCCGACTGTCGATGGGGATGACACTCTGTTGGTGATAGATTTTGGGTGTAGAAGTAGTGGGAGACGACCTCAGTGGATAAGTTACGGCCGACGACCACAGAATGGGATGAGAAGCGTGGATCTTTCGTCTGTGATCCGGTAATGATGTGATTTGAGCGTGGCAAGGCACTGTTTACATGTGATTTATGGAGTCCCACTTATTGGCAGGGTTGCGGTGGGGGAGCCGGCGAATGATAGAGGGTGAGGATGGTGTTTTGTGATGTTGGTGATCCGATTGTCGGTGAGGTTGCGGTCGGGAGAGATGGTGTGTGATGGGGTAATGTTGGTGACCTGCCACTCTGTGGGGATGGTGCGCTAGTATGGGATCCCGACGGCGAGAGACGCTATCGGCTGATGGCGGTCAACTTCCAATCCTTGGTCGACAGTTGGCGGGATGACGTAGGGCTCGGGTCTGGGCTTCGTTGTGTTTCTTGCTCCGGTGAGGACCTCACACAACAGTGACGAGCGCGTGACTTATGGACATAGAGGGGGTGCAGATCTTAGGACAAGGCTTGCGTGCAGACTTGGGGATGCGGCTAGGATGTTGACTTCGGGACACGGGGTGGGACGACCTCGGGTTGTGGAGGTGTCAAGTACATTTGATGGACACCTCTACTCAACTCATGGCTCAAAGTGAATGTCGATGGGGCAGCTTCTGGCACATTTGGACCCTCGGGTTGTGGAGTTGTCTTCCAAACATATTGTGGCTTTGTTAAATGGTGTTTTTATCACTACACTAGAGTTGGGGTAGCTTACGAAGCTGAGTTATGGGCGATGATATATGTAGTTAGATATGTTGTCCAGTTCAAATGAAACTTATTATGGATTGAATTTGACTCTGAAATTGTGGTGCGGGCCTTAAAAACTAGAACAAGGAATGTGCATTGGCGTATCCTACTTCATTGGGTTGAATGTCCCAATAAGGTCACTCAACTCAACTTGGTTGTCTCACATGCTTACAGGGAGGCAAATCAAGTAGCAAACGTTCTGTTGAAGAAAGTAGTTACGGATATGGCCATGATGTGGTCCTTCATGACCCTGGAATATTGTGCTCCAATGTTGGAGGATGACATTTGTGGTAAAGTTCAGTCATGTATCTGTAATAACCTCTTGTAATGCTTGACTCACCCTTCTTTTTTATATATATTTTTTAGGATCAGTTTCCACTGGATCCTAGACTTTTTTGTATAAATATATTTATATAATTATACATATATATATATATATATATATATATATTAATATATAAGTATATATAATTATATATATAATAAATATATATTATTTAAATATATTTATTATAATTTAAGGAAACCATGATTTAAAACATTTTCTGATATGATTCTATTTATGAAAAAATAAATAGTTTATAGATCATGCTATACAATACACTTAGATTTAAGGGAAGAAAATAAACATTTTAAACCAAGTTAAAGAACACACTAGAATAGTAAAATAATACTTTTAAAATCAAGGAAAGACTCTAATGATAACGAAACTCATACACAAAAAACATGAACAAATATAGGCAGTAATAGTATCCATCGAAGTAGATGAAAAATAGGCAAATATAGGCTGCAATATCATCCAATAAAGTGGTAGAAAATTAGGAAAATATAAGTAGAAATAGTATTCACTCAAGAAAAAAAAAATAGGATGTGTGACACACTAAACTAATAAAAAGAAATAGTATTATGTCCCTGGTCAGCACAACATAATGGACTAATGGAGAGTGGTAGTATCAGGTCGCTAGTCAGGATAACAACTAACCTAACAGAGGGGAGTTATCTCACGTCACTAGTCAGGAAGACAAACTATAACTAGTGGAGAGGTGCAGTATCATGTTATTATTCAAGATGATTCACAAACCTAGTGGAGAGGTGTAATATCACATCACTAGTTAAAACAACAGATTAAACTAGTTAAATTAAAAGGTCTTATTTCAAGAAAAAAAGTATCTTAAGAAAACCCCATTTTCAAAGTGCGAACTAGGCATTTGGAAACATCTCTTGAAAATAAAACCACATAAAAATGCATTAGAAAATCCTTTGAAAACATTACATTATTTCATAAAGAATAAAAAAAGATTTATAATTTAGAAAAACAATCTTAAAGAGCCAATAAGGCATTTAATCAAGCAATGTGGGTTCATGGTATTTGAAAACCAGTTTTATATCTTAAAGCTTGAGTGGAAACCCTTTTCGTATAAAATAAAAACCTAAAGAAAATTATCATCATAGGGTGAAAGCCACTAATTAATCATGATAGAATTCATAAAACAATTTAAAAAGTTTCTAAAAGCCAAAAGAAATCGTGGTTTTAAATTTAGATAGTCGTGCATGGAGCAACCTACCTTAAATCATCTCTTTCACAATGTATCACACTAAACCACCAAAACAAGGCTAGAAAACCTTATAATGTCATTAAAAGTCATTAAATAAGAAAACTCAAGTTAAAATCGTGCTAGACAAAGTTGTAGGTCACTAAATCCATACTAGGGAAAGAAAAAAAATGAAGGTAAGGAAGAAGGAAAGGAGAGGGGAGAGCTTTGATGTGTTTTATGAGGAAGTCGAGTGTAGTGGAAGTCGTGATGGGTGGTGCTATGTGGTGCAGGGGTGCAGTATGTGGCTACAAGCACATAAAAATAGGAGCAAACTCCATCGGCGGTCAGGGAACAGATCCGGAGACGCTAACAAATAAAATCGGCACATACCTTAGATTTGGAGATTGATTTGTCGAGAAAGATGAGAGGCGGCAACAGTACGCTTTAACGAGAGCGGCGACGCTAGTTTGGTTCTACGAGAGCTTGATGGCGCAGAGAGGAGACGACTTTGTTATGGTTCTTTTTATAAGAACGTGCAAGGTTTTAATCAATGCTTTAAAAAAAGCTGATAAAAAGTAGTTTTGTCAACACTAATATAGAAAACACTTATAAAGATACCTTTTATCAACACTAAAAAGGTGATGATAGAGAGTAGTTTTATCAGCGCTAGAAATAGCGCTGATAAAGATCTAATTTTAGTAATATATTTATCTATTTATAATTATAATTAAATATATTTACAAATATTTCTATATATTTATAAATATTTTTATATATTTATAAATATTTTTACATAATTATATATATTTATATTATTATATATATTTATAAAACTATAAATATAATAAATATATTTATTATTTAAATATATTTATTTTAATTTTATAATTATTTAAATATATATTTATTTATTTCTAATTATAATTTTAAATAAATATATTTAAAAATTTCTCTATATAATTATAAATAAAATAGCTATATTTATTATAATTTTATAATTATTTAAATATAGATATATTTATTTATTGTTATCATTATAATTATAAATAAATATATTTATTATTTAAATATATTTATTATGATTTTATAATTATTTAAATATGTTTTTACTAATTTGTAATTATAATTAAAAATAAATATATTTAAAGGGTATTTATATATAATTATAAATATATTTATATAAATATATGTGTTTATTAATATATAATTATAAATATAATAAATATATTTATTATAATTTTATAATTATTTTAATATATATATTTATTTGTTTATGATTTCATAAATAATTTTTAAAAAAATTATACATATTTATAATTTAATAATTAAATATTTAAATTACAAAATTATTAAAAAAATCATCGAAGTGGTTTAATTATATAAATTTCAGTCTTATTTTAAGTGTTAAAACTTAATAAATAAAAACGAATAAATATTATTCATATAAATTACAAACATATTGAAAATATTACATGTATAGTGAATAAATATATTTATAAATAAATATTATGAAGGGATTAAATATATTTTGAACATTATTATTGAATATATAATAATAAATGAATAAATTAAATTAAATAAATTACAGAAATATTAAAAATTGAATTTGTAACATTTACGTAAATTATGTCGGCAAGCCCGAAGGTCTTTAATTTTTTTATTTATTTTCCCCATTTTTAATTGGGTTAAGGGGTAACCTTACATGACTCATAAGCCAAGGGGCACTTAGGGCTAATACATGACCTGAAGGTCCAAGAGATACTTAGATCAAACTCTCAACCTTACAAGGCTCCACACCTAGCATTACCTCGTGCATTCACGGTGCCTAGTCCCAATGGCAAATGTCACCCTCTGGATCGTCTCACTTTGATAGCCCTGCAAAGCTGGGTGTTGCCGCTTTGAGCCTCATCTGGATCTGCACCGGTGGAGGAATCAATTCTTTTTTTTCGTTGTCTTACCACTGCTCCTCTGTCGTCGATCACGACGCCCGTCGCCATCGACTGGGGACGCCCCACGTCGTTGAGTAATGTCGTCGGCTGAATCCCTCGAGGACCGTCGTCATCCCGCCCCCGTCGTTCAACTGACCACCCTCCGCCATCCGAACCTCGTCGGCATCGACGCGCCGCCGGCCTGCTTGCCTCCACCATGCAGTTATACATGTAAATATATTTTAAATAATTTAATATTAAGAGGGAGAGATGACTTCTCTCTCCAAAGGAGAGCTTATCTCTCTATCAATCTATGGTGATTGCTATGTGGATCGCTTCAATTTTAGCATCTGTGATGACTCTCGATTTGTTTTTGATGTGGGTGGGCACAAGGAGGTGTTTGCCCTTTGTTGCCCACGCAATAGGGTTGATCTGCTCAAGTTTGGCTTGAAGAATAGGGACGACGGTGAGGTTCTTCAGTGTACCCCGACTGTCGATGGGGATGGCACTCTGTTGGTGATTGATTTTGGGTGTAGAAGTAGTGGGAGACAGCCTCGACGGATGAGGTGCGGCCGACGACTACAGAATAGGATGAGCGGCGCAGATCGTTTGTCTGTGATCTGGTAATGATGTGATTTGAGCGTGGCAAGGCGTTGTTTACATGTGATTTATGGAGGCCCGCTTATTGGTGGGGTTACGGTCGGGGGAGTCGGCAAACGATGGAGGGTGAGGATGGTGTTTTGGAATGTCAGTGACCTACTTGTCGGTGAGGTTGCGGTCAGGAGAGCTGGCGTGCGACGGGGTGATGTCAGTGACCCACCACTAGGCGGGGATGGTGTGCTAGTGTGGGATCCCGGCGGCGGGAGACGCTGTCGGCTGATGGCGGTCAACTTCCGATCCATGGTTGACAATTGGCGGGATGACGTAGGGCTCAGGTGCGGGCTTCGTTGTGTTTCTTGCTCTGGTGAGGACCTCACACGACGGCGACGAGCGCGTAACTTCGAGACACAGAGGGGGTGCAGATCTTGGGACAAGGCTTGGGTGCAGACTTGGGGATGCAGATGTGATGTTGACTTCGGGACGCGGGGTGGGACGACCTCAGGTTGTGGAGGTGTTAAGTACATTCGAGGGAGACCTCCACTGAACTCATGGCTCAAAGTGAATGTCGATGGGGCAGCTTCTGGCACACTAGGACCCTCGGGTTGTGGAGGTGTCTTCTGAACATATCATGGGTTTGTCAAAGGGCGCTTCTATCACTATACTGGAGTTGGGGTAGCTTACGAAGCTGAGTTATGGGTGATGATATATGTAGTTGGATATATTGTCCAGTACAAATGGAACTTATTATGGATTGAATCTGACTCTGAAATTGCAGTGCGAGCCTTAAAAATCAGAACAAGGAATGTGTCTTGACACGTCCTACCTCATTGGGTTGAATGTCTCAATAAGACCACTTAGCTCAACTTGGTTGTCTCACATGCTTACAAGGAGGCAAATCAAGTAGCATACGTTTTGTCGAAGAAAACAGTTACGAATATGGCCATGATGTGGTCCTTCACGACCCCAAAATATTGTGCTCCAATGTTGGAGGATGACATATGTGGTAAAGTTCAATCTCATATTTGTAATAACCCCTTGCAAAGCTTGACTCACCCTGCTTTTTTATATATATTTCTTAGGACCGGTTTTCACCGGATCCTAGACTTTTCGGTATAAATATATTTATATAATTATATATATTTATTAATATATAAGTATATATAATTATAAATTTAATAAATATACATGTTATTTAAATATATTTGTTATAATTTAATAACTATTTAATTATATATATATATATAAATATATAATTCTAATTATAAATAAATATATTTATAAATATCTGTATATAAATATAAATATATCTATTTATTTATACATATTTATATAATTATATATATTTATATAATTATAATTATATATAATTATATTTAATTATATATATATATATATATTTATTAATATATAAATATATCTAATTGTAAATGTAATAAATATATTTATTATTTACATATATTTATTATAATTTTATGATTATTTAAATATCTATTTATTTATTTATAATTTTATAAATACTTTTTTTTTAAAACATTATATATATATGTGTGAATTATTAAAAAATATATATTAATATATCATATTTATATTAATTATATACATGCATTTTTTAATTAATGTATGTAATTAAACATAATTTTTTAATATAAATATGATAATTATATATATATTAATAATATTTTTTATTAAAAGTTTTTAACAGTGCTAATAATAGCGCTGATAAAGATCAACTTCTATCAACATTAAAAAAGACATTGATAAAGGGTACACCGTTATCAGCGCTTTTAGCTATCGCTGATAAATGTAACTTTTTTTATAAGCAATTTCTATTTAGCGCTGATAAAAGCAAGCGCTTCATAATCAACCACTCATTTTAGAATAAAGGGACTTTGACAAGGATTAAATTCAAATTTTGATACTTTTTTTCTTATTTTTTTAAAATCCATGGCTTTTGGGGTGGAATTAATTTGTTTATGTGATCATTGAATGTCATTTTCCAAACTTCATCTCTATATCTATCTAAAAGGGTTCTTACTTCAATTTAAAGTAATTTCTATACAACCAAAATAACTTTACTCTGATTGGACTCGGTAAAAACTCTTGTTGTTTGATAATGTTTCTATGAAATCATTAATCTAAAACATGAAAGTACTCAATGAAATTATTAAATCCCAAATTGAAGTGGTTAAAAAAATATATATTTCGTGATATATGGTGAAATTCACGAATATTTCAACAAAATATGTGGTGAAACACAATGATACATTAATGATGATGTTTTTTTATAAGTTGTATATAGGGAAAATGATAATCGAAAGTAGGTATTTCAATGCACCCTTCTAAATTTGAGGGCTATAATTGAAATTAATTTTAATTTTTGATATATATTTTTAAACATTAATGTCGTTGATAAAAACATGTGAATCTTATGATAAAAAAAAAGCGAGACATTTTTTATTTTTATTTTCCGAGAAAGGGTGAGGGGGCCCAAGAAACGTGGGGTAGAGTATCCTTTAGACAGGCTTTGATGGATTGTAGTGGGGCTTGGTGGGATGTTGAGCGGTGTAGATGTGATTAGGCGTGAGGGTTGGCCCACCGGCGTCCACCAAATTCCGCTCCTTCCAAAAATGCGCAATCACCTTCACGTTGGCTGCACACTGTTCACAGGGATTTCTGTCGTTATTCTAAAAAATAAATAAATAATCTGCACTATCCTCGCCTTCGGTCGGGTATTTGTTTTTTAACTTTATTTTTTGAAAAAAAATTATTTAAAAATGATTGGATTTTAAAGTATTTATCAGGGGATTTATATCGGGTAGATAAAATGGTGCATTTACGACTTTGCCTCGGATCGGTGACATGTCAAAGCCGCCACCGTCCAAAACGTCTTTCGTTTTTTATTATACGAATAACGTTGAGGTGAAAACATCTTTTTCTTAATAAAAAGTGAACAACGTTTTGGAAAATATTGATTTTGAAATCTTGGTTTGATACATGGAATAAATCTTTTTAGTGATGATTTATTGTTTTTGGTAGATTTGTGAAATCTTGATAAATTGTTGTGCAAATTGTTTAAGTTTCTTGAATTTAAAATGGTGATTTTAAATGGTGGATTTTCTAGAACTTCTAAATGGTTTGATTGGGTAAGGGGTTTCAATAAAAATACATTTTATTGAAATGAGTTGGCATTGTAATGGTTTTAATGAAAAACGAGTTTCAATAAAAATGTGATTTTATTGAAAGAGTTTTTTTTGGCATGATCTTTGGGCATATGTGGTGTGTGTGTTCATGTTGCATATACAGGGCTTGGTTGAAATATGACTTTGTACTCGGTGTCAAAGGGTTAATGACACATGGGATACAATTATGTTGTGATGACTATATAGATCGACAAAAAACCACTTATGAGTATAGAACTGTCATAACGAAGCATGCATGGTTGGTTGTTTGGATTTGTGGAATGGATTGGATATGCCAAAGGAATACTGTGAAATGGGTTTAAAGCTTTGTTTAGTTATTTTTCTGAAAAAACAACTTGCTGGAAAATTGGTTTCAATTTCACTTATATGCTTTTGGTTGCAAACAGTTTTGGAAATTTGTTTAGTTATAAACCGTTTTGAGAAATTGTTTTATATAAACTGTTTTATAATGATGTTGCTAACTCTTCTATCCTAGTAGAGTGAGTAGGGAAGTCATTGGAGAAAACCTATTGTGTTTTATACTCACCCCTATTATAGCGACCCAAACATTTTACATAAAACATTTCATGATTTTAAGCATAATTAATCATCAGAGTACAAGCCAAAGATCGTCAAGTCTAGTGTCTTGGAAGACTAGGTACATATAACACAAAACATGAGACTAAAAAAAACTTCTTTATTTAATCTCCATAAAGAGCTTCTAACTTCCTTTGAGCTCTTACACCTGCATAGGGTACCCTGGGGAACACATAAACAAAGGGATGAGCTAAAATTGCCCAGTAAGGGAATGAACATAAGGATACATCTCAAGCACATGAGTTAAGAGGCATGACATAATGATATCCAAAGCATGAAACCTATGAAATCATTTAGTATAAACATGAGATCATATAAACATGGAATCATATAAATGTGGCAGAATCATAAATCATATCTTTAGTACGGGTCAAGACTAACCGCCAATCCCGTTTCTCATTTTAGTACGGGTCAAGGCTAACCGCCAATCCCGTTTCACATCGCATCTCATGAGACTTATCCTTACCCAATGCATTGGAGTGCTATCTGGGTGCACCCATCTCAATATATTCATGAATATTCTTGCCACATAAATAATCTTTCCATATAAACAATCATACATAATCAATCATACATAAACATAACATGGAAAGAATTGAGTACCACAATCATGACATAAAACATATCAAATGGGCGTATCACGAAAGTGTCCATGAAAGGAAGGGATTAGAACATACATGAACATTCATAGGGTAAAATAAGCATATAACATGGTAAGTGGTGTCAAATATAAGTGACAACATATAAAAAATGTATTTTAGAAACATTAGCATTAAAACATTTTTGTGTGGTTTTAAGGAAAACACTCTAGAGCTTTTCAAATAGAAAAGAGGACATTCTTTTATACAAATTCAGAATTGAACCAAAAAGGATTTCATAATAAAAATATTGATTTTATAAATACTATGGTGTTTTAAAACATAGGATAGAGTGCTCTTGAAATTTGGGTAAAAAATTGGGAAGTCCCCTTAAAACAGGTTGACTTATTGGAATGTTCTAAGGAGGGAATCTTTCAAAATCATGTATATCCCTGAAAGAATATGATGAAATGGTCTTGATATAAGAATCTTGTACAACTAACTAGAAGTCATAAGACTCACATAGATAGATAAGATAACACCATTTTGAAAGAAAGATAACGCAACCCGAAAGAACAAAGAAGGTTCGGGTAGAATTCGTTACGATTTTATCGACATGGTGTCGGGTGTGACCAAGAGGGATTGATGAGAGAGAAATGAGGTTTCTCATCACTTATAATTCCAGAAGGAAGTATGAGGGAGGTTTAAACATACCCCATCATTTTCTAGTACAATATAATGACATAGTATAGAGGACAATCTTGATTAAGAGAGAAAAGGAGAGGACCCCTTACCTCAAATCGGGTGGTGTTCTCCACTTGTTATTAATGACCTGAATAAACAAATTAGGATTATTAATTCATAATTCCAGAACCTCTTCTATATGTAATTGATTTATTATAACTCTTTTTAGTTCATTCAAATCCTTTTTGATTAGTTATAAGGTTTAATTTCATTATTCGGGCTCGTTTGTTTACTTGGCTTTAAAAGATCAGTTCACTTATATTCAAGTTTGGATTATATGCAAGATGAAAGTGGTTGTCCAGAATTGAAGTTATATTCTTTAGTTCATATCTAGAAGATTACATGGTTTTAGTTTTAATTAGGTTACTTAGAGTGATGTTGAATTATTACATATATAACCTTAGTGATAACCAATTTTGTTAATCGGTGGATTTGATTACAAAGAATGTGTTTTGATTTATAATTAATTCCATTTATACCAAAAGATTACATAACCAAAAATAAGATATATTACATATATAATAATCTGGTTCAACCATAACACAAATGGTTTCATGACCAGAACTAAAGACAATAATAAAAATTGATAAACCGTTGTCCTTGAATGTGCTAAATTAGCACATCTCAAATGGTGCTTTCATTTCTTTCAAATAAAAGGGTGGAGAAAGAAATAAAAAGAAAAGAACTTAAAAGAAAAGAAGAAACCGGGAAGAGGAATTTTACCTCTTGAGACTTCCTCCTTTGAAAACCTCTTAAGGGGAGAGGTTTTGGTATTTTGAGGAGGCTGAGAGCTTTTAGACGTGGGGAAGGACCTTGGGGAGAGATTTGGGCAGAATTTAGAGAAGGCTTGGAGCTTGAGAGGAGTGGAGAGAAGAGGGAGTGAAGGGGGGTTTTTATAGTGGAGGAGTGGAGGGATTTCATGATATTATAATCATTAATTTATTATTTCTTCCCAAAACAAGGAATAATAAATATTCCATGACCAAGAATAGTTAATGGGTCATGTGAATTAGAACTAAGTGGGCTTACATCAACAGAACATCATCGATGACTCAATTAATCCAATATTTAGCATTTATTGTGAATTATTAGATTCTACTATTCATCAAAAATTCAAGTATTTCAGAAAAATCCCAAAAATTTACCCCAACCATTTTTTGACGTGTAGAATCAAAAAATGAAGTCTATTTTTCAAAAATAATTTTCTAAATTTTATTATTTTAATATTTAATTAAAATAATAATTTATTAGAAAAATCAGTTTTAAAACATTCATTAACTCATTCTAAACTATAGGTATATCGTACTTCGTACTTGAATATTATTTTAATACCACCATAGGTGAGGTCACTATTCATTAGGGTATATCACTATTCATAAGGGTATGTTACTATTCATTAGGGTAGGTTACTATTCACAAAAAATTATTTTTGTTTCATTAGACTCCAAAAAATATCTTGAACACAACCGTGTATGTCGAATTTTCAAAATTCCAAACACAGAAGTGACAAACTTATGTTTAAAGGTCACTTATCACTTAGTAGTTCATTATTATGTGATTTTATGACATATTTATAAGAAGAGAATTTCCCTTAAAAACATTGGGTCGTTACATTCTTCCCCCCTTATGAAATTTCGCCCTTGAAATTTCGTTTTACATACTAAGCCAAAAACAGGTGCGGGTACTTTTCCTTCATTGCTTTCTCTAATTCCCATGTTGCTTCCTCAAACTTATGGTTCCTCCACAACACTTTGACAATATGGGTTGTCTTGTTGCATATAACCTTATCTCTCCGATCCGGAATCTTTTCAGGCTGCTCCTCATAAGAGAGATCATCTTCCAGCTGCACCACCTCTGAGTTTAGTACATGTGAGGGATCAGGTATGTACTTCCTTCAGAGTGATACGTGAAAAACATCATGAACTCGAGCCATATTTGGTGTAAGTGCAAGTCGATAGGCCACGACTCCTATGCGGTCAAGGATCTCAAAGGGGCCAATATACCTTGGGCTTAACTTCCCTTTCTTCCCGAATCACATTACTCTCTTCCATGGAGATATTCGAAGGAAGACTTTATCTCCAATGTCGAACTCCAAGTCCCTTCGACGGTTGTCAGCATAGCTCTTTTGACGACTTTGAGCAGCTTTGATGTGTTTCTGGATGACTTGAACCTTCTCTGTCATCTCTTGAAGAAGATAGGGTCCAAGTAGCTTTCTTTCTCCAACTTCATTCCAACAGGTTGGAGTTTCACATCTCTTTCCATACATAGCTTCATATGAAGCCATCTGAATACTTGAGTGGAAGCTATTGTTGTATGAGAACTCAACCAATGGGAGATGTTGATCCCATCCACCTTTGAATTCTAGATAGCAGACTCTAAGCATATCTTCAAGTGTCTGAATAGTTCTTTCAGACTGGCCATCATTTTGGGGGTGATAGGCCATGCTGAAATTTAATTCAGTACTCAAAGAATGTTGAAGGGTCCTCCAGAATTTAGATGTGAACCTTGGATCACGGTCAGATACAATTGAGAGTGGAACACCGTGCAGTCTCACCACTTCCTTCACATATAAATTTGCTAGTTGTTCAAGCGAGAGATCTTCCCTAATTGCGATGAAATGGGATGTCTTGGTGAGTCGGTCAACCAAAACCCATATCGCATTATTTCCCTTCGACGTCTTCGGGAGACCCGTGACAAAGTCCATAGTAACATTTTCCCATTTCCACATGGGTATAGGCAATGGCTGTATCATACCTTTGGACTTTTGTCACTCAGCTTTAACTTGCTGACATACCAAGCACCTTGATATGTATTCCGCAATCTCCTTCTTCATGTTATCCCACTAGAAGTGTTCTCAGAGATCACGATACATTTTGGTACTCCCAGGATGGATAGAGAAGGTCGAGTTATGCACATCATTCAATAGCTCCTTCTTTATCTCTGGATCGGATGGTACACATAATCGTGTCCCAAATCTTACAACTCCTTCCTCATCAATTTTGAAATCGGAGGATTTCCCATTTTTAACAACTTCCAACCTTTTTTGAATTTCCACATCCTTTCTTTGAGCAACCTTTATTTTCTCCAAGAGGGATGGTTGAGAAATCATTTGAGAAAGGATTTATGATGTTCCTCCCTTAATGATTCCCATGTCCATCCTTTGCAAATCTAAGAATATCAGATCCTTTTCAATTCTCATCATTGATAAAGATGCAGGATCCTTTCTACTTAGAGCATCCGCCACCTTGTTTGCCTTACTGGGATGGTAGTGGATTGAGCAGTCATAATCCTTGATGAGCTCTATCTATCTTCGCTAGAGCATATTAAACTCTTTTTGTGTGAATATATATTTGATACTCTTGTGGTCAGTATATATCTCACATTTTTTCCCCATAGAGATAATACCGCCATATTTTCAACGCAAAGATCACAACCGCGAACTCCAGATCATGCGTGGGATAGTTTTGCTCATGGATTTTTAGCTGCCTTGAGGCATAGACTATCACTTTATCATTTTGCATTAGAACACAACCTAATCCTTTCTTATAAGCATCACTATATACCACAAAGAGTTCTCCACTTGAAGGGAGTGTGAGTACCGGCGCAGTGATAAACCTCTTTTTTAACTCTTTGAAATAGTCTTCACATTCCTGTGTCCAGAAAAACTTTACTCCCTTCCATGTCAGCTTGGTCATTGGGTTTGACAATCGTGAAAAGTTCTTCACGAATCATCGATAATATCCAGCTAGACCTAAAAAGCTGCGGATCTCCGTTACAGAAGTTGGCCTCAGCCACTCTTCAATTGCCTTCATCTTGTAAGGGTCCACATATATCCCTTTCTTGGTGATAACATACCCCAAGAATGATACTTCCTCCATCCAAAACTCACATTTACTGTACTTTTCATACAACTTATCCCTTCGCAAAGTCTTCAACACAGTTTCCAAATTCTCCTCATGTTCCTCCTTGCTCTTCGAGTATATCAGAATATCATCAATAAAGACCACCACAAATTTGTCGAGGTAATCTCTAAAGACTCTATTCATTAAATCCATGAAAATTTCTGGAGAATTAGTGAGTCCGAAGGGCATCACTATGAACTCATAGTGTCCATACCTCATTCGAAAGGCAGTCTTGAGAATATCTTCCTTCCTCACCTTTAGTTGGTGATATCCCGACCGAAGGTCCACCTTAGAGAAATAACTGGCCCCCCGAAGCTGATCGAACAAGTCATCTATCCATGTAAGGAGATACTTGTTCTTTATAGTGATTTTATTGAGCTCATGATAATCAATGTAGATGTGCATTGATCCATCCTTCTTCTTGACGAAGAGGAATAAAGCACCCCACAGTGAAGCACTTGGGCGTATAAAACCCTTCTCCATATTATTCTGTAACTGATTCTTCAGATCTACCAGCTCTATGGTGGCCATTCTGTAAGGTGTCTTTGAGATTGACAAAGATCCATGGATAAGTTCAATTGAGAACTCAACCTCTCGGTCAGGAGGAAGACCAGACAACTCTTCGGGGAATACATCTGTGTAATCCCTCACGATGGGCATGTCTTCAAGCATGATTCTCTCCTTTGTCTCAATCATTTGAGCTAGATATGCATGCTCATAAGGAAGCAATATCTGCACTTGAGATGATGATTCGAAAGGAGATTCATCTTCCTCCTTGCACTTGAAAAGAATCAGAGGATGCTTCAGGAGGTGAAGAGTGATCTCCCTTTCTCGGTAGTTGATATTGGCTTTGTATAAAGATAGCCAATCCATGCCTAAGATAGCGCCAAACTCCACCAATGGAAGTATGACAAGATTTGCTGGGAGGTTCAGTCCACAAACTTTAACCGGGGAGGAGTTATAAACCATGGATTCAACGATCGCCCCTTTCGCTGTTCTCACAGATAACTTTTTCTCCAAATTTTGAGGTGGTGTTTGAATAGTTCTACTAAACTTGCAAGATATGAAAGAATGCGTAGAACCAAAATCAAATAGTACGTTCGCTATTCTTGAATGAATAACTAGTGTACCTGTCACCACATCATTTTTCGGCTCCACCTCAGTAGTAGTGATAACATAATCCCTTCCTTGTTGCCTTGGAGGTTGTTGCTGATTGTATAACAACCCGAGATTTTATGAGAATTATTATTTTTTAATTTCATTGATGTCTTGTGTTGTACGCGACACCAAAATTAGCTTGTTCTATACGCAACACCGTATTAGCTTGTAGTATACACAACACTAATCTTGGATCGTGTTACACACAATTTCAAGTTCGTTTGATAAAAGTTATTTTATGCAAAATTGAGTGTATATATATATATATTCAATGTATAAATGAAATATGGTTGGATTCTATTATACGCAACAACAAATGAATCTTGGACTACACGCAACCCTAACTTAGATTTCATTATACGCAACCACGACCTTCCACGATAGCATGTGTTATACGCAATACCAAGTTTCACTAAACGAGATATTATTATAATATTATTATGAACTAGCCGTTATGAATAGTAATACCCAATTTTTGAAATTTTATAAATTTTATCTTTTAAAAATGGACTTCATTTTTGGATTCGGAATATCGAAATTAGCCTAGGGTGAATTTTTGGTATTTTTCTGAAAACTTTCAATTTTTGATGAATAGTGAAAACACTAGGTTACTATTTAAAAACCGACTTTTTATTTAAATAATTATTTATTTTATTTAAATTTATTTTAGGTCAAAATCGATACATAATACCTATATAAGTTCAATGTAATTCATTTGATCCATTTTATAATAATTTTAGATATATTAAAATTTTATTGAACTTTTCACCGTCTTTTACCCACCTCCTAGGAGAATTTGAAAATTTACATAAAACTTAATTTTACCGCTTCTGTGAGTGGAATTTCAAAAATCCGAGAGACACGGTTAATATCAAGGAGTAAAATGTGGTTCAATAAGATAAAAATAATTTTTGGTGAATAGTAACTTTTTACTTTTATTTACCACGGTTAAAAGTAAATAGGGTAATTAAGGGTAAAAATGATATTATTATTACCCTAACACATGTACTAATTCTATTGGAAAAGTTTAATTCAACCAAAAACAACCTTAGGAATAAAATATGACCATTTAGTTCAACTTGGATTAGATTAGGACATTTAATATTATTTTATTTAAAGAAGAGTTAAAATAGTTAAAATCAAAGTTTAATAACTAAAACATTTTTAAAAAAGGGTTATAAATAAGATAAATTCAATAATAAATATTCATTAGAAATATAAAAATATTTCCTACCTAATGGTATTTTATTTATAATTTTTAGACATTAAATAATATAAGTCATTTATGACACAATGGTGATGCAGTAATTACCTAAATAATGAAATATTAAAATAATTGATATTATAAATACCCAAATAAATGTAATTTGAAATTTTTTATGAATTAAACTAATTTTATTGGTTAATATGACATGTTAGTATTGATTTAATTAACTTTGTTCGAACTAATCATGCTGTTATGATTTTCACAAAATAAATTACCAAATAGTGTCAAAATTGACATAAAATAGTTTTTAAAACAAATATTATATTATTAATTGTTATTATATTACTCAAAATCTAAGGTTCGGCCAAATGACTTAGATAAGGTTATATATATTAATAATGAACCATTTGGGGTTCGTTTGGCTGGTTATAGTAATTTTATTAACCATATAGTGTAAGAAAACAAGAAGACACGGTAAAAGTTAAATTATTTAACTTAGAGTTAAATCTAAAAGATAAGGTTAAAATAGTAACCTAAACTTGTCTAAAACCTATTTGTTGAGATAATTTAGACCCATCCTCACTTTAGATTCGAAATAAATCAATTTGGAGCTATTATAAACCGAATATGACTTTATTATAAAATAATATTTTAAGTATTTCGAAAGGTGCCCCTTTCCTCCCTTATAAAAAGGGCACCCCTTCCCTCTTCTCTTAACACCCTTTTGAGCCTTGAAGCTCAGCCAAACCCTACCAATTTATCTTCTCCACTTCCCTAGAAACATTATGGAGGTTCTGGTCTTCTCAAAAGACCAACTCTATTTCCTTAAGAGGAAGCTTAAAGGAGGTGCGTCGAAGAAGAGGTAATCTCTTCTTCCGATTCTCTCAAGTTTCTTTCTTCTTCTATTTCTTCTTCTTTAGTTGTATCATTATAAAATAATAACATAAGTATTACTGATATAATGATATGTTATTATAAATATGAAACAACCCTATTTCACCTTCTATCCATCCTATAGAAAATGAAATCACTGCGCGTGCGTACGTACGGAATACCGTCTCTACGCCATGGTGTAATCTGTTTTCGACCACCAACTTACTTGGATGGGTATAATGGTGTAAATAAATTACTATATATGATTATTGTAAAGTTATATTGATTTTGAAATATATACATACACTTTAATACAATTCCACGATCATGAGATTGATATCATCGCTCGTGCGTACGTACGGACTACCGTCTCCACGACGCGATGAGATTCATTCTCCATGATAACCATTCATGAATGATTATAAAGTATATATAATGAATAATAATGAAATATATGACATAATAATGATACTGTATTTATGTATATATATATATATGTATGTCATCTACTTAATTCCATTCAATTCAATAAGGAAACAAAAACATCGTTCATGCGTACGTACGACCTACTGTCTCCATGAACGGTGAATTTCATTCCATTTATCGATCTATCATATATATATGTATATGATGAATATATATTATATATAAATCATGTTTTACATTCTAGAATTAAGTAAATCAGGATATAATTAATAATATCAAGAACAACAAGTCGAAACACGTACAATAAATGAAACGATTTTACCAAAAATCACTGCTTTTACATCGAATTTACAAAAGAACGGGTAATATAAAGTCATAAGTAAACTATATATGATATCATAACAATGAATATGATTCTGTAATAAGTCAATAACATTATTTAAATCATTATACATGAGGTTCAGATACATATGAATTATATTAGACATAAGGTAAGAGATAATTATGCCAATCTCATTCTTATCCGTGATTGTTTATTTGTAAGTATTTACTGGGGTTATGTTTATCATCCATGTACATATGTTCTCAAAATGTTTTCATAAAATGTTTACTTTTCTTCAATGTATTTTTAAATTCATTTTTACCCCTCTTTGACTTTTACATTGTGTTATAGAAGGAATCTTTCTTTTGTTTACCATACGAGGAACTTTTTGACTTTTCCGTTAAAAGCACGAGGAGAATGTTTTTCTTAACTTATACGGCATGAAAGTATTTTTACGGTTTCATAACACCTTATTTTCATGAAGTTTACTCTACAAGATTTCATGGTTATTTTCAATAAAATCCTTTTCTTTTAAAATTGCATGGCATTTTGTGAAAAGAAAATGATTTTTAAGAAGAAATGATATTTTACTCAAGAATTCTTTTCAAATGTTTTATCAAAACCATTTTCCATCTAAGATGACATTATTTCATATGTGTATGTTTCAAGTATAATGTCTCTATGATCTACATGGTTTCAATTCTCTTATGATGAAATGATATCCATTTGTTTTATATGGATTATGTTATGATGGTATGATGTTTATGAAACCCATTTTATTCTTTGGGTTATGATGAATGATTTATGTTTATGTTGTGGCACACGTAATAATGATTTCATTATGATATGGGTGGGGCCTATATCTCCCTCCAATTCATTGGGTAAAGATTTATATCTTATGATATAGACATGGCTGGAACGGTAAGTTAATCCGATTCAGTGTTACAGGACTGAAATGAGGAGTGAACTCGATTCAGAAAGGGACTTTGTCCACTAAGATGGTCATGGAAGTAATGCCTTGGATACTATAGAACTCATAACATGTGCTTAATGGTCACCACAATTACATGATTTATTCCCATGATATTTTATCATGATTGATGATCCATTATGATATATTCCTTATGTACTTCCAAGATTTATGTCTTTGCTCAAGATTTTGATGTTTAGATTTTATGTTCAAGTTTTTGCATTCAAATGTTTATGGATTGTTTTATGTTCTCTATGTTTATCCTTACTGAGAATTTGATCTCACCCTTTTTATGTTTTATTTTCCCTAGGATATAAATAAAGTTTTTAGGTAAGAAAAACAAAAGGGGAAGATCTTTATGGGAGATGTTGAAGATATTTCACCATGATTAGAAGATTACATTCCAAGTTTCCAAAGACACTAAACTAATACGATCTTTGGGCGTCTGTTTTTGTATTGTATTAAATATTCTGCAAAAGTAATGTAATTTCCATGTACATCAAGATTTGGGTCTCTACAGTTGGTATCCGAGCGAAGGTTTTGTTAACCTTTGGAAACTAGGATGTGAGAACTTTAGTGAGATCCCTAAAGATATTTCTAAGGTATGTCTAGGGATGTATCTAAGGTTAAGTATACGTATAGGTTATAGTACTAGAATTACGGTAATGATATTAGAATTAAACCTAAGGTGTTATATATTTAAGGTAATCCCCCTTTATTATGATGTTTTCCTAGCATGATTTTTTCCACTCACACTATTCTTTTTGGGTTTTAGAAAATGACTGGAAACAGGTAGATTCACGATAATGGAGGATATGATGGACAATGGAATGATATTATTCATGAGAAAACAAATGAAATTGGATCTAGAAGTCCAAACATCGTTATTATTCCTAATCAACAATCTCATAATATGATCAATAATCTCAACTTTGGTAAGTATCTCGACTCAGCTAATAAGAGAAAGATGGAGTTTCATGATGATCATAGAGGAAAGAAAGTTCAATTCCCCTCATGTAAATCATGTGGGAAGAGGTATCAGGGAGAATGTTTCAAAGGAACTAAAAGATGCTTTGGGTATGAAAAAGAAGGACACAAACCCAGTAATTGGAAAGGAAAAGGTTCAGTTAACACCATGGACAAGGATAATGGTATTGCTAAGACATCAAAAATGGTTAAATGTTTTAAATGTGGAATGTATGGGCATTATGCAAACCAATGCCCTAAGGGGAAATCTCATGAAGAGAATTAGCATGGTCATATGAGTGGTATTTATGTTGATGATGATGAAGAGACTACATATGATATATGAGATGAAAGAAATGATGAAGCTCAGTCAGTAGTTTAAGAAGGTAGTGGAATGATTTTATGTTTATCAAGAGTTATGTTGTATAGGTAATTTAATGATACTATGGAATAAAGATACATCTAAGGATTGTTACACTATTGTTTTTCCTAAAGTATTTGAAAGTATATGTTGAATGGTACTGGTAACCATGAAATGTTAATTCATATATTTTTGGAAAGTAGATGATATGCGCATAATGAAGGGATTAGGAGATAATGAGATGTTTTATAGTATTGATGAGCTCATGGCTGATATAAGGACAATGTGATATCATGGTTTGAGTATATAATTTTTTTTTGGATTTTGGTATGTGGAAAGAGTTAACTTTTTACAGCATTCATGTTTTCACTAAGGTTCAATGGGTATTCATTTTTCAAGGGAATACATGATTAAGGTATTCACATGTTTGGAATGTGACCAACAAGATATATCTTATATGGGGGATATATGATGGTATTCACATTCTTGGTTGATGAAATTTCTATTAATCGTTTTCTTTATACTATAAGATTGGACAGAAGTATTTTAGATAAGCCTAAAGATTTGAATGAATTATGTTGGACATAAGTTAGTATTGTTTAAGGCTAAAACTTTTTTCGATATTATTGATGGAATGTTATAATAGTGTAGCTTAAGAAAAAGGACAACATGTAGAACGTGTGACAACCCGTCACGTCGGACAAGGCTGTGGGAATCGAACCCACAACCGAAGTGCGACAGGCCTTTATCGCATACCACTGGCCTTCAGGAAGTCCCTGGTTAGTAGAAACTAGTTTTATTTTATTAAGCAGTATGATAGATAAAGTATAAGTCCATTGTTGGAATCATATATGATTAATCTCACCATAGATAGACTTATGTATATTTAATAACTTATGCTAACCTTTTTGTGTTAGAAACAGATGGGATGGCTTATCATTCTATCGCATGATATGCTAACACTTCATGAATGAAAAATTCAGCTTCATTTATTTAAATAGAGATGAAGTGGAAATTGTTCATGGAATGACCAACAATGATATTAACTAAAATCAAGTAAGTATTTCTCCTTATGTAAAAGTTCATCAACGTTAGGGAAATGATCTTGGAAACCAAAAATGTTGTTCTAGTACTCTCATATCTGATGAATCAGATGGTACCGTAGATCATCACAAATTGATGGCTTTGTGATTGTTGGCTTTTTCATAGCCATGTTCTCTACCACTCTCCATCAGAACTTGACGGTTAGATTTCTATTCCATATCCATATTTTCACCTATGTTCTCCTATGTGGAAACCCAGGGATAAGTTAATTTGGGTAACCGTTACGTTTCATACATTAGTTTTTAAAATTAAGCTTTAGTATTCCTTTTTATGATGTGGGTTTCAATTAATAAAAATTTCAAGTAGTAAACGATTTATAACCCCGACGAATTTCGAGGGCGAAATTCATTTTAAGGGGGGTAGAATGTAACAACCTGAGATTTTGTGAGAATTATTATTTTTTAATTTCATTGATGTCTTGTGTTGTACGCGATACCAAAATTAGCTTGTTTTATACGCAACACCGTATTAGCTTGCAGTATACACAACACTAATCTTGGATCGTGTTACACACAATTTCAAGTTTGTTTGATAGAAGTTATTTTACGCAACATTGAGTGTATATATATATATATATATATATATTCAATGTATAAATGAAATATGGTTGGATTCTATTATACGCAACAACAAATGAATCTTGCACTACACGCAACCCTGACTTGGATTTCATTACACGCAACCACGACCTTCCATGATAGCATGTGTTATATGCAATACCAAGTTTCACTAAACGAGATATTATTATAATATTATTATGAACTAGCCGTTATGAATAGTAATACCCAATTTTTGAAATTTTATAAATTTTATCTTTCAAAATGGACTTCATTTTTGGATTCGGAATATCGAAATTAGCCTAGGGTGAATTTTTGGTATTTTTCTGAAAACTTTCAATTTTTGATGAATAGTGAAAACACTGGGTTACTATTTAAAAACCGACTTTTTATTTAAATAATTATTTATTTTATTTAAATTTATTTTAGGTAAAAATCGATACATAATACCTATATAAATTAAATGTAATTCATTTGAGCCATTTTATAATAATTTTAGATATATTAAAATTTTATTGAACTTTTCACCGTCTTTTACCCACCTCCTAGGAGAATTTGAAAATTTACATAAAACTTAATTTTACCACTTCTGTGAGTGGAATTTCGAAAATCCGAGAGACACGGTTAATATCAAGGAGTAAAATGTGGTTCAATAAGATAAAAATAATTTTTGGTGAATAGTAACTTTTTACTTTTATTTATAACGATTAAAAGTAGATAGGGTAATTAAGGGTAAAAATGATATTATTATTACCCTAACACATGTCCTAATTCTATTGGACAAGTTTAATTCGACCAAAAACAACCTTAGGAATAAAATATGACCATTTAGGTCCACTTGGATTAGATTAAGACATTTAATATTATTTTATTTAAAGAAGAGTTAAAATAGTTAAAATCAAAGTTTAATAACTAAAATATTTTTAATAAAGGGTTATAAATAAGATAAATTAGACTATAAATATTAATTACAAAGATAAAAATATTTTATACCTAATGGTATTTTATTTATAATTTTTAGACATTAAATAATATAATTTATTTATGACACAATGGTGATGCAGTAATTACCTAAATAATGAAATATTAAAATAATTGATATTATAAATACCCAAATAAATGTAATTTGAAACTTTTTATGAATTAAACTAATTTTATTGGTTAATATGACATGTTAGTATTGATTTAATTAACTTTTTTCGAACTAATCATGCTGTTATAATTTTCACAAAAATCAATTACCAAATAGTGTCAAAATTGACATAAAATAGTTTTTAAAACAAATATTATATTATTAATTGTTATTATATTTATAAAAATCTAAGGTTAGGAAAAATGACTTATATAAGGTTATATATATTAATAATGAACCACTTGGGGTTCGTTTGGCTGGTTATAATAAGTTTATTAACCATATAGTGTAAGAAAACAAGAAGTCACGGTAAAAGTTAAATTATTTAACTTAGAGTTAAATATAAAAGATAAGGTTAAAATAGTAACCTAAACTTGTCTAAAACCTATTTGTTGAGATTATTTCGACCCATCCTCACTTTAGATTCTAAATAAATTAATTTGGAGCTATTATAAACCGAATATGACTTTATTATAAAATAATATTTTAAGTTTTTCCAAAGGTGCCCTTCTCCTCCCTTATAAAAAGGGCACCCCTTTTCTCTTCTCCTCACAACCTTTTGAGCCTTGAAGATCGGCCAAAACCTGCCCATTTCTCTTCTCCACTTCCCTAGAAACATTCTTGAGGTTCTGGTCTTCTCAAAAGACCAACTCTATTTCCTTAAGAGGAAGCTTAAAGGAGGTGCGTCGAAGAAGAGATAATCTCTTCTTCCGATTCTCTCAAGTTTCTTTCTTCTTCCACTTCTTCTTATTTAGTTGTCTCATTATAAAGTAATAACATAAGTATTACTAATATAATTATATGTTATTATAAATATGAAACAACCCTATTTCACCTTCTATCAATCCTACAGAAAACAAAATCACCGCGTGTGCGTACGTATGGAATACCGTCTCCACGCCGTGGTGTAATCTGTTTTCGACCACCACCTTACTTGGATGAGTATAATGGTGTGAATAAATAACTATATATGATTATTTTAAAGTTATATTGATTCTGAAATATTATACATACACTTAAATACAATTCCACGATCATGGGAATGATATCATTGCTCGTGCGTACGTACGGACTACCGTCTCCACGACGCGATGAGATTCATTCTCCATGATAACCATTAATGAATGATTATAAAGTATATATAATGAATAATAATTAAATATATGACATACTAATGATACTGGATTTATGTATATATATATGTATGTCATCTACTTAATTCCATTCAATTCAATAAGGAAACGAAAACAGCATTCATGCGTACGTACGACCTACCGTCTCCATGAATGGTGAATTTCATTCCATTTATCGATCTATCATATATATATATGTATATGCTGAATATATATTATATATAAATCATGTTTTACATTATGGAATTAAGTAAATCAGTATATAATTAATAATATCAATAACAATAAGTCGAAACACGTACAATAAATGAAACGATTTTACCCAAATCGCTGCTTTTACATCGAATTTACAAAAGAATGGGTAATATAAAGTCATAAGTAAACTATATATGATATCATAAAAATGAATATGATTTTGTAATAAGTCAATGACATTATTTAAATCATTATATAGGAGGTTCAGATACATATGAAGCATATCAGACATAAGGTAAGGGATAATTATTCCAATCTCATTCTTATCTGATATTGTTTATTCGTAAGTATTTACTGGGGTTATGTTTATCATCCATGTCTATATGTTCTCAAAATGTTTTCATAAAATGTTCAATTTTATTCAATGTATGTTTAAAGTCATTTTTACCCCTCTTTGACTTTTACATTGTGTTATGGAAGGAATCTTTGTTTACCATACGAGGAACTTTTTGACTTTTCCGTTAAAAGTATGAGGAGAATGTTTTTCTTAACTTATACGGAATGAACGTATTTTTACGGTTTCATAACACCTTATTTTCATGAAGTTTACTCTACAAGATTTCATGGTTATTTTCAATAAAATCCTTTTCTTTTAAAATTGCGTGGCATTTTGTGAAAAGAAAATGATTTTTAAGAAGAAATGATATTTTCCTCAAGAATTCTTTTCAAATGTTTTATCAAAACCATTTTCCATCTAAGATGACATTATTTCATATGTGTATGTTTCAAGTATAATGTCTCTATGATCTACATGGTTTCAATTCTCTTATGATGAAATGATATCCATTTGTTTTATATGGATTATGTTATGATGGTATGATGTTTATGAAACCCATTTTATTCTTTGGGTTATGATGAATGATTTATGTTTATGTTGTGGCACACGTAAGAATGATTTCATTATGAGATGGGTGGGGCCTATATCTCCCTCCAATGCATTGGGTAAATATTTATATCTCATGATATAGACATGGCTGGAATGGTAAGTTAATCCGATTCAGTGTTACAGGACTGAAACGAGGAGTGAACTCGATTCAGAAAGGGACTTTGTCCACTAAGATGGTTATGGCAGTAATGCCTTGGCTACTATGGAAATCATAACATGTGCTTAATGGTTGCCATAATTACATGATTTATTCCCATTCTATTTTATCATTATTGATGATCCATTATGATATATTCCTTACGTACTTCCAAGATTTATGTCTTTGCTCAAGATTTTGATGTTTAGATTTTATGTTCAAGTTTTTGAATTCAAATGTTTATGGATTGTTTTATGTTATCTATGTTTATCCTTACTGAGAATTTGATCTCACCCTTTTTATGTTTTATTTTCCTCAAGATATAAAGAAAGGTTTTAGGTAAGAAAACCAAAAGGGAAAGATCTTTATGGGAGATGTTGAAGATCTTTCACCATGATTAGAAGATTATGTTCCGAGTTTCCAAAGACACTAAACTAATACGATCTTTGGGCGTCTGTTTTTGTCTTGTATTAAATATTCCGAAAAAGTAATGTAATGTCCATGTACGTCAATATTTGGGTCTCTACAAATTGCCTCCAATAACCCTCGGCTTAGGGAAATTGTTCACATAATGCCCAAGCTCCTTGCAGTTATAACACTGCACTGTAGGTTGAGTGTTGATCTGAACCTTTCGTTCTTCTTCAACATTAGCGGGATTTTTCATATCCCTTCAGCAGTTCTTGGCCAGATGACCAAACTTTCCACATTTGAAGCAATTCTTGGTTCCCTTCAGACAATTACCAGGATGCTTCTTCCCACAATTTTTTCAAAGGGGAAAGTTGGGATTATTTCCATCATGGGATTTGTTTGATGGACCACCCATGTTGTTTTCCATCTTCCACTTCTTGTCACTGGGCCCATGATACCACTGAGAGTCTCCAATCTCCATTTCAACCTTGAGGGCACAACATAAAATCTCCTCATAGCTGTCGAAGTCTCGAATTTCCAACACTTTTTAGACTCAGCTTTAGTCCGCTAAAGAAGCGATCCACCTTGCTTTCGGTGTTCATGACAAAGCCAGAGGCGTACCTTTCAAGCCTTGTAATGTTTGCTTCATACGCCCCGATGGACTCATCTTCCTTCTGCTTGAGTCCAAGGAAATCTCTTTCCATATTGAGATGGAGGGTTCGAGGAAAATATTTGTTGAAAAACATCCTCTTGAATTCCTCCCAATCTATGGAATCGATTTCCTCTTGGGACTTTGTATTCTTGATCAGTGTCCACCACTGATCAACTTACCCATCAAAACGATAGACCGCTAGTACCACCTTCTCTTCTTCCAAGCACTGGAGGATGGAGAATATCTTTTCAATGGAGTTAATCCATTGTTCTATGAGGAGGGGATTAGAAGACCCACTAAACATGGGAGGCCTTTGCCGCATGAAGGATTCTACAACAACTTGATCTTTCCTTGGAGGAGGGGGATGTTCCACCTGATTCAAGTTATTATTCATAAATCGAGCCATCTGAGCAAGTAATGTCATGAATTTTTGAGCACCCGCTTCCATCACATCAGGCATGTCATTATGGTAATCATCACATTGCCTATCACATTGGTTGTTGGAACGTGTTCTTCTATTTCCCGCCATTAACTAAGAAAAAGAACGTATAATTAGAGGTCTTGAATACTTAGCTATTGAGAATAAAAAGGAAACATTGAAAATTAAAGGATAAACTTATAAAGAAGAAGTACATCCTAACTTGTGATTCCTTAGGTTTATATCTAGGTTATCCTCAATCTATTTCTTAACTTATATTCTTATGGGATTTTTTTTGTCCCTTAATAATGGTTTGCACAAAGCTCGTGAATCTACCAAAGCATATCCCCCGGGAGTGTCATAACCAAGAGTGCAGCAAGGCCCGTTATCATGCACCAGTTCCCGTTGGAGTCTAGCTCAAAGTGGTGTTTTCGGGTTTTACCCCTAGATACATCTATGACAGAGCCACATCTACCTACTCGTATCCTGACAGGGATGTATTTTCTTGATAAACCACTTACTCTATACTCACCAAAATTTAGGACTGTTTTCTTATACTTAGTCTCATACTTAGGGTTCTCACAAAGGTGCACTATTCCTAATATCCAAAAATAACTAGACCTCTCTCTGATACCAACTATAGGAACCCAAAACTTTTACATAAAACATTTCATGATTTTAAGCATAATTAATCATCAGAGTACAAGCCAAAGATCGTCAAGTCTAGTGTCTTGGAAGACTAGGTACATATAACACAAAACATGGGACTAAAAAAAACTTCTTTATTTAATCTCCATAAAGAGCTTCTAACTTCCTTTGAGCTCTTACATCTGCATAGGGTACCCTGGGGAACACATGAACAAAGGCATGAGCTAAAATTTCCTAGTAAGGAATGAACATAAGGATACATCTCAAGCACATGAGTTAAGAGGCATGACATAATGATATCCAAAGTATGAAACTTATGAAATCATTTAATATAATCATGGGATCATATAAACATGGAATAATATAAGTGTGGCAGAATCATAAATCATATCTTTAGTATGGGTCAAGGCTAACCGCCAATCCCGTTTCCCATTTTAGTACAGGTGAAGGCTAACCGCCAATCCCGTTTCACATCGCATCTCATGAGACTTATCCTTACCCAATGCATTGGAGTGCTATCTGGGTGCACCCATATCAAAATATTCATGAATATTCTTTCCACATAAATAATCTTTCCACATAAACAATCATACAAAATCAACCATACATAAACATAATGTTACCCATGGAAAGAATTGGGCACCACAATCATGACATAAAACATATCCAACGGGCGTATCATGAAAGTGCCTATGAAAGGAAGGGATTAGAACATACATGGACATTAATAGGGTAAAATAGGAATATAACATGGTAAGTGGTGTCAAATATAAGTGAAAACATATAAAAAATGTATTTTAGAAACATTATCATTAAAACATTTTTGTGCGGTTTTAAGGAAAACACTCTAGAGATTTTCAAATAGAAAAGAGGACATTCTTTTATACAAAACCAGAAATGAACCAAGAAGGATTTCATAATAAAAATACTGATTTTATAAATACTATGGTGTTTTAAAACATAGGATAGAGTGATCTTGAAATTTGGGTAAAAATTTGGGAAGTCCCCTTAAAACAGGTTGGCTTATTGGAAAGTTCTAAGTAGGGAATCTTTCAAAATCATGTATATCCCTGAAAGAATGTGATGAAAGGGTATTGATATAAGAATCTTGTACAAATAAATATAATTCATAAGACTCACATATATAGATAAGATAACACCATTTTGAAAGAAATATAACGCAACCTTAAAGAACAAAGAAGGTTTGAGTAGAATTCGTTACGATTTTATCGGCATGGTGTCGGGTGTGACCAAGAATGATTGATGAGAGATAAATGGGGTTTCTCATCACTTATAAATCCAGAAGGAAGTATGGGGGAGGTTTAAAAATACCCCATCATTTTCTAGTACACATATAATGGCATAGTATAGAGGACAATCTTGATTAAGAGAGAAAAGGAGAGGATCCCTTACCTCAAATCTGGTGGTGTTCTCCACTTGTTATTAATGACCCAAATAAACAAATTAGGATTATCAATTCAAAATTCCAGAACCTCTTCTATATGTAATTTATTTATTATAACCCTTTTTAGTTCATTCAAATCCTTTTTGATTAGTTATAAGGTTCAATTTCATTGTTCGGGCTCGTTTGTTTACTTGGATTTAAAAGATAGGTTCACTTATATTCAAGTTTGGATTATATTCAAGATGAAAGTGGTTGTCTAGAATTGAAGTTATATTCTTTAGTTCATATCTAGGAGATTACATGGTTTTAGTTTTAATTAGGTTACTTAGAGTGATGTTGAATTATTACATATATAACCTTAATGATAACCGTTTTTGTTAATAGGTGGATTTGATTATAAAGAATGTGTTTTGATTTATAACTTAATTCCATTTGTACCAAAATATCACAAAACCAAAAATAGGATATATTACATATATAATAATCTGGTTCAACCATAACACAAATGGTTTCATGAATAGAACTAAAGACAATAATAGAAATTGATAAACCGTTGTCCTTGAATGTACTAAATTAGCACATCTGAAATAGTGCTTTCATTTCTTTCAAATAAAAGGGTGGGGAAAGAAATAAAAAGAAAATAACTTAAAAGAAAAGAACTTAAAAGAAAAGAAGAAACTGGGAAGAGGAATTTTACCTCTTGAGACTTCCTCCTTTGAAAACATCTTAAGGGGAGAGGTTTTGGTATTTTGAGGAGGCTGAGAGCTTTTGGACATGGGGAAGGACATTGGGGAGAGATTTGGGCAGAATTTAGAGAAGGCTTAGAGCTTGAGAGGAGTAGAGAGAAGAGGGAGTGAAGGGGGGGTTTTTATAGTGGAGGAGAGGAGGGATTTCATGATATTATAATCATTAATTTATTATTTCTTCCCAAGACAAGGAATAGTAAGTATTCCATGACCAAGAATAGTAAATGGGTCATGTTAATTCGAACCAAGTGGGATTACATCAGCAGAACATCATCGATGACTCAATTAATCCAATATTTAACATTTATTGTGAATTATCAGATTCTACTATTCATCAAAAATTCAAGTATTTTAGAAAAATCCCAAAAATTTACCCCAACCATTTTTTGATGTATAGAATCCAAAAATGAAGTCCATTTTTCAAAATTAATTTTCTAAATTTGATTATTTTAATATTTAATTAAAATAATAATTTATTATCAAAACCCGTTTTAAAACATTCATTAACTCATTCTAAACTATAGGTATATCGTACTTCCAACTTGAATATTATTTTCATACCACCATAGGTGAGGTTACTATTCATTAGGGTATATCACTATTCATAAGGGTATGTTACTATTCACCAAAAATTATTTTTGTTTCATTAGACTCCAAAAAACATCTTGAACACAACCGTGTATGTCAAATTTTCAAAATTCCAAACACAGAAGTGAAAAAATTATGTTTAAAGGTCACTTATCACATAGTAGTTCATTATTATGTGATTTTATGGCATATTTATAAGAAGGGAACTTCCATTAAAAACATTGGGTCGTTACACCTACTTTGGAACTTTGGTGCTTTTGTAGATGCTATCTTCCCGGACAGGGGAAAAGGCAACGTTTTACACGTTTTTAGCACCACTTCATGATGCTTGGACTGGTTGGTGATCTTGGAGCATGGGGCACATGGAGCTTGGAGTCTTGTGGTCTTCTTAGAGTATTTAGTTGGTTTCTACTGTTTACTTTGATATTTGTTGAGTCTTTCACTGTTGTATACCTTGGAGTGGTTTTGATATGAATAAAGTAGTTGAGATGTATTACTTTTATTCATGCATCATATAATGAGTTGTTTGGTTAATGTTTGCTTGGTTAATAGATTTTTTATAAAAGAGTAAATTGTCCCCACTTTTATTAAAACCCTTCAACATTTATTTCTAGTCTTTGGAATCTTGGAGATGTCGCCTAAGGCCAAGTAATGACTCATTGTACACTCAAGACAATGAGAATTAGTGGGTCATTACAAATGGTATCATCTTGTTTGGTCCTTTCCTAACAAGTAGTCATCGGTGTTCTTGGTCTTGGAGTTGAAATTACTTCTTGTCTATTCCTTGGGTTTGAAACATAAAAAGGTGTAAGATTACCGAAAATTGAAATTTATAGCATAAAAGGACGTAACTAACCATTTTATAATGAACTTCAAGTTACCAAGGAGTTGGGTACATAAGTATTTTGGAGACACTTATAGGATTTGGAAATATCATTTTCATGGGTTTATCCAATGAGATGAGCATGACATGCATTGTAGAGGAATGAATTCCCACTAGAATTTCATATTTCATTTAGAGTAATGATTTATGATTTTGTTCAAATGTGATTTTTTTAGAAAAATGAAGCATTTGTTTTCAAAAGAAATACTTTGAAAAAGGGAATGATTATTGTATTTTGAAAATGGGTTGATTTTCAAGAGCAAGAATGGATTTTCAAAAATGACTGAACATGGAAAAAGTTGTTTTTGGAAAACAATTTTGTGATAGTTTATGTGATAGAATTTGAAATGCTAAGACATCAATTTCTAGATTTTTGAGACTTACAGAGTTTGTTGTTCATTTAGAAAATGGCACCCGGTAGGCGTCTTAGGAACCAACCAGAGGAATCTGTGGAGAGCGAGGTTGCACCTGAGCCACATATGAACCAAGAAATAGTTTAGATTATCCTCCAATCATTTCAATCCATGGACATGGGGAACCATAGGGATGAACCAAGGCACATAGATCATTCCATCCAGTTCATGAAGCAGAATACACCCATATTCTGGGGTGATTCTAAACCTGAGAAGGTGGAGGTGTAGATCAGTAGGATGAATCATATCTTTGAGTTCATCATCACACCAGTGGAGCTAAAGGTAAAGCTATAAATGTATATGATTGAGGATCTTTCACGCTAGTGGTGGGAACTAGTATTGCATGGTAAAGTGGATCAAAACCTTAATTGGGAGGATTTTGAGGAATTTTTTAATAAACAATTCTACCCTCACATGTTCAAGATCTAGAGGATGACATACTTATTTAGACCGAAGTAGAATAATCTCTCTGTCACAGAATATGTGGATAAATTCATGAATTTAGTACACTTTGCACTAGAAGTTTCGACGAGTGCATCCCTGAAGGCACGCATCTTCAAATCAAGGCTAAGGTAGGAAATTTGATCAAAGATTGTGGTGATTTGTATTAATTATTATACAAAGATGGTGAACAGAGCGGAGGTGGTTGAGCGAGGCATCTCAGAAGCTATGGAAGGAGAAAGTATGATGATCCCTACTATAAATGGTGGAAACCCCAATGCTGGGAACAAGCGAAAGAGAGATACCTATTTCCAGGGTGGGAGCGAGAATCAGAATCTGACAACTAGATTAGTAAATCTTCCTCCACGACCAAAGATACAAGTGGGATACTACCAATGTGGTTCCTTTGACCACATAAATCAGGAGTGTACAACACCACTAAGAGAATTCCATAATTGCAACAAGATGGGACACCTAAAGCACTTTTGTCTCATTTCTATAAGGTCAGGTGCTCGAGACATTTCTCAAGTGTCGCAAGCATCGTATGCTTTGCCCGGATGAGGCCAATAGAATTAGTCTCGTCTGTAGAGTAAATTTAGCCATGGAGATTCTCAGAATACCATGACTCCTCAATAAGGAAAATATCATCAAGGTAATAAAGAATAGAGTGCAGTGATGAAGCAACTGTATAAAGCTGAGCAGATGATTTTGGATGATCAGGCTGGACCATCTATGGTGAGAGGTACAATTATTTTTAATTATACCTTTGTGCAAGTACTATTTGATACAGGTGCATCACATTCCTTCATTTCTTCTCATTTTTTTGACCTGCTATGTTTAAAACTTGAAATTATTCCCTTTGTAATAAAAATGAAAACTCCTCTCGGTGAAAGAGAATGTCAAGACTTTGTGTGTAGAGTATGTTCTATAACGGTTGATGGAGATGAGATGAAATATGACTTCTCTATGTTGGATATGTATTTCTATGATGTAATCCTGGGTATGGATTGGTTGAAAATGTTCAAGGCTCACATCGACTATTATAGGAGGACAATTAGTTTCATGACTGAGGACGACGTCAAGCATATCTTCAAAGGAGAGAAGGTGGAGAAGAAGGGTGCAATAGGATTGTTATAACCAGTGGTGGAAAAAATCTATTACCAGTTGGTGGTGTTGAATTTGGCATCGATGGAAGAGATCTAGGATTTCATTTTTCTAGCAACGATGGATCAATTTATAGATGTATTTCTTGAGAACTTCTCAGGGTTACCACCTATAAGGGAAGTGGATTTTATGATTGATCACCATCTAAGGACCAGTTCTATTTCCCTTCCATATTATAGGATGAAGCCAATAGAGTTAAGGGAATAGAAAGTGAAATTGGAGGATCTGGAAAGCAAGGGTTTCATTCGGCCATGTACATCTCTGTGGGTAGCCTTAGTATTGTTCGCGAAGAAAGTTGATGGAACTCTTCGATTATGCGTCGATTATAGTAAGCTTAACCAATTTATGATAAAGAATCGGTTTCCAATTCCATGCATTAATGATCCGTGTGATCAATTGAGATAATCTTAGTGGTTCTCTAAAATTGAATTGCGATTAGGATACCATCAATTGTGAGTTCGGAAGGAAGATATTCCGAAGACAACTTTCAAAAGAAGATATGACCACTACGAATATGTAGTCATGCCTTTCAGTCTCATGAATGCACCAAAAGTATTCATGGATTTGATGAATCAAATATTTCAGCAATATCTGGACTCTTTTTTTGTGGGGTTTATAGATGACATCTTGGTGTATTCAAAGACAAGGGATGATCATGAATAACACCTGGAAATAGTGTTATAGATCTTGAGAGATCACTGTTTTTATTCCAAACTATCTAAATGTGTTTTTTAGATAAAAGAGGTACACTTTCATGGCCATGTGATTTTTGAAAAAGGTGTTTCAATGGACCCTGAAAAGATATAAGTTTTTATCTCATGACAACCATCGAAGAATGTCTTTGAGATATGAAGTTTTCTTGGTCTAGCTGGCTTCTACCGACACTTTGTGTGTGACTTATCATGACTAGACTTTCCAACGAAAGCTCTGAAAAAGAAGAAAACTCCATTCCAATGGACAAAGGAATACTAGAAATCTTTCTAGGAGCTTAAAGTTTTCCTTACATCATCACCTATACTGATTTTTCTAGATCTAGGATAGGGGTATGTAGTGTATTGCAATGATTCAGGATCGGGGTTGGGCTATGTTCTCATGAAAGGAGACCATGTTGTGGATTATCCATCCAATGGCCCGAAGGCCTTCATTTTTATTGATTTTTTGATAATCAACCTTTTAGGGGGTGAGTTGGAACCCTTACAAGGCCCATAAGAATAAGTATTACATGACCCATAGGCCTTAGAAGAATTAATTGCTCGTAGGCTTCAAACATTACATACAACCTAGACTAACTACCTGGAACTGCTCCTCCCAAGCATCTTCATCGTGAAATCAGCTCTCTACCTTCGCATGGCTATTCGACTAGGCTATCCCATGCATGCAGAGGCTTGTCTTGATGGCAGGTTCCATACCCTATCATTCTTGAAATCCGTGTAGCTTCTGCTATGGTGAAATATCCTTGCTCATCCTCCTATAGAGCTTGTTCCCTATAGGTTTTTTGGTTTGAATCTGTACTTAAGGTGGTCCAAAGGCCTTGAGGTGGCCCGAAGGCCTTACTGGCCCGAAGGCTTGGGTGGACCGATGGCCTTAAAGGACTCGGGGACCAAATCAGTGGCCCGAAGGCCCAAACAGGGGCAAATTTTTGGCTACTACAGTGCCAAACAATGCTTTCTACAGTTCCCACTACAGTACCTGCTATAGTACTGCATAATTCCCGCTATAGTATGCTACAGTACCTACTATAGTACTGCTACAGTACCCCCCCCAGAAATTGTGCCTCTGCTTGGATTTGATCCTGGTTCGCCTGGATGCACTTAAGAGTCCTCACCAACCAGGATGAGGCTCATGTGCACCATGTTGTGGCTTATGGTTTAAGGAATTTGAGAGTTCATGAGAAGAATTACCCAACACATGACTTGGAATTAGCAGCAGTTGTTTATGCCTTGAAAACTTGGTGTCGTTATCTCTTTTGTGAGAAATTTACTATGTTCACGGACCACAAAAGCTTGAAACAATTTTTCTCACAGTGAGATTTAAATCTAAGGCAAAGGAGATAGTTGGAGTATCTCTAGATGTTTCATTTTGACTTGATGTATACACCAAGAAAAAGGAATTCAGTAGTAGACACATTGAGTAGAAAGTCATATACCCAGTTGGCAAAAGAAACTTCAGATGAATGACAGTTGATGTCGCTCCTAGTCGACATGTATGTGGAATGTGAAGACCAAGGTGATGTGGTGATTTTCTTTTCAACTATGATTGTTCCTGATTTGATAAATATGGTTAAAGAGGCATAAAAATCTGATGTATAATTCTTGGTTATGAGTTTAAAACTCAATGGTGGGGAGACCATTGAGGGTTGGAAACTTAATGGGAGTTTAATTTTTGTGTTTCAAAGATCAGATGGTTGTACCTATGGATTGTTAGGAACAACTCCTTCATACTTACCACTATTCTAGATGGGTTGTACATTCAGGCACACAGAAGATGTATAAGGTGTTGAAGAATTAGTTTTGGTAGAGAGGCATGAAAAGGAAGGTGGAAAAGTTTGTCTTGCAGTGCTTAACTTGTCAGTAGATTAATGCAGAGCATCAGAGACCAGAAGGTATGGTAAAATCTTTACAGATTCCAGTGTGGAAATAGAAGTAGATAACTATGGATTTTGTTATAGGTCTCCCAAGAACAATCCATAAACACGATGCCATATGGGTGATAGTGGACCGTCTTACCAAGTCGTCCCATTTCATTCCAATTTGTGAAACTCATATGGTGGAGGATCTGTCTAAATATATATCCAAGAAGTGCTAAAGAGGTATGAAGTACCGGTGTTAATAGTCTCAGACAGATATTCAAGGTTCATGTCTCGTTTATGGAAATCCTTATAGAAATCTTTTGGCACCCAGTTGAATATGACTACGATGTATCATCATTAGACGGATGAGAAATCCAAACGGACGATACAGATGTTGGAGACATGTTGTGGGATTGTGTAATGGATTTTAGTGGCTCATGGGAGGAGAACTTATCCTTAGTTGAGTTCTCATATAATAACAACTATCAAGCCTCAATACATATGGCTCAATTTGAAGTATTTTATGGGCATCCTTGTCATTCTCCACTATGCTGGGTGGAAATGGGTGAAACTTCACTAGTTGGGCCGAGCCTTGTCTAAGAAACAACATAGAAGATTCACTTAATCTGAAAGAGAATGGAGACATCTCAGAGTTGTCAAAAATATTATGAGGATCATATTTGAAGGTTGTTGTTGTTTTCTGTGAGTGATCATATGTTCTTGAGGATCTCTCCAAGACTTGGACATCATCATTTAGGGAAGTAGAGAAAGTTATCTCCTCAATACATTGTCCCTTTCAAGATATTGGAATGGGTTAGAGAGGTGGCATATCAGTTGGAATTTCCACTACAGTTCAGTTCAATGCATAATGTTTTTGACTTATCTTAGTTGAAAAAGTACCAGCCTGATCCCAACCATGTGATCAGATGGGATCACATTGACCTAGAGCCGAATACTTCTTTGATACATATCCCGATGCGTATTATGGATAGAAAAGAGGAATTATTGCATGAAAAAAGCATCAGTCTAGTGCAGGTTTTATGAAAACATGGTCATATTCGGAAAGAGACTTGGGAACATGAGAAGGAAATGAAAGAGAAATGTCTATAACTCTTTCAGGGCAGTGGTGGTTTTCTACTTTCTGAGGACAGAAAGACATATGGTGGGGAGAATGTAGTACCCCCAGTTTCTGGTACGTATCCCTTTATTTGTTTTTTATGAATATAAAGTACAGGGAGGAAATTTGAGAGAGTTTTGTGAACTTTTAATAAGTTTTGGGGGCTAAAGGAAAGGCGCATGGGCTATGTATGATTTATCCAAACTATGGAGAAATCCTAGGAGAAACCGTGCGCAATAGCAGGTTTGAGGCAAAGAGCTTCAGCACGGTGTGCACATGGTTAAGAAAACCATATAAGGAGGCCATGCGATGGTTTTTCTAGATAGTAGATAACACACAGTTAGTGCACATTTTGTCTAACTGTGCAAATTAACCACTTGCACGGTTAAAGTGAGATCCTAAAAAAATGGATCTCACACGTTTTTGCCTATAAACTACTCGTTTTTTATAATAAACGGACCTAACTTGGTATTTATCCTCCTTGAAGGTAAGAGAACCTATCCCAAGTGATTTAAAGTCAATATGAAGTCTTCCATTTGTGTTTTGAACCCAGATTCTTGAGGTATGTGATCGTTCTTCATCGTTCTTGATCAGTTTCTTAGATCTACTTAGATCTACTTCTCCTATTTTCTTGGTTTCTTAGATCTACTACTGTTATGGGCAGATCTACAAGTTTTTATTCCAAATAAGTTGAAATTTGGTCTTGATATTTCTAGGATAAGAGATCTAAGGCGGTTCTGTGAAGAATCGATCTCGTTTTCTTTTGCGTTTTTCATTCATTGTTGAGTTTCATCAAAACCTTTGAGGTAGGTGGCTTTAATCTCATCTCCTATTACTAGAATTTATTGGATTAGTTTCAAATTGATTAAATTGGATAATATTGTTTGTGAAATCTTGGTTTTATACATGGAATAAATCTCTTTAGTGACAATTTATCATTTTTGGTAGATTTGTAAAATCTTGATAAATTATTGTGAAAAATGTTTTAGTTTCTTGAATTTAAAATGGTGATTTAAAATGGTGGATTTTCTGGAACTTCTAAATGGTTTTATTGGGAAATGGGTTTTAATAAAAATAGGTTTTATTGAAATGATTTGGCATTGTAGTGGTTTTAATGAAATTTTTTTTCAATAAAAAGGTGATTTTATTGAAAGGTTTGTTTTGGCATGATATTTGGGCATATGTGGTGTGTGTGTTCATATTTCATATATGGGGTTTGGTTGAAATATGACCTTGTTCTTAGTTCCAAAGGGTTAATGGAACATGGGATACAATTACCTTATGATGACTTGGTAGATCAACGAGAAACCGCTCATGAGTATGGAACTGTCATAACGAAGCATGCATGGTTGGTTGCTTGGATTTGTGGAATATATTGGGTATGCCAAAGGAATATTGTGAAATGGGTTTAAAGATTTTTTTAGTTATTTTTATAGAAAAATAACTTTCTAGAAAATTGGTTTCAATTTCACTTGTATTCTTTTGGTTGCAAACAGTTTTGGAAACTTGTTTAGATTTAGTTATAAACTGTTTTGAGAAATTGTTTTATATAAAATATTTTATAATGATGTTTCTAACCCTTATATCCTACTGGAGTGAGTAGGTAAGTCATTTGGGGAAAACCTAATGAGTTTTATACTCACCCCTACTTTTTAACTTTGGTTCTTTTGCAGATGCTATCTTCCGAGATAGGGGAAAAGGAAATGTTTCACACGTTTTTAGCACCACTTCGTGATGCTCAGGCTGGTTGGTGATCTTAGAGAATGGGGTAGGTAGATCTTGGAGTCTTGTGGTCTTCTTAAAGTATTTATTTGGTTTCCAATGTTTACTTTGATATTTTTTGAGTCTTCCGCTATTGCATACCTTGGAGTGGTTTTGATATGAATAAATTAGTTGAGTTTTTATACTTTTATTCATGCATCATATAGTGACTTGTTTGTTTATTTTTTATTGGTTAATAGTTTTTTTATAAAAGGGTAAATACTCTCCCACTTTCATTTAAACCCTTCGGCATTTATTTCTAGACTTCAGAATCTTGGGTATGTCACCTAAGGACAAGTAATGACTCATTGTACTCTCAAGCCAATGAGAATTAGTGAATCATTACATTCATTCTTCAACACATCTAAAAAATCTTTATCTATCATTTTCGAAAAATTAAATTGAAAAAGTAACACAACCTTATCATATAATTTCTAATGGGTATCGATAATATGCCATTCAATAAAACTGGCAACAACTATTATATCAATACATGACAGTCATGAGATTTCATACCTATTAACTTTAAATCCTTTAATGATACCAATTTCTTTTTCACTTTTTTAGAAAACACACTAAGCACTTTAATACCCTATATGTGTTGACAAAAATTTATCTTCTCACTCTTACTTAATGTGTGACAGGATGGAGGCAAATATGTTATATTTAATTTCATTATGAAAGATAACTCCAAACATATTCCCACAGTTATTAAGTTGGTTCTTTCTTACAATCCATATTTTTTTCTTTCCTTTTATGTTTAACAATATTTCAGTGAGACTGTCAAAAATGTAGAGACCCACATTTTCAATGTTATTTTTTACATAAAAAAATTCAAATAGGGTATCTCAAATAAAATAGACCATTTATTCCACACATTTGGCTGATGACCAAAACTTCCTTTCTTTCCAAATGCGACATTGTTGTTTTTAACCTTGTTGTATTATTCTTTAGCTGAAAATGATTGTGGGGTAGAATCATACTCTTGTAAACCATTAAATTATTTTTTTAATCTTAAATAAGGTTTATCCATTCATAAAAATCTATGATCTCTCATATACACTATTTTTTCATTCTCTATTTGATGATATGAAGTCCCCTCTTTACAAATTGGACAAGATTTATGTTCTTTAACACTGTGTCCAGATAAGTTTCCATATGCAGAAAATTCGTTTATAGTGAACATTATCATAGCACATAAAAGAAAATACTCTTTGCTATATATATCAAATACTGTAACACTTGTCTCCCATGTAAATTTAAAATAATCAATCAATGGTGATAGATAAACATCAATATCATTTATAGGCTATTTCAATTTAAAAATAATCAAACCCGTCATCAAATATTTCCTATTTATAAATATTTGTATGGAAAAGTTATAGAAAACCAATAAAATAGGCCAAGAACTATATTGGATACTAAGACCATAATAAATATTCATTCTATCTATGTATAGACCCATTTTAATATTTCTAACTTCATTTCCAATATTAGAAAATTTGTGATCAAATATTTTCCATTGTGTCTCTTTGCGTCATTTGAATTTTCAAACAAACACTTCAAATGAGGAAATATTGAAAGCTACTAGATTGATTTAGTGGGAGGGTTAGTTCCTATTATTGAGAATTAATCACAATTGGATTTGTCATTAATTTTTTATTATGATGTCCAAAATTTAGAAAATTATGATAAAATTTCATATTCCTTTTTATACAACAGAGAATCATTAGGGAAATCATGTATCTTTTTATACCTGAATCCCATTGGAAAAAATATTTTTTCCTCATAATTAGAATCTTGAAGCCTATTTCCTTATGGAAGTTTCTCTTTTAAAAGTTCACTAAATTCAATGAAACTTTTATCACTCCAAACATGTCTTGCTTTCAAATTAACTAATCTCATCACTGTCGATAACATTGTAAATTTAATGCAACCTGAGAATTGTTGTTTCCCAGTATCTCTTTACAGTTGTTCAACAAATTAATTCTTTAATATGGTCCTTGTCTGATTTAGAACATCTTCATAATCATTAGATCTTGACTTTTTTGTTATTTCACCATACCATATCTATCATATATATTTTTTTAGGTCAGACAGGGTAATGACAGATGGTCTAGAGGGGGGGGGGTGAATAGACCAGATTAATTTTTTAATCAAATAGATTAATTATTTAAACTAATTATTAAATTTAATTAAGTTAGTTAATTTTAAGAAAAAATAAATAATGAACATAAGGAATTTTTACACTAGTTCATTCCAACGTGGAACTAGTCCAGTATTATACCTCTCAACTCAGTAAGAGATATGTTTTCCACTACCTAATTTTTAAAGGGGAATCATAACCTGATTAAAACCATTCTTTTTTAGTGGAAGAATAACCAGACACCTAAATTTTTCATGGTGAGTCACAACCCAATTACAAAAATGAATTTAGAATACATGATTCAAAACTTGAATAGTCTGGAATTTAGAATCTGGAGTCATAACCTAGATATAGAAAATTATTTTATATGTAAAATCATAAATAGAAAGTGGAAGAACATGAGAGATGAGAAGAAGTGTTACAAATACAATCAACCAGATAAAATAGATAGAATAAGAATAACACACATGAATTGGTTCTTGAGTGTAGGATTAGCTCATTTCTTTAAGGTAGTAAAAGTCGAATACATTTTTTTCATCCCTTAAGAGATTATCTAACAACATTGAGAAATGTTTTTCACAAGTAGAATGTACAAACAACTTTTCTTTTTTGCAATATATCACTTGAAAATATGAAAGTGATCTTTTAAGATGTATCATTTCACTTTCAAACTATGTATAACAGCAAAGATCAATTCCCTTTTAAAACAAATAAACTTAACACATCTGAAAATTCGTTAGACAATTTAAATTTCAAATAGAATAATACTAGAATATTAGAGAGAGAGAGAAAGATATTATCATTGTATACTAGTCACTCAACTCACAACTAAAAGTTAAAAAAATAAATAATGATTCAAACTAATTTGAAATCATTTGATAAATAATTTAAATGGTCACCATAATAATAGGTCAAAGATAAATCCCATGAAAATATCAAGTTTGAATTTAAAAATATGAAATTCAAAAATGTTCCATTTAAAATGAGTAGTAAATATGCAGAGAAATTAAAAACTTAATAAAACCACATTAAAAATATTAAAATATGTTTTAATTAAATTAATACAATCAAATATTAATTTAGAAACAATATAATCAAGTAAAATAACATAAAATAACAAAAATGAATTTTTCAGTTGTAAGATGTATGTTTCATGCATGAAACTAAAACACACTTTGATATTTAGAAAAACATGTTTAAAACAATAAAAATAACTTCACACAAGTTATATATATTTAATATGAATTTACAATTTCATAAGAACAATTTAAACATAAGAAATAAACATGAAACAAATCGATATATAAAACATTATGTAAAATAGTGCATTTTTCTTGTAGGATTTCTACATATCCAAATTCATGTAAGTGAATTTCACGTAAGCGTTTTTATCTATTAAAGTGAGAATACCACATATTAAAATCACTTGAAAGATTCACTACATAGAAATTTAATATATTGAAATAACTTAAGTGATCCACCACGTAAGGGAATCACGTATCCTAATTCCTTACGAAGGCAATTCACGTAAGGGAATTCATGAAAACTGTAGACAGATTGTCTTTACAAGTTTTAGAGCTAAAAAATACCTAGTTAAAAAAAGAATCAGATTTGGATCAATTTGAATTATATTTAAAAAAATTCATTATATTTATAAAGAAAAAATAATCACCTTAATCAGATATATATAACTCAGGTTATCATAAAAAAACAAAATAAAAAATGTTATGAAAAACTGAAGAAATCTTACTGAAAAGATACAGTGACTTCAAAACTAATTTTGAACATTAAAGAAATCTACTTATAAGTTGATGTATTATAAATAAATTTTGGATTTTTTTTAGATTTCCAAAAAAATCACTCAATTCAGAGTTCTATAGCTTAAGATATAGTCAAAATACAAAGGGAAACCAAAACTGGAAAATTAGCTACGTGAATTCAAAATCAGATACATGAATTTAATTTGGCTATGTGGATTTCAAAAATGGATATGTAAGAATAGTACATTTTCTTTATAAGAACAATAAAAAACATCTATAACTGATATTTTAAGGTCCCAAAATACTTATTTAGTCTAGAAACTAAAAATAAAACTTGTGGAACATGTTATGAAAAATCAAAACATGAAATCTAAATATCTTTTAAGTATAGAAATATTATGTTATGATCCAGATTAAGTATACTTTAAACAAAATAAAATTAAAATATATAATATATATAACAATATTAAAACATGTAATTGAATAAAGTTAAATATTTAAACATCTGATAATATTATGAAAACATGGGGGGAGTTGTAATAAATCAAAATAAAAATACATGCAAGCACATGTACAAAAAATCTCCCCCTTTTTTTTGATTACAAAACCAAATATAAATAACCAAAATAATTCTCCCCATTTTTGTAATTAAACAAAAAGAAATATTTTTTTAAAAAAATGCATCAAATATCCATGATGATGTCATCCACTTTTAAAATTTAGAATTAAATTCAGTGAGCATAATTTTTAAAAATTTCTTAAGAAAAAAACAATGATAAATCTTTTTTAAAACAATATTTTATGTAAAATAAAGGTTTAATCAATAATTTAATATCATATAGGATATATGATAAGTTTTAAAATAGTTATATAGTAAAAAAAATGTTTAGAAATTAAACAAAAGTAATCTAAAAAAATTCTCATTTAAATTTTGAAAATAAATATGAAAATTTCACCATATAATTATACTAAAACTCCCCCTAAACATATGAATACATAAAAATATTAATATTCAAACATTTCAAGCTCAAATTTAATTTTTTCAAACTAGTAAAATTCTAAAGGCTTAGTGAAGATATCTGCAAGTTTATTATTAGTAGGGATAAATTCCAAAACAATATCACCCTTATTCACATGATCTATAATAAAATAAAATCTAACATCAATATTCTTTTTTCTAGAATGATGTAAAATATTCTTAGAAATAAAAATTACAGATGTATTATCACAATAAATAAGCAATTTATCAAGGTGAATACTAAAATCACATAAATTTTTCTTATTCCATAAACTTTGATCACAACAACTAGCAATAGAAATATACCCAGCTTATGCAATAAATAGAGCAACAAAAAATTTATTAATAGAATACCAAGAAATTAAAATTTTATAATAAAATTACACACACCTAAAGTGATTTTCTATCAATTTTACAACATCCAAAATTAGATTCAGAATAGTATATTAAATCAAAACAATTATATTTAGAATAAAATAAACCAGAATTAACAGTTCCATTAACATATCTAATTATTATTTTCATAGATTTAATATATCTCTGTTTAGGATCAACTTAAAATATTACACATAAGAAAACACTAAACAAGATATTAGGTCTATATGTAGTTAAATAAATCATTCTACCTATAATGCCTCTATAAACCTTAATATCAACAGATTTTTTAGATGCATCAACATATAATTTATAACTATCACCCATATGAGTTTTCATAGATTTAGAATAATAGAGGCTAAACCTTTTAACTGAATATTTAACATAATTATATTGATTAAGAAAGATCCTATCTTTCCTTTGAAAAATTTGAAGTCCAAGAAAGAACTTTAATTCTCCCATTAATCTCATGTCAAACCCAAATGACATCAAAGTAGAAAAATCATTACAAATAATTTCACTAGAATAATGAAAAAATACATCATAAACATAAATTTTAACAATTAAAATATCATTTGAAATTATTTTAATAAAAATTGTAAGATCAACATTATCTTTCTTGAAACCATTATTTAATAAAAACAAAGAAAGTCTTTCATACCAAGTATGATGTGATTGGTTGAGAACAAACAAAACTTTAGATAATTTAAAAGAATGATTAGAAAAATTTTCATTTTTAAAACTAGGCGGTTGATAAAATTATTCATTTATAAAACAATTTAAGAAATCACTTTTTACATACATTTGATATAATTTAAAAACTTGAAAATAAGAAAAATCTAACAAGATTCTAATAGAATCTAACCTAGAAATGGGTGTAAATTAATCTTTAAAGTCTATACTTTCTTCTTAAGAGTATCCTTGGGCAAAAATTATGGCTTTATATTTGAAAATCTATCCAAATTCATCCATCTCATTTCTAAAGATCCATTTAGTTCTAATTACATTCTTATCCTCAAGAAATTCTACTAAAGACCAAAAATTATTTATAACAAATTTATTAAGCTCATCTTTCATTGAAATAATCCAATTTGGATAATTTAAACAATCAAAAATATTATTAGGAACATGATTAGAAACAAAAGAAAAATTGGAACAAAAATTTAAAATATAATTTCAAGTTTTAATACCCGAATCAATATTACCAATAACATTTTCAATAGGATGATCTTTATGAATATTCAATGAAATTGGATTAGATCATGAAGGAGTATCCCCCCCTCAATTGATTCATCTTTATCATGAGATTTTTCTTAACCAAAATTATAATATCTAAACCCATCATCAAAAAATTATAATTATAATTTAATTTAACATTATTTTCATCAAACATAACATAAATATATTATTTAATAACTATAGTTATTTTATTATAAACTCAATAAGATTTACTATTATCAGAATAACCAATAAAAATACCTTCATCACTTTTAGAAAAAAATTTATCTTAATTATTCTTCAAATTTAAAATAAAAAATTTACAACCAAAAACTTTAAAATAACTAACTTTAGGTTTTTTACCTTTAAAAAATTCATAATATTTTTTCTTAAACAAATTTATAATAAGAATTATATTTGAAATATAATAAGAAGAAAAAATGGCTTTAACCCAAAAATATCAAGGAAAATTATATTCACTTAACATAGTTATGTCCATTTTAATAAGAATTTTATTTTTCTATCCAACAACGCCATTTTTATCTAGTGTTTTAAGAGAAGATAAATTTTGAAAATAACCATTACTTTCACAAAATTTTTCAAAATATAAATTATGGAATTCACCTCCTTAATTAGTATGAATAGAAATAATCACACAACCCTTTTAATTTTGAACTAAATTACAAAAATCAATAAATCTAGATAAAGTATCATTTTTATGATCAAGAAAATAAACCCATGTAAATATAATATAACCGACAAAAATAACTAAAGTATATTTATTTCATACAAGACTATATATTTGAGTAGAACCAAATAGATCAATATATACTAACTTTAAAGGTCTATTAGTACTTATCTGATTGATAATTCTAAGAGAAACTTTGTGTTTTTTTTCCTTTCATGCAAGCATCACAAACATGAAGCTGTTCTTTCTTCAAGGTAGGTAACTATAAAAAATTATCATATTTAGTGAGTTTATATAACATTATTAAATTAAAATGACCTAATCATCAATACCAAATAATGCTATTATTATGGATAGTTTTCAAACACTTAACATGTTGATTAATTAGTTCAGAAAAATCAATAGTATAAATATTTTTCTTTAGATTAGCCTAAAATAATAAATAATCATTCTTAAAAACTAAAAATTTATCATTTTAAAATATAAATTCCATTACATCATCACATAATTGAGATATACTAATTAAATTATGTTTTAATCCTTCAAAAAATAAAACTTAAAAATAAAAGTAAAATTAGAAATACAAACTTTACCAAAACCTTTTACTTTACCTTTGAAATTATCTCCAAATGTAACATTGCCTTAATCAAATGAGTTATAAGTGGAAAAATTTGATGGGTCTCTAATAATATTCCTAGAGCATCCACTATCCATGTACGATATGTTGTTCTGGATACATCTAATTCATTTTTCCTACAAAAATAAATTTCTTTACAATTTTAGTACCCAAACTACTTTGGGTCCAATAATATTAGTAATATAATTTTTAGGTACCCATAAAAAATTTAAAGATGTATTTTTTGGTACTATAGATAATAAAGATCTAGAAATATGGGTCTTTTTAAATCCCAATGACTATTTGAATCTAAGATAAGAATCATTTTTATAATGACCTTTAATGCCACATTTAAAACAAGTAATATTAGAAGTACAACCATTTTTTCTTTTCACAAAATTATTTTTATACATTTTAGTTAATCTCATATCACATAAAATACCATATTTATTTTTATTTAGTTTATTCAAATACACCATTTTATGATATTTTTTATGACCTTTAATAAAATTAGACAAATGTTTCTTAAAACTTTCAACTTCCTTTTTCAAATTTTCATTCAAAACTTAAGTAGATTTCAAATTATCATAAACTTTAGAATGAGAAGCAGAGGTAGTATTCCTTAATTTTTCATTCTCTTCTAAAAGTAAATTATTTTTAGAAATAATTTTCTCATTATTTTCCATATGTTTATTATATAAATAAGAGACTTTGAAAACATATTTTATTAATATTTGAATTTCTTCATTTAACACAGAAACATTGATATTTTAAGAATAATAGTCAGAACCAGAACATCTAGAATAAAACCCAGAGTCACTAACCTTATCTATAGAATCTATGAAGCACATTTTAGTAGATTCTTTATCATTTCTAGATTATTCACTGGAATCAAATTATTCTTTACAACTCCAACTAGTTGTCAATGATTTTTTTCATTACTTTTGTATTTCTATTTGTTATTTAGTTTTGGACATTCAGGCTTGATAATTCCTTGCTTCCTACACTCAAAACAAGTAACATATTAATTATTATAATTAATATTGAATTTCTTATCTCCCTTTAATTTTTCCTTTGGGGTTTTTTTATCTAAATTAGTTATTGAAACCTTTATTTTTTATTATTTTGTAGACCCCAGTCACAATACAATCCATATATTATTTTTCATTGTCATGTAGATCAGAATTAGAATATTTAGTAGAAAAAAATATTCATATATTTAAAATATGAACCTTTTCTTTTTGTCGTCTCATCTTCTGTTATGTTATTCAGTTCTAGTTCATACTAAAGTAGTGATCCAATCAATTCCATAAGAGTGAAATCTTTGACATTATTTCTTTCATCAATGGTGACCTTATTTTTATGCCATTTCTTAGGTATTTCTTGTAAGAATCATTCAATAAGTATTGTATTTTCTAAATATTCTCCAATGGAATTAATTCCATTAAAAATTCTTTTGAATTGATGGAAAATTTGATTTACAATCTCATCTTCACTCATCTTGAAGTCCTAATACTCAGCTCGAATAATTCCAAGCTTAGTTCGAATTAATTTTTCTAAGACAAGGTGAGTGACTTGTAGAATATTATATATTTCATGAGAAGTCTTAAAAGAATTCACATGACTAAAAATACTTATGTTAATAGCATAATATAAAATATTCACAACTTTTTAATTTAAAACATATCTAGTATCATAGTTTTTATTAAGAGTATCTCGTCCAACTTCTGGTAGTGTGTATGATTTTTCCATGATGTACCAATAATCCATTCTTAATTCTTTGAGGTGTACCTCCATTCTGGACCACCGATAGACATAATCATCACCATCAAAGTGAGGTGGATTCTAAGGAATCCACACATCATTTGTATTCACTCCTACTATATTAAATATATTTCCTTTTACTTTGAGGTCTAGGAATAGGTTAGCATAATAAAATATAAAAAATAAACTCTATAGAAGGATTGGATAATTCAAAAAGGAATTTTTTTGATACCAATTGTTTGGTATTGGGACAAAAATAACAGAGCTAATCTATCCTTAAGAGGGTTAACCAATAATACCAATTGTTAGGTTGGATAGGGTAATGAAATATGGTATAGAGTGGGAGGGGGGGGGGTGAATATTCCACATCAATTTTTTTATTCAAATAGATTAATTTTTAAACTAATTTTTAATGTTAATTAAGAGAGTCAATTTGTAGTGAAAATAAAGAATAAACACAAGTAATTTTTATACTGGTTCAGTCCAAAGTGGACATATTCTAGTCTTATACCTCTATACTCAATGAGAGATACATTTTTCACTACACGATTTTAAAGGGGAATGATAACGTGATTACAACCATATTTTTATAATGGAAGAATAACCAAACACCTAAATTTTGTATGGAGAGTCACAACCCAATTAAAACACTGAAATTAGACTAAAATAGTCATAACCTGAACAAACTTGACTTTAGAATTTCGGATTCCCAACCTAAAGATAGAAAATGATTTCATGTAAAACCATAAAGATAAATTGAAAGAATGAGAGATATGGGAAGAAGTGTTACAAACTCAAGCAACTAGATGAAATAGATAGAAGAAGAAAAAAACATACGTACTAGTTCTTGAGTGTAGGATTAAATCATCTCTTCAAGGCAGTAGAAGTTGAAGATGTTTTTGTTCAACCATTGAGAGATAATCCAGTAGTATTGAGAAATGTTCAACACAAGAAGAATGTATACACCACTTTTCTATTCACACTACATCACTTGAAAATATGAAAGCGCTCTTCGAAGATGTATTATATTAGAATTATTTCACTTGAAAACCCTATTCAGAAGAAAAGTATGATTCCCTTTAAAAAAACTTAACACAATTGAGCAGTTGTTATACAATTTAAAATTCAAACAGAATAATACTAAAATATCAGAGAGAGAGAGAGATATCATCATTGCTTAATAATTACTCAACTCATGAACAAAATTTAAAATAATAAATACCGATTCAAACTAACTTGAAATAACATGATAAACAATTAAAACAGTCTCCATAATAATTTGTCAAAGATAAATCCTACAAAAATAACAAGTTTGAATTTGAAAAATACTAAATTCAAAAATGTTCCATTTTAATCGAGTATTAAATATTAAGATAAATTAAAAAATTAATAACATCACATTAAAAATATTAAAATAGGTTTGAATGAAATTAATATCATATAATATTAATTTATAAACAAAATAATTGAAGAAAACAACATAAAACAATAATTTTTTTTACTTGTAAGATGAATGTTTCATGCGTAAAACTAAAATACCCTTTGATATTCAGAAAAACACGTTTAAAACAATGAAAATCACTTCACACAGGTTATACATAATTAATAATAAATCATTATTTCATAATAAAAATTTAAAGAAAATAAGTAAACATGCATAAAATCAATATATAAAACATTACATAAAATATAGCATTTTTCTTGTAGGATTTCAACGTATCAATATACATGTAGGTGAATTTCACACAAGTGTTTTTATCTATGTAAGAGAACTAACCACATAGAAAAATAACATAAGTGATTAAATATGTATTTATTTTACTTATGGAAATCGCATAAGTGATTCACTGCGTAAAGGATTCAAGTATCTGAATTCCTCACATAGGCAATTCATGTAAGGGAATTCCTAAAAACTATAGATAGATTGTGTTTAAAATTTTAAGACCTAAAAAAGACCTAGTTAAATTTAGAATCAACTTTGGGCCCTTTTTTACTTATATTTATAATTTTTTTTTATATTTCTAAATAAATAAAAATAACCTTAATCAGATATATATATAACTCAAGTTATCATGAAAAAAGAAGCAAAATAGTTCTAAAAAATTGTAGAAATTTGACTAAAAATATGAAATGAGTTCATACCTAATTTCTAAAATGAAAGAGGTAGATTATAAAGTTTATGTATTCTACATAAATGTACAAAGTATTCTTAGATTTCTAAAAAAATAATCACTCAATTTGAAGTTCTGTAGATCAATATATAGTCAAAATATAGAGGGAAACCAAAATTGGAAAATCAGCTGTGTGAATTCAAAATTGGCTACGTGAATTTCATTTGGATACATGGATTTCAAAAATAGATACATAGGAATATTAAATTTTCTGTATAATAATAGTAAACACACACACACACAAACACATATGATATTTTAAGGTCCCAAAAAACTTACTTAGCCTAGGAACTCAAAATAAAACTTGTGGAACATGTTATGATAAATCAAAACATGAAATATAAATAAATTTTATGTATAGAAATATTATGATATGATTAAAATTAATTATAATTTAAATAAAACATAATTAAAATATATAAGATATATAACAAGATTAAAACATGAAATTGAACATAATTAAATATTTAAATATTTGATAATATTAAGCAAACACGGGAGGGGTAATAATCAATCAAAACAAAAATACATGCAAGAATAAGCACAAACATAATTATTACTTAAACCATATAAAATAAGATTTTATTTTATTTCTATGTACCCTAATTTACTCATATTCAAACACTTTATGCATGGATAGAAAATCACAACTTTTTCAAGATTTCATTTAGAAAATTTCAAGAAATTTCAAACCCTTTCTCGTATTCATTGATAATTATTCATGCATTTATCCAATCAGGATCCATTAATTAGCTAAAAAATCACAATATAATAAATGAATATGTTAATAAATATAAAAAATTAAACATATATATAAACACATAAAATTAAAAAAATAAGTATATATATAAAAAAATAATTTAAACTTGCATAATTTTTTTAAAAATCATTTATAACTTAAAAAAATTTAAAATGAAAAACAAGTTACAAAAATAATAATAATAGTCAAAATAATAATAATGAAAAAAAATTTATAAATGAAAAATTTTGAGAAAAAAATGATTTCAACCGTAAAAAAATTGTAATTATAAATTTTTTTATAAATACAAATATTTATAAATAAAAATAGTCACAACGAAAAACAAATTATAGTCACAAACAATTTATAATAATAAAAAATTTATAACACTAAAAAAATTATAACAAAAAATTTATAATTGATAATAAATTTCATAAAAATAAAAGAATGGATGAATGAAATTTATAACTAATAGATAATTAATTTATCTTAAAAAATAAAATAATAACTTACAAAATTTGGAGGTCGATAATGTAAAATTGATTTGAAATTTTGATGAACTTACCCGAAGATGGTGGAAACAGGATAAACACCATAAGATTGAAGATAAACATATAAAAATATATAAAAATAAATAATTTAAACATGAATAAAATTTTAAAAAATAATTTTTATCTTAAAAACAATTTAAAAATGATAAATAACTTATAATAATTTTTTTAATCAAATGTCATTATAATGAAAAAAACAATCTATAAATGAAAAAAATTGAAGAAAAAAATGATTTCAGCTAAAAAAATTATAATGATAAATTATTTACATATAAAAAATTATAAATAGAAATTATTATAACCAAAAAACAAATTACAGTGATAAAAAATTTATAATCATAAAAAATTTATAACACAAATCAACTTTTATAAAAAAAATTATAATTGATAATAAAACACATACAAACAAATGAATGAATGAATCCAATTTATAAATAGAAAATAATTAATATATATTCATAAATAAAAAATAACTTACAAAATTTAGTTTGAATAAAGATTAACTGAATCAAAAGTAGTGGAAATAGGGAAACTTTGCAATATTGAAGAGAAACATTTTAAAAAACAAAGTAAAAAAAAGAATGGACAAAAATCTTGAACCATAGTCATGGTTTGACTAGATTAGGGTTTTCGTGGATTGAATAATATTTAAGATTGTTAAAGAAGGATGAAGGATGGAAGATTAAGGAGAAACAATGTGAAAAGATGATGAAAATTGATCGAAAGTGAAGACGAAGCATTGTCAGGTTCTATCGAGTGTCGAGAGTAGGATGGTTTCAATTTTTTTTTAACAAATGAGGGTTTTAGATGCCTATGTTATTTTTTAAGAACTTTTAACATCAGTTTTATATAAAACCAATGTTAATGGTAATTATGAAGAACGTTTAATTGTATTTTTATATAAAATTGGTGTTAAAATGTTCCTACATCACTTTTAACATCAATTTATAAAAAACTAATGTTAGAGGAACAATGTGGTAGCCACTTTTCCTAGCAGTGATTAAAATTTCAATTATGAAACATTACTAAAATAATTAGGAATATAATAAAACATTCTAAAATTTTAGTAAAGAAAAGATTTTGTGGTTATCTGATCAATAAAACCACTTTCTAGATACTACAAGTGGATATAAGCTCTAGAATAGTTGGACCTAGATGTAATAACCTCAAAAATGATGGATTGGGTATTAACTCAATCGTCACTGGTGTGAGAAAAGGAAGTAAAACTTCCCACTAGGCTTAATAATCCCAAGGGATCTTATTTAGATGATTCAAATTCTCTTTAATTAATATCTTTAGATACTTTTAGGAATATTAAAATTTAGACTATGAAACATTAGTGAAATCATTGGGGATATAAGAAAACATTCTAAAATTATGGTAAGTAATGATCATGTGGTCATCTGAGAAATGAAATCCCTATCTGGATACTACAAGTGGATACATGCTTTATCACAGTTGTACCTAATGATAATAACCGCAAAAAGGGTGGATTGGGTATTAACTCAATTGTAGCATCACGAAATCTGTTCATTCATAAGTAACTGAACTTGATCATCCACATGACCTCAAGCGTGCCTCCCCATATGCCAGAGGCTGTTGACCAGTAGCGGAGGTATGTGATGGTATAGTGGGGAGACTATACCCCCATGATCATATTATAGCGTAGTGGTATATCATAATAGTAAGTAGTAGAAACAATAATAAAAATCTAGTAGTGGAATAATAATAAATTATCCAAACATAACCAACATGCATAATAAATGAAATTTCATACACAAAATGATTCTATGTCATGTGATAAACAAAAAGGGAATAGGGGTATTGTCATATACATTATGCTATACAAAAATAAAAAAATGAAAAAACTATCTCCACTATCATCACAAGCGAAAGCTCAATCCTCCTCTCATGTACACCATCTTAAGTAGATAATAAAACATCCACAACCAAAAACTTCCCTTTGTCCCTACTTGTATCCATGAGATCTTTTTGGGTACCTACTGGTAGCCTAAACATGGTGTGAGATATACTCAGTAGGCCACCAACAATGGTGTCTAGTAAAATCTATTCGATGCATATAAAATAAACAGTGTGAATTAATAAAAAGTTAAATAAGAGTATAAGCTATAAATGGGTTGGCATTGGTTCCTATAGAACATCAGACAGACTCTACCTGCTTTGGCCTAAGCTGGATGGTCTCTTAATTTTAACTATATGTATACATATATATGGTCTATATATATGTATTTATGTTTATATCCATATATATGGATAACAATACTAGCTAGGACTTAAGGCATAACTCACGTATCCATGGGTATTAGTATGAATCCATAGAATTTTGAGGGAAGCTATGCCCACATATCATATTTCATTTGGGATACCTTTAATAGTTATTATATTTCATTTAGGATGCAATTAAAAAGTATCACAAATATACGGGTCACTATGCTTGTGTATCACAATTATATGGGTCTCCCTACCGAAGTATCACAAATATAAGATACACCATGCCCAAGTATCATAAATATATGGGTTGTCATGCCAGAGTATCAAAAATAGAAGGGACACCATGCCTGAGTATAAAAAATATATGTGTTTCCCTACCCATGTATCACAAGTATATGGGTCTCCTTTCCAAAGTATCATAAATAGAAGGGACACCATGCCCATGTATCACAAGTATATGGGTCACCCAACCCAAGTATCATAAATATAAGGGACACCATGCCTAAGTATCACAAATATATGGGTTGACCTACCCAGGTATCATAATATGTGGGTCACCATGCCTGTAAATCATATTTATATAAAGTCATTCATGCATTATGATAAGACAATGGTTTAATTACAATTCATTTATCATTCCATTTAATTAAGGGGAATATCCTTAATCATAGGGAAGTCATGTGAAGTGGCCGTACCACTCACTCGCCCTTAAATTACAATGAGCCATCCAGTTGGGTAGCATTAAATGCCACTTAGAAGGTGGTGTAGACATATAAACACTTAATAATCAAAGGAAATCACATGAGCACACCCTAAGGGGTGGCATGAGTCTAGGTGGGGAACCTCTGACCATGAAAAAGAGTATAAAGGGAACTTATAACATAAAAAACACTTTAGAATAAAAAAAGATTAATTTTAAAGCAACACATGGAAAGTCTATTGTGTGACACAATTACATATTTTATAAAATGACTTAGATTTAAGGTAAAAAAACTATACCACCTAACTTATGGAAGTAGAAAACCACTCATCTAATTTTTTCTTTCAAATTGAGCTAGAATAGAGGAAATAGGCAAAAAGGAAAAATTCCTTGTAAATAGGTCATATTAGCTCACACCAAAATAGCACCAAATATGGTGGAATAAATGAATGAACAAGGAAATAGAAATTAATCTCTTAATAATGTGAATCCAACATTAAAAAATGGCTAAATCTTTTTTCGGATGAAGAACCAAGGGAACCTAGGTGGGAGGAGAATAGGAGCCCCCGTTCACAACTTCTGCTGGAGAAAAAAAGGGTAATACATCAAAAAGAGGGATTCTTACCCCTTTTAAAAGGTTTACAACAAATTTATGGTGTGAATGGAATTCACACCATGAATTACTTAGGTTCTATTTTTTTCTTCCTAAAAAAACTAATTCACATCATGAATAGAATTCTTGATTTATATTGAATTCATGACTTGTAATAGAACTCACAGGGCCTGGCCATAGCAATTCACATCATGAATTGCATTCATGTCATGAATTTATTTCATGTTGTGAATTCCTTTCACATTTAAAATTCATCCTACATCCCACTCCAAACCACTTTCTACCTTTCTTTAAAAAAATAAAGGACTCAACCAGCCTAAAGGCATGTTTATTGGGGTTTAAGCCCAAAAGAAAAACTCAATGAGGGTTTGGATGAATTTAAAATAATCTACACCTCACTAAAAATATAGAACATTATAACCTCTCCTAATTAAAACAAATCATCCCCAAGTTTCCCTTTTAAGGGTGGTAAAACAACATCCGATAAATTTTTTGGCCATCGAGCATGTAAATCAGCTTCTCTCTCCCAAGTCTCATCCTGTACACAACCATGCTTCCATAACACCTATACTAAAGGAACTAACCTACCTTAGAGAGACTTTTTGCTCTAATCAATGATATATACATGATTCTCCTCAAAGGATGCATCTACCTATAACTCAATATCCCCAAGATCAAATGAATGATATGGTTCAAAATAATAATGGTGAAACTAAAATACATGGAAGATGTTGTGAATATCCTGATACCTTTTAGGCAAGGCCAATTGATTGGATACCAACCTAAATCACTCCAAGATCTTGAAAGGTTTGACATAATGTGGTGATAGCTTGACTTGTATCCAAATCCATCTATGATCCAGTCTTGGAGAAACTTGTAGAAAGAATCGATGTTCCACCTAGAAATCCAAAGGGTGGAGGTGATGTTTGGTATAAGACTTATACTAAGATTGATTTATAGCCACATGATTTGGAATAATTTGAACCTAATTTGAAGTCTCCTGAATAAGATAAGATCCTAGTAGCACTATCTCTCCTACCCCTAACCAGCATAGGGGTTAATGGCATGACCTAGCATAAAGGGCCTCATATGGGTCCATTTTAATAGTATCCTGAAACAATTATTATAGGAAAACTTGATGAGTGGTAGGTGTTTATCTTAAGAACCCTAAAAATCAATGAAACATGCTCCAAGAATTTCATTTAGAACGCATATCATACACTTGTATTGACTGTCAATCTAAGGGTGGTATGCTGTACTCAGAAGCACTAGTGTACCTAGTGCTTTTGACAACCCCTACTAGAACTGTGATGTAAATAGGGAATCTCGATCCAATACAACAAAACATGGAACACCATGAAGACTTACAATATCCCAAATGTAAAACCTACCTTGCTCATCTACTGAAAAGGTTTCTTTAATAGGTAGAAAGTTTGCGACCTTGGTAAACCTATCGACAATCACCCATACCATGTCGCTTCCTTGAGGGGTTCTAGGAAATACCATTACAAAATCCATGGTGATGTAATCTAATTTCCATTCAAGAATGGATAGAGGATATTAAATTCTAGTAGGCCGCTAGTGATCCATCTTCACCTAATGATAGGTGGAACACCGTGTGGTAAAACCTGTGATCCGTCTCTTCATACCAGGCCACCAATACTGATGAAATACATCTTGATACATCTTGGTAAGACCGGGGTGCACTTACCAAAAAAGGCATGAGAATCCCATATAAACTTTTCTTATATTTATGAAGGAACTAAAGTACATCCATGGATATAAATAATATCATCCTTGTTGATGACCCAACCAGGTGGTGGGTCCTCACTTGAAACACTCTTCCACAAGACTAAGACCTAGGGATCTAAAATATGTATCATCCTTACCTATTCCATAAGGGAGGATTTCAATTTCAAATATTCTAAAATTGTTTTACCATGACACTCATGAACCTCTAGGTGTATCTCAAAAAATAGGGCCATTAACTTTCACTCACAACTAGCCTCTTGGATGGACTGCATCCGAGTCTTATGGATCAAGGCATCAACTACTACATTTCCCTTTATGAGTGTATAAGTGAGCTCATAGTTGAATTAATGTAGGTATTATAACCACCTACACTACCTGATATTCAAATCACATTGTTTGGAAATGTATTTGAGACTTTTGTGATCCATGTAAATGATGAAACACTCCCCAAAAGATAATTTCTCTAATAGTGTAAAGAATAAACCACAATTACTAGCTCAAGGTCATGCATAGGGTAATTCTACTCATGAGGTCTTATATGAAAGGACCCATATTCCAAAAATTGATATCCCAACATCAGAACTAATCCAAGCCTGATTCTTGATGCATCACAATAAACTATTTAACTTCTACCCGGATCTGGAAGAATTATGATCAACACTGAAGTCAGTCTTCCTTTCATCCCCTGAAAGGATGTCTCACATGCTTCTGACCATAAAAAATCAATACCCTTTTTATTCAATCAGTTGAGAGGTGATTCTAAGGATTAAAATATTTAATAAAATGTCTTTAATATCCAGTTATCCCTAAGAAAATGTGTATATCAATGATGTTCCTAAGATCATCCTAGGAAATTAAGAGGATCACCTTCTCTGAGTTAACTAACACTCCTACCTTTGAGATGACGTGACCTAAGAAGTAGGTCTTATTGATCTAAAAGTTTCATTTAGTGATATTTTCATAGATATTGTGTTCTCTCATTATATTCAGCATGATATCAATATGTTTGGCATGGCTGTGTCGAGTGTAAAAATACACCAATATATCATCCATGAAGACCACCACAAATGAATCCAGATATGGGTGGACAACCCAATTCATCTGGGACATGAAAACTAATTTCATGTTTTTAATACCAAATGACACAACTAAATACTCGTACAAGAAATATCTACTCCAGAAAATTGTATGGGGTATGTCTGACGGCCTAACATGCACCTAATAGTAGCCCAACCTCAAATTTATCTTGGACAAAATCATTTCTCCTCAGATCTGGTCAAAGAGTTCATCTATATGAGGAAATGGATACCGACTCTTAATTTTAAGATAGTTCAACCAATAGTAATCCACACACAATATAATGGTACCATACACCTTCTTGGTGAAAAGGATAGGTGAACCCCATAGTGAAGTACTGGGTTATATAAAACCTTTATCTTCCAATTCCTCTAACTACTTTTTGAGTTCCTGGAGCTCTATAGGTTCCATCCTATATGGAGGAATGGACACTAGTGCCGCTCCTTAAACTAGATCAATGGTAAACTCCACATATCTCACTAGAGGTAATCTAGAGATTTTTTCAAGTAAAACTCCCTGACACGATCCACTACAAGATGAAAATCCACATGTCACATACCACAATCACTTATAAAGAGACTAGACATCTAACCTATCACTCCTCCCAAAACATGATGCTCAGGTCTAGCTCAACTTTCATGGACATCCCATTCTCCCTTATTAATGTAAGTACCTATATCATGTGATGTGAAGGATACACTTTGGTGATAGAAAGCAACATGAGCATGATAAGGAACTAACCAGTCCATCTTGAGTATGATGTAAAAGATTTAAAAAAAGATCCCATACAAAAAGATAACTTCTTATATCATGGGGGAAATCATTAAAGTAGAATACAATCTCCAAATTTATAACCAATAAAGTGTCAAGGGTCATCACTCCATCAAGGTATCAAATTTCATGTTTGATACTTTTAAAAAAATCAATTGATATGAACGAATGCCAAGCTCCTATATCGAATAAGGAAGAAACTAAAGTAGTAGAAACTATAATAGTACCTAAAAATATAGAATGACATAGAATATTCTACTTGGGAATAGGTTTAACTAAATAGATATGGCCAAATTCATAGCCCTGATATACAACCTGAATAACCTAGGAAAGTTCGCTCTATCGGATTTATACCTCTGAAGTATGGATACCTCGGTCAAATCTACCTTCTTATCCTGATCAGATGGTTGTACCTCAACTACCTACTTAGAAAGGTAATAATTATCCAGATGGTGGAACTGATATGGATCCTCTCCCACTAGGCATAGATGTAAGATTCCTTCATAAGTACTAAATATTCCCTAACCCGCTGCATCCTCAACATTTCATGGGATCTCTGGGACACTGGGGATTATTATGCCCTGGATTTCCACACTAGTGGCACACAATATAACTATTAGTAGGTTTCATTTGGATGCTGTTACCCCCACATGTAGACTCAAAGAGACACTTCCTTCCAATCAAATAACCACTTCCCTATCTCGGTACATAACAACCCTAACTCACACCGTCAACTTCCCTTAGGTTCCACTCAGTGATGAGGGATTAATTAACTATCTTAGAAATAGTGGTCAAATAAAATACATTCATCTATGATTGGATGGCATATAAAATTCCATACTCAAATCATCTCACTATAATCAACTCGTCACCAATAAGAGTTGGTGTGAAGCACTAAAAATCAGTGAAATGATCTGGATATTCCATCACAGACATATGACCCTACTGTAGATGAAAAAACTCCCTAGAATGGTCTGGTCTCAACATATGTGAAAAAACATAATCATAAAAGGCTATCTGGAAGTATTCATAGACTATACCCTGATATTGGCCATCCTGGGTGACAACATCCCACCAAATCTTGGTAGAATCATAGAACATATAAGTTGTGAGCTTGGACCTCCCCCTAGAGGTGTCTCTAAATGATTAAAGATCGATAACATGGCCTCTAGACACGACTTAGCAGCCTGAGGACTTCCATCCCCCAAGAATATGGGAGGACGATGCTACTATAATTCTCATGTCAAATATGACATAGAAGGGGTAGTTCTTGGAGCTCCCTATATAGATTTCGTGAAACATAGGAAGATCTATTGGAACCGAGCATCATCAACCATATTAGGAACAAAAGGAGGTGACTTAGGTGGAGCTACTAAAGATAATTTTGATGGATTAGGTCCCACCACCTCTGAAGCATGATCATTTCCAACTTCCTCAAACACAACTCAAGGGCGTCGTGATGACTTAGCACTATAATTTTCAACACACACCTTAGATAAGGTTTAACAAAAGATAAGATTCTGATAACATGAAAGGATAGATACATAGAATTCATATAAATGAGTCAAAAATCTATGCCTACTCCTAAAGTTAGGTCTAAGTGATAAGAAAGGTCATAAAATTCAAAATAGATGTCACTTACTACCCACTACTACGGTCAGGCTAGGGTCATGGTCTCATATAACACCATAGAGTTTTTGGTATGCAGAGTTTCAATTAGAAGGTATAGAGAAAAACACCATTTAATTTGAAATTGGAATCCCATTTTATGGTAACCATTTAATTTAAAGGTTTAAATTCATTTATTTTTTTAATATTATATATATATATATATATATCATGTTCCAGTTAGATGCGTCACTATTTCCAATTTATAAGGGACCATACTCCTTATAAATTGTAATTGGCATGTAATGTAACTATGTCCTAGCCCTTACATCCAGTATAAGGATGTAATAGGTCATATAAAATGATTTTATTAAATTAATCACCATTCCAAATTTATATAAGTACATTCTTTATAAATTACAATTGGATTTCATATAATCAAATTGACTAACGTTTTGGCCCATGGATCAAGTGGTTCCATAAACCACAATGTGGTATAATCGGTCAATTAAGGTTCCATCATCAATATATATAAGGAAACACCATTTAGATTAATGCAGGAACTTTAATTAATCTAATTATTCTATCCTTACAATAGACACTAGAACATTTCAAATAAATAACCGTCAAGGCACCAGTAATACGCAACAAGAAAAACAGGCAATGAAATCAGTGAAATATACCTATATGGAATGTCACAATGCATGACATGTGAATTATGGAGTGCCTTTATGATTCATGATATGATACCTTCTTTCCATACCGGTCCATTGGAAAAAGTAATTCTATAATTATAATATCAATAACAAGAATTCTACAAAACATGTACATCACCCAATGGTGAAATCAGTACAACTACAACAAGTGTAATGAAATAATTACAATATCCCAACCCAGGTAATTTGGATTTCCACTGTACATGGGTTAGATAATACCTAAAATAAACTCATTACCAAATTACAACATGTTCCTAGTTTCCTTTATAATTCCCAAACATTAAGAAAAAAGTAAAAATAACATATGATACCACTTTGTAGCATCCTAGACTCGATTCACTCATAAGTAACTGAACCTTATCATCCACATAACCTTAAGTGAACCTCCCTATATTCCAGAGGATGATGACTAGTAGTGAAGGTCTATGATGGTATAGTGGGGAGAATATACCCCCATTATCAGATTGTATCATAATGGTATGTAACACCCCAATCTTATACGGTACGCTTCTCTTTGAATAATGCAATAGCGTGTGTTGTACGCAACATCGAGTTCTAACACACCACAACCAATCAAACTAGCCGTTATGAATAGTAATACCCAATTTTTAAAATTTATAAATTTTATTTTTCAAAATGGACTTCAATTTTGGATTCGGAATATCGAAATTAGCCCAGGGTGAATTTTTGGTATTTTTCTGAAAAACTTCATTTTTAGATGAATAGTGAAACCACTAAGTGGTAGTTAAAAAACTGATTTTTTCATAAAACTTAATTTTACCGCTTCTATGAGTGGAATTTTGAAAATCTGAGAGACATGGTTAATATAAATGAGTAAAATGTGGTTCATTGAGATGAAAATAATTTTTGGTGAATAGTAACTTTTTACTTTTATTTACCACGGCTAAAAGTAAATAGGGTAATTAAGGGTAAAAATGATATTAATATTACCCTAACACATGTACTAATTCTAATGGAAAAGTGTATCTTGACCAAAAACAAACTTATGAATAAAATATTATCATTTAGGTCCACTTGGATTAGATTAGGACATTTATTATTATTTAATTCAAAGAAGAGTTAAAAGAGTTAAAATCAAAGTTTATTTACTAAAACATTTTTAATATAGGGTTACACATAAGATAAATTCGATTGTAAATATTAATTATAAATATAAAAATATTTCCTACATAATTATATTTTATTTATAATTTTTAGACATTAAATAATTTAATTTATTTATGACACAATGATGATGCAGTAATTACCATAATAGTGAAAAATTAAAATAATTGATATTATAAATACCCAAATAAATATAATTTGAGAATTTTTATGAATTAAACTAATTTTATAGGTTAATATGACATGTTAGGAATTATTTAATTAAATTTTTTCAAAGTAATCATTCTGTTATGATTTTCACAAAAATCAATTTTCCAAATAGTGTCAAAAATTGACAAAAAAGAGTTTTTAAAAAATATATTATATTATTAATTGATATTCAATTCCTAAAAATCTAAGGTTTGGCCAAGAGACTTATATCATGATATGTGTATCATTAATGGACCACTTGGGGGTTTCTTGGAGGTATATAGTAAGTTTATTAACTATATAATATAAAAATACAAAGTGACATGGTAAGTGTCAAACTAATTAACTAAGAGTTAAAACTAAACTATAAGGTTAATATAATGACCCAAACCTATCTAAATTCTATTGGTTGAGTAGTTTTAGACCCACCCCCACCTTAAAATTTAAATAATCCACTTTTTAGCTATTATAAAACGAATATGAATTTATTATAAAATAATATTTCTAGCTTTTCCAAAGGTGCCCCTCACCCCTCTTATAAAAGGGCACCCCCCTTCTCATTAATTCACAACTTCAAAGCCATTTAGATCAGCCAAAATCTGCCCAAATACTATCTAAACTTCCCTCAATTAATCCTAGAGGCATTCCTTTAGTCAAAAAGCCAACCTAAGGATCCCTTTTGATCAAATCAAAAGGAAGAACCCGAAAAAGAGGTAATGATTTCACCACTCCTTTTCAAGTTCCTTTCTTCTTCCACTTATTCTTTCTTTGTTATTGCCATTCTAAAATAATTAATATAGTATCTCCTATATACTATAATGTTATTATAAATATGGTATAACCATATTTAGTATTCTATCCATCCTTTGAATAACATGTCATCATATGTGCGTACGTACAACTTACCGTCTCCACGTCATGGTGTAATTGTTATTCAATAAATTATTATTTGGATGGGTATAATAATGATGTGTAATTCATGTAAATAATAAATATAACATGATAATGATTCTGTATATATGATATAAATTCCAATTATATATTATTTTAATATCAAAATAATGATATTGTCGCTCGTACGTACGTACGGACTACCGTCTCCACGAACGCGATGAGATTCATTCTCCATCGTATCCATTCAAGTATAATTATCATTTTATGATTTCAAAATAATTTTCAAGGACTTGATATCATTCTGGATATGAATAAGATACAACCTATCCATGACAAACACAACTTATGTAACAAAACATATAAAAGAAAACGAGTAAGTTAACACCCGAAACAACGATAATTCTAAAATATTATTAACAAAGAAATGTTAAAAGATCATATATGATATCATATTAATATATATGATTCTTGTATAATTTAATAACAATTATTTCACCATTATACAGGAGGTTAACCTACCCCAACCAAGGAAAAGTACAAGGTAAGGGTTTATTTCACAATCTCTTCATTATCCGAGGTTGTTTATACGTAATAATCTACTGGGACTTCTTTATCATCCACATCCATGTTTCTTAAAAATGTATTTCAATTTTTTTTACTATTTACTAGAATATGGGTTAAAGTCATTTATACCCTTGTTGAATTTTATAAGTTGTTTATAAAGGAATCTTTTCATCGTTTTCCAAACAAGGTCCTTTTTAACCTTTTAGACAGAATTAAGGAAAGAATGTTTTTTTTTAACTTATATGGAAGGTGCGGCTATTTTCCGCCATTATAAAATCGTCGAAGCTTCCCTTATAAGATTATAAGAATATTTTCAAAGAAAATGTTATATTTTATAAATATATGACTCTTAAATGATTTCAAAATAGAAATAGATATTTCTCTAAAAAGAGTTTTGATTTCATCTATGTCAACATCCTTTGATGGATTTTATGCTTATTTGAAGTTGATTTATTATGATACAAAACTTCCATATTGTATTGAAGGTTTTGTGATTTGTTTGAATTTGGATGTTTTATTTTTATACCATTCATGGTTTATGTAGAAAGTATTGACTTTTCGTATGCTAGTTTTAATACGAATGTTTATGTTATGTTTAAACCTGTTCATATGAAGAATGTATTGGAATTAATATGTGACAGGTGGAGCCTGGTATAGCTCCTCGATGCATCGGTAGGTATCATGAGACAAACTAGTGTCTTGGCACAAGGACTTGACAAAATCTTATTTGTAGTATTGGCACGAGGCCTTGGCTATGTGGTTATGATAGTCTGGCATTACGCATTCCATCATTATGAAAGTGGTTATTGATATTGCATGTGATTATTCGATTACTAGAATATCCATGTGAATAAGTAAATGGTATTATTTCATTTTATTTTTTCCATACTATGTTGATGTTCAAGTTTAAAAGGCTTTTGTTTTAGTTATACATTGCCTTAAATGTTTATTCTTATTTATGAAAGTTTCCGCTATATTGTTATCCTTACTGGGCATTTGAGCTCACCCCTTTTCTATGTTTTATTTTTCCCAGGATGTGAAGAAGTAAATTATGAATGACCTACAGTGATAGTATGAGGGGATAAGAGTGTAGACTATGGAGACTATGTTGTTGTAGTTTTCATTTTTATGATGTAATGTAAAACTTTATGAATATATCTAGTGTTTCCAAGGCTACTAAAATAATCGGTCTTTAGAGATTTGATCTTTCTTGTGATCATTCCAATGTTATGTAATAATGCACTGACTTTGGGTAACTGGGGTCGGGGCATTACAGTTGGTATCAGAGGAAGTTTAGTACAAACCTTGGAAGCTAGATTTCGATAAACTCCGATTAGAGTACATAGACCTAAGATGGACTTTGAAGATTAGTATAGAAGAACTTCTAGAATTTTGGTATTGTAGAGATTTTGTGAGTTTTCCGAGCAATACATCCCTGTCTGGATATGAGCAGGTAGAGTCGGCTCTGGCACAGATGTACCTAGGGGTAAAACCTAAAAACACCGCTTTGAGCTAGACTCGAACGAGAACTGATGCACGACAACGGGCCTTGCTGCACTCTTGGTTACGACACTCCTGGGGGATATGCTTAGGATAACTTTCATTTTCTTTACAAATCATTATGAAGGGTTTATGAGTATGTACTTCGTCAAAAAAAACATTTTTATGATTATGGATTATATCTATAAATAGTTCAATTTATGTTAAGTGTTTTATAAGTATGGAATTATGTATTTTGATTCATAAACTGATATAGTTTATGCCATTGTTTAGAAATGGCGCCTAGTGAAAGAAATGGAAACCGTATCAATGCACACACTCCATGTAGGAATTTCCCTCCTGCTCAAGATAATTATAGTGGATTTGGTGATGCAACTAGTGCTGATCAACTAATCACCATACTGGGAAAACTCACTTAGGTGATGAATAATAACCTTACCTATATGGAGCACCCTGATCCACAGCGTGGAGGATCAATGTTAGATCACTTCATGAGGAAACAACCACCAACGTTCAATGGGAGTACAAATCCCTTAGTACTTGAGCAATGGATAAGTTCCCTAGAGAAAATATTTTTGGGAAGTAGTGAAAGGGAAAAAGTTATCATGGAAGTTTACCGCCTCACTGGAGATGCTGATCAATGGTGGTCATTGATTCAAAACATGAAGGAAGATGATTAAGTATCAAATATGTAATGGAGGGAGTTCAAAGATCTATTTTTAGAAAAATACTTTCCTCGTAACCATCGAGCAGATATGGAAAGGCAATTTCTGAGTTTGAGACAAAAGGAGGATGAGAATGTCACAAATTATGAGGCTAACTTTACAAGGTTAGCAAGGTATTCTGGAGATTATATACGTAACCCAATAAGTAAGATTGATCATTTCTTTGATGGGTTAAAACCATTTCTCCATCGAGCATTAGTCTCACAATCCTTCTCGTCGTACGAAGACATTGTCTCATGTGCTATCAAGACAAGGAATGAATTCTCTAAGTCATATGACTTTAAAGCAAAGAAAGAGAAGAAGAGATCTGCTGATCAATCTAGGAATGGAAATAAGGTTAAGAAGGGAAAGGTTGAATATACATCCTGTGGTAAATGTAGGAAGAAATACCCCGGTACTTGCTTGAAGGGAATGGGTGTCTATTACAAGTGTGGTGAAAAAGGCCATCAAGCTCGTGATTGAAAAGGGAAGAAGGAAGCTACCGTTGTTCAGTGCTACAATTGCAGGGAGATGGAACATTATGAAAATGAATGTCCTAAGCATCAGGGGAAATTACCTCAGAAAAGGAAAAGGTATCAAGGCCAAGATTATGCTATCACTACTGCTAGGTAGAAGCTCCGAAAGACATGGTGACAGGTAATTTAATGGTTTCCTCAAGTTTAGAAAATGCATTATTTGATTCTGGATCATCGCATTGTTTCATATCTTCCCAGTTTTCTAAGAAAATTAGATATTTCCAATTTGATTTAACAAGGGAGTTGTCAGTTAAAACTCCTAAGGGAAGTATCATTGCAACAACGTTTTTTGAATCATTCCCCATTAGAGCACATAAATGTTCTTTATCTGCTGATCTCATCGTCATACCTATGATTGAGTTTGATATAATCCTCGGTATGGATTGGCTTTCGGACTATGATGTGAAGATTTATTGTAAGAAGAAGGAGGTTATGATTTTTGATGATGATGATAAGGAACACCTTATCTTTAGAGCAGAATCGTCACCACCTAATTCTTATCTAGATCCACCCCCCAGTAGCTTAACTAAATTCAATTATTGGAGAGTAAGAGGATGAAATTACAGTGGGTGAGGAAAGGAATGTTCAAATAGAGGATGTACCTATTGTGAAAGAATATGTAGATGTGTTTCCGGAAGATTTACCTGGACATCCTCCAGAACGAGAAGTTGATTTTTCCATTGATTTAATTCCTGGATCAAGGCCTATATCGAAAACCCCTTATAGAATGACCACTGTAGAATTAGTTGAACTAAAGAAACAACTAGAGGAATTGAGTAATAAGGGATTTATTCTACCTAGTGTTTCTCTATGGGGATCCCCTGTTCTTTTTGGTAAAAATAAATATGGATCTATGAGGTTATGTATCGACTACAGGGAGATCAATGCTATAACAATAAAGAACAAGTATCCCCTACCTCACATCGATGATTTATTTGACCAACTACATGGAGCTCAATACTTTTCAAAGATTGACCTTCGATCTGGATACCATCAGTTGTGTGTGAAGAAGGAAGACATCCCGAAGACAGTATTTTGAACCAGGTACGGGCATTTCGAGTTTACAGTAATGCCTTTTGGATTGACTAATGCACCCGCTGTATTCATGGATCTGATGAATAGAGTTTTCAAGGAATATCTCGATGAATTTGTGGTGGTATTTATTGATGATATCTTGGTATAATCCAAAATCTACGAAGATCATGAAAATCACTTGCGCATTATCCTGAAGACTCTGAGAAGACATGAATTATATGGGAAGTTTATCAAGTGTGAATTCTGGATTCAGGAGATTTCTTTTCTTGGCCATATTGTCTCTAAAGATGGAATCTCTGTTGATCCTTCTAATAAAAAGGAAATCCAAGAATGGCCTGCATCGACGAGTATAACTGAGGTACGTAGTTTTATTGGTTTAGCAGGTTATTATCGACGTTTTGTCCAGAATTTTGCCCGATTGGCTAACCCATTAACGAAGCTCACACGTAAAGGGATTAAATTTGTTTGGACAAAAGAGTGTGAAGAATGTTTCGAAGAACTGAAGAGAAGATTAGTCAATGCTCCTATATTGACTCTACCATCGGGGAATGACGGGTTCGTTATTTATAGTGATTCATCGAAGAATGGACTTGGTTGTGTCCTTATGCAGAATGGTATGGTTATTGCCTATGCATCACGACAGTTGAAAATTCATGAACAAAACTATCCTACTCATTATCTCGAGTTAGCAGCTGTGATCTTTTCTTTGAAGATATGGAGGCACTACCTCTATGGTGAAAAATGTGAGATTTATACTGATCACAAGAGTTTGAAGTATATTTTCTCATAAAAAGAACTCAACATGAGACAAAGGAGATGGATTGAATTACTCAAGGATTATGATTGTATGATACACTACCACCCGGGGAAAGCAAACAAGGTAGAAGATGCTTTGAGTAGAAAATATCATGGAGTTTTGAACAATATGAGAATTGAAAGGGATCTAATTTTCATGGACCTAGTGAATATGGACATGGGAATAACTAGGGAAGGTGAAACATCAATGCTTTTCCAAATGGTTGCCAAACCATCTTTACTAGAAAGGATTAAGATTTCTCAGACCGATGATGAAGAATTTCAAAAGAAGATTAACGCTGTGAATGATGGGAGATTGAGAGACTTTGTGTATGAAGAAGGAATTTTGAAATTCGAGAAGAGACTTTGTGTTCTCGATATACCTGATCTAAAAATGGATTTGCTGGATGATGCTCATAGTTCTAATTTCTCTATACACCTTGGGAGCACCAAAATGTATAGAGGTTTGAAGGAACATTTTTGGTGGGACAACATGAAGAGGGAGATTGCTGATTTTGTGTCAAGATGTATGGTTTTTCAACAAGTGAAAGCTGGAAGGCAACAACCTGGTGGAGTATTGCAACCTATTCCCATACCCGAGTGGAAATGGGACAATATTATGATGGAATTTTTCTTGGGGCTACCAAAGAATCCTAGAAGGAACGATGCAATATGGGTCATTGTTGATCGTCTTACCAAGTCAGCACATTTTCTTGCTATAAGGGAAGATTTTCCACTAGAACGACTAACAAGACTATATATTAATGAAGTTGTGAGACTTCATGGAGTACCCCTATCGATTGTTCCTGATCGTGATCCCCGTTTTACTTCAAGATTCTGGAAATGTCTTCAGAAATCCTTGGATACTGAACTTCATTTGAGCACTGTCTACCACCCTCAAATGGATGGACAATCAGAATGAACTATTCAAACCTTAGAAGACATGTTGAGATCCTGATCACTTGATTTTCAGGGTATGTGGGATCAATATTTACCTCTAGTAAAATTTTCCTATAACAATAGCTTCCATTAGAGTATTCAGATGGCACCATATGAAGCGTTATACAGAAAGAGATGTCGCACACCAACCTGTTGGGATGAAGTTGGTGAAAGAAAACTTGTAGGCCCAGAATTGGTGGAGGAAACGATGGAAAAGGTGAAGGTAATCCAAAACCATAACAAAGTAGCTCAAAGTAGGTAGAAGAGCTATGCCGATAATCGAAGGAAGGATTTGAAATTTCAAGTTGGTGATCATGTTTTCCTGAAGGTATCTCCATGGAAGGGAGTCATACGTTTTGGTAAGAAAGGTAAATTGAGACCCAGGTATATCAGACCTTTCGAAATTTTAGAACGAATTGGGGCTGTAGCTTACCGATTGGTAATGCCGCCAAGTCTCTCCAAAGTTCACGATGTGTTCCACGTATCACTATTGAGGAAATACATGCCTGACCCAACGCATGTACTCACCTATGAGGAATTAGAACTGGAACCCGATCTGTCTTATTGCAAAGAGCCCGTCAAGATTCTTTATACGAGAGAATAAGTACTGAGAAACCGGACGACTCGTCTGGTAAAAGTCTTGTGGAGAAACCATAAGATGGAAGCGACAACGTGGGAACCCGAGGAAGTTATGATGAAGAACCAACCGAGTCTTTTCATCCGGTAGTATTCTAGAAATTTCGAGGAAGAAATTATTTTAAGGAGGGGAGAATGTAACACCCCAATCTTATACGGTACGCTTCTCTTTGAATAATGCAATAGCGTGTGTTGTACGCAACATCGAGTTCTAACACACCACAACCAATCAAACTAGCCATTATGAATAGTAATACCCACTTTTTGAAATTTATAAATTTTATTTTTCAAAATGGACTTCATTTTTGGATTCAGAATATCTAAATTAGCCTAGGGTGAATTTTTGGTATTTTTCTGAAAAACTTCATTTTTGGATGAATAGTGAAACCACTAAGTGGTAGTTAAAAAACTGATTTTTTCATAAAACTTAATTTTACCGCTTCTGTGAGTGGAATTTCAAAAATCCGAGAGACGCGGTTAATATCAAGGAGTAAAATGTGGTTCATTGAGATGAAAATAATTTTTGGTGAATAGTAACTTTTTACTTTTATTTACCTCGGTTAAAAGTAAATAGGTTAATTAAGGGTAAAAATTATATTAATATTACCCTAACACATGTCCTAATTCTATTGGACAAGTTTATCTCGACCAAAAACAACCTTAGGAATAAAATATTATCATTTAGGTCCACTTGGATTAGATTAGGACATTTATTATTATTTAATTCAAAGAAGAGTTAAAAGAGTTAAAATCAAAGTTTATTTACTAAAACATTTTTAATATAGGGTTACACATAAGATATATTAAATTATAAATATTAATTAGAAATATAAAAAGCTTTCATACATAATGATATTTTATTTATAATTTTTAGACATTAAATAATTTAATTTATTTATGACACAATGATGATGCAGTAATTACCATAATAGTGAAAAATTAAAATAATTGATATTATAAATACCCAAATAAATATAATTTGAGACTTTTTATCAATTAAACTAATTTTCTAGGTTAATATGACATGTTAGGAATGATTTAATTAACTTTTTTTGAAGTAATAATTCTGTTATGATTTTCAAAAAAATCAATTTTCCAAATAGTGTCAAAATTGACATAAAAGAGTTTTTAAAAAAATATTATATTATTAATTGATATTCAATTCCTAAAAATCTAAGGTTCGGCCAAGAGACTTATATCATGATAGGTGTATCATTAATGGACCACTTGGGGTTCTCTTGGAGGTATATAGTAAGTTTATTAACTATATAATATAACAATACAAAGTGACATGGTAAGTGTCAAACTAATTAACTAAGAGTTAAAACTAAAAGATAAGGTTAATATAATGAACCAAACCTGTCTAAATTCTATTGGTTGAGTGGTTTTTGTCCCATAACCACCTTAAACTTTAAATAATCCACTTTGGAGCCATTAGAAACCGAATATGAATTTATTATAAAATAATATTTCTAGCTTTTCCAAAGGTGCCCCTCACCCCTCTTATAAAAGGGCACCCCCCTTCTCATTAATTCACACATTCAAAGCCATTTGGCTCAGCCAAACCCTGCACAAATACTCTATCAACTTCCCTAACTTCATCCTAGAGGCATTACTTTAGTTAGAAAGCCAACCTAAGGAGCCCTTTTGATCAAATCAAAAGGAAGAACCCGAAAAAGAGGTAATGATTTCACCACCCTTTTTCAAGTTCCTTTCTTCTTCCACTTCTTCTTTATTTGTTATTCCCATTATAAAATAATTAATCCAGTATCTCCTATATAATTTAATGTTATTATAAATATGGTACAACCACATTCAGTATTCTATCCATCATTTGAATAACATGTCACCATACGTGCGTACGTACGACTTACCGTCTCCACGTCGTGGTGTAATTGTTATTCAATAAATTATTATTTGGATGGGTATAATAATGATGTGTAATTAATGTAAATAATAAATATAACATGATAATGATTCTGTATATAATATATACCTTCCAATTATATATTATTTTAATATCAAAAGAATGATATTGTCGCTCGTGCGTACGTACGGAATACCGTCTCCACGAACGCGATGAGATTCATTCTCCATCATATCCATTCAAGTATAATTATCATTTGATGATTTCAAAATAATTTTTAAGGACTTGATATCATTCTGGATATGAATAAGATACAAACTATCCATTACAAACATGTCTTACATAACAAAACATATAAAAGAAAACGAGTAAGTTAACACCCGAAACAACGATAATTCTAAAATATTATTAACAAAGCAATGTTAAAAGACCATATATGATATCATATTAATATATATGATTCTTGTATAATTTAATAACAATTATTTCACCATTATACAGGAGGTTAACCTACCCCAACCAAGGAAAAGTACAAGGTAAGGGTTTATTTCACAATCTCTTCATTATCCGAGGTTGTTTATACGTAATAATCTACTGGGACTTCTTTATCACCCACATCCATGTTTCTTAAAAATGTATTTCAAAACATTTTTACTATTTACTAGAATATGGGTTAAAGTCATTTATACCCTTGTTGACTTTTATAATTTGTTTATAAAGGAATATTTCCATCTTTTTCCAAACACGGTCCTTTTTAACCTTTTCGACAGAATTAAGGTAAGAATGTTTTTTTAACTTATACGGCAGGTGCGGCTATTTTCTGCCGTTATAAAATCGTCGAAGCTTCCCTTACAAGCTTATAAGAATATTTTCAAAGAAAATGTTTTATTTTATAAATATATGACTCTTAAATTATTTCAAAATAGAAAGATATATTTCTCTAAAAAGAGTTTTGATTTCATCTATGTCAACATCCTTTGATAGATCTTACGCTTATTTGAAGTTGATTTATTATGATACAAAACTTCCATATTGTATTGAAGGTTTTGTGATTTGTTTAACTGTGGATGTGTTATTTTTATACCATTCATGGTTTATGGAGAAAGTATTTAAATTTTGTATGCTAGTTTTAATACGAATGTTTATGTTATGTTTAAACCTGTTCATATGAGGAATGAATTAGACTTAATATGTGACGGGTGGAGCCCGCTATATCTCCTCGATTCATCGGTATGTCTCATGAGAAAAACTAGCGCCTTGACATAAGGCCTTGACAAAATCTTATTTGTAGTCTTGGCACGAGGCCTTGGCTATGTGGTTATGATAGTCTGGCATTATGCATTCCATCATTATGAAAGTGGTTATTGATATTTCATGTGATTATTCAATTAGTAGAATATCCATGTGAATAAGTAAATTGAATTATTTTATTTTATTTTTGCCATACTATGTTGAAGTTCAAGTTTAAAAGGCTTTTGTTTTAGTTATACATTGACTTAAATGTTTATTCTTATTTATGAAAGTTTCCGCTATATTGTTATCCTTACTGGGCATTTGAGCTCACCCCTTTTCTATGTTTTATTTTTCCCAGGATGTGAAGAAGTAAATTATGAATGACCTGCAGGGATCATATGAGGGGATAAGAGTGTAGACTATGGAGACTATGTTGTTGTAGTTTTCATTTTTATGATGTAATGTAAAACTTTATGAATATATCTAGTGTTTCCAAGGCTACTAAACTAATCGGTCTTTAGAGATTTGATCTTTCTTGTGATCATGCCAATGTTATGTAATAATTCACCAACTCTGGGTAACTGGGGTTGGGGCATTACATGGTATATAGTAGTAGTAAGTATTAGAAAGAATAATAAACAATCATAAGTGAAATAATAATAAATCATCCAAATGTAACCAAAGGTGGAATAGAAGCAATGTCATTCAAAAAATTATGGTATGTAATGTGATATATAAAAAAAATAGGGGTATAGGCATATAAATTATTCTATAAAAATAAAAAATGGCCAAAAACTATCTCCACTAGCATCGTGAGTGAAAACTCATTCCTATGCTCATGCAGACCATCCTAAGTAGACAATCAAGCAACGATTAATAAATGCTTCCCTTTATCTCTACCTACATCCATGAGATCTATTCAGGTACCAACTGGTGGCCCGAATAGGTTTTGAGATATACTCAGTATTCCACCACCAATGGTGTCTAGTAAAATCCATCCAATGCATATAAATGAACAATGTGCATGTATAAAAAGGTAAAAAAAAGTTTTAAACGGGTCAACTCTAGTTCCTAAAGGATAGCAGGCATACTCTACCTGCTTCAGCCTAATATGATGATCTATGAACAAGTAACCATATGTATACATATATATGGTCTATATATTTAGTAAAATTTATAGCCATATATATATATACTACTACTGTCTAGGCTCGATACGTAACTCAAGAATCTATGGGTAGTAGTACGAATCTCATAAAATATTAAGGGATGCCATGCCAACATATCAAATTTTATTTGGGATTCATTTCCCCATTATCACATTTTATTTGGGATTCCATGCCTGAGCATAAAAAATATATGGGTCTCTATCACTGTGTATCATAAGTATATGGGTATCCCTACCCAAGTATCACAAATAGTAGGGACTCCGTGCCCAAGTGTCACAAATATATGGGTCACCCTGCCCAAGTATCAAAAATAGAAGGGATGACATGCCCAAGTATCATAAATATATGGGTCACCCTGCCTGTGTATCAAAAGTATATGGGTCTCCTTGGGGTCACCCTGCCCAAGTGTCACAAATAGAAGGGACACGATGCTCATGTATCACAAGTATATAGGTATCCCTACCCAAGAATCATAAATACAAGGGACTCTATGCCTAAGTATCACATATATATAGTTTACCCTGTATGAGTATCACAATATGTGGGTCTCCATGCCTGTAAATCATATTTATATATGGATAATAAGGCTTTATGATATGTCAAGGGTTGAATTACAATTCATTTATCATACCATTTAACTAAGGTGAATATACTTAATCATAGGGAAGTCATGTGAAGTGGTCATACCACTCTCTTCCCCTTAAATTACAATGGTCCATGTATTTGGGTAGCATTCAACACTACTTATAATGTGGTATAACTATATAAGCACTTAATAATCAAAGGAAATCACATGAACATACCCTATGGGGTGAAACTAGTCCAAGTGAGGAACCTAAAACCATAAAAAAGAGTATAAAGGGCACATCTAACATGAAAAAATATAGAATAAGTAAAATATTAAATTTAAAGCAATTCACAGAATGTACGACATGCAATATGATGATGCATGTTATAAAATAACTCGACATTAATGGGAAAAAATACTAGACCACTTAAATTATGGAGGTAGATGACCAATCATCCGTTGTTTTCCTTTAAATTGATCTATAATAGAAGAAATAAAAAAAATGAAAAATGTCTTGAAAATATGGAATATGAACTCACACCAAAATAGCGTTGATGATGAGGAAATAAATAAATAAATAAGGGAAGAGTAAAAAATATTTTACTGATATGGATCTAATGTGAAAATGGTTGTTCTATCCGTGTTTGAATGAAGAAAAACCAAGGGAACCTAGGTTGGAGGAGAAGATGATTCCCCTATGCATGGATGCTACTAAATAAAAAAAGGTTAATCCATCAAAAAATGGATTTCCCCCCCTTTTAAAAGGTTCAAAACAAATTCACGTTGTGAATGGAATTCATGTTGTAAATTCCTCAAGTTTCTTTTTCTTCCTAGAAAAACCAGTTCACATCATGATTAGGATTCTTGATGTGTATTGAATTCACACCCTTCACTAGAAATAACGAGCCTATCCAGGGAAATTCACATCATGAATTCCTCCTATAGCCCAACATATCCCATCTTCTACCTTTCTTCCCCCTAAAAAATAGCCAAACCGACCTGAAGGCACAACTACCAGGGTCTAATCTCAAAATAAAAACTTAATAAGAGTTTGTCCAAATTTAAATGAATCTATACCTCTTTGAAAAGCTGGGATGTTACATCAATCATTACCTAGTGTGTGGAAAAGAGGCCTAAATGCACACCTATTTTGAAACTTCCAAGGGATATACTTTATAATATTCACTCTCTCTTTAATTAATATATTTATAAAACTTTATGAATATTAAAATTTCGACTATGAAACATTAGTAAAATCATTGGGGATATAAGAAATCATTCTAAAAGTTTGATATAACTAAATATTGTGTGTTTATCTGAGTAATGAAATCCATATCTAGATACTATAAGTGGATACAGGCTCTGAAACATTTTTACCTAGGGTTAATAACCCTAAAAAGAGAAGATTTGGTATTAATTCAATCTTCACTGAGTTCATGAAAAATAGACCTAACTACACACCTAGTTTAACACTCTTAAGGGATTTTCTTTTGACAATTTACATTCTATTTATATACTAATGAAATTCTAATTATTTCCTTGTACCATTAAATAACATCACAAAATTATTTTATGGTCAACCCTACATGATTATTTATTATTGAAATTATTATTTAGACTATTGGAATCATGATGAGAACATAGATAATCATGCCTTCTCGTGTCTACTATTAAGAGAAATTTATTCAAACTGATCATGGTGCATTATATATTATAAAACCAACATGAATTGTTAGTATAAATTATTGTGTTAACCTAATAGAACATTAGGAAATAATCAATGGTGGATTAATTATGAGACTAGATCAAGAGATCAACTCTATTAGCTATATAAATTTACAATTCCAAGATAAAATATTGAATCTAGATTATCCATTGGATGATGATGAGGACTGGTTACAAGCAACAACATTATTTAACAAATGGTCTGATAATGATTTGATGGAGATATTTGTAGAGGTTTCTACTATATAACATCATCTTGCTATTGTATTATGGAAAAGTCTTACATGAGTTATCAAAGAAGGTAAATCCAAATAATGTGAGACTCTTCCATATCACATAGAAGAATATAACCAAACTGATCACCCATATATTCTACAAGATCATTTTGATGATAAAGAAGTGTCTAACGATGGAAAAAACATAGAAACCAATGCTGATGAGGATAAAGATAAATAAGTTTGGGAATAATTTTCTATAAATTCAATAGTTTTACATCATCCTCAATGCATGATAAATCACTCACCACTCTTCACATCTTGGTTAGAAGCTATGAAACATTTTCCTGAATTTGACTGAAATATTATCACACCCACAACTGAGTTTCATAGAGTTATAGAGGATATATTTGGTCAAATGAAAAAAAATTATATGCTAGAAGATATTTTATAATAAAATATACCCTAAAAAATATAATGAAATGCTTTCACAATGATAAAAATTATTTATATTTAGTTTAGGAGTAAAAATATAAAAAATACATCATATTGTGTGACAATTATGGTGATGATTATAGATTTTTCTTGAGGGTAATTATTGACATTTATCTTAGATGGTGGAGAATTTATAATATCGAGGCATCTCATACTCACATGTCGCCTAACCTGACATAATACCATACATCATTGGAAATTGAATTTGTGTCATCTATTATTGTCGATATGATCAAGACCCATCATGTTCCTATATCCCTTGTGTAGGAGAGGATACAAAAAATTTTGTTTAAAATACTTCTTATGGAAAGGTATGGATGCCAAAATAGAAGAAAATAATCAAGGTGTAAAGTGATTTGGATGATTCATATCGAGTGTTGCTGTAATTGCTATCAATATAGAGGAAAAACAACTAAACCATCTTCCACCTCAATATGAATAAACATGTGTCTCAAGATAATATACTTTATCCTTCTCATATAAAATTTTATCAATTGTTTTGATCATTTATTCCATTTATTACCTCATTTAATTTCTTCAAATAGTTTGTATAGATTAACTAAACATTTTTATATGGAAAGTACATTGGCATATTGCTAATTGTGGAAATCCAAGATGGTAACCATAAACCTATGTCGTTTTCATTTTCCATAGTGGAGAAGTAAAACTATGAATCTTGGAGTTGATTTTTGACATGTATTAACAACCATTTAAACAATATTTGGGGTGTATGTCTGATTCTAATCATCATTAGGAAATCAATGAGGAAATAATTGAAGATCCTATTATATAGATATACCTAAATTCACATTGCCAATACTTAATTAGACTCATTTCAAAAAATGTGTGGAATAATTTTCATGATGATCTATGAAGAAGGCTATCATGAAGCTTAGTATACAACCCATTTATTATTTTTTACCTTTTCAATGTAATGATAAAATTAATTTATATATAATATGATCACTTTCATGTAGAATATGAGCTATATTAGTGAAGGTTTGAGAAACAATTAGAATGAATTTATAGGGATAATTAGGAAGTGTATGATTATATGATGCATATTTTAAGAGAAATGGACATTAGCATATGATGAGGGGAAGATGTATGGAAACATGACCACAAACATTATGGAGTGAATCAATGGTTTATTCAAGGGGATTGAAAAGTTACCTATAATTGGACTAGTTCATGACACATTTTATTATTATGTAAATTAATTCATATAAAGATAAAGGTAGACTGCTGGAGGGATTCATCAAGGGATGCAGCACAGATGACACTTTCATGAAGAGATTGATAGGAGCGTTGATCAAGATTCTGCTTATCGAGTATGATTGTTCAATAGAGAATGAAGTTGATCTGAAGTGATATAGTGTCAAGACCCCATAAAAAGTTGTAGTGCTTAAGTGCTGGTGGTATTACTAGACACGAGGCATTGTGAATATGGAAATTTCAAGGCATTTTGGTTTATATGCATACATGACATTGCAGAATGTGCCTCAGTGAACATCTCATGGGAACCATATTTTGATATACTATACCGTATCAATGCCATTTCTAACTAATATAGTTCACCATGGATGACTATTGGTGTGTTTTGATATTTTAAAATGTCTGAAGATCGGTCCACATTGATACATGACATCAAAAATTGAAACCATGAGGGAGACCAAGGTCCCATAGGATTCTGAATGAGATGGATTGGCCTAAAGAACAAGTCTAGCATCTAATATGTAATATATGTCATAGGAAAGGTTATAAAAATAAGTGATGATTAACATTGATGGAATGAGTTATCATTCTCATCCATGATGACATATTACCTATAAATAATGTAATATCCCAATTATTTAAAAATTAGATTAGGGTTGGACCTTGAGTTGGCCTTTTGGGTGGTTTTGTAAAAGTTTTAGTGATTAAAAATCAACCTTCTAAAAATATTTTACATTTTTTTTAAAACCAACATTTTGAAAATACCCGATCAACTCCGGTGATTATTCAAGTCTACAAAACATGATTATTTCAATTATTCTAGTGATTATTTAGAATATTATAATTATTATAAAAGTGATGATCTAAGTAAACAAGTAAAGTGTTTAAAAGGAATCATGAATAAGATCAATGGAAAATGATTAAACTTAGTTTTCAATAATAATGAAAGTGTAAATATACATAAAACACTCTATAATGAAAAAATATCAATCCATGTTATCAACTAAAGAAAGAGAAAAGGGTGTTAACATAACTGTTATGTTGTACATTCTACCAATCATAAAATTCCACTAATAATAACATTATATTTACATTTTACACTAACTTAATAGTTATTTCATTTTTATGTTTAGAGATGGAGGAAATTAATCTACTCACTATGTAGTATAGGCATGTTTTACATGATGTGATAGAGGTCCATGAGGTTCAAAATGTTAGGGTGTGTAAGGCACACCATTATCATCACATTACACCTCTAGCTAGTATTATACCATACTTACGACATGCTAACTTCTATGGTGTCACTATATCATATTATACATTTTTTAACCGTCTCATCCTTGCTACCCTCACCAAGAGATGGATACATGGGGCTTACACATTCAAATTTACTAAGGGATATATGATCATAACCCTAGAGGATGTGGTAGTTATGCTTTGTCTTTCTATCCATTGTTAGTGGTAACATCGACATAGACCATGTTGAGCTGCACATGAGGCCTCAACTGTTCTTCAAGAAGGGGAGACACATCCAACAGATGAGCCTCAAATAATTGTGGATGTGTACCATCAGGCATGCGATCCATTTATATTTCCATCATATCCACAATTTTCTCCAGGTTTTGCTGATCCGGGATCTTATTAAGAGAAGTTTCCCATGCCTCCATATTTTGTGATCAAGCTTTCTTAGTCCTTATGGTTCCCTCATTAGATGGTAGGTCCTTCCCCTTACATAGTGGGAGAAATATTAGGTGCATATCTTGACATCCCGATGGCACATCCTCTCAATGATTCATAGATAGGGAAGTAGAAAGTCGAGGTTCCTGTACCTAAGGAAGATCCCCCTTCAGCTCATCACACTCCATACTATCACAGATATCAGTGATCTCGATACGAGAATCCCATTCTCACATCAAATTGTGGGATGAGACCTCATCATGGACATTAATTGTAATCATTGATTTATATGTTTTTTTATTGTCTTAAAGAAGTTGAGATTATATTGATAGATTTATCTTATTGATAATGTTTATATTATTATACAAACATCATTAAACTAATTAAAGGCCATAAATATATTTCAAAAAATGTAATTCTATAGAATACTGAAATTATAATTATTAATAATAATTTTAAATTTATACACCCTCTTTTACTATAAATTTTTAATCAAACCATTTATTTATAAAAAACATTTCGAATACATATGAATACTATTTTTTTATAATTAAAGTGTTTATTTTGAAATTAGGTTTCTTTAAAATAATTCCCAAGTAATGGTTATTAATTAATAATAATTAAGAATAATTAGTAATTAATTTAAAAAATTAATTTCAATAATTCCGTCATTACTTATTATAAAATAAATAAAAATAATTAATAATAATGTAAATAATGATATTTATTTTGTATTTACAAAAAGTATTAATGCATTGTAACTATTTCATAATAGTAAATAATTTTTTTAATTATCTAATAATATTTATTCATAAATAGATATTATTTAAGTTATAATTAATAAAAAAATTATTAATTATTTATTAAGTGATAATTATTATTAAAAATTATAAATAATTACTATTTAATTATTTATAATTCATGGAAATGAGATAAACATAATTTATTAGTAATTATTATTACATCTAAAAATTACTATTAATATATATTACTTTTTTAATTCAATATTTATTACTATGAAAATATAGAATAATTATTAGCATAGTTATTTTAAATTCTTATAATATTTTTTTTCTAAATAATTATTTATCATGGTATATATATATATATATATTGAAAACTAAAAAAACAATAAGTATTTACTAATATTTATATATAATTAATTCTAAATCAAGAATATTAATTACTAATAATTATTTCTAAATATTTTTTTCATGAAAAATGATTTTTTTATTTCGATTTAAATTATTTTATTTTATTTTGATTTTTTTTGTTTGGGAAAAGGAGTTAAGGGATCCAATGATTTTGTCCTAATTTTTAGGGAAAATGTGTTAAGTACCCTAACATATTTATGACTTAGACTTGAAAATATTTTAAACTGAGCATTATTTTCTTAAATTTTTTAAAAAATTATAAAAAAACCCATATATTTATATTTATACATGTATATGTATTTACACACACACACACATGTATGTATATATGAATAAATAATAAAAGTATAAAATAGGGTTAGACGGTACCCAAAGCCCTTTTGATGGTTCAAGCAACCTCCTAACAATCACTTTAGCAATCACATTTAGGCCCAACCCAAGGGAAATCCCAGCAAGCCCCTAGGATAGGGAAATGAACGAAAAGGTGGGAAACACCTGCCTCTCCACCTCCCAACCGCCCCTTCAAATTCCACCTGCGATGGTACCTCCCTGCCCCGCCTTAACCCACCATGCCTCCTCATCTCTCTAATCTTCTCTCTACCTCCGCAACTCACCTCCTCCCTACTAGTGAAGGATTTACCACTTCTTCATCTCCTTTTCATACTCCACCTCCATTGTTTCACTATCCCACACCCGCTTCGCACACCAGAACTTTGACTAGGCCAGATCCACCTCCCATCATGACACCTCCCACATCCACTCAATGTATGTTTTCTATCCACAACGTGAATTTGTTCTACCACCTTGTATATTGATACCACATCCTTTTGGTCACTGATGATGTTAAATCATATGTATTATGATGGCACTATAGAATATGATGGATTTCTACTTGAGGTCCACCATCCAGAGGGTGTGTGTCTTCTGTGAAAGTAGCACTGAAATGTTGAGAATCTATAGATATTTCTCCATTGATCTCGATGGAAAATGGGTAACCTATTACTTGATTCCTCATGATTCAGTAAAAATAAACACCAATTCCAAAACAACATTGCTTAATATTTCTTCAAATTTTCACTATTTATGTATATAGATGTTTGTTTTGTCCCTGTGTTTCTTTGTGAAGTTGTATTTGTAGAAAAAAATTTATAATCACCTATTTGAATAATAATATTGAATTATTAGTTAATTAATTGAATATGAGTTGATGTGTTTCATATATATCTTGTTCTTTTTAATTTCATCAGTGTTTTATTTCTATTTAGGTGATTATATATCTTTAAATGATTTACCGTTGAATTTAATTGTTCATATAATGTTTTCATTATTTCTATTGAGGATATAATGGATAAGTTGATAGTGAAATTGTCAAGCCCTCCCTACTGAGTTGGGATTGATTCAAATGGGGTTGTGATTTGTTGATTCTCTCAAAGGTGCACCAGTAAGGCTGACCCTACTACCTTCATATCCCCAGGAACACATAAGGCCTGGTAACATTAGTCCCAAATTAATCCTAATGAAATTTTGTTCTTCAAATTTATAATTATTATCATCATCATTTTTTTTTCAATCAGATTTCTTATAAACCTTTTCAATGTGTGTTGTGATTAGTTTTTTAAGATCTTGATTTTCATTCATTGAATTTCTGATTTTTGGTGATTATTTTTGATTCAATGAATTTCTAAATTTTTATTTTTTTTACTAAATGAAAGGATAACATTGTGAACACTCATCTTGGGAAACCATTTTTCCTTGGATAGCCCTAATCACATTGGGTCAAAAATAATCATTTACAACCACTAGTAATGGTTTTCCATATTTTTTTAAAATATCCCATCAAGATAGAATAAAGGAAATGAAAAAAAGGCATGGGTGTGGGAAGGCGGGTGTGGAAGTGAATGGGAAAATGGGGTGATGATGCAGGTGGATGGTGTTCAAGAAGAGGATGACACATGGAGGAAGGTGTGACAAACTAGGGAATGTGGGAATTTGTGGTTGTATTTTTTCTAGTGAAAAAATTTATTTAGTTTTAGTGGAAATTGTTTTTGATCATAGAAGCCTAATATACCCAAATATGCATTTTATATAGAACAACCACCAATACCCACTTTTGGAGACTACTACATGAAACCACCCATTTTTTCCCTCCGCCTATTTCCCCCACCCACTTCAACTATATTTTTTGAATCATGCATGTTATTTGAGAGTATATGTGGTATGATTATCCCTTAAGGGTTCTTATTTCATAGTCCAATACTCTCTCATAGATTTTAGATATATTTGTTAAATCATTTCCAGTAACAATACAAGTTAACTTGGTTGTGAGAGTGATCAACCATGACCAAGTATTGATATGAACATTTGTATATATCATAGGTTATCCATCTATCACATACTAGTTGATTATAATATGGTTTAAAGTAATAAATATTTTCACTCTAGAATTTAACTCCATCAGGGAAGGTGGTAGGTGTTGTAGAGTTGGGATCAGGCCCATGAGAAAATCTTTGTATGTATCCTTATAAAGGGATTCAGAACCCACATAGTTTAGTGCTTCTTAACGATAAACATCATATATTTTAAGATCACATGAAATGGACCAAAGTTGTTCCTTTTAAGGTCATAGAACTATGACCTAATTGAAGGATACACACTAAAATCAAAGGGGTCATATTTTAGAATACTCTAGGAATCATAAATCATGGCATTGATATCCATGATTTATAACTGGATAAATAATTTCCTATAATATATATATGAATCATGTTATAGGATATGATGGGAATGTATCGTAAGGTTTGCATGAGATGAAAAATTAACCTATATCTTATTATATGATTAGATCGTGATACGCACTGCATGAGATGCATACACCTTCTACATTGATTACCACATGGTTTACTTCAAGTATAATCCACTATGAAGGGATTATTATGGATTTCAAAATGTTCATTGAATGAGATCAATGGTTACATAAATTGGATGTAATTCATGGGTATATTTTTATGACACCCAACATGGAAGACATGTTATTCATTTAAGGAGGAGAATCACTAACACCTATAAAAGGGAATGGGTTACCTTGTTCATTGGTGTAGTTTTTGTGGATATGAACATAAATTTCATGAAAAAATTTCTATAAATACCCTTCACTCAAGCCATATTCATCACTCCTTAGTGAAGGCACTAACACACCTTGAAGTGTTTGAGAATCATTTGGTTGAAAACTAGGTTCCATTGGCTGGTGTAATACCTCAAAGGTATAAAATATTGGTTTTCTACTTTGAGTTCATCACCAAGAACATTACAAATAATATAGATCCTTATGCTTGGGCATTACAAGTACATTGTTCTTTGTTTAATTTTTTGGGTTTAATTCCTTGAAGATAGATCATACATTTCATGGTATTTTTTACACTACCTTAAATCATAGGATAATCCCTCAAAACCCATTAGTGGCATCATATCCTTATTCTTAAAACATTAAACATGTTTAACATATTATTTTTTGAAGAAATTACATATCGTAATTAATAAGCAGTGATATCATATAATACAATATGAATAAATCATTTATTTTCTCTTTGTTGTAACATATGAAAAGATTATATCGTAATGTATGATATTTTGAAAATGTAAGTTTTTTTAACTATATCATATTATAAGATATGAGATATCATTTAATATTATTTGATTTAAGGTTTTTTAAAAATAGAGGTCTATAATATATTTAAAATATTTTCTATATCATAGAATAGAACTAGTGTTATATGATAACACCCCTAATAATAAATGATATATATTATAATTTATGATTGGATTTCATATCATAAAGCATGATTAACATAAAAAGGATTCCTCTCACCAGGATTTGTTAAAATTTTTTGATAGATAATATGATTATTAGTCATAAAATATGACATGCACAAAAATTTTAAATTTTTTATATTTTTATAAATTTGGTTATATATTGTAATTTTTTTATAAATTATAAATGTTATCCATTATAAAATTATTTTTTTTCCAGGCCTAAATTAAACATGAAAATGTTTATATTGGTTTCTCATGTTTGAAAATAAATAAAAGTGTTTTTATTAGTTTATTACTTTAATATTCATGTCTAGTAAATTGTTTAAGAAATATGAATATTTTGTATGCTTTATTTATGTTATAAATTTCTTTTAGGAGATGAAGCTTTGCATTTCATGCTAGGTATGACTCCATAAGATTTAGTTTTAATTAACCTTAAAATAGGTTTTTTATTATAGTTCTGAGATTGATAATAGTTTTTGAATATTTTTCATGCATATTAGGTGTTAGATGTATCATGAATTGAATTATTTCTTGAGTAAAGTCTCATAGGAGAGACATACTTGGGGTTGGACTACCCACTGTCTTGGAGAATTATACCATGTTCTAGAAAAGTGGGGGGGGGGGTGGAATATCTATTTCTCTGAGCTTAGTTATGTTGAGATTGTCCTTCTCATATACCTATATTCCTTTAAATGAAAGTTCATATACCTTATTCATATGATGAGTTTGGATATGTATAGACATGCCAGGATTCTATTTTTGATCGAATAAAAAAACCTTATCGTTTGTATAAAGAGTTTCACATTAATATGATGTGAACTCATTAATTTGGTGGATGGAATAATAATTTTAAACTAAATCATTATAAGCATACATACTTGAATTAATAAAATAATGAGAATATAAATATTTTATAAGATGAAATAGTTATGAATTTAATATACATATGATGTATATTAAGTTAGTGGGACTTTTAAAAGGAAAACCCCTTAATACTTAGTGTGAGGTTTCTTACAAATCTTGTTAATAACTCGATCATTTAGCATTGGTGACCGTAACCATTAAGTTTCCATGAATTATCTTGTGCAAGGATAAAAAGTTATGAGGTAAACCTAATAGTTAGGTGACTTGTTCTTGGTATTTTCTTTGGGATACACTGGCTGGGAAACCTTAATTGTTAGGATATCTAAGGAATATATTTGAGTTTATCCATATGATGGATTTGGATAAGGAGTTAATCACTTAACTTTCTAAGATGCATATATGACATGATTAAAAAAAATTTCATACCAAAAATAGTTGTGGATTATTTACATGATACTCGATGTAAGTCACGATGAAATATAGATCTCATCTCACTAAAAGGTGTTGAGGTATGAGGTTATCATTTTTAGTGGGAGTAATTTAATTAAAAGTATTTGATAAAAGGATATAAAACTATATAATCACTTATAGATATTTGTTTGTAGATTATGGATTACTTAATTATAATAATATTGAGATCCCTTATATAGGTGGGCTATAAAATAGTTATAGATTGGTATATAAGGTTGAGAAATTTTCTTAAAAGAAGAATTCAAAGTAGCAGAATGCAAATGTTATATAGATTAATCCCACTAACTCTGACTCATGTATATTAGATATCACATGTATGTCACACATTTTTGTTGACAAAAATAGACTCAGAGATATAAGATAATTTAAAAAGGGTGAAGTAGATCTTCCTATCAATAATGGAGAAATAGTTGCAGCATTAGAGGTCAAAATTTATGATCAGACTTTACCAAGTGAATTAATATTAAAATTGAAAAACTATTATTATGTTCCCACCATAAACAGTAATTTTATTTCTGTATATTGTTTGGATAATATGGGATTCTCTTTCACTATTAAGAATAAGAGTTTATATATATATATATATGAATGATATTTTTTATGGAGTTAGGAATATGATAAATGGTTTATATATTCTAGATATAGATAATATAGTCTATAGCATTTAGAATAATATGGTTAGGGTTGATATTAATACCACCTATCTTTGTCATTGTCTCCTTGGGAAAAAAATGACAAGTGCATTCAACATATCCATATATATGTATTGTTATAATCATTCAATTACTAATCATATGATTATTGTGAATATTTTTTATTATGAGAGATAACTAAATAACATCTTAGTATAAAAGGTGAAAGAGATGATAAATTGTTTGACTCATATATAGTGATGTATATAGACCAATCATCACACAATAAAGTGGTGTTTTAAGTACTTTGTTTCTATTACTGATGAATTTAGTCAGTATAGCTATGTGTTTCTAATTAGAACCAAGTATGAAACTTTTGAAAAGATCATATAATTTTAGAATGAAGTACATAATCAACTGGAAAAGAGTATGAAAATCCTATGATCTGATTGGGGTGGTTAATACTTGAGTTAGGAATTCAATGATCATCTATGAGATTGTAGAATTTTATCATAACTTACTCAATTTGGAACACAATAATGTAATGGTGTGTCTGAGAGAAGGAATTATACCTTTTTTTGGAAGTGGTTTAATCAATGACGAGTCAACATGACTTTACTATTACACAATGATTTGGGGAATAATAAATGACTCAAGCTATACACGAGCATCAACGGTTTTGTAGGATTCATTAAGATATCATGAGATATATATTTCTAGTTGCTAATTATAATGAAGTAATGTTCATTGGAGATGAACTTACTAACTACTGAGGGGAAATTGAGAGTTTTTTAGAAATGTTTAAAAGCCATGAAATCTAAAATAGACTCCATGTATACTAACTATGTTTGGAACTCAGTGAATTCACCAAAAAAGGTCAGTCACATAGGATGAAAATGAGTTTTCTATAAGAAAATGTCAAGGATGGTAGAATGTATAACTATAAAGCATGCTTTGTGGAAAAATTTAACAAGAACATTAATTGTATTAACTAACAAAAAACCTTTGCACCTATAGTAATGATAAAGTATATTCTAATTTTTATTTCCATAATAAGTCATTTTTGATAGTGGGATATATCAAATGGATGTGAAAACAACTTTCTTTAATACGATTTTAGTCAAGGATGTGTATTTGATATAACATGATGGTTTTTAAGTAGCTAATGAGACTAATAAGGTATGAAAGTTATAATGGTCCATTTATGGATTGAAGAAATATTCTTTGAGTCAGAATAATCAATTTGATGATGCAATTAAAGAGTTTGGTTTCATAAAAGAAATGGTTTATTCTTGTGTATATAAGCAAATCAGTGGGATAATTTTATTATTTTTGATATTGTATGTAAATGAAATACTACTTATTAGAAATGACAATTAGACACTTCAATTTGTGAAAATGTTCCCGTGTATTATTTTCTCAGTTAAAGAAATGGGTGAAGTAGCCTACATATTAGTTATGAATATCTATTAAGATAAATACAATAGGCTAGTTGGACTGATCTATAAAATACATATTGGTAAAATGCTAAAGATCTCTAACATGGAGAACTATAAAAGGGGTTTTTATCAATATTTCATGGTATAAATCTAAGGAAGATTCAAGATACTTATAAAGAGTTAAAAAGGATGGATAGTATCCCTTATGGGTTCACCATAAGATCTATCATGTATTCCATATTATTAACCCTATTCAATGACTCTTATGTTTTGATCATGACTAGAAGACACGAATTCAATCCTAGTGAGAGTAATTATATTTCATTGAAGAACAAACTTAAGTACTTGTAAAGAGATAAAAATATGTTCTAAATATTTTTTGGAGACTATGAACTCTATATTAATGGTTATATAGATTCTAGTTTCCAATACGATAGATATGATATGATGTCTTAGTCTGATTTTGTGTTTTTCCTATATTTTACCCCGAGATGCTCGAGTGGGGAGGAGTGAATCAGGGTGTAATTTTTTTTTATTTTACTTCAAAATTAATATTGTACCCACATTGTTAGAAACTAATTAAAACTATATTACTAGAATTAACATTCATCAAACACACAAATAAAGAAATAAATCAGAACATAACATTTTTTTACTTGGTTCGCCACTAAGGTCTAGTCTAAGGACAATATGATGAAAATGTGTCAGTAATACCAAAATACACTAATATTAAATAGTTTTATGGATTAAAATTGTTTTTATATGATCAGTACCTACCAAGAACACTAACTTTACAATATTCTGGTGAATATTGAACTAACTCCCCTCTAATATAATCACTTATGTTGATACCTCGTTGCTCACCACGTAAGATGAAGTCTTCCTTAGTTTAATGACTGGATGATCACCCCCATATTTTCAAGAAATTATAGTTTGAGTTGAATCAAATCATATTGAATTTGATGCACCGATAAACTCTACAATCTCCAAAATATCCTTATGATATCTTCATATGAAAAATACTAGCCCAAATATTTCTTATGTGAAGTAACTATGTGGAACACTATTCACCACGTACCAACCTTATGAATCATGTAATCTACCTCACTAATATTACTCAAGATATGAATTCCTTTGAAAATATATTTCATGAATTAATCCTCCATGAAATAACCTCATAGACTCCTCCTTTCCATACCTAACTTTTCAAAACCAACCTTGCAGAATTTACCACATGAAATTGGTGAAACTGGTCCTCGCATACTCACTACACATACCCTGCATCACATTTGGATCCTATATCACTTTTTATAAATGATTAATGAATGTATTAGTGAGGTATTTATAGGAAAATATCTCTAAGAAACTCACTAAACACTAAAATTACTATTCAACCACATGTAAAATACCCTTAGAAAAATAATTAAACTCAATCTTATGACTATGTACTCCCTTAACATATTTCATACTAGAATTCATAGATGATTAAAAAAATCCATTTTGACACTGTATAATTCCCATGCGTACCACATACTTGACTTCACGTTTGATAAAAATTATCTATTTCGACCCTGCACACCCACTATGTAGGCCGCATTCTTCCTTAGAAAATGGTATACTCCCCTATGTGGGATGCATGATCAAATTTAAAAAATGCATGATTACTATGTAATAACCCTTATAGTGAATAACTTAAAAATTAAATATACTTAGCTACATGTATGAACTTCCTTTTCCTTAAAACATATGCAAAACATCTCCAACACCACTAATTTATACACCTAATTTTTTTTCCAAACACCAATAAACAATTCCATTGAAAAAACTTCTTCAATACCTCCAGTAAGATTCCATTATTTATAAATAATCTTACAATACTTTCATACTTCTTCTATCAACTCTAAAATAGTTTTTCAATAAACACAATATCAACACCAAACACCTTCCCAGATCACCATTGTTCTAACATTCTCCCCCTTTGGGTTTGCTGGTAATCCAAAGTAAAATTCAATTCCACACAGACTTCATATAGAATTAGAATAACCCATCCATAAATATAAGTCTACATGAGTAGATATCAGTGTAGAAACTAAGATTTAAAGGGAGAATATCATGTCTCATGTCAATCATTACTCTAAAACTTCCCCTATTTTCATACCATAAAACCCCATTAATTAGAGAGCATCATAACTGACACCACTTATTGGAAAATAATATACATATCCCCCATTGATATACTTCCACTAAATTTCACCATCCTTTATCCCATTTTGACATTAAACTCAAAGAGAATGAGTCTTATGATTTTCTTCTAACACAATACTCCCCATGCATCATATCTACTCCTTAATCCTGTATCAATTTAAAAATATTTATAAATAGTTAAAAGCATGTGGATAGAGATACTTTAAAACATCATAAAGATAATTATGTAATTTGAATACCTAGGTTCAACCAATGATTCTCAAACACAGGAGTGGAAAATGGTTTAGTCATGATATATGAAACTTGTTCATTGGTTCTAATATACACCAGTTTGATCAGTCACTATTTTATATTTTATTTAATAAAGTGATATTATATTTTGATATTTTTTTTTATGATAGTGATGAACATAATTATTTTTTAGATCAATTTTACTATTGTTATCACAATAGATCACCATAGGCTACTTTACATCTTCACCAGTATCTTATAATTATTTCTTTATCCATAAAATCTGAGCACAAGACTTAGTCACTAAGATATATTTTACTTATTATATACTTAATTAAGTGATTTCTTATTTCTTAATCAAATATCCAATACATTTACTACCGATTAATAATGCCCCACCACTTGTAGATTTATGGTCCACCACATCTCCAACCCAATCCTCATAATAAAATGCAGATAATCCATGACCCTTTCCTGCATCAATGAAAAAGAAAAAAATCATAATACCTTGGATATAACTCATGATTCTTTTATCTATTGTGAGATGATATTATTCTGGTTTACTCTAGAAACAGTCTTCTAAAAATTTTGTGAAGACAATATCTAGTCACGTTGGAGTCAAATATAGAAATATTCTAATTTTTCTTTTATATAAGTTGGGATCCAAAAATTTCACATACTTGTTATTTTTGAGTTTATTTCCAACCACAATTGGGGTTGACATTGGTTTGGAGTCATGCATGTCAAAATTATTTAGTAAATCTCTCACATATTTAGCATGTGATACAAAAGTACATCATTCCTTTTTGAATCACTTACAATAAAAAAAAGTTTGTGAGTTCATATATAATGAAAATTTCAGATTTTGAACTCATCATATTGGAAAAATTATTCCACAATATTTTATTTTTTCCCACCAAATATGACATCATCTACATACACCATCACTATGAATTATTCTTCTTTAGATATTTTTATGTATAGATTGTGGTTAACATCACCCCTTTTAAATTCCATCATTTTAAGTACATTTCTAGACACACATACCCTGATCATTATTACTTTTTCAAATCATACAAGGAATTATTTAATTTTCAAAATTTGGTTTCATTATCACCAATCAAGAAACCCATAGGGTTTTAAATATAAACCTCCTCTTAGATCACACTATTAAATAATGTCATCTTAAAATCCATTTGATAAATCTTAAAACGTCTTAGAATTTACATTTCCATGAATATCCTGATAAAATCAAGTAATTCAATTAGTTTAAATGTTTCTTAAACATCAACAACTTCAATTTGAACATAGCCTTTTCACTCCATACATGTCATATTTCATATCATATTTCTATGTTCATCGAACTTATTTTTTGATGATTCAATTTGTTACAATCACATTGTGATGTTTAGGGTTCTTCACAAGTTCCCATGTTTTATTATTATTAATTTAATCCAATTCCACATTCATGGATATTACACTTGATTTACCCTTTACCACTTATTTAAATGATGTTGGTTTTATCATTGAAACTATAGAAACATGCACTAAATTTCTCATCCTTTGTGTCTATGTTAGATTAGTTCTATATCAAATTATATTAAGTGGTTCAACCTCAGTTCTCCTATTACTCCTCTTAGGTATAAGATAAATTTATTTAGTAATGACCTCTTCTTTTGATTCATACTTAGAGTCCTCATAATTTGGGGAACTTTGTTGAACCATGAGAGCGGTACAAACTCTATACACTTCTTTAGATATTTTATATCAGTTTCCACTTTGAGGAATCATTCTAATTTTTTATTCAATTAATTTTAAATAATTAATTTCTAAAATTTTATTCATCATTTTATTAAAGCATTTGAATTTCTTACTCTTTATTGAATATCCTATAAAAACTCCATCCATGACATCACCATAATTAGCATGATTCCCTTATTTATTCTGAATATAACACTTTATTCTAAAGACCTGAAAACGTTTTAGTGTGGGATTAATTAAATTCCACATTTCATAAGGTTTTCTTTCTTCAGTTGGGCTAATCATCGCCCTATTTTTTATATATACCACAACTTTCACTACTTCATTCTAATATTGACAAGAGACCCCACTTTCAATGATAATTGCCTTGGCCATATTATTCACCTATTAATTACTTTATTTAAGAAATCCATTTTGTTGTTGATTTTTTATAGAGTAAACCTCATGTTTAATTCCATTTTTTTCAAGGTACTTTTGAAATTTATTGGATGTGTATCATGTTCCATTATCTGATTATCTTGATGGTGCGAATAGTTTCATTTTCCAGTCTTAGATATCTCTTAATTAATCCCATGAATTCACTCTTAGTTTTCATAAACAGGACGCATTATATTATACTATAGTAATTAATGAAAATAATGAAATATCTATATAAATATTTTCTAGATATATCCATTGGAACACACACACTAGCATGGAAAATATCAAGAAAATTTGATTCACTCTTATTCTTCGATCTATAGGGATTTCATACCATCTTCCCGCACATACAAGCATCACATGTATTTTTCAGATATTTATTTAGGTTTGGGATGTCTAAAAAAACCTTTATCTTTGAAAAATTATCCATGATCTATTGGTTAATGTGGATAATCCTCTGATGCTACAAGTTATTATCCTCTTCAACTATTTGGTTACAATTTTTCTCTTTACCATCCACTTAATATATACTGCATTTTTTTCACCATCCATTAATAATAAAATTCTTAGACTTTACCTTGATAATAAAACTTTTTTTTATTAAAAAAATAATTGAGTGTAAATTCATAGAGTTGACTCACAATCAATAGGTTGTGTTGAAGACCATACACAAAGAGAACTTATATATTCTTAAGTTTACTACTTATGAGCTAGGTATTTCCAACCCCTTTGATCTTCAAGGCTACATCATTTATAAACCCCACTATGCCATATACTCCCCACTTCACAATTTTTAAGATATTATAATTCCTATTCACATGTGATGAACACCCACTATCAAGGATATATGTGTTACTATTATTTGAATCCTATAGAACAATTTCAACCAAATTTAATTTATATCACTCAAAATCAACTTTTTATTCAAGATGCCTTGAAATACAGGGGGGAAAAGTGGTAAAAGATAATGGAGTCACCACTTAAAATGTGATTACAATCATGAATAAGGGACCCATTACATTGGTATGATATAAGGATTTCAGTATGGTTACCTTTACTATTTAGGATTTCAACCACATTGTTACCATCCCTAGAAGTGTTTGTAACTTCCATGACCTATCCAATAACCATACTTTACTTGTTGATTTTGTATGACAGGTCCCATGGGGTGATGGAATTTCTGTGAAGTAACTCAACCATATTTTTTGAGTTGATCTTCACCATAGAGATAGTACTATTGTAAATACTACCTAGAAAAAGGCTTGGGTGCATTCTCCTTATCTCCACCTTGATTAACCTTCCATCTCTTTTTATTTTCCTTCATTGAGATCCCCAATTGAGTTGATTCATAATATGAACTATCACCTTTCTCTTCAACACCAGAAGTAAATTCATATTCCTCCTCTTCTTATAAAGGAAATAATCTATTAGTCAAAGCAATAATGTTAGGTTGTTTAGCATCCTATTGACTTTGAATCCCATGATGGTAAACACCAATTATTCTTTACCTTCAATATATGGATTTCTGGTTAATATCAAAATTCTGAAAGAAATATCCATATAAATTACTTCTTATATGTGATGAAGTATATTTACTCATTTTCCTTTTCTAACTTCTAGGTGTTTCACCATTCATATAGATCCTTACATCTTCATAATAGAACATGGTACGGAAAAAATATCCATAAAATTAATATTTTATTAGAGGAAATATATTATATCATTCATTCCTCTATATATCTATAGACTTTATAAAACTTCATGACTTGCGTTGGTTAATCCTTGAGGGTTGATTATTATTTTACTCCCTCTGATTTCCTTTGATAGGGTATATCTTTTAATAAAGAATTGGTTTTTTATATTTTATACTAGTATCACAAAACTTATTTTTCCATTTGTTTAGATCAATTAATATTGTGAATTTTAATGTTTCAATATGAAAATCAATTATACTTTTCCTAAAAATCTAGGTATTTGTTCATTCAGAATGTTATTGACACCTTCCGAGCCTTTCTTGACACTTTTTATCAATCATACTTCTACTAACCTCTTAAAGTGTAGCTTATTATTTAGAACACTTGATTTTATTTTTGATTCCAATTTGTTTTTGATAGTAAAAAACTCTTTTTCTAGGTATTATACCTTATTCATTCACTATTTTACACAACCATTAAGGTCATCGATTATCTTAGCCTATTCTTCAATATTTATCTTGAAATTCAAAACTTCTTCTAAATTTAATCGACTGGACAATTGATTATCTAACTATTCTTGTAGATGATCAATATTTTTTATGAGATTATCCACATATTCATAGGATTATTTTAATAGTATATTAACATTTTTAGTTTTTTATTTCTTTAGAGATCAAGTTCTTAGAAATCTCCCTCAAGTTCCACCTTGAGATCAATTACACCTTTTGGTTGATTTTTTTCCTCTTTAGGTTCTTCCTTATCAACTATAACCATCATAGACTCTATAATATAAAATTTAAACTATGTTTCTACTTTCTTCAGATAGTCTCCATCATCACCTTTCTTTTTTCTTACAAATATATTACTATGGAATATATTTCATGATTTGAAGCCATGTTTTTATAGGAATCTCCTCTGAGGTATTTTCACAATTTTCATGTCACTTTCTTCATCATAAAACTTTCTTTATAACCCTGTAGCAATGTGAATTACATTACCACATTGAAAAAATTTCAAGGGTAGCTTTTTTTCAAAAATTCCCTTTCCTCTTTGGAATTTACTAGCTGTAAGAGATAGGAATTCATTATCCACTCATTATTCATCTTCACCACCTTTAGAAATGTTAAGTTTTTTACATTAATTTGAAATGAATATCCTTATTTAAATAACTGGAATATCATTCCATATTTTTATGCATTTCATAAGATTCTAATATTCTCAATAGATCATTACGAGGAAATTTTTCCAAATATTTTCCAACAAGATTTAATTTTTTTGGATTATACACATGTGAAAATCATTACAAAAATTTATAAAAATATATTCATTATTAATTCATTCACTAAGACCTAAAATATCTCTAATAAACTCAATGATTAATTTGAATAAACCCTTATCATTTTCAATAGAAAATATTTTCAATTCATTAAATCTATTGTGAAGAACTTGTATTTTATCCTCATTCATCTTACTATCCCCTTTATATATATTTAAAATCTTATCCCACATGGCCTTGACACTCATAAAACTCATCACTTTCATATATATCTCATCTGAAAGAGCTCCAGTTAGAGAATTTTACCCTTTTCATCCTCATCTAGAATTTTTTGTTAACTTCATTCCAAGATAATCCTGTCATATCACCGACATGAATCCCATGAATTGTGGAAGATATAAATTCCAATAAAAGATATCAAAGATAAAATAAAATCCTATTTTTTTAAATCTGATAGTTGTTCCCATTAAAGAGCAGAACTCCATTGAAATTAAATTAATTCTTTATACTAAACTTAAAAGGATAGATTCATATCTAGAAACCTTTTCTTTGATACAACTTTTTACACCTTGGTATGCCTTGAGAGGTGATGGGTGAATTAGGGTGTCAAAGTTTTATTTTATTTGAAACGGATCTTATCCCAATATTGGTAGTAAATCATTAAACCTATCTTATTGGAATTAAAATTCACCAAAAAAAAATAGAAATAAAACAGGACATAAATTTTTTCACTTGATTCACTATTACATGCTAGTCCAAGGAATATACACTGACGCTGTGTCTGTCATTCTAGAATCTACTACGATTCATCAGTTTTTGTGAATTATAATTATTTGTCTATAGATACTCATTTACATGCACACATCCTTTACAAGATTATGGGGAATAACACACTACCTCCCTCAAATCACTTTCTTAGACTCCTCCTTACTCAATATATTGGATAAAGTCTTCCTTAGTTTAATGACTTTATGGTTGCTTTTATGTTTTTAGGAAAGTATAGTTTTATTTTCATCTTTTCAGACTAAATTTGATTCTCTAATGAACTCTATAGTCTTTATAATATCCTCTTAATATATTCATATGAAAAATATTAGCCCAAATATTCCTCATGTGTGGTAACCACAAAAAACACTGTTCAATACTTACCAACCCCACTGACCGCATGCTCCCATTTACGGGCCATGTACTCTAATTTGTAGAGTTACCTCATGATCTAACTTCCTTATCAAATGGAATTTGTAGATGCCACCTATGAAAACTAACCTCACAGTATCCTTCTCTAAATACATGACTTCATAAAACTAACCTCACAGAATTGAATTTATGGAACTAGTCTCTACATACTCACTATGTGGTTTCTACTTTGAATCTAGACCTTATTTTACTGTTGATCAATTCTTAGTAAATGGATAATGAGGTATTTATTGGAAAATCCTTCCTAGAAACTCAATCTATACTAAATTACTAATCAATTTTTTTTAAATTACCTTCATGAAACTCTAAAAAAATCCATCTTATGACTGTGTAATCCCTTCACATATTGCATACTCGATTTCACAAATGATAAAAAATCCATTTTTACATTGTGTACATCCCATGTGTACTGTATACTTGAATTTAAGATCAATAAAAATTCTTTGTTCTAAGACTACACACCCACTATATGGTCCACATGGTTCCTTGGAAAGACGTGTACTCCCCTATATGGGTTTCATGATCAAATTTGTGGAATGAATTCTCAATACATAACAACCACTACTATGAACTCCTTATGTATGGTTTTTACTTTACTATACAGACGACCTTTTTTTTCTTTCAAACACATGTGAAACATCCCTAACACCTCCAATTTTCACACACAAAAATTTGGAATGCATTGGAAAACAATGTCACCAAACAAAATTCTTCAATACCTGCAATAGGATTTCGTTATCTATAAACCATATTATAAGTTCTCCAAACCCCTTTGATTAACTCTGAAATAGATTTTCAATAAACACAACATCAACACCAAACACTTTCTTAGATCTATTTGGTTTTAATATCCAAAATGATGGAGCTATCAGTTAGAAAAGTTCCAAATAATCCATAATAACAGACTCAACCACAAAGGTAGAGTAAATTTTCATATTAGATATTATGAATAAAGTTATTTTGATTAAGAATTTCATCTCTAAAATGGAGGTGGTTCTTAGCATCAAGGGAGAGATTAAGATTTATTGTTACAATAATGGAGCCATCCCTCAGGAAAAGGAACCTTGGACTCACTAAAGGAACAAACACATCCTTAGAAAATATTATGTCATTTGAGATATCATTAAGAGGGGTTATGTAAAGATCATATGGGTGGATACATAGGTGAATTTAGTAGATCTGTTAATGAAACCATTACCACAGAAACAAAATGAGGGTTATGTAGAATATCTGGGTGTTAGACCCATGATAGATTGGTTATAATTGTTGTAAATGTATCATGGATTTATAATAAAGGCAATATCCATTTATCATTCATCCATGTATGCTACAATTTACATTATATAAATAGTGTAATGATAATATCTCCTTAAAATATGACATTGAGTTGTCCCTAATTAATGATAACCATGAAGTATAGTGGGTTGTAATGATATGTTAATATTACCATTAATAGAATATTATAATTATTATAAAAGTTTGTTTATGAGATACAAAAATAGATTCATGAGGTAATAAGTAGAGAATAATTACTTGGACTAAACCTCCGAAGTATATCTCATGGAATGTTATACAGTCATCGATATAATTTGGAGTGTATGATTATTATTAATCCCCATTACCTAAGGTTAGAGTGATACCTATTCTGGTAACCTTGACACTTTGATACCTTTATAATATAAGTAAAAATTTACTTAGATAATTTGGGGGTGTTTTGGTATGTTTTTGAGCATGTCATCGGTTGGATTGAAACTATGATGGGATTTATCCACTTGTATGATGGGTAAAGAAATATAGAACTTAATTGAATTATACTATGGAAATTTCTGATCACACTTATTTGAGTCACATATGATGTGTTTTTCTACCCAGATAAGGGACATGTGATGTGATCATATTCTGTAGGAATGAAATGTTTTGTATTCATCTACTTGGTTATTAGTTTTCAAAGAATCAAGAAAATATGAGATAAACCATACTAGAATGAAATTTTACCATGTTTAGTGGTCAGTCGATATTATCAAAAGAGGGAATATATAGGTATACATATGATGTATATGATATATCTTGTGGTGGAAATATTTGTATAGTGATATGAGTATGTTTGATAGAGATCACACCAAAACCCTTAGTAGCCTAGGTAGCATTAATTATTTTCTAGAGGCCTATATTTTCTTACATCAACAAAAAATATATTTCATATTTATTGGTAATGATAATAAGGACCTATAGGTCACACAATTAGGCCTTTGGATGAGGATTTTGTTTTGAACAAAGTATTTATTGAAAAATTAAGATAAATTGATGAAACTATATTCAAAAAGAGTTTTTGATTGATTCATAATGAATTGTGAAGTTTTTTCATTAAGACCTAATGAAGTTTTAGTACAGGTGGGATATTTAAGGATGTTCACTAAAACATAGGGGGTCATATTTTATGATACCCATATAATTATAAATCATGATTTTCATGTGATTCATATCCATGATTTATAACTGGATGAATAGTTTTCTATGATATGAATGTGATTCATATAATATTATATGATGAGAATGTATTGTAAAGGCTATGTGGGATATAGAATTAGATTATATCACTTGATATTATTGTCTTGCTATATTAAATTCTTGATATGCATGCACACTCCACATCGATTCCCATGTGTTTTCCTTTAGTAACAATCCACATCAATGGGACATTATTCATGGGTAGAATTTGATGTCATTCGATGTGGCTGATGTGTTCTTCATTTAAGTAGGAGTGTCTAAGATTCCTATAAAAGATAACGTGTTCCCTCATTTGTTGGTTCAGGTTTGGTATATTTTATCATCAATTTCATGAAAAAATTTCTACAAACTTTCTTCACCCAAGCCTCATTTATCACCCCCTAGTGAAGGCACAGACACCCATTTGATCATTTAGTAATCCTCTAGTAGTAAACTGAGATCCATTTGCTGATGTAATCCCTTATAGGTAAGAGACATTGAGTTTTTTATTCATGATTATCATCAAGAACAATTAAAAGAAGATAGGTCCTTCTAATTTCATATTATAGGTATACCATTCTTCATTTTATTTTCTATGCTTAATTCCTTGAATATAGATCATGAATTTCATGGGTTTTTTTCACTATCATAAATAATAGGATGATCCACAAAAAATCATCCTCAATGATGTGACTTTTAAGGTTATGTATCCAGGACCATGAAGTCTTGAAATTTTAAGGTTTTATGACTAATACCATCTCTAAGTAGTTTAATGTCTATTGTAATGGACTATATGCTATGTAGTTTAGAGTCGTGCAAATAGGGCATTATGATATAAAATTTCGATCCATGAAACTTGGTTTTCTAGGTGAATGGTACCTAACAATTGTTTGTGTGGGACTAATTCATTAGTTCCCCTTTCTTTTTAAACTTGGAAGATGACTTAGGTGATGGTATGTTCAAGGATTACACATAATAAGAGGCCCATGATATGTTTTCCCACTTCTTGTATATTGACGACTAGATGAAGAAAGAGGAATGGCCTCATAATTGATATGAAACAATTATAAAGGGTTAGGATATACACCATATTTGAGACCAATTTACATCTACGGATCATTGATTAGATCTAATGGAGGAAAATAAAGGGATTATACTGGGGCTGAATGGTCATGGAAATAGGTCAAAATGATCAGGGGAGAGGAGCTAGGAAAGCTGTCCAAGGAGAGACTCAACTCAAGTTCATCAAGCTAACACATAGCGGTTGACTACTTGTACAAGTAGTAAAAAATACCATATTTGAGTGGTCAAGATGATTGTCTTGAGTCATGTGTAATTTCATCAATTTCCTAAGGATATAAAACCTCATTATCTAGGTAATACATGATTGAGAGTATACTAAGGGTATTATTTGTTAAGGAATAAAACCAAGAGAAATTTTTTAAAGGAGGATTGATTCCCATTATTAAAGGAATATATTATTTAAGGGGATCACTCTAACATGCATAAACCAGTCATTAATTTCAGGTGTCCATTAAAATGGCCTTGAGGTAAATAGATTTTTGGGGCCTCGACTTTAGTGCAAAGTGGCCACTAAGGTTGTTTGTATTAATTAAACCCAATTAGATGAACTAGGTGAAATAATGTGCATGAGGAGGACCAATTATTCACTATTAGGATCTTTCATGAAGTGACTGACCATTGGTAAAATATTTCACAGTGATAGAATATTAGAATGAAGAAAAAATACTTTAGGAAGCCTAAATTTCACATATAATTGGAGTTTTACACGAGTGGGTATAGTTTGTTAAAGTCAATGTGTTTGATATCTATTGAAAATAAATCAATTACATGCGCAAATATCCATGAAGAAGCTTTGAAAAAGTCCTTTGTGAAGGACCTTATAAAGGAGAATTTATAGAGTTCTTTTATAGAGAGGTATTATAGTGAAGATCCTACATGGTTCCATTCTCCCTATTTCTCTCATGATTAGATCTATAAGTTTCTTAGGGGAATTCATAGAAGACTTCACAAAAAGGGTGTGTTCATAAATTGGGTGATTAAACTATTGAACATTGTTTCATGGAAGAAAGGTCTCTCCTCTCTCATGAAAAATTTATCCTTTCTCAAAGTGTGTGTCAGGGTATTTATAAGCCCATCACCTAATCATTTTCCTTGGAATTTATGAAATTGATGTCACAAAGCATGTACACAATCTCAATATATCCCCACTATGATGTCATAAAGCAATTCCTAAGATCGTGAGAATGTGATGAGGCTATAAAGGATTATCTATAAGATACTAAAAAGTGATACATAAGGTCCCCTTGGCTAGTACAAAAGAATTTTCTACAGGTTCATTAATATATAATATTATTTCCCATTATTGGTGGCACATTCATGAAGAATCAACCAAATCAATTTTAAATGACCATAATAGATATCTTCCTTATCTTTATAAAGTGATTATCCGGGCTACGAGGATGTTATGCAGCTATAAAGTATTGATGTTATATGTTTGGTCTTCTTGAGAATGGATAAATGGTCAAGAGGGGGGGGGGGGTTAATTGACCTTTTAAAACAATTTTAACCACATATCAAAGTTAATTTAATGTAGTATAAAAATAAGGAGAAATGAGAAAAATGTTTTTTATAATAGTTTATATTTAAATGATCCTACTCTACTCTATACACCTCTTAAGTGCAGAGATAGATAACACCCACTATAATAGACTCTATAACTTTTTAAGGGAGTCAAAGTCCTTTAAACCTTCCATTTAAACATTGGAGGCACAAACCAAGACAATATTTTTGCACACATGGTGGCATAACCCGATCACCCTAACTTTGACACACCTGGAGTAATTACCCAAAATCTAACTTTTTATGTGGAGGTTGAACCAAACCCTACCTTTTACAAAGAATAAGAACAGATCCAATTTCCTTTTACTGATTATGGAAGAACTTGTGCCTTTTGTATGGGGTAGTATAAACCAACTCCAAACTTTTATGGGTAGTATATTCTGACATGATTAAGTATATATAAGAATAGAAAGAAGTAAGAACCATAGAAACCAGATAAATAATAATGGATCTGATTATCATAGAAGAAAGTTTCTCTCAATTAGTGATGGATCAAACCATTGATGTTTAGTGGAAAGTAGTATTTTATCACCTAGGTGTATTACATAGTATAGTTTAAGAATATCCTCAACCTCATTGTTCATATGGTTATGTAAAACTTAATATATAAATATATTTCATGAAAATTAGATTCAAATCATGATGCCCATTTCATTTTATCCTTCCCAATGAACCATATGATTTCTTCATTGAATAAACATACAAATTATTCCCACATGGATTTATTTCAATAATCTATAAACCTAAAATATTTTGTACAACACAAATTGTTATAAAATTTAATAAAATTGTAAATAGACTCATAAAAATCAATATAAATTTTCTTATAAATCTCCTATAACACATGTGAGACAAAAATTTCATTTTTAAAATAATTCAAAATTAAACATTTCAATTTATAAGAAAATAATGTGTATATAAATACATGTATGTTCACATTTAATATAGTTTAAATACAATATAAAATATCTCTAAATAAGTTTCCATAAGTTTAAAATAACTATTTATTATTTAAATATTAATTAAATCTCAAGAAACATATGAAAAAAATGTAGTAATTCATAATATAAAAGAATAAGTATTTTTTTGAGAAAAATATGAAAAAGTCATTAAGTAACTGTAACTAATAAAGTAGGTTCAAGTATTTTCCAAAATTTTACTCAAGATTGGTCATAAGTTAGGCTCAATAATTTTCCAAATTTCAACTTCATAAAGCAGGTTCAACACTTTTCTAAATTTAAACTTCATAAGGAAGGTTCAATACTTTGCTAAATTTAGAATTCATTAGGTAGGTTCAATATTTTTCAAAATTTTCACCTTTGGTAGGTTCATTTTTACTTCTTTAACTCAGTTAATTTTTTCTTATTGTGGAAATTTTATTTTTATTCATGTTGTTAGTTCATTTTTCTTCATACAGTCAGTTCATTTTTCTTTATACAATCAATTCATTTTTATTCATGTGGTCATTTCATTTTTCTTATTATGAGCAGTTTAAGAATTTTCTAAATTTTCTTTCAAGGTTAGTTATATACTTTTCCAAAATTTCACTAAAGTTCAGTTCCAGTATTTTTCAAAATTTCACTCAAGGTTAATTTTAGACTTTGCTTAAATTTTAAGAGTATATTAATATCAGAATAACAAAAAAAATAGTAAAACATATTATAATGGATATTTATCTGAAAATAATTCATAATAAAAAATATTGAATTTATAAAAATATAAATATTTAAATTATATCAGGGATCTACTCAATATTCTCCCATTTTTTGATAATTAAAAAACAAAGGTAAATTCCAAAATTTATCCCCTTTTTGGACTTGATAAAAATGATTTAATAGATGTCTCATTAAATATAACAATAGTTTAATGTTAAAGATTCCTCCTAAAATAAATATTCATTACTGGGAAAGAAACCAGCCTTTAAAATTAAAATTTAACATCAAAAAATACCCTTGAATTATTATTGGGAAAGAAACCAACCCTTATAATATTTACATCAAGCTCAAAAATCTCACCCCTAAATTCATAAATTTTCAAATAGTTTGTATAGACATAAAAAGATACTTTTTTATAATATAAAAAATTCTTTTTGAAAGATATTTTAGAATCCTAACAAATTCATAAAAACATTTTGATATTTTCAATGAATTAAATAATAGCCAACTGTTATATAATAAGCTACTGAGAAGTATAAAAGTTTATCATATATATGAACAAAATTAATTTTATCACAAAAACATAGTATAACTATACCTAAACATATTATACAAAGATATATCTATAGAATTCCAAGTTCAAATTTTATTTTATCAAAATTAGGTAAATCCAGGGGTTTAGTAACAATGTTAGCATATTGATATTTTTTTGAAATAGATCCTAAAATAATATTACCTTTTTGAAAATGATCTATAAGAAAGTGATACATGAAATAATTGTGTTTAGTCTTAGAATTATGTAAAGTTTTTTAGAGATAGAAATTGTAAAAGTATTATCATAACAAATAGGGAGATTCACAAAATTAAAAACAAAATTATAAAGTGTTTGTTTAAAATATAAATATTTAGAAGAATAATAATTAGTAACAACATACCCACTTTTAGTGGTTGATAAAGCCATTTAATTTTGTTTCTTAGAACACTAATAAACAAAATATTTTCCAAGAAAGTGACACATACTTATTTGGATTTTTCTATATACTTTTCAACCACCAAAATCAGAATTTGAAAAACTAGTTATCTCAAATTAAGTACGTATATAATAAAATGATATGAGATTCAAAGACCCTTTAACATACTTAATTATTATTTTAGCTGCATTTAAATGAAATTATTTAGGATTAGATTGTAATATTTCACATATATATACTAAAAACCTAAAATCTGGTCTAGATGCTATTAAATAAATCAATTTTATAATCATAGATCATGACATCTTATTATTAATAGATTTTACAACATCATCATATCCTAACTTACAAGAAATAATCATTTTAATATTTTATTTTATAATTATCAAGACCAAATCTATTAAACAATTATTTAGAATATTTTGATTGATTAAGAAAGATACCATATTTCCTTTGAACTATTTTTAATCCACAAAATAACTTAATCTCACCCATTAGACTCATCAAAAACTATGAAAACATTAGATTTGAAAAATTATTACAAAGTAAATCACCCGAGGGTCCAAATATAATATCATCAAAAGATATTTTAACAATTAAAATATATTTTGAATTAATTTTGATAAACAATGTTTGATCATATTTTCCATTTTCAAAACTGTTATTTAAAAGAAATACTGACAACCTCTCAAGCAAATCTCAAGGAGCCTATTTCAAACCATAAAGATCTTTTGAAAGTTTCAAAACATGGTTAGGTATATATTACATCTCAAAACACATAGGTTATTTTTAAATTTTTTTTGGAAATATATCCATTCAAAAATTTATGCTTTAAATCCACTTGAAAATGTTTTAAACCATAATGATAAGTATATTCCAAAATAATTCTTATAGATTCTAATTGAGAAATTGGGGTTGTGATAAGAAGAGTTTTTCCTCTTTAAATAAATACTGTGTTTGATAACTTACATTAGATTCTACAACCAACATAAAAAATAGAAAATATTATAAGGAAATTATTAATAATGATATAATATACACTAATATATAAAACCATTAAAATCTATTACCTTTAGTTGATAAATAATTAATAAGAGTTAATATTGAAAAATGTTATTTTCAATAAATTTAATTTTACTTATATTATATTTTCTTACAAAAAGCAAATTTAAAAATATTAAAATGAAAATTTGATAAAAAATTATTTTTTAACTCCTCTTATGAAAATTTATTTAGTCTGGATTATATAATTTTTATGAAAAGTTTTTTTTAGTCAAAAAATTTGGTTTTTGTGAAAATTATAATTTGGATGATTTTATCACTATATGAGAATGTCCTATAAGTTGTTTTTTTAAAAAACTTTTAAATAATAAAATATATATTTAGTTAATAACATTATGAATGTTAATACATTCTTTGATCTTATAAATACTATGTTTAACATTTATAGACTTAAATAAAAATGTTAGTTTAATAAAAAATATTTTCAGTCTTCTCTTAGAATAAAGTATTTTCAAGGTGATATTTGGTTGTGGATTTCCATTAAAGCCACATACATTTCATTTCATTTATAATAAATCAATTTTTGTCATTAAAATCAATAATATCAATAATTTTATCTTATATATAAATTTAAAGTAGAAAAAATTCATTTTTCTAAAAACTATTTTTACACGATTAAGCGTGTTTCATTTAAAATTAAATTTTAAAACATTTAAAAAAAATTTATGATAAAATTATTTTAAAATTTGAAATAATAATTTTCAAATTATTTAATGAGGTCAATTTTAATTTTAGTTAACAAAATTAACTACCATGGTTTAAAAATTTACCCCAATAAAAATTAAAAATGGTAAAAATCCATTTACTATGGGTAAATGAAAAAAATGTTTTAAAATAAGTGTTTGAGATGATTTTTAACTTTATATTTTTCCCAAAATCCACTTTTTTTTTCACTTTCACCCATTGAACCTTTAATAGTGTCATGGAATTATTGAAAAATGGAGATTGTTTCCAAAAGTTCCATTTTATTCTCTAATAGAAGGATACCACTTAAACCCATTCAATAGTCTCCTAATATTTAAAAATTTATTTGAATCCCTACCCATATTTCATATCCTTGAAGTCTTTTATATGACCTAATGACAGAGGTCACTGAAAATTATCCTAAGTCCCTCAAATCTGTGGTCTCAACGTAGGTATCAGATCTTTATTAACATTTCTCTATTATTATTTATTTTCTAAACCAACCATAAATAAATCATATTAATAACATTATAATCATTAGGGTATTTAGATTTTATTACAATAATTAAACAACCATTATTTATTCTCTTCCATCCACTAAGAAAAACAAGAATCATTGTTAGTACATGTGGGCAGATTACCACTTCCATGAAGCAACACTTTCAGTTTTTTGTCACTACCCATCATGGCTGGTCAGAAAGATTATATTTAAGAATAAATATGATTTATTTAATGTATTTATGATTCTTAAAAAACCAATTACTATCCAACTTCACCCCTATTATATGTTGGGTAATGGAAACATTAATCGTGCGTTATGGGGACTACCGCCTCCATGAATAAACATGTTTCATTTTCCTTCACTTCCAAAAATGGATGGTTTTAGTTTATAGTGGATGGGTATATCTGATATATATATAATTAACATATATAACTAATATTTTTATTTTTATATAACACAAAAATTAATGATCGTTCTAAGGTTATTTCATGACCCCCTCCTTCCAAAGATGCCCCTCTTGGACTTGAAATGAAGAAAGGAAGAAAGTGAACCTCGAGTCCCACCTCTAATAGGCCCTGGGGTGGAGAACAACACCAATTGTATAAAATATCACAACAATGGGAGGCATTTCCCTTTTTAATAAAACAATACCAGGATATAATATGGTCTATCCCAAAATAACTTCAAGTACTATATATATAAAAGAAATCCAAAATCCATCCCACATGCATGTTTAAAATAGAACTATTACAAATAAAATAAAAAGTACAAAATAAATACCAAAAACAAGACTAAGTAGCGACATGAAAACCGTACTAATGTCTGAGCTAGTAAGGTCTAACATGGTCCGTGTAATCCTCCTAGAAACCTGAAAATAGTTTTATATACTTAGGGTGAGCATAAAAGTATAATTTGTGGGTAAAACCAAAGTCTATCATTCAGAATTGAGAGAAGTATAATAATTATCTCGTGAGAAAACAATAGAACCAAATAGCACCTAATTGGTATATATAAATCACCCAACCTCACCAAGGCACACTCACCAAGTAACGCATGCCAAAGAAAGTATTATAATAAGCACATAGATGATATGGTACGCCACACTACATTCCCACTGATTATCCACTCTCACACCCTAACAATAAACATCCTAGCACTCTCACCTCTTCCAAAAGAACCACGTCAGAACCCACCCACACACACCTGGGCCTCAGAGCTAGTCCCACCACCTAGTAAAACAAAGCTCATCACAACCCACCCATACACACCTGGGCCACATACCACATACCACACCACATCCTACCCCACAGACACCTAGGCCACATATCACATCACATCCTGCCCATATACACCTGGGCCACATACCACATCACATCTAAAAAAAATCTAGAAAAGAAAAATAAATCTCATCCCAAATACACTGGGGAAAACACAACTTGCCTCATCCCGAAGACACCTGGGAAAACATAACTTGCCTTCACACACCTAGGCCCCCCAAACCAAAACCTGCTCGAAGAATCTTGGGGTATTACCGCTTGGAAGAGGAAGAAGGGAAGAGGTGATGGATAGCCATCCATCCTCCCACCAAGATGTTTAGGAAAGACACTCTCCCCGATGATTATGGGGGTGTTAAACACATAGTTATCAACTAGGGTGGGGTTTGTATAAAAATCATAAGAAAAAAATAAGTATATACATATATAATACCAAACACTCAAGACCAACCTATGAGTTTCCAACCAACAACCAACTCACAATACCACCTTTGCTACTACCTCTAAATGTACAACCATACAAATAGCCACAAACATAATTCATACTCCCAATCAATTAATTTATCCAATTATCATTATTTATTGAAAAATTCATTTATTAATTCCACCTCTACCTGGAAAACTACTAATCACAAAGAACAACAACCACACAAAAAAATTCACACAGATGAAGAAGAACCATAGAGAATTAACTCACTTCACATTAATCTTTGTTTAATACCCATTAATGATAAAACATAAAGAGATCTAAAGACACAAGGTTAATCTTTCTGCATTCTACTCATGAAAAAACCCCAAGTAAATTACCCATACCAACCACCACCATCATCATTCTTCAAAGTCATTCCAACCAATCCATCATCTCAATAGAGAAAACCCCCAAATCACAACCTCACCCAACAACACATCTCATAAAAACCATTATCAGTAGCCCTAATGCATAAAAACACCACACCCATCATAGAACCAATCCCCTAGTGCAAAAACGTGCCCACAACCACAAAAATCCACACACTAAAAACATAACCAGATCTGCAGCCCCGCTACAGAAACATGGCACACCACAACTACCAAACCAACCCCCTATGCACTACCATATCCATAAAAACATTACCTCATAGACTAAGGCAAGACATATTCAGATTTAATAGGGAATTTTCCCTTTAATTCCACTTGTTAATTCAGGGATTATCACAAAAATAGTTTGATCCTAGGGAATCCATTTATAACTAAAATATATGTGGTTAATCAATTCCATATAAATAGTTGTTCAATGGAAAACCAAAAACCATTATCCACAATTCATTATAGGTGCACAAAAAAAGACCCCCAATGGTTATGATTTTTAGTGGGTAGTTAGCCCACACAGATCAATATATCATAAGGAAACAAAAAACATAAAAAACATGCATCACTTTTTCCTAGACTCGAGTTATTGATTTTATAGACAATTCAATTATATTTGTTAATAATAATTCAACTGTCTTCTCAAGAAACACTGATAAAACCACCCCACATTATGCATATATGAAATAGATACAAAGGAAACCTAATTGGAAGAAGAAGCGATCTACCCTTCTTTATTTCACCAAAGCAGGGGGTGCACAGGATGAAAAAAAATCCAAGGAAAACATGAACTATAGGTTACAACATGAATGCATGACTCCTTGAGGAATAAAGGTTCTAGGGATGCCCAGTATCAAGAGAAAATAGAAGTTAAATGGTAATAAAATATCCCAGCTTTAGAAATTCCATATCTTAGACCTATGGGATAAACACATTTTAAAATCCATTAAAGTAGGATAATGAACAAGACCATGCAATTTTGAAGTGAAGGGAAGATTCAGGTTTTTAGAAGATAAATATGATTTGAAACAACTCTAAAAACCATTAAATATGGTATTAAAATCATTTCACATCAAATAAAACATTATAGGGGAGAAACTGAAAAATAGGAAGAATTATAGAAAATTTGATAAACTGTTGGAAATGACTCACTGTTAGGTGAGTCATCGGTGTGAGTCAATGGTGTGAGTCACTATTCAGTGAGCTAATAATATGATTCACTGGTGTGAGCTACCAGTGCGAGTCACCAGTGCGAGTCATTATTCCGACTCACCAGTCTTGACTCACCGTTGTAAGCTATCGGTGGATGACTCACCATTTCGAGCTACCAATGGATGCCTCACCATTCCAACCTACTGGTGGATGAATCACAATCACGAGTCAACATCATGAATAATTGCTGGAAACCAATTGGTACGAGTCACCATTGCGACTCACCATCACGACCTATCATTGGAGGACTAGAAAAACTAGAAATTTGGAAAACTATAAAAATGAGTCACCATGTCCTCCCAAAACACCACAAACAATATATTTTCCCAAAGTAATGGGATAGATAGTTCTAGGCCATTACATCAGATACCTATCAAACTATTCTCACCCTATAGAATTCAAAACCCATCCCAGAATAAAGAGGGCTCCAAACAACCACCTCACAAGATACCTCTCAAGGATCCCACTACACTTGTAACACCACCACCGACATCAAATTTCAATGATAAACCACCCTACATTGTATAAAATCTAGAGTAGAAACCTTATAATCCAAGAACACATCCTTTAACATCCACTAACCCAAAAAACCACAAGGAAAAGGACAAAATCACAAAAACCACACTGTTTGAACATGCAAATCAGGGAATTCCATTTTCCATGTCAAGATACTATCTGATATCAGGTAGCACTGACTCACCCGCAAGAGTATAATCATATTGAAATTAATTCATATCAGTTAGGAATCTAGTCCTCCCCTTTTCACATGTTAGGAATTTATCACACATTATGGAAGAAAGAAACCACTCATCACATAATAAATAAGGTTCCAACATTAAATTACAAAGAAAAGAATAACAAGGAAAAATAGAACAAAGAAAAACTCAAAAACAACTCTGGGTACTAGGCACACATATTCACTTCTTTCTCCAAAGTACTCTCCTCTGGGCCACCATGCCTCCATAACACACGAAGCAAAGGAATGGTCCACCCACACAATACCTTTTTCTAACTATCTTGGATCTCTACTGGACGCTCCACATACATCATATTGTCTTTGATATCCAACTCTCCCCAGTAAATGACGTGGGAGTCATTGTGAAGATACCAAAAAAGTAAAGACATGTGAAAGATATTATGGATCATCTCCAACTATGGTGGTAGCGCCAAATGGTATGCCACCTCTCCAAATCGCCCCAACACCTTGAAGAGTCCGATGAACATGGGAGGAAGCTTACTCTCCCTGCCAAACCTCCACTTCCCACGTTAAGGGGAAACCTTCAAGAACATGTGGTCCCCAGAATCGAACTGCAAGGTCCTCCTCCTATGATTGTAATACAAATTCTTTCAGTTCTGCACCACTTTCATCCTATCACGAACAAGATGAACCTTCTTTGTTGTGCTCTGCACAACCTCAGGACTAAGGAAAACTGTCTCCCCAACCTCTGTCCACAACAAAGGTGAATGAAACAACCTTCTATACAAATACTTGAATGAAGAAATTCTAATGGAAGAGTGATAACTATTATTGTAAGAAAACTATACCAATGGAAAGTTTTGTACCCAATATCCACCAAAGTCCAAGACGCATGCTCGCAACATGTCCTCCAATGTCTGATAGTTCGTTCTATATACGCATTTGTCTAAGGGTGGATGGTAGTTCTAAGGTGTAACTGATTGAAAAAATCATGTTTCAATCCCCTCTACAATTTTGAGGTAAAATGTGTATCCTAATTTGAGACAATGGATCTCGGAACTCCATGAAACTACACCACCTCATCCACATACCTCTTTGCCAAGGAAACCACAACGCCTGACTCCTTGATCGCTAAGAAGTGAGCCTATTACGTCAGCAGATCCACAATCACCCAGATATCCTCATAGCCTCCATGAGATCTTGGTAATCCTATGATGAAATCCATTGATATGTAATCCCACTTCCACTCAAGGACATATAAGGGATGCACCAAACCACTAGTAACATAGTACTCAGCTTTCACCTACTAGCACACTAATAATTTCTCTAAAAACTCTGCCACTATACGTTTCATCCTGGGACACCAAAACTACATACTCAAGCCACAATATATATTGGAAACTCCTAGGTTTACCACTAAGGGTGAGCTATGAAACTCACGGAAGACTCCAAAAACAACCTTCCATAGAAAAACATCTAATTCTGACTATCCTCTGACCATCCCTCTGGTGTATCACCATGGTCAACACAATCACACATAACCTCTAAATTCGAGTCTCCCACTTAGACTCCTCCACCCACTACATCAAAGAAGACTACACCATCATATGAAACAAACACCTGCTACCACTATCTACCCTTGCATCCAAGTGCAAGGTTTCTAACTCCTCCATTACCTTCCAAGCATATGAAGATTCCTGAACAAGATCCTTATGAAACTTCCTTCTTAAATTATTGGCCATGAAATTCCCCTTTCCTAAGTTGTAGGAGATCTAGATATCATAGTTCTAAATAAAATTCATCCACCTCCACTTTTGCAAGTTCAGATGTTTTTGGAAGAAGATATAACTCAATCTCTTTTGATCTGTGAAGACCACAAAGTGCCCCCAAAGAGGTAATTCCACCAAAACTTCAGTACAAACATGATTAATACTATCTTCAGATCATGGGTGGAACAATTAATTTCATGGGGACTTAACTTCCTATAACCATATGATATCGCTTCCCATTTCTACATCAACATGTAACCAAATCCTAGATGAGAAGCATCAAAAAACACCTGAAACATCACCCCTTCCTCTAGCAATCAGATCACTAGAGCACTAAACAACCTCCCCTTCAGATAGATGAACACTACCTGTTAATGATCACTCCATAAAAAATATTGGTATTTTCTGGTAAGAGCTATCAATAAAGATACAACTGTAAAGGTGTGGAAATTCCGTATAATTTTTTAATTATAAGGAATTATTACGAGACTGCGAAAATTGATGGTACATAATTCCGAGGCCTGGAGAGCCTGGAATGGACATTTGATATTTTTTTAGGGTACGTTCTGTAAACCTGTGGGCATGGATTTATATCTTTTGAACCGGTGATCGGATTAAAAATACGAGGGTACCGTTGAATTCATATCATCAGAATTTTCTTTGGAGAATCTTAACTTTGTTTGAAAAAAGACAGATGATTTTTTTGGACTTTTGGAAAATAATAATAAAATAACTACAGAAGTTTTTATTATTATTTCTACAACCGTTGAGCGATGGGGGCGGGACCGCAATGTAACGTTATGATTTGATTGAGAACCATTTATTGACATGATACTTCGGTTGTGTAACCACGATTCTAGTAGGATTAATGGAACATTAATTGCAGTTCATTAATGAACCACATTAATGAACACAATTTAGGTGGTTCCTTTTATTTTATTTAATCAAACCTTTGGCATGGGTTTTGGGAGATCTATGAGAGGAAGCTCTGAAGAAATGCCGACGACATCTTCCTCCAATTAAGAATGGATATTCAATGATGCCATTGAGGATTCAAACCAGACATCGACGGGTGATGACAAACACCGAAAAACTTCTTCAAACAACAGATTCTTATCCTTCGTCATCAGCAGAATCCAATGTGTTCAAAGGAGGGTTTTTTTATTAAAAGAGAATTATTGATTCAACCTACCTCGTTCTTGAATTACATAATTAATGTGGATCAAAAAACTAATGGATTGATCCACAATCCATTTGAATCTGTGGGTGGTTATTGCGGGAAAATAATCAGGGCATTGTTTTGATTACTTTTCCTTGTTAAAACACTAACACGGAGGGTGCGGGTCAATCCGAAAAAGGCCCAGAACCTCCACCACTCTCGTTTTTCATTCATTCTTTGTGGGTGAATGTTCAAATTGATGACAACATGAAACCGAGGGCCACGCAGTAAAGGTGGCATCTTGGGAGCCCCGTAGGTGCATGCGAGAAGAAAATCAGACCACCAGAGCTTCACCGGTGGCCCATGGAAGTGCTGCCGGTGTGGCACCACCGGCGTGACACTATGGGTACGACACCATGGGCGTGGCACCACAGGAAAAGCACCACGGGCATGGCGGCTAGCTCTCATCGGCCACGAGGAGGTGGCTTTTCCTGCAGGCACCACAATGGATAGGGGGAGTTCGGCCAACGCCAGCCATGTTGAGGGCGTACAACACACCGTAGAGGAGAGGCTGTGGCTTCGGCCGCAGCAGTGGCTGACCCGCATTCGCAGGTACCAACCTAGACTGGTCCACTAGACCGATCAACCGAAGGGGCAGTGTGAGCCTGGCCCTGCCGGTTGAAGATCGAAGGGACAGAGTCCGTTCGGTGGGGAGCTGGGACTGCGCCCAGCTGGAGGCCGCAGCCGGCTCTGTAATGATCCAAAGTTTCATTAATGGAAATACCTCTTGATCTAGTTAAATGTATCTTTATATAAAACATTTATATTAAATTTAAACTTCTTTGGTTTTATGTTAAGAATTGTGACCTTTACTTTTATAGCTGCTGAACAGTGATCACATGATTAGTATAAATATAGGGCTTTAACAAATCCAATTTACTCAGAAAAAAGAAGCGATGACCTCATCCAGTAGAATTTCTCCATACGAAGCCCATTTGTCGGAGCTCAGAAAAGAGGTGGCGTCCTTGGGCTTTGCTCTTGACCAATCCCAAGATGAGCTTCATCATGTCAAGCTCGAACGGGACCGTCTACGGGAAAAGTGGAAGTTAATAGAGATTACCACTCGAGCGATGTTATCTGAGCCACCCCAAGAGTCTGTCACCATCGCACACCTTACCCTTAGGTATTATGCAGCTGTTTTAAGGGGTTATGTAACAAATTTCTAGTAATATGTTCATGTATATTTTTTTGTATATAATAATGAATATACCGTCTTGTCATTATTGATACATTGTAAATAGTTTTTAAAGTACAAATAGTGTTTTTAGTTATTATTTAATTAAGAAATCTATTTTATTAAATTAAGGTATTTTTGAATTAAATAACATTTTAATAAAATATTATTATTGTTATTAAATTAATTTTATTATATATAAATTATCATATAATTTTATGAATGCAATTATAATTTTTATTAAGGTTTGAAAGCCATTTCTGTCAAAACCGGTGAATTTTTGATAAATGTTGGTTTTTATTTTAAAAGAGAAAATTAAAATATTTAGAAAATTATTTATATAAAATTAATGATATTTATAGAATCAGAATGTCAAAATTATCCAACGGTGAATTTTTCATAATTTTCTGAGACAGTCAAATTTTTGGGTAAAAATTAAATACCGTTTAAATATATAATGTGTTTTATGACATCATAATGACCCAATAGTGATGTAATAAAATACTATAAGCTTTATGTTCGTCAAATATATGTTTTTACATTAAAATAATGTGATTTTGGGTTTTTTTGAATTATTTTACAAAGCATTAATGGACCCCTCAAGACTTATTAAACATCTTGTCTTTTTAAATTATTTTCCATGAGAGTGTGACTCACCTCCACATAAGAAACCCCATTATTTTAAGAATTTCGGACTTTGGACATATAAAATATTGTTTTCCTCTTCCCTTTTCCAAAAACCATGGGCAAAAACCATGAGCTTATTTGTGGTTTGGATTAGTTTAATGTAAGGGGTCCCAAACCTAAATAATAAAGAATTCACTCACCTTTCCTATATAAACCCACCCAAGATCCCACTTCCTCCTCACTCAAAGCCTTTGGAGTCCATCCAACCTCTATCCTACTCTCTCTACAATCCTCCCAAGGTTCCCCAAGCTCCCAATAAGCCTCTCTCAAGCCTCTCTCAAGCCTTTGGAAGCACACTTTCAAGTAAGGGTTTTTTCTTCCTTTCTCATTTTTGTCCAATTTTCTTTAAGTTGTTTTGCCCATTTAATTTTAATTATGAATGTTGGGGTATGGTTTCTCACCTACCTCATACTTCCATATTTATGTTTTAATGATGGGATACCCCTTTATCTCTCATTAAATGCCTCCCATGTACACCCGTTACTATGCCGAAATTCTGAAAGGAACTTCTCTCTCCTCATTTACATTCAAGCAATACTTTTGTATCATGAATCTAAATTACATTTAAATTGTTGGGACATGTATCTATATGACCTCATTACTGTCCATTAAATTTAAATATTATGAGGAACCCTTTTCTCTCTCATCAACCGTTTTTTATGAATTCTTATGTCACGTTGTTACGCTGCCGAAATCACACCGATTTTCTAAGCCAATGCCACTGTGTAGTGAATACCATGCCCATTTCTTCATCAAGGGTATTAACCTTTATGAACACTTAATTATTGATTATAAAGTTTCATGTATGAATTCCACATTCCTTTATCATGGAATAAATTATTATGTTTTATGAATCCATGTTTTATGATCCATGTTGCACACTTATGCATGAAATGGAATGTTTAAGAAGGGTACGCCCTTATAGCGCTCCAATGCATTGGGTAAAGTATAGTATCATGATACATCATGTGCAATGAGTGTTGACTCATGATAATTCAAGTGAAACTAGGGTTTACTCGTGCTTCATGTGCAATGAGGATTTACTCATGCTCTATGTGAAATGAGCCTTGGCTCATGCTAATTCCATGTTAAGTGTTGTTGCCACATTTCCATGTTATGATTATCATGATTTATCATGACTTTATGTTCATGTTTCTATTATTATCTATTGATATTCCTATTGTCTAACATGTATTTTAATACTCATTTATTCCATGTTTATTCCCTTTCTGGGATTTATAGCTCACCCCTTTTCTTATGCATGTCCTCAGGTTATCCCATGCAATGCTAAGTACGAGGGAATGTAGTGGTCATGTAATGTAAGTTTTCAATAAAGATGTTGTATTTCATGTTTTAAGTTGTTATGTAATGATCCTAAGCCCCAAATACACTAGACCTCTTGATCTTCCATGTTTTATCAAGTGAAAAGTTTATGTAATAAATCATGTTTAAGTTTGTAATAAAAACAGGGTTGTCATAGTTGGTATTAGAGGATAGGTTTAGTTATTTTTGGGATTAGGATTAGAAAACCCTAGTAAAGCCTTAAAGATAAGACTAAGTATAATAAAAACATACCTAAGTTTTGGTAAGTACTGAGTAAGTGGTTTATCAAGCAAATACATCCCTGTCTGGATACAAGCAGGTAGAGGTGGCTCTGGCACAAATGTATCCTAGGGGTAAAATCCGAAAACACCGCTTTGAGCTAAAATCGAAAGGGAACTGGTGCACGACAACGGGCCTTGCTGCACTCTTGGTTACGACACTACCAGGGGATATGTTTTGATTAATTTACAAGCTTAGTATTAACCCTTATTAAGGGAATTAAAAAAAATGCCCCTAAGAATTTATGTTAGAAAGTAGATCATGAAAAGCCTAGGTTAAAGCCTATAGACTCATGAGTTAAGGAAATAAAAGTTTATTTTTAAGTCATAAACTTTTGTATTTGGTTTCCATTTATGTGTTACCCCCTAACTTTCCTTTTATTCCAGCTAATGGTCAGTAATAGGAGGACTCGGGCTAAAAACCAGTGTGAAGATCAGTGTGATGACTGTACTAATGAGATGCCCAATCCAATTGGAGCAGGAATCTTGAACTTTGTCACGTTTCTCTCTCAGCTTACTCAAGATTTGAATAGAAACACGGGTCAAGAGGAACGTCCAAACCCACCTAAAAAGGAAGAAGTCTCTATAGAGAGCTTCATGAGACCAAGACCTCCTACATTTAGTGGATCATCCGATCCCACGATCACTGAACAATGGATCAAATCCATTGAAAAGATCTTCTCCATCCTTTAATGTTCTGAACAAGAGAAGGTTCTCCTGGTGGCTTATCGTATGGAGGGTGAAGCTGATCAATGGTGGACGTTGATAAAAAATATGAAGCCTGAGGAGGAGATCGAGGCATTGGAATGGAAGGATTTCCAGAAGATTTTTTTCGATAAATATTTTCCGCGCACCCTCTGGCTTAATATGGAAAGGGAATTCCTTTCCCTCAAGAAAAAAAACAAACAATCTGTTGGAGCGTACGAGGAAAACTTCACAAGGCTTTCACAATACACTTCTGACTTTGTTGTTACCCCCAAATTCAAGGTTGACCGCTTTTTTGGTGGGCTGAAGCCTAGCCTACGGAAAGCATTAGCGATCCATGACTTCGACAGCTTTGAGGAAATTGTCTGATGTTCCCTCAAGGTCGAAATGGAGATAAGAGAATCACAGGGGTATCATGGGGACAAGAAGCATAAGGTGGACTTCAATGTTGGTGGTCCGATGGATAAATCCAATGGTGCTAAGAAGATCCATCACCCCACTTTCCAAAAGTGAGGAAAGAAGCACCCTGGAAATTGCCTCAAGGGGACGAGTAAATGCTTTAGGTGTGGAAGAGAAGGAAACCTAGCTGTTAACTGTCGGAAAGAAAGACCCGCGACTACGACAGAGGAGAGGAACGCTCTGTTCAAACCTCAAAGCATTGTTCATTGATACAACTGCAAAGAACCGGGGCATTTTTCAAATCAGTGCCCTAATCCAAAGTTTTTCGAAGGCAACCAACAACCTAGAAGGCAGCAAGGAAGAGCTTTTTCCATCTCTTCTGCCAAAGTAAACCTCGAAAAATAATTGGTGATAGGTACGCTAGTTATGCATTCAAGAATAGATAACGTACTTTTTGATTCAGGTTCTACGCATTCTTTTATATCTCGAAAGTTTAGTAGAACAATCCAAGCACCACCACAAACCATGGAAGTGAAGATGTTAGTGAGTATGACAAATGGGGAAATCATTACATCCCATGAATATAAGTCCTCCCCTGTTATAATCTATGGATTGAATTTCTCAGCGAACCTCATCATACCCCCTTTGGTGGAATTTGATGCAATTCTTGGCATGGATTGGATTTCCTTATATAGAGCCAACATAAATTGTCGGGAGAGGGAAATCACACTCCATATGGAGAATCGACCCCAGATTCTTTACAAGTGTAAGGAGGAAGATGAATCTCCTTTAGCTCCAGAATCTCAAGCATGGATATTATTTCCCTATGAGAACGTGTATCCGGATCAGATGATTGAGTCCAAGGAAGAAACCATCCTTGAAGAAATGCCTATTGTGAGGGAATTCGCTGAAGTGTTTCCCGAGGAACTGCCTGGTCTTCCTCCTAGAAGAGATGTTGAATTCTCAATTGAACTTATACCAGGGGCGCTACCAATATACAAGACTCCATATAGAATGTCTGTTGTGGAGCTTGAAGAGCTGGAGAAACAACTATAGGAGAATTTGGATAAAGTGTTTATACGCCCAAGTGCTTGACCATGGGGTGCACCAGTCCTCTTCGTCAAGAAGAAGGATGGGTCAATTCGGCTTTGCATCGATTATCGTGAACTTAAAAAAATCACGATAAAGAACAAGTATCCTCTGCCATGGATCGATGAATTTTTTGATCAGCTGCGTGGAGCACAATACTTCTCCAAGGTAGATTTTCGGTTGGGATATTATCAAGTAAGAGTGAAGAAGGAATATGTCCCCAAGACTGCTTTTCGTACAAGATACGGGCACTATGAATTCATAGTAATGCCTTTCGGACTCACCAATGCTATAGAAATATTCATGGACTTGATGAATAAAGTCTTTAGAGATTACCTAGAGAAATTTGTGGTAGGCTTTATAGATGATATTCCAATATACTCCAAAACCAAGGAGGATCATGAGGAGCATTTAAGAACTATACTAGAGACTTTGTGCAAGGAGAAGCTCTATGAAAAGTATAACAAGTGTGAGTTATGGATTAAGGAGGTCTCATTATTGGGCCATATCATCACAAGCAATGGGATATCTATGGATCCCTCCAAAACATATGCAATCAAGGGATGGCCGATGCCAACATCGGTAACAGATATCCGTAGCTTCTTGGGGTTAGCTGGATATTATCGACGATTTGTGAGAAATTTCTCACAATTGTACAACCCTCTTACCAAGATAACTCTAAGGGGAGTAAAGTTTGATTGGAGTGATGAATGCAAAGAAAGATTCAAGGAGTTAAAAAAGAGGATTATCACTGCGCCCGTGCTCACTTTACCCACAAGTGGGGAAAGTTTTGTGGTATTCAGTGATGCTTTGAAGAAGGGATTAGGCTATGTGATGATGCAGAATGATAAAGTGATATAATATGCCTCAAGGCAGTTGAAAATCCATGAGCGAAACTATCCAACGCATGATCTGGAGTTGGCGACAGTGATCTTTTCCTTGAAAATCTGGCTGAATTATCTCTATGGGGAGAAATGTGAGATATATACTAAACACAAGAGTCTTAAATATATATTCACACAGAAAGAGCTTAATATGCACCAGAGAAGATGGATAGAGCTCATCAAGGATTATGACTGTTTAATACATTACCACCTTGGGAAAGCGAACAAGGTGGCAGATTCCCTAAGTAGAAAGGACCCAACGATTCTATCAATGATGAGAATTGAGAAGGATCCAATTTTCTTAGACTTGATGAAGATGGACATGGGAATCATAAAAAAGGGAACATCATCAATCCTTTCACAAATTATTACTCAACCGTCTCTTTTATAAAGGTTAAAGGATGCTCAAAAGGATGACTTGGGAATTCAGGAAAAAGTAGAAGCTATCAAAAAAGGGAAATCCTCAGAGTTTAATGTTAATGAAGAAGGAATTGTGTGATTTGGGAAAATGATATGTGTTCTATCATGTCCGGAGCTGAAGAAGGAACTTTTGGATGATGCACATAGTTCAAATTTCTTTATTCACCCTGGGAGCACAAAGATGTATCGAGATCTCCGAGAAAACTTTTGGTGGGATAATATGAAGAAGGAGATCACTGAATATACATCAAAGTGCCTGGTGTGCCAGTAAGTGAAGGAAGAGAGGCATAAGTCTAAGGGGATGATGCAACCATTGCCCATACCAGAATGGAAATGGGATAACATCACCATAGACTTTGTCACCGGACTTCTGAGGACATCCAAAGGAAACAATGCAATCTGGGTTGTTGTGGATCATCTTATAAAAACTGCACACTTCATTGCTATTCGGGAGGATTTCTTATTGAATCAAATGGAACGGATATATATCAGGGAAGTGGTAAGGCTGTATGGAGTTCCAATATCTATTGTGTCTGACCAGGATCCAAGATTCACCTCTAAGTTTTGGAAGAGTCTTCAACATACTCTGAATACTGAACTGAACTTCAGTACGACCTATCATCCTCAAAATGATGGCCAATCTAAGCGGACTATCCAAACACTTGAGGAAATGTTAAGAGCGTACTAAATGGACTTTAAAGGAGGATGGTATCAACATCTTCCTCTAGTTGATTTCTCTTATAATAACAGTTTCCACTCGAGCATCCAAATGGAACCATATGAAGCCATTTATAGGAAAAGGTACAGAACACTGGCGTGTTGGGATGAGGTCGGTGAACGTAAGCTGCTTGGACCGGAAATGGTCAAGGAAATGGTGGAGAAGGTGAAATCCATTTAACATCATATCAAGGCAGCCCAGAGTTGACATAAGAGTTATGCAGATAATCGTCTACGAGACCGTGAGTTTAAAGTTGGAGACATGGTTTTTCTACGCATATCTCTATGGAAGAAGGTCATGAGGTTTAGAAAGAAAGGGAAGTTAAGTCCAAGGTACATCGGCCCCTTTGAGATTCTTGATCGTGTCGGGGCTGTGGACTATCGACTAGAACTTCCACCTACCATGGCCAAAGTACATGATGTCTTTCATATATCCCTCTTAAGGAAGTACATACCGGACCCTTCACATGTACTCTCTTCTGAGGTGGTACAGTTGGAGGATGATCTTTCTTATGAGGAGAAACCAGTGAAGATCTTAGATCGTAGAGAAAAAGTTCTATGAAATAAGACAATTCCCCTTGTCAAGGTGTTGTGGAGAAACCACAAGTTTGAAGAAGTGACTTGGGAATCAGAGGAAATGATGAAGCTGAGTTACCCACATCTGTTTTAGTGTGGGAAAAAGGAAATTTCGAGGGCGAAATTTCTTAAGGGGGTAATATTGTAATGACCCAAAGTTTCATTAATAGAAATGCCTCTTAATATAGTTAAATGTATCTATATGTAAAAAATTTATATAAAATGTCAAATTCTTTGTTTTTAGGTTAAGAATTGTGACTATTACTTTTATATCCGTTGAACAATGATCACATGATTAGTATAAATATAGGTCTTTAACAAATCCAATTTACTCAGACAAAAGAAGTGATGACCTCATCCAGTAGAATTTCTCCATACGAAGCCCATTTGTTGGAGCTCAAAAAATAGGTGGCTTCCTTGGGCTTCACTCTTGACCAAGCCCAAGCTGAGCTTCATCATTTCAAGCTCGAACGGGACCGTCTATAGGAAAAGTGGACGTTGATAGAGATTACCACTCGAGCGATGTTATCTGAGCCACCCCAAGAGTCTGTCACCATCGCATACCTTACCCTTAGGTCTTATGCGGCTCTTTTAAGGGGTTATGTAACAAATCTCTAGTAATATGTTCATGTATATTATTTTTTGTATATAATAATGAATATACCTTCTTGTCATTATTGATACATTGTAAATAGTTTTTAAAGTACAAATAGTGTTTTTAGTTATTATTTAATTAAGAAATCTATTTTATTAAATTAAGGGATTTTTGAATTAAATAATATTTTAATAAAATATTATTATTGTTATTAAATTAATGTTATTATATATAAATGATCATATAATTTTATGAATGCAATTATAATTTTTATTAAGGTTTGAAAGCCATTTCTGTCAAAACCCGTGAATTTTCGATAAATGTTGGTTTTTATTTTAAAAGTGAAAATTAACATATTTAGAAAATTATTTAGATAAAATTAATGATATTTATGGAATCAAGATGTAGAAATTATCCAATGGTAAATTTTTCATAATTTTCCGAGATAGTCAAATTTTTGGGTAAAAATTAAATACCGTTTAAATATATAATGTGTTTTATGACATCATAATGACCCAATAGTGATGTAATAGAATAATATAAGCTTTATGTTCGGAAAATATATGTTTTTCCATTAAAATAATGTGATTTTGGGTTTTTTTTGACTTATTTTACAAAGCATTAATGGACCCCTCAAGACTTATTAAACATCTTGTCTTTTTAAATTATTTTCCATGGGAGTGTGACTCACATCCACATAAGCAACCCCATTATTTTAAGAAGTTCGGACTTTGGCCTTATAAAATATTGTTTTCCTCTTTCATTTTCCAAAAAACATGGGCAAAAACCATGAGATGATTTGTGGTTTGGATTAGTTTAATGTAAGGGGTCCCAAACCTAAATAATAAAGAATTCGCTCACCTTTCCTATATAAACCCACCCAAGCTCCCACTTCCTCCTCACTCAAAGCCTTTTGAGTTCGTCCAACCTCTGAACTACTCTCTCTAGAATCCTCCCAAGGTGCCCCAAGCTCCCAAGAAGCCTCTCTCAAGCCTCTCTCAAGCCTTTGGAATCACACTTCCAAGTAAGGGTTTTTTCTTCCTTTCTCATTTTTGTCCAATTTTATTTAAGTTGTTTTTCCCATTTAATTTCAATTATGAATGTTGGGGTATGGTTTCACACCTCCATAATACTTCCCTCTTTATGTTTTAATTATGGTAGACCCCTTTCTCTCTCATTAAATGCCTCCCATGTACACCCGTTACTATGCCAAAATTCTGAAAGGAACTTCTCTCTCCTCATTTACATTGAAGAAATACTTTTGTATCATGAATCTAAATTCCATTTAAATTGTTGGGAAATGTATCTATATGAACTACTTACTATCAATTACATGTAAATATGATGATGAATCCCTTTCTCTCTCATCAACCATTTTTTATGAATTCTTATGTCACACCGTTACGCTGCCGAAATCGCACCGATTTTCTAAGCCAATGCCACTGTGTAGTGAATACCATGCCCATTTCTCCATCAAGGGTATTCACATTTATGTACACTTAATTATTGATTATAAAGTTTTATGTATGAATTCCACATTCCTTTATCATGGAATAAATGATTATGTTTTATGAATCCATGTTTTATGATCTATGTGGCACACTTATGCATCAAATGAAATGTTTAAGAAGGGTGCGCCCTTATAGCGCTCCAATGCATTGGGTAAAGTATAGTATCATGATATATCATGTGAAATGAGTGTTGACTCATGATAATTCAATTGCAATGAGGGTTTACTTGTGCTTCTTGTGCAATTAGGATTTACTCATGCTCTATGTGCAATGAGCCTTGGATCATGCTAATTCCATGTTAAGTGTTGTTGCCACATTTCCATGTTATGATTATCATGCTTTATCATGCATTTATGTTCATGTTTCTCTTGTTATATATTGATATGCCTATTGTCTAAAATGTATTTTAATCCTCATGTATTCCATGTTTATTCCCTTACTGGGCTTTATAGCTCACCCCTTTTCTTATGCATGTCCTCAGGTTATCCCATGCAATGCTAAGTACAAGGGAATGTAGTGGTCATGTAAAGTAAGTTTTCAATAAAGATGTTGTATTTGATGTTTTAAGTTGTTATGTAATGATACTAAGCCCCAAAGACACTAGACCTATCGATCGTCCATATTGTATCAAGTGAAAATTTTATGTAATAAATCATGTTTAAGTTTGTAATAAAAGCAGGGTTGTCATAAGCTGGTACACCAAACCGGGTTAGGTCGGGCTAGTCTGACCGGGTCGGACTGGACCTGGACCCAATTTGACCCAGTTAGGGTTAAAGGGCCATAATTCCTAAACCAGAAGTCTATTTGAAGAAACGTATTTGGTGCTATAACCCTTAGAACGAGGCGACCCTTTTGAGATACTCCACTTGGGGTTTAGAGAAATTTGGAGTATGACCGGGTTGGATTAGACTCAAATCCAACCAGGCCCTCGGTACTAAAATTCCTATAACTTATAGACCGGGTGTCCGATTGAGGTTTCGTCTATTGAGTTGGAACCCTTATGACATGGCGGTCCTTCAGGAGACTTCTTCTTGGGATTTTGTGGATATTTAAATACAACAGATGTCTTGAGGAGAAGAATCTATGGAAATCAAGTGCACCAAGTGCAGGAATGCTGTGGCTGGATGTCAAGTGAAGAGAAAACCTTTGTGGAATGATAATAGAGCGACCCTTTGTGGATTTAAGAATTACGACCCTATGTAGATCGACGACTTAAAAACTTATGTGGATCGATGACTTACGAACTTGTGTGGATCAACAGTAAGGCGACTCGGCGAGGACCAGCCTTAGAGCAGTCCATCATGAATCAGTGACTTACGAACCTATGTGGATTGAAGAATTACGACCCTGTGTGGATCGATGACTTATGAACCTATGTAGATCAGTATTAGTATGACCTGGTGAGGACCAGTCTTAGAGTGGCCCATCGTGGATCATAGAATTATGACTCTGTGTGGATCGAGGAATTACGGCCCTGTGTGGATCGGTGGCTTACGAACCTATGTGGATCAACTATATAATGACTTATTTATGGTTGAGCAGTGGACATTTTCAACAGAATAAGATGATTTAGATTTACGACTAATCATCATTATTCCCATTCTTTAAGTTATATACCTCGTGTGAGCTGTCTTTTACTTATGCTTTATGATTCAGATCATGCTTTGTGGTTTTTATTTTTTGGAATTCTGGGATACCTTCAGGGGTCTCAGGGTACCTACTGGGTATTGTTATACTCACCCTTGCCACTTTTTGTGTCTTGTGAAGATGACAGATAGCTTTGACTAAGATTTGGGAACCAGGACTAGACGGTGCACGGAGGTGACCCGTTGATATAGAGAGCCGTAGTGACGAGCTGTACCTAACCTTCAGGCAGGATCCTTGGAGGATGACCTCATGAGCTCTTTTTCCTTTCTATTATATTTTCTTTTAGTTGGGTTTGTATTCTAGCCCATTCTGCTTTAGTTATCACTTTTACTTTTGGCAGTTATACTAAGTGGTTTGTTCTTGTTGTGTACATGGTCTATGTGTTTATAGGTTTTAAGAAAATTCCTTCCCATTTTTAGGGATATGTATTTCTAGTGCAAGTTTCCAACCCATTGTCTATGGAAGGTGGGCTTGGGGTAGTCACAGCACGGTCCCCGGGGGATGGGTTGTGACAAAGTGGTATCAAAGGGGTCGGTTATACCAAATAACTAAGACTCATATCTTTTCAATGGGGAAATAGTATCAAGTGTCTTAATTTCGGATTTCAGTACAGGGAGTCTAGTTTTGGTGCGGTGGCCGACATATAAAAACACCAGGACCCTGAGTTTTGATTTCCAACTCGATACAAGAAAACACTGTTTACATGTGTTTTTGAATTTTTTTTCTTTTTATCTCTTTTGAGTTAGCTCACCAGGTATAACTTATTGACCATGGAAAAAATATTTATTTACAGGATGTCTCCATGTAGACAACCATCTAGGATTATAGAGAGAGTTCACGATGATGGTCCATCGAGCAATGATGCCTTGATGGAGGGCCCTCTTATGGTGATGGTGCCTTCGGGTGGTGTACCAGCAACACCACTACCCATAGGGAAACAGTTTCCCCCAGCCCAACCAGCGGACTGTGCATGACGAATGAGTGTGTTTCACGAGTTAAAGAGATAGAGATCTCTAAGGTTTCGAGGTGGGACTGATCCACAGGCAGTTGAGGACTGGCTAGAGGCTGTGGAATGAGTTTTCTGCGTGGTTGAGACACCAGCAGTCTAGATGGTGATCCTAGCTACTAGCCTCATTCAAGGCACAACAAGAAGATGGTGGATCTTGATGATCTAGTTACATGATGAGGATACCTTCACCTAGTTAGACTTTGATAGCCTCTTTAGGGTGGAGTTCATACCAGCGACACTATGCTCTATGCGTATTCAAGAGCTACTCCACTTATAGCAGGGTATCCTAACAGTATCCCATTACTCAGTGAGATTCACTGATCTCTCCCACTACTCCATCGACATGGTATGAGACCCTTTCTTTAGGGCATGGACCTTTGAGTAGGGTCTCCTATGGGAGATCATAGCATCGATAATATCTCTCAACATATCGATGTAGTATGGAGTGCTAGAGCGATCACATCTAGTGGATAACTTCCTAGATGAGCAGGCACCGACCACGAGAGTCACCACCGGATGACACATAGCTGATTCATCTACAACAGGTAGTAGGAAGATGATGCAGAGGTACAAGTGGTCCAGACCTTCTGGTGTATGACCCTAGGATGTAGGGTTGAAGGTGTGGAGCTCACATGACAGAGGATGTCAGCAGAGGAGCCGAATGTGCTACTCGTGCAGCGGTCAGGGGCACATGGCTCACGACTTCCTGACTCGCCGCATGGACGATCAGCAGACGGTTGAGGGACCACCGAGGTATAGGTAGAGATTCATGCAAGGATTTCCAAAGTTCAGTGGACACGGTAGAGGAGCGTACCATTCAGTAAGCGGTGGGTGGAAATTTGAGGTTCTACCACCACCACCTCCAGGTGGTCCACCCTGACCTCAGGGAGCAGGTGGACAGGGATGATGTTAGCTCCATGAAGTTGAGGCCTATGACCACGATGCTCTAGAGATGATTCGAGGTACAATCTATGTCTACTCCCACATAGCTGTAGTTCTTATAGACATAGGTTCCAATCACTCTTTTATTTCCACGGCTCTCATTCGGATCTCAGAGATTCTGGTAGAGCCATTGGCTCGATCCTTATGATTAGAGACTCCTACAAGAGAGGATTTTATGATTACGCACTGGTGCCAACAGTGTGAGATTCCTCTTGGAGGTGAGAGATTCAGTTGGGATCTCCTAGTAGTAGCGTCGAGGACTTATAATGTCATCTTGGGTATTGATTGGTTATCCATAGTCGATGCTCAAATTGACTATTTTAGGTACAAAGTGCGGTGTGTCCACGAGGATGGGACTAGGTTTTCCTTCACCAGAGAGAAGGGAACCTTTGCATATGAGGATGAAATTTCTTGGAAGAGGGTGAAACTGATCACTAATTAGCTGTCTATCCTTACACTTGGAGTAGTTGATGAGAGGAGTCTGAGTTATCCTGTAGTGGTGGACCAGTATGCTAATGTATTTACCGATGATGTTCCAAGACTACCTCTTCACAAAGAGGTAGAATTATACATTGACCTGTACCCTGAGATGACACCGATATCTACACCATCATATTCGAATGACTCCCATGGATCTTCATGAGTTGAGGGTACAACTAGAGGACTTACAGGGTAAGGGGTTCATAAGGACCAATGTTTCTCTATGGTTTGCCTTGATTTTGTTTGCCAAGAAGGAATACTGGAGTTTGAGGCTTTTTGTGGACTATTAGTGACTAAACCAGGTGATTGTGAAGAATAAGTATTCACTCCCGAGGATTGATGATCTCTTTGATCAGCTAAAGGGATCTCGGTGGTTTTTGAAGATAGACCTCATATTAGGCTATCATCAGCTTCAGGTACGGGATGAGGACATACCAAAGAAAGCCTTCCGATGCTGGTATGGCCACTATGAGTTCTTGGTAATGCCTTTCAGTGTGACTAATGACCAATAAATATTCATGGGATTCATGAACAGAAAATTCTATCCTTACCTCGATCGCTTCATCATGGTTTTCATTGATGACATCTTGGTGTACTCAGTGCTGGAGGAGGAGAATGACACACATCTACAGATAGTTCTAGATACACTATGTGAGAACCAGCTTTATGGTAAGCTCTCTAAGTGCCGGTTTTGGATACAGGAGGTCCACTTTATGGGGCATTTTATCTCAGAGGATGGAGTTGCGGTGGATCTTGAAAAGATAAAGGCAGTTCTTTCTTGGGATCTACCCAAGAGTGTGACCAAGGTGTAGAGTTTCTTGGGGTTGGATGGGTACTATCAGAGATTCATATCTGACTTTTCCAGAGTGGAAACACTATTTTCAGCTTTGAAAAATAAGGGAAAACCTTTCTTGTGGATATAAAGATGCCAATAGAGTATCCAGGAGCTGATGTGGAGACTGATTAGTGCCCCCCCTCTTGAGGATACTAGAAGTGGGTGTTGGGTTTGTAGTCTAATGAGATGAATTATAGACCAGACTAGGATGTGTCCTAATGAAAAAATGAGCGGTAATCGCCTATAGATCACAACAATTGAGACATCAAGAGAAGAAATATGCTACCCATGACCTGGAGTTAGTAGCAGTTGTCTTTGCCTTGAAGATGTGGCAACACTACTTGATGGGTGAATGATTTACTGTCTATTCTGATCACAAGAGTCTCAGGTATATGTTCTCACAGAAGGACCTGAACCTGAGACAATGAAGATGGATAGAGTTTCTCTAGGACTATGGATTTGAGATAGTATACACTCCTGGGAAGGGGAACATGGTGGAAGACACAATCAACAAGTGGTCTGGTTTACAGTTCTAAGTGAGGCGACAGAGCAGCTAGCTGCATTACAGATATCTTTCAGGGATAGTGATGGAGCAGCTTACCTCTAGTCCATGAAAGTCACTCCCCCACTCCTTCAGTGAGTCAGGGAGGTACAACTTGGGTACATTGACTTCAAGACTCAACGTGCTCAGATATCCTTTGAAAAGGCTCATGAAGAATTTTCTAAAGCTGGGGAGCATTCTATCCTTTTCCGAGGGCTCACCATGGTACTAGAGATGCTATGAGATGAGGTGTTGAGGGAGTTACACACATCCTCTTTGGTGGTACATCATAGTGTGGAGAAGATGTACCAGGACCTACGACATCAGTACTGGTGGCTAGGGATGAAGAAAGAAGTTGCAGAGTTTGTTTCATGATGACTCACTTTTCAGCAAGTAAAGGCTGAGCACCAGGTTCTAGTAGGCTTGACATAGCCACTTGAGGTTCCAGAATAAAAGTGGGATGAAATCTCTAGGGACTTCGTGACAGGGCTACCATGTACGTTTAGGGGCCACAATTTCATCTGGGTGATCATTGACCGACTCAGCAAGTTGGCCCACTTCCTACCCATCTGAGAGTAGGAATCGGTAGAAATTTTGAGATGCCTCTACGTATAGGAGATAATACGGATTCACGGGGTGCCATTTACAATCGTCTTAGATCGTGATTCTCGTTTTAAATCCCGGTTGTAGAAGGGATTATAATAGGTGTTCATAACTCAGCTTTGTTTGAGCACCATCTTTCATCCTTAGACAGATGGTCATACGGAGTGGACCATACAGATGCTTGAGGAAATGCTTCGTTCTTGCGTACTTGATTTTGGACACAATTGAGAGGATCACTTTCCCTTGGTGGAGTTCCTATATAACAACAGCTATCACTACACCATCGACATGACACTTTTTGAGGCCTTGTACGAGCAACCATGCGGATCACCCCTATGCTGGACATACCCATGGAAGTTAGAACTTATGAGTCCAGACTTGGTACGAGCTACCCCTGAGAAGGTGAAGATCATCCAGGATCGGATGAAGAATTCACAAAGCAGACAGAAGTCTTATGCTGATAGGAGATGGAGACCCTTGGAGTTTGAGGAGGGTAGTCATGTTTTCCTTTAGGTTTCACCTCTATGAGGATTGTGGAGATTTTTCTGGGGAAGCAAGCTATCTTCAAGGTTCATCGAACCTTTCTATATTCTTAGTAGAGTTGGAGAGGTGGCATACCGTTTAGCTCTTCCCCCACAAATGCACAAGGTGCATGACATTTTCCATGTGTCGCAGCTAAGGAGATACGTGCATGATCCATCACACATCATCGACTAGGGAGAGATGAACATTTATAATGGGGTGAAATTCATGAAGTTCTTAGTGGAGATAGAGGATTGACATGAGAAAGTCCTATGGGGGAGGTCGATTCCTTTGGTGTGAGTTCGATGGAAGTACAAGAACTTCCAGGAGATCACATGGGAAAGAGATGCTCAGATTCGTGCTCTGTATCCCCATTTGTTTTTTAATATTTATTGTGGTTTTTGGGGATAAAAATATTTAAGGTTGGGTGAATGTAAAGACCCAGAAATTTCATATAGTTTTTTAATTATATGGAATTATTATGAGACTGCGAAAATTGATGGCATGTGATTCTGAGGCCCAGAATGAAAATTTGAACTTTTTTTAAGGTACGTTCAGTAAATGTGTGGGTGAAAATTTCTATCTTTTTAACTAGTGATCGAATTATAAATATGAGGGTACCGTTGAATTCACAGTACTAAGATTCTCTTAGGTGAAGCTTAATTTTGTTCAGAAAAAGTCGGACGAAAAAGTTTTTTTTCCGACAATTGTAAAATAATAATAAAATAACTAAAGAAGTTATTTTATTATTTTTGAAACCATTGAGTGATGGTGGTGGGACCACAACATGATATCAGGATTTGATTAAGATCCATTTATTGATAGGATCCTTTGGTTTCATAACCACAACACTCGTAGGATCAATGGAACATTAATTGCGGTTCAATAATGAACCAAATTAATGAACACAACGTAGGTAGTTCTTTTTATTTTATTTAGTCAAACCTTTGGCATGAGTTTTAGTAGATCTATGAGAGGAAGATCTGATGAAATGACGGTGATGTATTCCTCCAACTAGGAACAAATATTTGACGACACCATTGAAGATTTGAACCGGACATCGATGGGAGACGACGAATGCTGATGAACGTCTTCGAACAACAGATTCTCCTCCTTCGTCATCAGTGGAATCCAACATATTCAAGGTAGGGGTTTTGTTCCTTCAAAGAGAATTATTGATTCAAACTACCTCATTCTTGAATTACATGACGAATGTGGATCAACCAACTAACGGTTTGATCTGCGATCTGTTTGAATCTATAGGTGGTTATTGCAGGAAAATAATTTTTGCATTATTTTGATTACTTTTCCATGTTAAAACACTAATTTGGAGGGCACGAGCCAATCTAAACATGGCCTGAATCCTCTAACACTCTCGGTTTTGATGTGTTCTTTATGGGAAAATGTTCAACTTGATGACAACTCAAAACTGAGGGCCATGCAGTAAAGGTGGAATCCCGAGAGTCCCTTAGGCACAGGTGGGAAGAAAATCGGACAAATGGAGCTTAACCGGTGGCCCGCAGAAGTGCCTCCGGCACGACACCATCGACAACCGGTGACGACGAGGAGGTGGCGACACCCGTAGGTGCCATGGTGGATAGAGGCAGCCGGCCGACGCCGACCGCATCGAGGGCGGATGGCGTTCCACAGCCATGCACCACGGAGGAGATTCCGCGGCTCCAGACACAGTGGTGTCAAACCCACATCCACGGGTCCCGCCCTAGATTGGTCAATTGAAGGGGCAGCACTAGCCTGGCATGGCTGGTTAAAGACCGAACAGACAAAGTCTGCTTGGTAGGGAGTTGGGACCGCGCCCAGCTGATGGATACACCAAGACGACGGACCTGACTGGGCTAGGTTAGATCCAAGTAAAACCTAAGGTGGGTCAGGTTAGCCTAGGATGGGTCGGGTCATCCTAGACCTGGTGGGGTCGGCCCAGACTGGGTTGGGTCTTGTCAGTTCGACCGGGTCAGACCGGACTTGGACTTTGTTTGACCTAGTTATGCTTAAATGGCCATAACTCATAAACTAGGCATCTATTTGACTAAAAGTCTATGGTGCTGGAACCCTTAGGATGAGGCAGTCCTTTTGAGATACTCGACTTAGGTTTTGGAGAAAGTTGGAGTATGGTCAGGTTGGATCAGACTTGAATCCAATGAGGCCCTCAGTACTAAAATTCCTATAACTTACAGACCGAGCATCTGATTGACTCATCGTTTATTGTGTTGGAACCCTTATGATATGGTAGTACTTTGAGTTACTTATTCATGGGACTTCGTGGTAGTTGAAAAACAACTGATGGCTTGGGGAGTAGAATCTATGGAACTAAAGCGTACCAAGTGCGGGAATCCTATGGCTGGCTGTCAAGTGAAGAGCGCCCCTTTGTGGAATGGCAACAGAGTGACCCTATGTAGATTGGAAACTTATGAAACTGTGTGGATAAAAGACTTAAAAACCTGTGTGTATCGATGACTTACGAACCTGTGTGGATCAGCAGTAGTGCGACCCGGCGAGGACCGGCCTTAGAGCGGCCCGTCGCGGATCAGCGACTTATGAACCTGTGTGGATTGACGACTTACGACCCTGTGTGGATCAACAGTAGCATTAACTAGTGAGGAACAGCCTTAGAATGACCAATTGTGGATCAGCAACTTACGACCCTGTGTGGATTGACGACTTATGACCCTGTGTGGATCGGTGACTTAATACCCTATGTAAATCAGCTATAGAACTACTTTTTCATGGTTTAGTAGTGGAACTTCTCAATGGAATAAGATGATTTAGATTTACGACTGATCCTCATTATTCATGTTCTTTAAGTGATATACTTGGTGTGAGTTATCTTTTAATTATGCTTTTTGATTGAGATCATGCTTTGTGGTTTTTTCTTTGTGGAATTTTGGGTAACCTTCGGGGGTCTCAGGGTCCCTACTGGGTATTTTTATACTCACCCCTACATGGGATTTTCCTAAACCTTATTTTGTCTTGTGCAGATGATAGAAAACTTTGATTGAGATTTGGGAGTCAGGACTAGATGGTGCACAGAGGTGACCAGTTGATGTAGAGAGCCGCAATGATGAGCTGTACCTACCCTTCAGGTAGGATCCTTGGTGGAAGACCTCAGGAGATTTTTTTTCCTTTCTTCTATATTTTCTTTTAGTTGGGTTTGTATTATAGCCCATTCTTCTTTAGTTCACACTTTTACTTTCAACAGTTATACTACGTGGTTTGTTCTTATTGTGTACCTAGTGTGTGTGTTTGTAGGTTTAAAGGCAATGACTTCCCATTTTTAGGGATATGCCTTTCCGATGCTACTCTCCAACCCCTGACCTATGGAAGGTGGGCTTGGGGTAGTCACGACACGGGCCCCAGGGGACGGTTCGTGACAAAGTGGTATCAAAGGGTTCGGTTCTACCAAAGAAATAAGACTATAATCTTTTCAATGGGGGAAATGGTGTTAAGTGTCACGAGTTCAGATTTCAGTCCAGGGAGTACAATGTTAATGTAGCGACCAACATATTCATACACGAGGACATTGAGTTCTAATTTCTGACTCGATACATGAAAACACTATTTGCGTGTGTTTTTGAAATGTTTTTCTTTGGATCTCTTTTGATTTATCTCACCAGGTATAACTTATTGACCGTGGAACACATTTTTCTTTATAGGATGCCACCGCATAGATAACCATCCAAGATTATAGAGAGAGTTCACGATGATGGCCCATCGAGCAATGAGGCTTCATGCAGGGCCCACTTACGGCGATGGTACCTTCGGGTGGTGTACCAAAAGCACCTCTACCCGTAGGGTAGTAGTTACCACCATCCCCACCAGCAAACTGTGCACGCCAACTGAGAAAATTTCATGAGTTCCAGAGACATAGGTCTCCAATTTTTCAAGGTGATAATGATCTACAGGCAGCTATGGACTAGATGGAGGTTGTGGCATGAGTTTTCTGCTTGGTTGAGACACTAACAGACCAGTTGGTGATCCTAGCTACTAGCACATTTTAGGGAACAATAGGGAGATGGTGGATCCTGATGCTCCAGTTACATGATGAGGAGACCCTCAACTAGTTGGAATTAGAGAGCCTCTTTAGGGTTGAGTTTATACCAGCGAAACTACGCTCCGTGCGTATTCAGGAGCTACTACACTTACAATAGGGAAACCTGATAGTTTCCCAGTACTCGGTGAGATTCACTAATCTCTCCCGCTAATCCACCGACATGGTACATGAACCTTTATTCAGGGCATGGACCTTTGAGTAGGGTCTATGACAGAATATCATAGTGTCATTTATATTTCTCGACATACTGATAGAGGTTGGAGTGCTATAGAGAGCACTTCAGGTAGAGAGCTTCCTAGCTGAGCAGGCACTGACAACAAGAGCTACCACTAGACGAAACGTATTCAAGTCATCTATAGTAGGCAGTAGGCAGATGACGTAGAGGTCTAAGTGGGTGAGACATTCTGGTGGACGACCTTATGATGTAGGGTCGGAGGTGAAGAGCTCACGGGATAGAGGAGGTTAGCAGAGGAGCAGACTGTGCTACTCGTGCGGCGGGCAGGGTCACATGGCTCGCAACTGCCTGAACTTCCACACTAATGATCAGCATATGGTTGAGGGACCGCCGAGGTAGAGGTAGATATTTGAGAAAGGAGGTCCGTAGGGTGGTGCACGTGGTAGAGGAGCTGGTCGTGAAGCAAGTGGTGGGAGACGATTTGAGGTTCTACCACCACCACCTCCATGTGGTCCACCCCGACCTCAGGAAGCAGGTGGACAGGGAAGAGATCAACTCTAAGTAGATGAGGTCTATGACCACAGAAATACAGGGAAGATTCAAGGTACGATTTATGTCTACTACACCCTAGATACAATTCTTATAGACATAGGTGCCAGTCACTCTTTTATTTCCACGACCCTCGTTCGGAGTTTGGAGATTTTGGTAGAGCCATTAGCTCGATCCATACGATTAGAGACTCCTAAAGGATAGGATTCGATGATTACACACTGGTTCCGGTAGTGTGATATTACTTTAGGAGGCGAGATATTTGATTGTGATCTCCTAGTAGTAATGTCGAGGCCTTACGATGTCATCTTGGGTATAGACTGGTTATCCACGGTCCATGCTCAGATTGACTATTTTAGGTGAAAAGTGCGGTGTGTCTATGGGGATGGGACTAGGTTTTCCTTCACTAGCGATATGGGAACCTTTGCAGCTCAGGATGGACTTTCTTGGAGAAGGGTGCATCCGATCACTTATTAATTGACTAGCCTTACCCTTGGAGCAGTTGACAAGAGGAGTCTGAGTTATCCTATAGTGGTGGATCAGTATGCTGATGTATTTCCAGATGATGTTTTAGGACTACCTCCTTCTAGAGAGTTAGACTTCTACATTGACCTATATCCCAGGACAACACCAATATCTACACCAGTATATCGGATGGCTCCCGCAGAGCTTTGTGAGTTGAGAGTACAATTGGAGGACTTGCAGGGTAAGGTGTTCATAAGGCCCAATGTTTCTCCATGGACAACCCTGATTTTGTTCGCCAAGAAGGCAGAAGGGAGTTTGAGATTTTTCTTGAACTATCGGCACCTGAACCAAGTGACCGTGAAGAACAAGTATCCACTCCCAATGATTGATGATCTCTTTGATCTGCTAAAGGGAGCTCGGTGGTTTTTGAAGATAGACCTCAGATCAAGCTATCATCAGCTTCGGGTACGGGATGAGGACATACCAAAGATATACTTTCGATGTTGGTATGTCCACTATGAGTTCTTGGTTATGCCTTTCTACATGACCAATGACCTAGAAGTATTCATGGGACTCATGAACATGATCTTCGAGCCTTACCTTGATCGCTTCATGGCGGTATTCATTGATGAAATCTTGGTTTACTTAGCATCGAAGGAGGAGCACACCACTCATCTGTATATATTTCTGGATACACTCTGAGAGAACCAAATTTATGTTATTCTTTCAAAGTGCTAGTTTTGGATATGGTAGGTCCACTTTCTGGGGAACATTATCTCAGAGGCTGGAGTTTCAGTGGATCCGGCGAAGATAGAGGCAATGCTTTCTTAGGAGCCACCCAAGAGTGTGACTGAGGTGCATAGTTTCCTGGGGTTGTATGGGTACTACCAGAGATTCGTACCTGAATTTTCTAGAGTGGAAACACCCTTGTCAGCTTTGAAAAATAAAAGACAATCTTTATTGTGGACAAAGAGATGCCAGTATAGTTTTCAGGATCTAAGGCAGAGACTGACGAGTGCCCCCATATTGAGGCTACTAGAAGAGGGTGTTGGGTATGTAGTCTACTACGATGCATCAGGGACCAAACTAGAATGTTTCTTGAGGTAGGAGAAAGCAGTGATCGCCTATAGCTCATGAAAGTTAAGACAACACGAGGATAACTACGCTACCCATGACTTGGATTTTGCACCAGTGGCCTCTTAGTTGAAGATGTGGCAGAAATACTTTATGGGTGAATAGTTTACTATATATTCTAATTAGAAGAGTCTCAGGTATATCTTCTCATAGAAGGAATTGAACCTGATATAATTAAAATGGACAGAGTTCCTCTAGGATTATGAATTTGATATAGTCTACACTCTTGATAAGGGGAACGTGGTGGAAAACACACTCAATAGGAGGTCTGATTTATAGTTGATAAGTGAAGAAACATACCATCTAGCCTCATTGTAGATATAATTCGTGGATAGTGATGAAGTAGCTTAAGTCTAGTCTATGACAGTCACTCCCCCACTCCTTCAGTGAGTTTTGAAGGCACAGGTTGGGGACATTGACTACGATACCCGATGTGGTTAGATATCCTCAGGATAGGCTCTTAAAGGATTTTATGAAGGTGGGGATAACGTTATCCTTTTCAGAGGACACACTATAGTATTAGATATACTACTATAGGAGGTTTTGAGGGAGTTCCAGACATCCCCTTGGCGGTACATCTTGGTGTGGCGAAGATATACCAGGACCTCCGACATCAGTACTAGTGTCCGAGGATGAAGAAAGTAGTGGTGGAGTTTGTTTCATGATGCCTCACTTTCCAGAAAGTGAAATCCAAGCATTAGGTTCTAGCAATCTTGACTCAGCCACTTGAGGTGTCATAATGGAAGTGGGATGGCATCTCCATGGACTTCATGATCAGGCTACCACATATGTACAGAGGCCATGATTCCATCTGGGTGATCATTGAATGACTCACCAAGTCGGCCCACTTCCTACCCATCTGAGAGTAGGGATCAGTAGAGGGATTGGGACACCTATATGTATTGGAGATTGTACGACCTCACGGGGTTCCATCGACAATAATCTCAGACCGTGACTCTCATTTTATATCCTGGTTGTGGAAGGGATTGAAAGAGGCATTTGGGACTCAACTATGTTTGAGCACCACCTTTCATCCTCAGATAGATGTTTAGGAGTGGACCATACAAATGCTTGAGGAAATTATTCATGCTTTCATCCTTGATTTTGGTCATAGTTGGGAGGATCATTTTCCCTAGGTGGAGTTTTCATACAACAAAAAATATCACTCCACCATCGACAAGGCACCATTTGAGGCCTTGTACGGGTGACCATGCAGATCACCTCTATGCTGGACAGACCCATGGGAGTTAGTAATTATGGGTCCAGAGTTGGTATGAGCTACAACTAAGAAGGTGAAGATCATCCAGGAGCATATGAAGACTACACAAAGTAGAAAGAAGTCTTATGTTGATAGGAGATGAAGACCCTTGTAGTTTGAGGAGGGAGGTCATGTTTTCCTTCGGGTTTCACCTCGATGAGGATTTCATAGATTTGGCCAGAGAGACAAGCTATATCTCAGGTTCATCAGAACTTTCAAAATTCTCAATAGAGTTGGTGGGGTGGCATACTGTTTAGCTCTTCCCCCCATAGATGCACAGGGTGCACGACATTTTCCACGTGTCGTAGCTAAGAAGATAAATGCATGATCCATCGCATGTCATTGACTGAGGAGAGATGGAAATTGACAATGGGGTGACATTAACAGAGTTCTTGGTGGTGATAGAGGATTGCCAGAAGTGGGTCCTATAGGGGTGGTCGATTCCTCTAGTGTAAGTTCTGTGGAATCACATGAAACTCCAATAGATCACATGGGAGCGGGAGGCTCAGATTCATGGTTAGTATCCCCATTTGTTTTCATATCCTTTATTGTGGTTTTTGGGGATGAAAATTCCTAAGTTGGGGTGAATTTAAAGACCTGGAAATTCCATATCATTTTTTAAATTATATGAAATTATTACAAGATTGCAAAAATTGACGGCACATGACTCTGAGTCCTGGAGAGCCCAGAACAGAAATTTGAACTTTTTTTAAGGTACGTTTAGTAAATGTGCAGGTGCAAATTTCTATCTTTTGAAGCAGTGCTACAATTAAAAATCCAGGGGCACCATAGAATACACAACGTCAAAATTCTCTTCGCAAACCTTAACTTTGTTCGGAAAAGGTGAGATGAAATTTTTTTGGACTTTCAGAAAAAAATAATAAATAACTAAAGAAGTTATTTTATTACTTTTTCAACCATTGAGTGATAGTGATGGGACCACAGCATAACTTCAAGATTTTATTGAGATCCATTTATTGACATGATCCTCTAGTTACGTAACCACGACGCTCATAGAATTAATGGAACATTAATTATGGTTCATTAATGAACCACATCAATGAACGCAACATAGGTAGTTATTTTTATTTTATTTAATCAAAACTTTGGCATGGGTTTTGGGAGAGCTATGGGAAGAAGATATGAAGAAGCACCGATGTTTTATTCCTCTGAAAAAGAATGGAGATTCGATGACGCCACTGAGGATTCAAACTGGACATCGACAGGCGGCGATGCATGCTGAAAAATGTCTTCGAACAATGGATTCTACTCCTTCGTCATCAGCGGAATCCAATGTGTTCAGGGTAGGTGCTTTGTTTATTCAAATAGAAATATTGATTCAACCTACCTCATTCTTGAATTACATGACGAAAGTGGATCAACCAATTAACGGATTGATCTGAGATCCATTTGAATCAATGGGTGGTTATTGTGAGAAAATAATCTGGGCGTTGTTTTGATTACTTTTCCATGTTAAAACACCAATATGTTTGGAGAGGGCCAATCCGAACAAGGCCCAGACCCTCCTTTGCTCTCGGTTTTGATGAGTTCTTCATGGGACAATTTTCAACTTGATTAAAACTCAAAACCGAGGGCCACGTAGTAAAGGTGGCATCCCGGGTGGCCTGTAGGGGTAGACGAGAAGAAAATTGGGCCATAGAAGCTTCATTAGTGGCCCGCAGAAGTGCTGCCTATGCGGCACCAGTAGCGTGGTGGCGGCCGAATCTCACAATCTGTGAGGAGGTGGCAGTGCCCGTAGATTCCACGATGGATAGGGGGCAACTGGCCGACACCGGCTGCGTCGAGGGTGGACGACCTGCCATGGTAGCGCGCTACGGAGGAGAGGCCGCGACTCTAGCCACGACGGTGGTGGAACCACGTCTACGGGTCCTACCATAGTTCGGTCTACGAGACCATTCAACCTGAGGGGTGGCACCAGCCTGGTGCTACTGGTTGAAGATCGAACAGATAGATTCTGTTCAGTGGGGAGCTGGGACCGCACCCAGTTGGCGGCCATGCCCAATCGTTAGACTGGACCAGGTCGGCCTGGGTTGGGTCAGACCTGGGTTGAACCCGGGGTAGGTTGGGTTGGCCTAGACCAGGTCGGGTAGGGTCATTTTGACTGGGTCTAACTGGACCTAGACCCAGTTTGACCCAGTTACACTTAAAGGGCCATAACTCCTAAACCATATGTCCGTTTGAAGAAACGTCTACAGAGATGGAACCCTTAGGACTAGGTGGTTATTTGGAGACACTATACTTGGGTTTTGGAGAAATTTAGAGTACGACTGGGTTGGACTAGACTCAAATCCAACCAAACCCTCGGTACTAAAATTCCTATAACTTATAGATCGGGTGTCTGATTGACGCTCCATCTATTGAGTTGGAACCATTATGACATGGAGGGTCTTCGGGTTACTTATTTGTGAGACTTCGTGGTGGTTGAAATATGACCGATTTATTGAGGAGAAAAATATACAAAACTCAAGCACAAAATGTGAGAGAATATTGTGGATGATTGTCAAGTGAAGAGAAACCCTTTGTAGAATGGTAACAGAGTGACCCTTTGTGGATCAATGAATTATGAACCTGTGTGGATCAACAACTTATGACCTTGTGTGGATCGACAACTTACGACCATGTGTGGATCAAAAGTAGCACGAACCGACAAGGACCATCCTTAGAGGGGTCTATCATGGATCAACGACTTACAAACCTATGTAGATCAAAGACTTAAGACCCTATGTGGATCAAAGTCTTATGACCCTATGTGGATCAGTAGTAGCGTGATCCAGCGAGGACCAGCCTTAGAGCAGCCTGTCGTGGATCAGTGACTGTTTGGATCAATGACTTATGACCCTGCGTGGATCATTGACTTACGAAACTATGTGGATCATCTATATAATGGCTTCTTTGTGGTTCAATAGTGGAACTTCTCAATGGAATAAAATGATTTAGATTTATGACTAATAATCATTATTAATGTTCTTTAAGTTATGTACCTGGTGTGACCTGTATTTTAATTATGATTTTTGATTGAGATCATGGTTTTTGGTTTTTGTTTTGCAGAATTCTGGGAGACCTTCAGGGGTCTCAGGGTCCCTACGGGGTATTGTTATACTCACCCCTGCATGGGCTTCACCCGCACCTTGTTGTGTCTTGTGCAGACGACAGACATATTTGACCGAGATTTGGGAGTCGGGACTAGATGATGCACGAATGTGACTGGTTGATGTAGAGAGCTGTAGTGAGGAGATGTACCTACCCTTCAGGTAGGATCCTAGGAGGATGACCTCAGGAGCTGTTTTTACTTTATGATATATTTTCTTTTAGTTGGGTTTGTATTATAGACCATTCTTCTTTAGTTCAAATTTTTACTTTCAGCAGTTATACTATGTGGTTTGTTCTTGTTGTGCACCTGGTCTGTGTGTTTGTAGGTTTAAAGGAAATGGATTCCCATTTTTAGGGATATGAATTTCCGGTGCTAGTCACCAACCTCTGGCCTATGGAAGAAAGACTTGGGGAGTCACGGCACGGGCCCCGGGGGACGGGCTGTGACAACAACTCGAGAGAAATCAGATATAAACCTCTATTAATAGCCTTCAAGACTGAGAAAACTATGAACCATTTCCATATTCTTGGGTGATTCCCAAGAAAAAACTGCCTCAACCTTCGACGAGTCTATTTCTAAACCCTGATAAGACACCACATACCCAAGGAAATGCACCTCTCCTATCTAGAACATACACTTGGACAAATTTTCGTATAGATGGTGGCGTTGAATAATTTGCAATACTTTTCAGAGATGATCAACATGATGCTCCTCTGATTTCGAGTAGATCAAGATATCATTAATGAATACCATGATAAACCAATCCATGAAATCATGAAAGATGGAGTTCATAAGCCCTATGAACATGGATGGTACATTCATAAAATCAAACAAGATGACCACAAACTTGAAGTTCACATTACCTGCATCTGAAAGTAGACTTTGGGATATCACCCTCATTCACCCTAAATTGGCGATATCCAGACCATAGATCAATATTAGAGAACTAACTCGCTACTCTTAGCTAGTCAAAAATATTATCTATCTTTAGAAGGGGGTAATGGTTCTTGACTATCACATGATTTAACATCCGGTAGTCTATGCACAACCTCATACTAACATCCACCTTCTTTGCGAACAACACTAAAACACCCAAATGTGACACACTAGGCTAGATAAAAACCTTCTTCATCAGATCATCAATCTGAATCCTTAACTCATAAAACTCAAAAGGTACCATCCAATAAGGTTCTATAAAAATAGAAGAAGCACTGAGCTTTAAGTCTATCCCGAGATCAACATCAAGTCAATGGGGTAGAGTCATAACCTCCTCAGGAAAAACATACAGGAACTCCCCTACAACTATGGGAACCTCCACCATCCCAAAATCTACTGATTCCACTAACATCTCATCCAACAAGGAAATAAGAGGTTCTATACACTAACTTCCCACCTGACAGCTTTGTTCACCAATGAAAACCACACAACATCCATCCATGTCTGAAAACACAACACTTCTTTGGAATCTGTCAATAACAACATGAACATAATACAACTAGTCGATGCCGATAGTGACATTGTACGACTACATCTCTAGTAAGAAAAGATCCCCATGGGACTGATATGGTCCCATCATCATTGTACATCCCTAGAACACATAAAAAATGTTGGTCTGACCTCTGACTAGAATACTCAACACCAGGGGAACAAGAATCCTTTCTACGTCTATTCCCAAAGTATGGGCTAGACTAGGTGAAATAAAAGAGTGTGAAGCTCCTAAATCAAACAAATCACAAGAAAGGGTATTAAAAAAGATGATCATACCTCTGGTGATATCTGGCCCTGCTAGAACTGCTACCTCTATAATTTTCATTTGACCACGCCCAACTCCTTTGACCCTCTACTGATGAATGTCTCCACGAACAAGCCTAGGTCAAGGTACCTAAGGAACACCCTTAGGCCGGACTCTACTTGATCTATCTCCCCTTGATGGAGCATGATCCTGCTGTCCCTACTATTGAAATGGCCTAGCTGGAAACTGCTGCTGAGGCTAGTGTGGAACCTGTCCACCTCCACCATACTGAGGTCAAATGGATACTAGACACTGGTTATGAATATTCCCATGGACTCTACAGAAGAAACAAATTAGCCTCAATGCCATAAGAGGGGCACAAAAACCACTGACACCAGAATTCTAGACGGAAAATTGCTAAGGTCTCTTCCTTACTAGTCAAAACATCAAAGGTCCCAACACTTGAGATCTTCCACTAATGGACCTAGCTCTCAAAGAACCCTACTAGATCCCCTCTCATGTTAGAACTCCTCATGAGTGAATCCGATCAATCACTTACACCTTCTTCAAAACCTCCAAGTATGTCGACAATGTAAAGGGAGTAACCACATACTGGATAGAAGAAAGAAGTGCCTCATCTAGGCATCTCACATGAGACACTTCATCAGAAAAATGATTGAGGTTAAAGAGAAGAAGATCCTTGAAATTTATCCCAAGTTCCTGCCTTAACAAAATCAACTATTTAAGGGAGAGTATCTCTTGACTCTTCTTAGCATTCATGGTATATGAAAGTAATTATTCTCAGAACTCTTTCCCGAAATCAACCCATATAACATTAGCCTCCTTCATCTCCCCTAGGTACAATTTACACCATTGATGCACAAATCCCCACATCTGAATTACCACCAAAGGAACCTAGTAGTATTTTAGAGATCATATCAAACTCAAGGTGATATCAAGCTCCTTGAGCCAACTCTTTGTCTCCATGTACAAAACACTACTCTCGTACTTTCCCAGGGTATGCTGTTGGAAGGCACGTAACTTCCTCTACCACTGGTCATCCTACTCCACTAGATCAATCCTCTACCAATCAACTAGATCAACCTAATGAGACTCAACTACCCTATCCACATGTAGATGATTATTAGGTTCCATAAAATAAAAGTTAAACAATGAATTCCTAAGCCTGAGTAGTATGTAATTTTATTTAAGATTCATTTTAACCCATTTAACTCATTTTTTATCCATTTAAAATTCATCAAAATAATCCAATTCATATAATAAAACAATTAATTATGATTCATGTACCTTTCCTAGGGTTTATTACCTACAAACGGTGTAGCCTCACTTGGTTAATTGGTAGGCTTAGATTCCTTGCATCAGATCATGGGGCCCCTAAAATCTCGTTCCCTAGCTGGTCTTCCCTGGCCTATGTCATGCACCAAGATTACCTGACACTATTTCCCTACCGAACCATGAAATCCTCACTATGCCTAACTCCAAACTCCATCCTATCTCTCAACCATCACCTCTAATACCATTCTATTATAACCCTCCCTCCAGAGATTCCCCTCCTGGCCTAAAAATAAAGAAATAGAGATAATGACCCATGAGTCCTGCCTCTAGTAGGCCCTAGGGTGGCGATCAACACCAAGGGTATACAATCTCACAAAAATGAGAGGAATTTACCTTTTTAACAAAACAATATTAGGAGATAAGATGGAATATACTAAAACAACTCTAAGCACTATATATATAAAAGAAATAAAAAATCCATCCCACATGAATGTTTAAAATAAAACTATTACAAATACAATAAAAATTCCAAAGTAAATACCAAAAACAAGGCTAAGAAGTAACATGACAGCTGTCCAAACTTTTGAGCTAGTAAGGTCCAGCATGGTCCAAATAATCCTCCTAGAAACCTAAAAACAATTTTATATATGTAGGGTGAGCATAAAAGTATACCAAGTAGGGAAAAGAAAATTCACTCATGCAAAATTGAGAGAAGCATACTAATGCTCCTGTGAGAAAACAAAAAAACCAAACAACACCTAACATGTATACTAACCACCCCAACCTCACTAAAGAACACTCCCCAAGTAACAAAAGTAAAGTAAAGTAATATAATAAGCACATTGATGATAGGGTACCCCGCACTACTTTCCCACTAATTAGCCACTCTCACACCCTAACGGAAAATGTCTTGGAGATTCCACATCTTTCGAAATAACCATGTCACAACCCGAACACACACACATGGGCCTCACAAATAGTCCCATCATCTAGAAAAATGAAGCTCATCACAACCCGACCGAACATACCTGATCCACATACCACATCACATCCTACCCAAAGACACCTGGGCCACATATCACATCACATACTGCCCATAGACACCTGGGATGCATACCACATCACATCCTGAAAACACCTAGGAAATCCAAAAAAATCTCATCCTAAAGACACCTGGGAAAACACAACTTGACTCATCCTAAAGACACTTGGTAAAATACAACTCTCCTCATCCCAATGACACATAAGAAAACACAACTATCCCACACACACCTAGGCCCCATAAACCACATCCTACCCAAAGAATCTTGGGATATCACCACCTGGAATAGGGATCATAGAATAGCGGGTGGCCATCCACCCTTCCTCCCATCAGGATTTTTGGGAAAGACACCCTCCCCTGTAATGAAAGGGCTGTTCTCCGTATAGTTCTCTACTAGGGTGGGGTGCGTATAGAAATCAAAAAGTAAAAAAATAAGTATATACATATATAATTCCAAACACTCAAGCCCAACCTATGGGTTTCCAACCAACAACCAACTCACAATACCACCTTTACTACTACCTCTAAATGCACAAACACACAACCATACACAAACATAATTCATACACCCAACCCATTTATTTAACCAATTATCAATCTTTATTGAACAATTAATTTATTCATTCCATCTCTACCTGGGAAACTACTAATTATAAGGCACAATAGCCACACAAAAAAAGTCACACAGAGGAAGAAGAACTATGGTAAGTTAACCCAATTCACATTAATCTCCATTTAACACCTATTCATAATAAAAAATAAAGCGATCCCGAGACATGAGGTAAATATTTTTGATACTACTCATGGAGAAAACCTGGGCGAATTACCCATACCAACCACTGCCATCATCATTCTTTGAAGTCATTCCGCCCAATCCATCCTCTTAATAGAGAAAACCCGCAACTCAAAGATGTACCCAACAACACATATCATGAAAAAAATTCTTGGTAGTCCACACCGCAACCATCATAGAACTAATCCCCCAGTGCACAAATGTTCCCACAACCACAAAAATCCACACACTAAAAACATATCCATATCTACAACCTCGCTGCACAAACTTGCCATACCACAACTACCAAACCAGCCCCCTATGCACTACCCTATCCCTAACCAAATTACCCCATGGACCAAGGAAATACATATTTAGATTTAATAGGGCATCCGTTCTTTAATTCCACTTATTAATTCAGGGATTATCACAAAAATAGTTTGATCCCAGGGCATCCATTTATAAGATAAATATACATGGTTAATTAATTATATATAAATAGTCATTCAATGAAAAACCAACAATAGGAATCCACAATCCATTACATGTGCACAAACATAGACCCCACAATGATCATGATTTTTAGTGGGTAGTTATCCCTACAGATCAATATATCAGAAGGGACAACGAATAGAAAAAACATACATCACTTTTTCTCAGCCTCTGTTTATTGATTTTAAATCCAATTAAATTATATTCGTTAATTAGAATTTAACCATATTATCAAGAAAAACTGATACAACCACCCCAAATGATGCAAAAATAAAAGATAAATGAAGTAAACCTACTTGGAAGAATAATCAATCAACCCTTCCTTATTTCTCAAAAGTAGGGGGTGTGCACGTAGCAGAAAACTCAAAGGAAAACATGAACTAGAGGTTACAACACAAAAACATGAATCCCAAGGGAATAAAGGTTCTAGAGAAGTTTGTTATCCAGATAAAAGGGAAGAAAAAAGGGAAGAAAAGATCTCTGCTTTAGAAATTCCAGATCCTAAACTTACAGGAGAAATAGTTTTTAAAATCCATTAACGGTGAATCTTGAAAAAGTCCACACTGTTTGGAAGTCAAGGTAATATTTAGGTTTTTAGAAGATATATATGATTTGAAACGGCTCAAAAAACCATTAAATATGGTATTAAACTCATTTCATATAAAAGAAAGCATTAAAGGGGTAAAACTGGAAAAATTGAAAGAATTATGGAAAATTTGACAAACTGTTGGAAATGACTCACCATTAGGTGATTCACCGATGAGAGTCACTATTTGGTGAGCTACTGGTATGATTAAATAGTGCAAGATACTAGCGCAAGTCACCATTCTGACTCACCGGTCCTGACTCACCATTGTGAGCTACCAGTGGATGACTCACCATTCCGAACTATTGGTGGATGACTCACTGTTTCAAGCTACCGGTGGATGAATCACTGTTGAGAGTCACCATCACAACTAACCAATGGAGACCTAATAGTGAGAGTCACCATTGCGAATCACTTTTGAGACCTAAAGTTAGAAGACCTAAAAAATTGAAAATTTTGAAAACTCTCAAAACGAGTCACCATGCCCTCCAAGAACACCTCAACCCCTAGATTTTCATAAATTAATGGTCTAGAGAGATCCAATACATTAAATTATCTACCTATAAAACTATTACCTCCCTCAATAATTCAAATCCAGGCCCAGAAGAAAGTGGGTTTTGGACAACAACCTCACAAGATACCTCTCAAGGATCCTGCTACACTTAAAACACCGCTACCAACATCAAAGTTCAATGATAAACCACCCTGCATTGTTTGAAAGCTGGAGTGGAAACCTCCTTATCCATGAAAACCTCCAATAACACCCTCCAACCCAAAAAAACATAAGGAAAACCACACGATAAGAAAACCACACTATTCAAACACATGGATTAAGGAATTCCATTTTCCATGTCAAGATACTATCTGCTCTGGGTGGCACTGACTCACCCGCATGGGTTTAATCACATCACAATTAATGCATCTCGATTAGAAATATAGTCCTCACCTTTTCACATGTTAGGACTTTATCACACATTACAGAACAATGAAACCACTCATATCATAATAAACAAGTTTCAAAAATTTTAATACAAAGAAAATCATAACAAGGAAAAATAGAGCAGTGAAAAACTCAAAACAACTCTGGGTACTTGGCACAAATATGCACTTCTCACTCCCAAGTACTCTCTTCTAGGCTACCATTCCTCCACAACACATGAACTAAAATAATTTTTATCCCACAAAAAACCTTTTCCCGATGATCCTAGATCTCTATAGGATGCTCCACGTACATAAAATAGTCTTCGATATCCAAATATCCCTAGTCAATGACATGAGAGTCATCATGAAGATACTAAAAAATTTAATAGATGTGAAGATTTCATGGATCTTCTCTAACTACAGTGGTAGTGCCAACTATTATGCCACCTCGCTAACTCACCCCAACACCTCAAAGGGTCTGATGAACCTGGGAGAATGCTTACTCCCTCTACTAAATCTCTACTACCCAAATTGAGGGGAAACCTTCAAGAACACATGGTACCTAGACTCAAACTCGAAGGGCCTCCACTTGCAATCGATGTATGAATTCTTCCGGTTCTGCACCACTTTCATCCTCTCACAAACAAGCTAAAACTTCTTTGTTGTGCTCTACACAACATCATGACTAAGGAAAGATATCTCCCCAAACCCTATCTATCTCAAAGGTGAACGACACAACCTTCCGTATAAACATCCAAATGGATCCATTATAATGGAAGAGTGATAAATATTATTGTGAGAAAACTCTACTAAGGTAAAGTGCCCAAGATCTAAAAAAAGTATAATATATATGCTCACAAAATGTCCTCCAACATCTGGATACTCCGTTCTATCTACCCATATATCTAAGGGTGGAAGGAAGTGATAAGGCATAAATGAGTACCAAAATAATGTTTTAATACCTTTTAGACTCGTGAGGTAAAATGTGTATCTCAATATGAGAAAATGGATCTCAGAACTTCATGAAGATGAGCCACCTCATCCACATACCTATTTTCCAAGGCATCTACTATGCCTGACTCCTTGATCACTAAGAAGTGAGTCTATTTTGTCAGCCGATACACTATCACCTAGATAGCATCATAGCCTCCCTGATCTCTCGTTAACCCTATGAATAAATCTATTGAGATGTTATCCCACTTCCACTTGGTGATATCTAAGGGCTGCAACAAACCACTAAAAACACGATGCTCAGCCTTCACCTACTGGCACACTAAGCATTTTCCCACAAACTTCACCACTTCCCAATTCATCACAGGCCACCAAAATTGCATCCTCAAGAAATGGTAAATCTTGGAAAATCTTGGTTGTACCACTAAGTGTGAGCTATGAAACTCATGAAGGACTCCCTCACGCATCAATACTAAAAAAAAACCTTCCATGAAACAAAATCTGATTATGAGAATCCTCTGACCATCCCTCCAGAGCATCACCATGGTTAACACGATCGCGCATCACCTCTGGCTCTGAGTCTTCGCACTGAGACTCCTCCATCCACTACATCAGAGAAGACTGTACCATCATCTAAAATAAATGAACTCTACTACTATCCACCCTTGAATCCAAGTACAAGGTAACAAAATCCTCCATTAACTTCCAAGAATATGAATATTCATGAACAAAATCCTTCTATGACTTCTTGATCAAAGTATCAACCATGATGTTCCCCTTTCTAGAGGTGTAGGAGATCTTGAAATCATAGGCCTAAATAAACTCTATACACCTCTGCTATAACAAGTTTAGATCTCACTGGGAAAAGATATACCTAAATATCTTGTGATCCATTCAACTTCAATGAAAATATGACTGCTGCTAGATCCAGATCATGGGTGGCATAGTTACATTCATGGCGATGTAACTTCCTAGACCCATAAGAGATCGCTACCTTTTGCTGCATCAATTCACATCCCTAGCCCAGAAAGGAAGAATAAAAAAAACCATGAACATCACCACTTACTCTAGAAACTAGATCATTGAAGAACTAACCAAACTCCCATTCATATAGATAATAACTTATTTTCACTTCTCACTCCACAAACAAAATTTATCTTTTCTGGTCAAATATGTCAATGAAGTTATAACTCTAGACAAATTGGGTAAAAACCTCCAGTTATAGCTTGAAATACTGAGAAAACTACAAACCTCTACCACATTCTTGGGTGATTCTCAAGAAACAACTACATCAACCTTCTAAGGGTCCAATTCTACACCCTACTGAGACACCACATGCCCAAGGAAATGCAGCCCTCATGTCTAGAACTTACACTTGGACAAATTTACATAGATCTGGTGGTATTAAAGAAACTATAAGACTATTTTAAGATTCTCAACTTGATCCTCCTCTAATTTATAGTATATATCAAGATATCATCAATGAATACCATGAAAAACCAATCCATTAACTCATGAAAGATGGAGTTCATAATCCCCATGAACACAGCTAGTGCATTATTAACACCGAATGACATGGCCATGAACTCGAAGTGCCCATACCTTCATCTAAAAGAAGTATTCAAGATATCACCCTCCTTCACCCTCAAATGGAGATATCCTGACATTAGATCAATCTTAGAGAACCAACTCACTCCTCTTAGTTGGTCAAAAATATAATCTATCCATAGAAGCGGTAATAGTTCTTCACCATCACACGATTCAACCTCCAGTAGTCTATGCATAACCTCAGACTACTATCCACCTTCTTTGAGAACAACACTGGATCACCCCATAAAAACAGACTAGGCTAGATAAAACCCTTCTTCATTAGATCATCTATTTGAATCCTCAACTCCCATAACTCAGAATGTCCCATCTAATAAGGTTCCATTGAAATCATAAAAGAAACGAGCTACACGTCTATCCCAAACTCAACATCACGTCGAGGGGGTAGAGTCACAAAATCCTTGGAAAAAACATATATAAACTCCCATATAACTCTAGGAACCTCCACCATCCAAACATCTATTGATTACACTAACATATCATCCAACACGTAAAGAAGAGGCTCTATACGCCGACTGCCCACCCGATATCTCTTCTCACTAAATAAAACACCACATCGACCATCCATGTATAAAAACACAACTATTATCCAAAACTATTTGATAAAAACATGAATAGAATACAACCATTCTATGATGATAATGACATCATATGGATATATTTATAGTAAAAAATATCTCTATAGTACTGATGCGGTCCCATCATCAATCTACATCCCCGGCAAACGAAAAAAAACTTGGTCTGACCTCTGACTAGAGTACTCAACACAAGGGGAATGAGAAGCCTCTCTAAGTCTAGTCCTAGAGAATGGGCTAGACTAGGTTCAAAAAATGAGTGTTAATCTCCTGAATAAATAAAATTACAAGAAAGGGTACTAAACAAGATGATCATACCACTAAAGATCTTCAGACCTGCTGGAACTGATACCTCTACGGTGTGTAACTGACCACACCCATATCCTATTCCCATCTGCTGACGACCACATCCACAACCATGCCTGGGTTGAAGTCCTTGAGTAACACCATTAGATCAGACTCTACCTACTCTATCTCCCCTCAATAGAGCATAAGCCTGCTGTCCCTCCTACTGAAATGGCCTTGCTAGAAACTATTACTGAGGTTTGTGAGGAACCTACAAACCTCCACCATACTGATCTCTAATACCCACTGGACATTGGTTCTAAATATTTCCATGGACTACACATAATAAACACATTTTCCCCAATCCCATAGGAGGGCCATGGAAACCACTACACTAGAAGGTTAGAAGTGAAACTTCTATGGTTTCTTCCCTGCCATTTAAAACCTCGAATTTCCTAGAGCCTGTGATCTACCACTAATAGCCCTACCTCTTGAAGTAACATTCTGGATCCCCTCTCATGATGGAAATCCTCATGAGTGCATCCACTTAATAATTTTTGTCTTATTCTGAGACTCTAAGTATGTTGGAAATGTAAATTAAGTATCTACACACTAGATAGAAGGAAAAAATTCATCCTCTATACATCTTGTATGAGACTACTCATCTAGAAAAAGATATAAGGAAAAGTGAATAAGATCCTTTAACTTGATCCCAAGTTACTACATTGAAATACTCCCCTGATGAAGGGAGAGTATCTCTTACCTATTCTCAACCTTCATGGTCAATGAAAGGAATTATGATCGGAACTCCTTCCTGAAATCAACCCACAAAACATCACCCTCCTTCATCTCCCCTTGGTATAATGTCCACCTCTGATGCATATCTCCCCACATTTGACTCACCACCAAAGAAAACCAGTACTCCATTAGAGCCTGGGTCAAATTGAAGGTGATCTCAAGTTCCTCAATACAACTCACTATCTCCATTTCTGAAACACTACCCTCTCACTTTCCCAAGGTCTACCACTAGAAATAACATAACATCCTTTGCCACCGATCATCCTACTCCACTGGATCAATCCTCCACCGATCAACTGGATTAGCCTGCTGATCCTCAACTGCTTGAGCCACTTGAGGATGAAGACCAGCTTCTATAACTGAAAAGTAAAACAAAGAATTCCTATGACCAAGTAGTGTGAAATTTTATTTAAGATTAATTTTAACTCATTAAACTCATTTTTTATCCATTTTAAATTCCCAAAAACAACCCATTTCAGATAACAACACAAGTCATCATGATGTGTGTACCTTTCCTAGGGTCTCTACCCTAAAAACGGTGTATCCTTACTTGGTTGTTCAGTAGGCTCAGAGTCCTTGAATTGGATCTTGAGGCCCCTTAAAGTTCTATTTCCTAGAAAGTATTCCCTAGCCCATGACACACACCAAGATCACCTGACACTGTTTCCCAACCAAACCATGCAATCATAACTGTGCCTAACTCCAAACTCCATAATATCTCTCAGCCATCACCTTTGATACCATTTTTTCATGAACCCATCCCTCCAAAGATTCCCCTACTATAATGGAAATGAATAAAGGGAGATAATGAACCCTCAAGTCTTGCCTCTAATAGTCCTCGGGGTGGCGACCATCACCAAGGGTATACAATCTCAAAAAAATGGGAGGCATTTCCCTTTTTAAGAAAACAAGACCGGGAGATAAGATGGTCCATCCCAAAACAACTTAAAGTAATATATATATAAAAGAAATCCAAAATACACCCCACAAGAATGTTTAAAATTGGACTACTATAAATAAAATAAAACCTCCAATGTAAATAACAAAAACAAGGATAAGCAGAAACACAACAAATGTCCCAACGTCTGAGCTAGTAAGGTCCAACACGGTCCATGTAATCCTCCTGGAAACCTGAAAATAGTTTTATATAAGTAGGGTGAGCATACAAGTATACTCAGTAGGTAAAACCAAAGTCTCTCATGAATAATTGAGAGAAGCATACTAATGCTCCAGTGAGAAAATAGTAGAACCAAACAGCACCTAACAAGTATATTAACCACCCCAACCTCACCAAGTCACACCCACCAAGTAATAAAAGTAAAGTAAAGTAATATAATAAGAACATCGATGATAGGGTACCCGCACCACTTTCCCACTAATTAGCTGCTCTCACCCCCTAAAGGAAAACATCTTGGAGCTCCCACCTCTTCTGAAAGAACCACGTCACAACCCGCCTACACACACCTAGGCCTCACAGCTAGTCCCACCACCTTGGAAAACGAATCTCATCATAACCCCCGTGTACACACCTAGGACACATAACACATCACATACCACCCACAAACACCTGGGCCAAATATCACATCACATCCAACCTGAAGACACCTGGGCCACATACCACATCACATCCTGAAAACACCTGAGAAAGCACATCACATATCTTCTTAAAGACACCTGAAAAAAACTCGCCTCATACCAATGACACCTATGAAAACACAACATGCCCACGCACACCTAGGCCCCATAAACCAAAACTTACCTAAATAATCTTTGGCTATCACCACCTAGAAGAGGGAGTAGGGAGGAGCGAGTGGCTAGCCATCCATCCTCCCACCAAGATGTTTGGGAAAGAAACCCCCATGATGATGATGGTGTTTGAGTGCACAAATAGGGTGGGGGTTCATATAGACATCACAAGGAAAAAATAATAATTATATACATATATAATACCAAACACTCAAGATCAACCTATGGTTTCCAACCGACAACCAATTAACAATACCACCTTTTCTTATACCTCTAAATGCACAACCACACAACCAGACACAAACATAATTAATACCCAAACCCAAGTCATTTAACCAATTATAATTCTTTATTGAACAATTCATTTATTCATTCCATCTCTACCTGAGAAACTACTAATCACAAGGAACAATATCCACATATAAAAATTCACATAGAGGAAGGAGAACCATGGTAAGTTAACCCACTTTACATTATTCTCCATTTAATACCCATTCATGATAAAACATAAAGAAATCCAAAGAACGGGGTGAATATTTATACATGATACTCCAGGAGAAACCCTAGGTGAATTACCCATACCAACCAATTCCATAATTATTCTTCAAAGTCATTCCACCCAATCCATCCTATCAATAGAGAAAAGCCCCAAATCACAGCCACAACCAACAACACATCTCATCACAACCATTATTGGTAGCCCTGATTCATAACCACACCACACCCATCACATAACCAATCCTCCAATGCACAAATGTTCCCACAACCACAACAATCCACACACTAAAAACATATTCAGATCTTCCACCCCACTTCGCAAACATGCCACACTAGAACCACTGAACCAAAACCCCATACACTACCCTATCTATAACCAAATTACCCTGTGGACCAAGGCAAGACATATTTAGATTTAATAGGGAATCCATTCTTTAATTCCACTTGTTAATTCTTGTATTATAAAAAAACAGTTTCATCTTGTGTCATCCATTTATAATAAAAATATACATGGTTAATCAATTCCATATAAATATACATTAAATGAAAACCAACAACTAGCTTCCAAAAACCATTATATAAGAACAAACAAAAACCCCCAACGGTAATGATTTTGAGTGGGTAGTTATACCATACAGATCAATATACTAGAATGGAACAACGAATAGAAAAAACATGCATCACTTTTTCCCAGCCCCTGTTTATTGATTTTAAAGAAGATTTAATTATCTTGGTTAATTAGAATTAAATTGTCTTCTTAATAAACACTGATACAACCACCCCACATAATGAAAAAATAAAATATAGATGAAGGAAAACTACTTATAAGAAGAAGCGATCAACCCTTTCTTATTGCGCCAAAGAAGGGGGTGTACATGAAGTAAAAAAACTCCAAGGAAAACATGAAATAGAGGTCACAACATGAATTCATGAATCCTTATGGAAGAAAGGTTTTGGGGATGTTTGGTATCAAGAGAAAAAAGAAGTGTAAAGGGGAGAAAAGATCTCAGATTTAGAAAGGCTAGATCCTAAAGCTATATGAGAAACAATTTTTAAAAGTCGTTAAGGAAGATCTTGACCAAGACCATGCAGTTTGGAATTCAAGGGAAGCTTAAGATTTTTAGAAGATAGATATTATTTGAAATAGATAAAAAAATCATTAAATATGGTATTAAACTCATTTCATGTCAAAGAAAACATTAAAGGGGTGGAACTGGAAGAATTATGGAAAATTTGACAAACTGTTGGAAATGAATCACTATTAAGTTAGTCACTAGTGTGAGTCACCATTCATTGAGCTACCATTACAAGTCACCAATGTGAGATACTAGTACAAGTCACCCGTGTGAGTCACCATTCTAACTCACTAGTCCTAACTCATTATTGCGAGCTACCGATGGATGATTCACTATTCCGCACTACCAGTGGATGACTCACCATTTCGAGCTACCAGTGGATGACTCACCATTCTGAGATACTGTTGGACAACTCACCATCACGAGTCACCATCATGACTCACCACTAGAGACATACCAGTGCGATTCATTGCTGGAACTCACTATCGCGAACTACCATTGGATGATCTAAAAAAACTGTAAATTTGACAAACTCTCGAAATGAGTCACTGTGTTCTCCCAGAACACCTCAAAAACTAGATTTTAACAAAGTAATAGTCCAGAGAGGTCCAGACCATTATATGTAATCTATTAATATCAGTAAATAACCCAAAACTAGTTCATTACCATTTAAGTTTTCATTAAACATGGATAAAACTCCCATGTAATGGTATTATAAAATTGTAAGAATTTATAAAACATCAATTATAGTACCATAAATGGGTTTTTAAATAATGTTATTTTGTATAAAATGAAAGATCTACACTAATTTTATAAACCTAGTTCAAAAAAGGTTAAGATTATTAACACCTGATGTTAAAAAGAGATTATGACAATATAATACATGAAGATAATTTTTATTAATGAAGGGTATGGATGGAAATGTATATGAATAAGGCTATGAAATGGGTAATTAATATTTTTATCTTTAAGATACATTAGGTTAAAACCCTTCCATGGAAATCAAGGGTAAAGGTAAGAGACTTGATAACTTAAATTCCTTTCGTTGAGTTATATAATTTCTTATTTGAAATTAATTTTTCTAAGTTTTTACCTTTTAAATGATGTTATCTTTTTTATATTTAAGAAAAATAGTTTTTGAACCAATTCCATTTCCATGAATGGTTTTCTTTTCATTTAAAAAAAATAAAGTAGACTTTTTGAAAAGAGACTCATAACTATGAATTTTACAACGATTAATAAGAAATTTTTACAAAAATACATTTTTAGGATTTGGTTTTCATTATATTCAAAAGAAATCTATCTATAATGAAGTTAGGTTTCCCGTTTCACCTAATATTATTCTTTTATTATGTTATTATTTTGGATGATCATGTTTTAAGTATCAAGAGATTTAATTTATGAATTTATTTAGATATTTTATGAAATTCATATTTTTTGGGTTCCTTATGAAAATTGAATGATTAGCTTTTAGATATTCTATGAAACCCATTTTATTTCCATGGGTTCATTATATGATGATATGGAAATTTAATGAAACCCAATTTTCTTTCTATGGGTTATTTTATTATGTGATGATTTTTTTCTCAAGTGGCACACGAATGTATGGATTATGAGATAGGAGAAACCTATATATCCATACACTGCATTGGGTAAAGGCTTATATCTAATGGTATAGAAATGTTATGTGAATGGGTCAGAAATTATCTAGGTTCAAAAAGGGTGAGTGTGATGGATTTTATCTATACTCACAATTTTTTGAGTGAACGGGTTGGTGTGTAGTCAGGTTCACAAAGATAATAAATCCTATGTTTATAATTGTGTCACTTTATTTCTTATGTTCCATGGCCCATGTTATATGCTTCATGTTTTATTTTTCTCATTAAATAGTAAAATTGTTATCATTTGAGATGTTATGTATTTATTTCCTGCTTAAGGTTAACTATTATTGTTTTTTATTCATTAAAATTAGATATTTTTCCATATGTTTAAGATCTTAACATTATGATATTTGATATGTTATCCCTTACTTATCATTTGAGACCACACCTTTTTATGTTTTCCATTCCAAAATATTTGAAGAGGATTATATCTCATGGAATGTCAAATAATTGATTTAGTTTATGGAGAGATGTTCCCAACATGTGAAATAAGCATTTTTAGATTTTTAGTCCCCAAGAAACTAAACCATTAAATCCTTAGATTGTGATAATATTTGTGGATGTAATAATTAAACCATGTATTCAATATATTATTTATGTATGTTTAGTTTGGGTCTCTTTAGTTGGTATCAGGAGAAGGTTTAGTTATTTTGGAGAATAAGATGAGAATAATTTAGTGAGAATCCTTAGGATAAGACTGTGTATATTAGAACATCCTAAGTTATGGTAAATTAAGGAGTGTGGTTTTGGGCCACCTTCCCAAGTCCCTCCACCGGAGTCGATAGACCGCCCCCCCTCTGTGGCCCTAGTGAATGTCGAACAAAAGCCCTCGCTAAAGGAGATCCTGCTCCGTTCTCCTCCCCTACAACCCCCTTTCTAATTTATGGCGGTCCATATGAAGTCCACCAGTGTGGATTTTTAGAACAATATTACTTTCCTGTCCTGGTACATTTATCTTTCGAGGAGGCTTCCTCGCTACTCCCTTGGTCACTCGTCACCCACTTTGGGGTTGAAAAACCTCTGATAGGTCTATTCCAGGATTTTGTTCGTAGTTGGGGACTAGATCTACCTACAAGGATTTCAGATCTTAGCAAGAAGACTTTCTTAATTATCCTAGAATCCCACAAAGATTTTGTGAAATCCTGGAAGAGATGCCCCAGATCTATCAACCAATGGAATTTTCATCTCTCTAGGTGGTCTTTGGACGTCCACTGAGGCTAGGAATATCCGATTAATGTGGTTTGGGTCACCCTCTTGGGTCTCCCCCTACCTTTTCAGAACCTGGATTTTCTAGAGTATATCAGAAGCTCCATTGGAGAGTTTCTGTGTGTGGATGACCAGAACCTACACTTGATAGACACTGCTTCCGCCCACATTTGTGTGGCTTTAGACCTTTCGTCGCAGCCCCCGCCCTAGCTTCTTTTCTGCGTTGAGGACTCGCTAGATTGGTCCCAATATCTCTTCTACCCCTCGATATCCCACTTCTGAGGATTATGTGACATCCATTTCCACGCATATTATGATTTTAGGAGGCACATTTCCAATTGTGTCCCCTCAAAGAGACCACATCTATATGAGAGAGGTGAATATTCCTCTGCAGTGGCCTCTTGTTAGGTATGTGCGGTGGCCCCGGATCCCTACTGCCCCCACCCCTAGCCCCAACCCTGACCTTGCTTCCCCCTGCCCCATCCACTCCCTCCTCTCCTACCTCCCTCCCTCTTTCATCCCTAAATCCCCTTCTTGATGCGTCTACGTACCCTCCATGCATGAACCTTATCCCCGCCCCGCCCTCCACAACCTCAATCATGCTTCCCCCCATGGATCCCATGTTTGAGCACGACCCCTACCTTCCCCCTCTCCTCCCCCTCCTCCCCCCCTGTTTTGCTCTGGTTCCTTTTTTGTGGGCCTTTTCTCCTATGGATATTCTCCCCCTAGCCCTGGCTAGGCTGTGTGCTCCTACCCAGCTGCGGTCACTGGTCCCAGTTTGTTCACCTATTCCCACAAACAACTCTTTTGAGGTTTTATCACTTGTGGAGAATCTTTCTCCTCCGAGCCAATCATCCATGAGAAGAGAATACCCTTGCCTTGTCCCTGTCAATCCTACCAGCTCGCCCCTTTCCCAAAAACCCTCACTTAAGATAATTCTCACCGGATCTGAAACCAGAGCTACTCGTGCTCACCCATCGAAGCCATGCCAAATGCCCTCACCGCCCAGGGCCAGTACCAGGCACACACTATTCCAATGATCTTGCTCATCATCTAGAATGTTCTTCGCCTCTATTCTAGAGTGAAGATGGTCTTTCTCTCATCTGATAGGTCTAGATTCAATGCTTCGACTGTTGTGGTCCTGGAACCCAAATAATGCCCTTCCAAGATTGGTGAGTTTTCTAAAAGGATTGGTTTGCACTATTTTTTTCATGGAAACCCGCTTAACCAACACATATGAATTTTATGGCATTCTAGCTTGAGGGTCGATCTGTTGGTGTCATCTAATAAACATCTCTCAGTCAAAGTGATGGACGGAAGCCTCACCTTATTTTTCTCTTTTGTTTATGCCAAGTGTGACACCAATAAGTGGGAGAAACTCTGGTCAGATCTCAGCCTCTTCAACTTGGGGGAGGTACCATGGATAGTGGGTGGTAATTTCAACACAATCATGCATGCATCAGAAAAGAAAGGTGGTTTATCCTTCCCCCGAAATAACAGGGTGGCCTTATCCTCCTTCACTGCATGCGAGGGGATCCTTGACCTCATCTTCATAGGTGATAAATTCACATAGTGCAACAACCAGCAAGGGAATAGGAGGACATGGTTCAGACTCGACCTCTGCCTGTGTAACCTTCAGGCTATCTCAGCCTTTTAGAACACCGAGGTATCTCACTTGGTCTAGGTGCTATCAGACCACTCCCCACTCCTTCTCATAAGATAGGGCCCCCCGAGATCGAGGCAGTTCTTTTTATCCAAATAATGGACTCATAAACCGATCTTTCTGGAGACAATGGATCTTTCCTAGAACTCTCCTTGCCAAAAAAGTAGTTGGGTGAGGCTTCACATAAAACTTTGACATTTGAAACAGGATCTTCTGATTTGGTCCCCATCCCTTAAACCTAACCATTCAAACAAATATGACATTTCCAAATACATGGAGAGTATTGAAGTTTCCTTGAAAGATCAATGGGATGAAACTGCCTTTTCCACCCTTTGCCTCAAGAAACAACAACTCAATGAGATCATTATAGAATAGAAGCAGTGTCTCCATGAAAGTTCCTATGTCTCCTGGCTGAGAGAGGGGGATCAAAACACTGCCTACTTCCACGCCTGCCTAAAGGAGAAGCACCGGGCTCACATGCCCATCATCAGGCTCGAGGAAAGATCTTTTACTAGCGAACCGGTGTTACTTGGAGGTATGGTTTGTTCCCACTTCAAAAACCTCTTATGTGATACTTTCCCCTAATTCTAGGATGGATACCCATCCGGGAAGGCAGAGATCTTTGACTCAATCCCCCCACAACATTACCAATCAAGATAATGATACTCTTAGTGGTATCCCGAATGAGAAGGAAATATGGGGCATAATGAATCTTCTCAACCCCAATAGCGCTCTTGGCCCAGATGGATTTTCGGGGTCCTTTTTCATTTCCTCCTGGAACATCATAACGAAAGACCTCTCTGAGGCCATCCAAGACTTTTTCAGAGGCGAATCTCTCCCACGGGTATCCAGTACAACCACCATGCTTTTGATCCCCAAGGTCAGATCTCCTTCCTCTATCTCACAATACTGGCGCATCAGCTTGTGAAACTTTTCATACAAGGTTCTGGATACCATCATTAACAAAAGGCTTGGAAACTTCACTAATCAATAGATCTCTGAGGAACAACATAATTTTTTCAAAGGGAGATCAATCCAAGGGGATGTTGTGGTTTCCCAGGAGATTGTTCAATACATCAAAAGAAAAGTCATAGGTTAAAATTTCATCATTAATCTTGACATGGACAAAGCGTATGACCATCTAGAGTGGAATTTTATCATCCGTACCATGAGGTGCATGGGGTTATCTGAGGCTGGTATTTATATCTTCTTCTGCTGCTACAGCTTGGCCTGGTTTAACATTATTTTTTCTGGGAAATAGTGTGGCTTCATCAAGTCGGTCAGGGGTTTACATCAGGGGTACCCTCTCTCCCCGACCCTTTTTATTCTGGCCCAAGACGCCCTTAGAAGACACTTCTCCCTAGCCATGCAACAAGGTTCTATTCAGCCCTTTAACTACGGTTCGCACGTCCCCAGTGTCTCCCATATTTTTTTCGTGGATGACCTAATGTTCTTCATAAATGGGCAGATCCCCTCCATCAAAGGTTTCGTGAAGATCATGGAAACTTATTCCAAGTGGAGCAGACAATTAATCAACCTAGAAAAACGTTTCATATTCCTCCCATCAAGCTTCCCAAGAAGACGCATGATATCTATTGAAAAAATTATTATAATTCATGAGAAATAGTTTCCCTTACCTACCTGGGGTCTCCCCTTGCCCCGGGGAGTATTCAACTCCATTTCTTTGAGGATATCTCTAAGAGGATCATAAACCACATCAATAATTGGAAGAAACAGTTCCTCTCCTTTGGGTGTAGTATCACTCTGATAAATTGCGTGTTGTTCTCTATTCCTATGAAAATCTCATATGTGGTTAAGGTTACAAGGTCTATCCTCAAATGTCTAGAGTCCTCTTTCAACTCGTTTCTCTGGGATGATCATGGTGATGCAAAATGAAAATGGGCCTCTTGGAATAAGTTGTCCAAAGACCTAGATCATTGTGGAATTAATTTGAGAAGCTTGGATGAGTCTATGTTTCTTCTTCAAGGTAAACTGGCTTGGGAGGTCATTCAGGGTCAGTCTTTATGGGAACGCTTCATCAGAGGGAAGTATGGCTTCATCTTAAGGGAAAAAGGTAGGATTCCCTCTCCTATATGGAGTTCTATTCATGATTAGGTTCCCTTGATCCATCACCACTCTCTTTGGATTCTTGGGTAGGGATAGGTCAATTTCTGGGAATACAACTGGGGTGGTGGTATCTTTGCTTTCCCAGGCTGCCCAGATCCTGATATATCAGTCAGGGAGGCTTCCCTCCATCTCTCATTCCTTAGGGCTGTGATGAGCCCAGCCCATAAAGACCATTTCCTCAAAATCTGTCTGGATGGATCTCTAGACAAGTGTATTTTCAGGTGTTCTCCATCAGGTAGATTCTTGGAAAAGGATTATAGGAAGATCACCTCTATAAAACTGGCCAGCGACCCCTAGGGTTGTACTCTCTGGGGAAAATATATCCCCCCCAAATTCAGTTTTCTTATCTTGAGAGTCCAGTACAATTACCTTCCAACAGAAATGGCCATCAAAGCAAAAGGTATCCCTATGGACTCGTGATGCAACTATTTCTCATCCCCTAAGGAGGAATCTGCAATCCATCTCTTCCTCCACAGCAACTGGGCTGGCCATATTTGGAGTGTGCTTGAAGATTTCGTGGTCCTTCCATGGGTGGACTCTTCTTTTGAGGATTTCTTCCACCACTGGTTTCATGGAGCCCCTTCCAGACACGAGGTTGATGGGCAGTCAATTCTGATAGCCGCTAGATTTTAGTGAATTTGGAAAGTGTGAAATCAGGCAAGACACCACAGGTCTCATCCTACCCTCTATGATTTGGGTGTTATGACCAAGCTTCTGACCTCCGATATGGGTCCCCTCCATAAAAACTATGAGTTGGCGCCTTCCCTTAGACATTTCAATGAAAAACTGTGGCATCCTGACCCTCCATCCCATTCACCCCTTGGGTCGTGGGTCAGATGGTTCCCTCCTCACGATGGACTCAAACTCAACACAGATCGGGCTTGAGGCCAAGGCATCATGAGGGGAGGTGGGACCATTAGGTCCAATGTGGGTTCAGTCATCCTGACGTTCAATGCATACTGTGGGATGGGTGACTCTCTGGTGGCCGAAGCTAAGGCCAAGCACATTGGATTAGGGCTCTGCCTATCTCAGGATATCCCTCTCACCATTGTGGAAATATACTAAAAAATCATCTGGAGATCCCTTAAAGGAGACACCCCCACCTTGGAACATCACTTATCTCATTTGCAAGTGCATGGCTCTCATCCCTCATGATACTGAGATCCTCCACACATGGCATGAGGGTAACCAGCTGGTGGATTTTTTAGATTTTAGGGTGACCTAGGAATCTCCCCTCTCGACTTTCAACTCCCTTAGATCCTTGCCCCCAAGTGGCATAGACATCTCTCTAGGAGACGCTCTTGGCCTTCACTTTTTCAGACCTCCGTGATCCCATGTTTCCAGTGACGGTTCTGTGTCTTGACATGCTGTCATGATGAATTATTTTTAAATAAAAAATATATAATTTCTCTAATAGTGTAGTAGTTTAAACTAATAAAAGTAAATTGATTTATGAAACCCATTACCCTAAAAAAATGAAGAATATACTCTTTATTTTTGAGTTATTTATTCTATGTTCATAGTTTTATTCTTTATAAATTTATTAATATAAGTTTCCTCACCATAAACTTTCCTCTATCAATGATATTATTGGAATAATAAGGAACTAAGATAATTATGAATGTAATGGACAATTTAGTGATTTTCTAAATGAGAAAAGAACCAGAGTTTAAAATCTCATGGAAATGATCACTCAAATCTCTCATTTTATGAATTATAACATGAATAATGTGGTTCTACCAAATAAATAAAGAGGGGATAAAATTAATATTGAATATTTCATGCATAAACATCCACCATCCTTTAATGGGACTTCAAACCCATTGATTGCTGATCAATGGATTAATTTAATTAAAAATATATTTTCTATCCTTTAATGCTCAGAGAACGAGAAGGTCGCTTTTGCTATCTATTATATAAAAGGTTATGATAACCAATAGTGGAATCTCATTATGAATACAATGATGAGGGAGGAATTTAATTCTATGAATTGGTATTATTTCTATAGAATATTCTCCACTAAATATTTCCCTCAGACTATTCACACTAATATAGAATGAGAATTTATAGAATTGAAATAAAAGGAAGATGAGTCTGTTGAAAATTATGAAAAAAAATTCATGATGCTTACAATGTACACTTAATAGTATATATCTATATATGAAAAGAATATTTATCAATTCTTTGGTGGCTTAAAACCTAGTATTTGAAATTAATTAGCTATAAGAGAGTTTGGAAGTTATAAGGAAGTTTTCCAATGTTTTATTAAGGATGAAATAAAAGATAGAGACCCATTTTATTTTAGATAAAGGAAAAGAAATATTGAGTATCACACAATCCCTACTGAATAGTATCATGGGTTAATAAATTTTAATTACAAGTATGTAAATGATGTGGGAGGAAACACTTGGGTAATTACCTCAACGGTTCTGCAAAGTGTTACAAGTGTGGTGGTTTTATGAAGTGTTACAAGTGTGGTAAGGAAAGACACCTAGATTATGACTACTAGAGAAATTGAAAGTGGCTAAATAACACTCCTTAAGAGAATAAGACAGAGAATAAGTCCCCAGGTGATTCTATGACCACTCTTCAGTACTTAAACTTCTAGGATTATGGGAATTATGCGAATCAATTCAGTAACCGTAGAGTTATTAAAAGGAATAAGTAATAGTAACATCCTAAACCAAGGGATTAGGGGAGGGAAAATGCAATCACTACTGCAGAGGTTGACCATAATAATGAAGTGGTGAAAGGTACACCCATTATCCATTATATAACCATGAATGAATTTTTTTATTATGTTTCTTTTCATTATTTTATATCTTATAACATTTTAAAGAATATGGATTCACCACCTGAAACTTTGAATATAAATCTATCCATGAAAACACCTACTGGAATGATAAATGAAACTAAGGAATAAAAATGTTCTCCAATTGAGATTTGGGAATAGATAATTTAATAAAATATAGTTATTCTCTCTATATTTTAGTTTGAAATAATTTTTTAAATGGACTAGATATCCTTATATAAATCTCAAATCAATTTATGAGGAAGGGAAATCTCCTTTCATATCCCAAAATCATCCGATTATCAAGTATAAATGAAAGGATGATTCTAAAATTTCTTTTGAATAAATCTCTATAATATTAGTCTTAATAAAAAACAAGAAGGGTTTTATAACTCATATTATCATGTATGAATTCAATGTTGATAACATGCATATTTTTCGGGAATATGCTAATGTATTTCCTGATGAATTTCTTATTCTTTCCCTAGAACACGAGGTTGTGTTCTCAATCAAACTCATACTTAGATCAATTTCTATCTCAAGTATTCTCTATAGAATATATTATATTGAATTATATGAGTTTAAGAATCAATTAAAAGAGAATATTGAAAATGGTTTTATACACCCAAGTGCTTCACTATGGGGTGCACCAATTATATTTGTAATGATCAAGGATGGATCGATAAATCTTTGAATAAATCATAGTAACATCAAAAAAACCATGATAAAAAAAGTATCCTCTACCCCATATTGATGTCCTATTCGATCAACTTAGTGGAGCTCAACTCTTCTCAAATATTGACCTTTGGTTTGGATATCATCAACTATTGGTAAAAAGGGAGGATATTTCAAAGACAACATTCTAGACAAGGTATGGAAACTATGAGTTTATAGTTTTTCCATTTGGACTTACCAATTCCCCTGACATCTTCATGGATGTTATAAATAAATTCTTTATAGATTACATGGATCATTTTTTTGGTAGTCTTTTTAGATGACATCCTTATATATTCCAAAATAAAGGAAGAGAATTAATACCACTTAAAGACTTTGGTGAAGATATTTAGGAAGGAGAGAATACATGAAAAACTCATAAAATGTGAATTCTGGATAAAAAAAGTGTTGTTCTTAGGTCATGTTATCACAAGTGAGTGTATATATTCAGATCCATCAAAGACCAAGGTTATTGAGTAATAGCCTAGACCAACCACTGTGACTGAAATCCATAGTTTTCTTTTGTTAGTATTATATTACTAAAACCTTATTAGAAATTTTTCATGAATATAAAACCCATTAACTAAGTGAAATTGGAAATGAGTCAAGTTCATCTATATTAAATAATGGTAGGAAATATTTAAGGAGATCAAGGAAAGAATGGTCACTACACCTATTGTTACATTACCCCATAGAGGTGAAGGGTTTGTAATTTATAGTGATGCATAATTAAAAGGCATGGGATACATCCTCATGAAAAATGAAATGGTAATTTATTATTTCTCCTAACAATTAAAAACCCATGATAAAAATCACCCAACACACAATTTGGAATTATCAGTGATGATTTTTTCATTAAATTTTTTTTGGAATTATTTTTATGGTTAAAAGTGTGATAAATACATTTATCAAAGGAGATTAAAATATATTTTCACCTAGAAAGAGTTAAAAATTTCCTAAATGAGATAGTTAGAGTTAATAAAATATTATTATTGATTGATATATTATCACCTTGGAAAGAAAAAAAGGTGGATGATTCTCTAAGTAGAAAATACCATGCTACTCTAACCATATCCTTTGAAACTTGTTTAAATACTATCCCACCCAAGTGAATACTCAACCATCCATTCATTCATAGATAAAATAATCCCATAAAGATGATTTATATCTATAAGAAAACTCAGATAATATTCTAGAATTTAACTTTGATATAGATGAATTTTTAAGTTTTGGAACCCAGATATGTGTCCTATCTATACCAGAACTAAAGAAGGATAATTTGGATTATACTCATAGCTCATCCTTATCTATCCATCCTAGAGGTACAAATATATATAAAGATCTATAAAAAAACTTCTGGTGGAATAACCTAAAGAGGGAAATCATTGAATATATATCTTGATGTTTGATATGTCAGTAAGTTAAGGTATAATGATAGAATCCTAAAGGGATGATGCAACTATTACCCATACCTATATGAAAATGGGAAAACATCACTATAGAATTCATTTTTGGAATACCCAAAACTTATAAAGGATAAAATTCTATATGGGATGTATTCAACTGCCTGTAACCCAACTTTTAGAGAAAAAATTATGGTCCACATGGTTAGGAGAAACCGTGTGACCCAAGTTTCATAGTTGGGTGAAACCATGCGGGGCTAGACAGAGGTCTCCAGGAGCTGCACGGTTTGAGGAAACCATGAAAATAGAGGCTCACACCCATGAGAGGGAATCATTAATTTTTGGAAGTGGTATGAGACATGTTTTTCACATGGTTTGACAAACCATGTACACTAACCATGAAAGGTTCCCCTCATTACAGTGAAGGGTGAATGGTTGGGGCAAAGTTTGGCCAATTGTGTGACCAAACCATGTGTCCCAGTATTTTAAAGAAAAATTACATATTTTCCCTTAAAATGTGTTTAAAACTAAAATGTAATTTCATTATTATTTGTTGGATAAGAACACACATTGGGACCCCCTCTTCAAATCCAAATCATAGGCTTTGCTCTGGTTTCTCCGTCCAAACTTGGAATCAAACACTGATCTTCTTATTGGATTCATGCCGGTGAGTACTCCATTAATTTTGTGGCATTATTAATTCTTATTAGTATCAATGGAGTTATTTGGGTTAATGAAAATATGACCTATTTCTAGGATCTTCATCCATTATTCATTTTTCTTGCAATTTGAGTTGAATTAAAAGATGTTACTAGACGAGAACTCTACTATAGACATACGGTAGGTGGTATATACTTTTCTTGAGTGGTTTGATGATTTATAAATCTTGTTTTCATAGTAAGGACCACTATAATTTCTTGAATTTCCCCAAAAATGAATTGAATATTTAAATTAAAGTCATTGGAACCTGTTAGGGATGCCCACTAGTTTCTTGAGACTTGTTGGAGGTTGTTTCCCAACCAAGGTCACCCATGGGGTGTACCTTTGACATTTTCCCTTGTTATACCACCCAAGAGGTGTGTGTTTGAGATTTCATAGTTATAGGAATCCCATTTATAAATTAATTGAATAGAATTTATTGATTAAAAAAATTTTCTTACACCTTTTCCATGTGATACATGATGTTGAATTATTTAACTTTTTTTAATGGAATTTCTATATGGGTGGGTAAACACATAGAATATAATTTATATAGAATTATTACATGAGTGGGTAGACTCATGGAATTTAATGCTTGTGAATTGATAAATAGAAAAAATGATGAATTATTCCATTACATTCCTTGGATGTCAATCCTTGGATCTTGATAGCAGTAGTGGACACCTTGGATGATATGCTCCTTAGATATTAATGGGATACCTTGGGGATTTTTACCCCTTGGATCAAGATTTTTTGGGATTTCACTGGAAATGGTCTGTTGACATGATCCATGTAACCCAAAAAAATTCTAACCATGTTTCCATCAAGATGCTTGTGGTACTCAATGAGAATGAATTGGTTCACTAAACCTTGGATCTACCCCTTAGGGGTATGACACTTATGAATATACGACTCAACCATGGTTTTTATGACACTTCTGGTCATATGGAAAGACTATGGTTGATTTATATACAAGTTATAAGGCATGGACATGGTTGATATGATATATCATGTATACGACATGGACATGGTTACTTTTTATTGCTCTATAGCTTCCTTGTTATAGGATCTTGACCCTTGTTTTAGGGACCCTTGTATGGCTGTACAATATCACTTTGATGCAGGTATTGGGGAAAGCACCCATAGTTTGATGCTTGAATTTGTTCTATGCTTAAGAGTAGGGGAGCACAGGACTGGGATGTGGACTGTGATGCTATTTTGAGATAGTTATTTTTGTTATTTTTGGTATTTTGATACATGTATCATATTGATTCTTTTATACCTATTTTGGAAATTTTGTAGACAAATGACATGATCACCATTGTATATGATATTACTTATGGAATTGTTTATATATTCCTATCTTGGATGTTTATCGTCTGATTGATTGTTATATAACTTCATCTATTGATCTGTATGATTTATACTTCTTTTTTACACTATGATAAGAGGGAATAGTCTCCCAAAAGGCTCACCCTAGGACCTCACTGATAGTTGGAAGCCTCTGGAATTTGGGGAGATGCACTTGATGCTATGTGACCAACCAGCCTCGAGAAACTGTTCTATGGAATTCGGGTTCAGGAAATTACAATGTGGTATTAGATAAAAGTTTTCTTTTCTAATTTATTATTTTGAGACAAAAGAAAGGGGATTTAGAAGAATTGGAATTTAGTAATGAGTTATTCTAGGAAGTAGATAACCCATGTATGGGAAAAAGGAAAATTTCCTCAAATAGAAATTACTATTTTCTATATTTTGACTATTACAATTGATTTGATTCCACCATTGGGAGATAAACTTAAATTTTATTGTAATTATTGATATGATTGAGGGTTATATTTTATCACAACCTAATGAGATGAGGTAATTCCATCATATTCATAATTGTGGGCACATGTTAGGAATCAAATTCCATACATTATGTTATCCCATATTGGGTGCATTTCTTGACTTCATGACTTTGTGATATGTGCCTTGTGTGCTATTCATACTATTTTGATAGATATTCTATATATGTAATTAAAAAACACAGTTTTTATTTATAGTGAATTCCAGGAACCAAGTAGTGTTTTCCTTATTAGTCTATAGCATACACCCAAAGTATCCAATTATGGCATGTTGAGTCATGGACCATGAGACGCATGAAATAGAATATGTTATGGTGTATATCAAGTGGATGATATATTTTGGTTCATGAGGAGTATGGAACCTTATGAATTGGGAGTGTTAAACCACTTGGTTTAAACATTTAAAAAAATGTGAAATGAATATGAAAATGAAATGGAAATTGGAATTGTGAAATAGAGAACTTGACTTTGAACTGAATTTTGAGTGGGCAGTAGGTAGTGTCTCTAGTGACTTTTATTGCTAGTTCTTTTTAATAGTCTTGGATTTAGGAGTATTATGTGTGGTACAAACTATTTATAAGAAGGTTTTGACCTATCCTAAGCTTTGAGATGTGAAATTTTGATATCAAGTCTTTTTGATCTGTTTTTTGGCATTGTAGAGACGTTCCACCACAAAGACCTCCAGTCGTATGCCAGGAATGTGGTGAGGACCATGCTCTAGAGGCAATAGGCCATGGGATATTAGTGGAACCTTATATAGTGTCATATGTTTCACCAGTGGGTTTACTAGTCATAGGTACTGATGCATAGTTCTACAAGGTTTTTTTTCACTTTATGATTATTTTTAAGGGGGCACCACAGCCTGCCTTATCTATGGATGATCAAAAACACGTGTTATAGTAGTAGAATCCTCCCACATTTTAAGGGTATTGTGGTCTAAAGGATACTGATTTTTAGATTTAGACTACCCTTTATATCTTCCAGAATCTGGAGAAACCTCCTAATAGTAGAGTGAAGTTTGTGAATTATATGATTCAGGGACCATAAATGTGACGGCAAGATGTTTTAAAATATAATGATAGGATGAGAGATATGGTTTGGGATGATTTCCAATCCAGTTTTATGACTAAATTTACCCCGAGACTTCAAGAGAAGAGAAACATAGTGAGTTTATGCATCTAGATAAGGTCTCTATGATAGTTATGGAGTATCTAACACGCTTTATAGAGAAATAATGTTTTTCACCGACATAGCTTGTTGGTGAGATATAGAAGGTGATACACTTAAATAAAGGTCTCCGACACACTATTTGATCACAATTTATTGTGTTTAGGTTGAAGATGATTAATGAGATAGTAAATCAGGCACTAACTATAGAGTGGAACCTAAGGGAAGTGGGGGGGTGAAGAGTAGGGAAACACAATATCACAACATATTAGTTCAAATTATAGTGGTAGTAAGTGACGTTTTGTGGCTTCCCATGTGATGAGTACTAGCCAGGATACTAGTGTTAGCAGTTTAGTTTTCTGTCATCAGTGTGGTAGATGGGTAAATTTGGGGAATTAGTGAAATAATTACCTAGTCGAGTGCCAAAATTTTAGAAGGATGGGCCATATGAAACATTTCTATAGCACCTTCTCTCTAGTAGTGAGTGGTAGGGGGTCAGCTCTGACACTAGGTTTAGAAGTGAGTTTCATAGTTCTACATCAATCTGGGAGCTGGAGCAATACCATTCATTCAGGATGAGGTAGTGGCACTCATGGATGAGGCATCCAGACACCAGTTTTACTGAGACAACATAGTGGGCCTACTCCGGGTAGTGAGTTTGTGTCACAAGGCTATGGTTCAGGACAAATATATTCTATACAACCTAACCTCAAGGAGAAGAGTGCTAGACTATCTATAGTGATAGGTACGATCTTAGAATCCTCTACTCTTATATATTCTCTCTTTAATATAGGTTTATCTCATAGTTTCATATCCATACATTTGGTGGAAAGTATTTTTCTTGTTGTTCAAATTTATGAGGGGGTTATGATGCTTGAAACTTCATTGGGGATTATAAAGGAGGATGACTATCAATGCAAGGAGTTTCCCCTTAAGGTTGGTGGGTGTCACTTCATATGGAATTTGTTTTTCCTAGAGATGACTAGGTTTGATGTCATACTCGAGATGGAATAGATAGTTTATTATTGATCCTTTATTAATTTATATCATCGAAGGGTGAATTTTACATCACCAAAGGGAGAAGTTTATATTCACAAGGGAGAATGAGATGTCCAAGTGAGCCAAGATTGACCAAAACATCATGGGTTGGGTAGAATGATAACCCATATTTCTAGTTTTTATCTGATTAATCAGAGATCACATGAGGATATTTAACTCCAATGGTTGATTGTTTTAGGTACGTCTTCCTGAATGACTTTTCTAGTTTAACTCATGAGAGATAGGTTGATTTATCCATCAATATAGTTCCATAAGATTCACCAGTATCCATCCTCATTATAGAATGACTACTACAAAGTTTCCAAATCTTAAGAGTTAGATAAAGGATTTGGAGGAAAGGGGGTTTATAAAAACTAGTACATCTCTATGGGGTTTACTGAAAATTTTTGCGAAGAATGCAGATGATACCCTCAAGCTCTATGTGGATTTTAAAAAATTGAACCAAATGATGGTTAAGAAATAGTATCCCTTTCCACAAATAGATGATATTTATAACCAGCTTCAAGGAGTTTAGGTGTTCTTAAAAGTTTATTTGAGGCCTCAATATAATTAGTTTCATGTTTGATCTATATACATACCTCGTATCGATTTTCATAGGAATTGTAACCTATATGAGTATCTGGTTATGTTTTTTGGTCTCATGAATGAACCAATAATCTTTATGGAATTGATAAACTATGTTTTACATGCTTATCTGGATTCATTTGTGGTTGTTTTCATAGATGATATCTTGGTCTATTCTCATAATTGAAACAACCACACCAAAAATATTGAGAACGTTTTGGATACACTGAGATAACATCATTTATATTCTAAGCTCACAAATTTCTAGTTCTAGATGAATAAGATACAATAACTGGGTCATATTATCTTAGAGATAAAAGTATCAGTTTTCCCAGAGAAGGTGAGAGTGTTAGTTTCCTTGGAGAAGACCAAGAACATCTTTGAAATACTAAATTTTTTAGGGATTTTTGGATATTACAAGCATTTAATACAATAATTATCATGTTTAGAAGCACCGTTGATGGGATTGACTAAGAAGGTTGTGATTTTTGTATAGTTAGATACCTATGAGATATTCTTTCAAAAGATTAAAGGGAGATTGAATTCAGCACTGATCCTAATTATTATAGATTAGGGTCGAAGATAAACTCTGAATTGTGACACATCAGGTATCAGGCTTAGAGTAGTTCTGATGCAGGGAGATAGAGTCATGGTGTATGGGTATTGATAACCAATTCATCATGATAAGAATTACCCTATAAAAGATCTTGAGTTAGCCACATTTGTTCATGATTTACGTTATTGGAGACACTATTTACTGGGAGATCATTTTGTGGTGTACAAAGACCACAAAATATTGAAGTATATATTTAATCAGTGTGATATGAATCTGGGGAAGTGAAGGCGGGTTGAGTACCTATAGTTTTTTGAATTTGATCTATCCTATATTCCTGGTAATGGAAATACAGTGTCCAATGAACTGAGTAGGAGGGACCGGATACAAGTAGTTCAATAGTTTCGTAGTGATTGATATCTTATGGATTTGTTTTCTGAGATACACTTGGAGGTGAAAGATTGTCAGGGCCATACTTTTCTTTCATCCTTGGCTGTGACCTCTACTATATAAGATAGAGTAAGGATGAGAAAACTATCTGATTTTGAGGGCCTAGTCCTATGGGGGAGTGTGGTAGGTGAGGACCCACCTCCTGGTTGAACTGTAGGTGAGGATGAAATCCTGCATATATATGGTATCGTTTGGGGTCTTGTGGATATACATGAGGAGATGATGTAGGAGTTTCATTCCTCAATTTGGGTAGTGCATTCCAACATTATCGAGATGCATCGTGATTTATTCTGTCAGTACTGGTTTTCGGGTAAGAAATGGGAGGTAGATGGTTTTGTTACGAGGGGTTACACCTATAAGTAGGTGAAGGTAAAACAACTGTGGCCAGACATACTTTTATAGCAATTACCTAATCCTAAGTGGAAATGGGAAGAAATCGTGATGGATTTTGGGCTTAATTTTCCAAGGTCGCTTCGAGGTAGTAATGATGTTTGGGTTTTTGTTGACAGGGTCATGAAGGTTTTTCATTTCCTACCGATCAAGGAAACCTTTAGTGTTGATGATATTGGGAGGTTGTATATCTATGAGATATCACAACCTCACATGGTTTATCACACTATCATTTCAGATAGATACTCTTAGTTTATGTGTCATTTTTGGAAGAGTTTTCAAAGGGAATTGGGTAAAAAAGTGATTATGAGCACACCATACCACCCTTAGACTAATTTAAAATTAAAGCATATGATACAGGTGCTTGAAGACATGATTTGAGCATGTATCCATGATCTTGGGGGTTCTTGGGAGAGGCATATAACCCTGGATGATTTTCCAAAAATAATAGTTATTAGAAAAAAATAAATATGGAACCTTATGAGGCTCTATATGGAAGGCCATTCCGATCAGCCCTATGCTGATTAAATGCAGGTGATGTAGATTTATTGGGACCACATATCATGTAGGAGACTTTTGATCAAGTCCATTTGATCAAAAAGAATATGGATACTAAAAAATATTGAATGAAATATTATTCTGATCACCATAGACAACCTCTAGAGTTCAAGTTTAGGTATTAGATATTTTTATATATCTCACTGAGGCTAGTACAAAGACAGATCAAGAGACAAGGTAATATTTCACCATGATATGTTAGACCGTTCAAGATTCTAGAGAGAGTTGGGATGGTTGCCTATCAGTTGTAGCTACCTCATAGGTATCAGTCCATGCACAACATCTTCCATTTATCTTAGTTATGCCATTATCATTCAAACCCATCTCAAACTCTATATATTAATGAAGTGGGATTACAAGTAGATGAATCCTTCAAGAATAATCCTATTTGTATGGTTGATGGGAGCACAAATGTTTTCTGAGGAAGATTAGTTCCTTAGTATGGGTGCTAGGGAAACATGGTTTTTTACAGGATGATACTTGGGAGTGTGATGATGATGCATGTTCTTAGTGGCTAGAGTAATTCTATGATGATTCTTAACCACTGTTGATAAGGTAATTCACGTGTAAATTGATTTAAGGCAGAATATTGTAAGACCCTAATTTTTCCAATCAGGTACAAATATTTTTAATTTCATTTTAAATTATTTTTATGGCCTAATGGGAATAAAATTTGAGCTTATGAGGGTATCAGGGGTGTTTGAGGATTTTTCAGAGCCCAGAAACCAACTTTTGGATAAAAATAGTTGGTCCAAATGGTTTGGAGAAACTGTGTGCCCAAGCTACACAGTTGGGTGAAACTATGTGAGGCTGGATATAGGGATCTATAAGCCGTGAAGTTTAAGGAAACTGTGCATATAGAGGTGCACACCCATGAAAGGGCATCTGTAAATTTTTATAGTGTTCTAAGGTGCAGTTTTCGAATAGTTTGGAAAACCATGCACCCGAACCATGTGAGGTACCCCTTTTTATAGTGAAGGGTTCACAGTTGGTGCACAGTTTTTCCAACCATTTGGCTAAACCATGGAACTCATTATTTTTAGGTAAAATTACCTATTTCCCTTAAAATTCATTTAAACTTAAAATATAATTTTATTCTTATTAATTGTAAAATAGTACACCTTGGGATATCCTCTTGAAAGCCAAATCATAATATTTTCTCTGATTTCTCTGTCTGAAATCAAAATCAAATGCTGATCATCTTGTTGGATTCACATCAGTGAGTACTACATTCATTTTGTGCTATTATTCATTCTTCTTGGTATTGGAGAAATTATTTAGGTGAAAGATAATATTCCCTATTTCCAGGCTCTTCATCCATTTTCATTTTTCTCTTGATCTAAGTCAAATCGGAAGCTGATACTGGATGAAAACTCTACTATGAACCTATGGTGGGTGGTCTATAATTTTTCTAAGTGTTTTGATGCTTTATAGAGATAGTTTTTATAGTGTGACCTGCCAACATTTTTGTTGTCACCCCCAAAATGAATTAAATAACTAAATTAATTATATTGGAACCTGTTAGGGATACCAATAGTTCCTTGAGAATTTTTGGAGGTTGTTTCCCCAACCAAGGTCACCCATGGGGTGTACCTTTGATATTGTCCCTTATTATACCACCGATGGGGTGTTTGTTTGATCTTTCCTAGTTAGAGTAAGCCCATTTATAAGTTAATTTAATTGATTTATAAGGATATGTTCTTCCTCCTTTTCCATGTGATACATAATGTTGAATTGTTTAACTTTTTTTAATGGAATTGTTATATGAGTGGATAAACTCATGGAATGTAACTAAAATGGAATTGTTATATGAGTGGGCACACTCATGTAATTTAATTATTGTGAATTGATGAATGGAATGAATGATGAATTATTCCATTATATGCCTTAGATATTACTCATATTTTGATAGCAGCAGTGGATTCATTAGATGGAATTGATCCTTGGGTCTTGATTTCATGGGATTACATGGGCCTTGATACCCATTGGATATGGCTTGTTTAGGATGGCGGTAGACATGGTCTATTGAAATGATCCATGAACCACAAACCAAGTCTAGCTGAGTTTCCATTGTGATACTCCTAGTACTCGGTGAGGATGAATTGGTTCAATAAACTTTGTATCCAACCCTGAGGGGTCTGAAACTTATAAATATATTCCTTGATCGTGGTTTTTATGACACTTCTATTTATACATAAAGACCATGGTTAATTAATATATAGGTTATACGTCATGGAAATGAGTGATATGATATATTGTTTATACAGCATAGTCGTGGTGTTTAATTTCTATTGATTTATAACCGTCTTGTTATAGGAGCTGGAACCTTATTTTGTAAGGATCCTTAAAAGGCTATACCATATCCCTTGTTTTGTTACCTTTTCCCTGGGAATTTACTTGTATTACTATCATATCTATTATATACCTTGCACACTACATTAGCTTGTATTGAACAACCAAGACTTATTATAGACACCTTGGGTGGTGACCTACTGGGATTGTATCTCACACCATGTTCAATCCACTATTGGGTACCTAGATAGACTATTTGAATATAGTCAGGGATCGAGGAAAGCACCCACAATTCGATGCTTTAATTTGTGCCATGTGTAGGAGAAGGGTAGAACATGATTGAGCTGAGGCTCATGTTTCTATTTGGAGATAGTATTTTTTATTCTTTTTGGTAATTTGATAAATGTATTATATAGCTGTATATATACCTATTTTGGATGTTTTTTAGACACATGACATGATCATAATTATATATGATATTCCTTTTGGATTTTTTTATATATTCTTGTCTTGGATGTTTATCTTCCGACTGATTTTTATATTTCTTTTTCTATTGATCTGTATGATTGCTACTGCTGTGTTACACTCTGATAAGAGGGAATAGTCTCCCCAAAAACACACACTAGACCCTTTATGCTAGTCAACAACCTCTAGAATTTGGGTATATGCACTTGAGGCCAAGTGACAAACTAGGATCAAGGCACCGTTCAGTGGAATCCAGGTTTGGGATGTTATTCCTCCATATAAAGTATACACATTTTATTACCGTCAAAAAATATTTTTCCCTCCAGCAAATCACCAAGATATATATAAGGTAAGTGGTAAGGTTTTATGGTGTACCAATATCCATTGTATATAATCAATATTCTAGGTTTACCTTGAGGTTATGGAGAAGTATTGAAAATGAATTGGAGATAAAGATGAGATTTAACAATGTATATGACCCTAAAACAGATGGTTAGCCTGAGAGAACCATTCAAAATATATTGGATATATTGATATATATTTTGATGGATTTCGAAGGATGTTTAAAACAACACCTCCTTTGGTATATTTTTCATATAAAAAAGTTTCCATTCTTGTATTCAGATGGAACTATATGAGGTTATTTATGGGAAGAGATGTTGGACTCCAACATTCTATGGTGATGTTGAAGAGGGGAAGATGACAGAACCTAACCTAGTCTAATAAATTGCAGATGTGGTTCAAACTATTAAATGACATATGAAAATGTTTCAAATTCGATATAATATATATTGTAATGACCTATAATTTTATCAATGGAATTTACATTCTTATAATTATTTCATATAGTATAAAGCACATACATGACATAGAGAAACCAAAAAAACATTATTCTAATAAAAGAAGAATGATACATTATTTAGAAACTAAACCAATAATAATTCCAAATAATACAACATGATAAAAAATAGAAAATAATATAAGTAATATAGAAAAATTTAGATATTATCAATCCACAAGAATGACCGCACTTGTGAATAAATCTATAGAAATAAAACACAATGTAAGTAATAAAATATTTATTTTGAAGATGAAAGTATATAAAACCTTAAGATAAAATTGAAATGGATAAACAATGAATGGAAAAATAGTTATTTATAGGAAGTAGGGAACCCATGTGATCATTATAAATCTGACAATTAGAATAGTAATCGAATTGTTAGAATAGTAATCTAACCATTAGAAATTGTAATATGACTGTTAGAATGGTAACCTCACATATGGAAGTGTAAAAAAAAATTAGGAATCTTATAAAATGAAAATATGATATATTTAAAAAATTTAAAAGTAAATAAATGTTTAAAAAGGATAAATTAAGTGTTTTTATTTTTTTTATAAAACATAAATGTTTTAATCATACTTTTATAATAAATATAATTATTTAAAATAAATTTTATTTACATAAAATGTATTTATAAAATAAATGTATGCTGTATTATAATGATAATTTAATTTTATGAGGCTATAAGTAATTTTTCAAAGGGTTATAAAATCAATTATAATATTAAAATCAGTATTTTTCAAATAAATAAAGATTTTATTTAAAAATTAAATTTCTCATGTTTAGAAATTATCTTCATAAAATGGATTCCATTTTTTAAATCTATATACTAAAAAATGGTTAGGGATATTTTTTTTATTTTTCTTAAATATTTTAATTTTTGGTCAATTGTGAAATACGTTAATTTACGATATTTACCATTATAAGACAAATACATGAATTTTTGAGACATGGATGATGTAGGGACCCATAATTTCAAACTCACATACACTAGTTACTGTATATATTCAGAATAATCAACACTATCAATAGTCTTAAGCCAAAATAATAAACTAATGAATATAATGTTCAAAAACACCCTTATCCTCCACTTATAGATACCACCTCTCACCACCCCTTCTCCTTACACCTTATAAGCCTTAAATATTTCCAAATATCTAACCAAAACTCTCATACCAACTATTACACACATCCAAGTGCTAATGGTCTCACCAAAATACCTTTTCCAAGTTCCTTAAGGGGTCTTTCAAGGAGGCGATATTCAGGAGGTTATATTGTTAAATAACCTCTTTTAAATTATTTTCTTCTCTTACCTTATCCTCACCTCCATCATCCAACATATAATAATAACTAAAATATCATGTATATAATATAATTTTATATTTCTAATGGAATATATTCAATCCAACCCTTTTCTTATCTCTTCTTATTCAAAGAAAAATGAAACCATTGTCTATATTATGTTGGTCAACCACATTCGTGGACAATGAGTTTTAGTCTTCCACTTATGACTTCATGGTAGGTTTAAAATAACTTATAATTTCTTAAAATTAAATAATTATGTATGTTATATGTGGTTACACATTCCTGAATTATTATATTTCTATGACATTAAATAAAATGAAACTAGTTTGATATGGTCGAAAAAACATCCAAAATAGACTATACATTTATCAATAACATCTTAATAAATGAATCATAAAAATTTCATAAAAAATGATATATGGGACCATATAAACTTCTATAAGTGAATTAATACCATTTAATTTAATTTTTTTAGTTTTATTCTCATTTTATATGAACTACCATAATTATACACAAGTTAACCAACCTTTAAACCATGAAATGAATGCTCTCTAAACAACGAAATTGAACATTATAACTCATCTAAATGACCATAATGATCTTAATAAAATTATAATAAATAAATTATATGTATAATAATATCTTAATTAAGTAATAAATGAATATAATTTTATTATCCAGGACATTAAGTGCAAGTGTAAAACCCATTCATACATATGGTAAGGGATCTCTGAAAACCTCCGTATATCATTTAGGTTAAAATTTATCTCTATTTTCCTCAATTATATATTCATTATTATTATATAATTATCCTATATTATTTATATATGTTCCAAAATATATATATATATATATATATAGTTCAATTATTATTTCTTTTATGGGAAAATACATGTTTTAAAAGGCTCCCTTCTTAATTCCTCTCGATAAGTAAACCCAATTAAAGAGAACTTCTATATTTATTACCCATATTCAAGTAAAATCCATAAAATTTTTTAAGAAAAAAATGGTTTCTAAAATAAATCATTTTATCATGAAAATTTTTTTTAGTTCATTTATAGTTTTATGTAAATACTTATGTCATTATCCTCTTTAAATAATCGATATTCTTTTCCCTAAAACTGCTCTTAAGTGGCGCATTTATAAAGTTATCTAACCACTATTTTTCATATTTTCACATTAGTTGGCCATCATAATTCAAGATATATATATTTTTTTATTAATTTTAAAAAAAGATTTATATCCCTTATTTCATGGATACCATTATGATAAAACCATTGGTTATGCCTTATGACATGATTATAAAACAAATTTTTTCCATGGGAAACCCTTATGTTCTTTCTTTATGTTTGATTTATTTATATGGAACACATATGAATGTATATGTTATTATGTATGATACCAAATATAAATCCAATTAATTGGGTAATTTTTTAGTCTCATGAGACATTATTTATGGGATTAGGAAGTAAACCTAATCCATTACGAGACTTTTTCCACCATGTGATATTGTCTTGGCAAGTAGACTTAACTCATTCTTTTGTCATGATATATATTAAGCAAAATTTCTATCCTTACATGATATTATGATTCTATTTTATATATGTTATGACTCTTAATGTTTATCATTGATCCATGCCTTTTATGTTATCATGTTATTCCTTCTGAATCATGTTCTATGCTTCATTACCATGTTTATTCCTTTACTGGGATTTTTAGCACACAACTTTTTTCTATTTATTACCTAGGTTATCCTATGAATTTGTAGGATATCAAAGGGAGTTTTGAGATAATTATGGATAATAATAAAAATACATTTTATTTTAGTTTATTTTTTTCTAATTATTTACCTAATATTTTAAAGACACCAACCTTTTTGATCCTTGGTTTATATTTCATGGATATTTCTGTTAAGATTCATTTAACAATATGTGTTAAAGGATTGAGTAACTATAGTTGGTATGAAAGTATGGTCTAGTTAATTTTAGGTATTAGGACTAGAAAAATTTAGTGGTAACTTTAGGTATAAGTCTAAGTATAATAAGAATTACCATACATAACCTAGATTGAAATTTAGGGACTCATAAGTTAGGATATACTTCTCATTTATAATATATTCCTTCTAAGTTCATAGTTATATTTTTATTTTCTCATTATCTAAGTATTCAGACCCATTTTTTTTTATTTTTTTAAATAATGTAGGGAAATAGGATAACCCATTCTAACAACCAATAGGCAATGTGATGATTTCCCTAATGAGATGCCAAACTTGATGGGAATGGGAGCTCAAAGTTTTATGATA